>CALMKQ010000008.1:4907500-6107500 GCA_937620795.1 Thecophora atra | reverse complement strand
CACGTTGTGGTAAACCCTCTGCATTATTTATAAACACAAAAGATGGAAAAACTAAAAACGTTGTTTATCAAAGAGCATTAAGTTAATTTTTAAAGTATTTTCATTTTCGACCTTTTTATTTGAAAATAAATTATTGTAAGAAATTGATTGTGGATGAGTTTTACTGAAAATTGAAAAGAAATTTCGCAAGTTTCTTTTGTGTATTCGCCCTGTGAAGCGGGCGAAGGTTTCGCTATCTTTTATTATAATTATAAATTTTCATAAATATCTTCTTATTATGTACAGAAAATATCTTATATATAAGAATTAATGTGGATTAATTAATCTATATATACGTTTAGGCGCCAGACAGACAAACAAGAAACATTGTTTATCCACGTGCATTAGAATAATTTTAGCACTATTATCTAGACAATCTTTTATATTTTCTTTTTCTAAACAAGTTAGAAAACAACAAACTTTATCTTTTTTTAACATTTTTAGTGGGGCAGCAAAGCGCACCGGGGCAAAGCTAGTATGTATATAAATATGTGTATCGAATTGTCTAATCTAAAACTATTTACATTAAAATCTTATTGTAACGAATTGTGGTCGTTACATCCTATCCCTACTTAGCGCGAAATAAAAAAAAATAAAAATAAAAAGCAGTAATCATTCGGTGAAAGCGAACAGCGGTGATGCTACCGCTTGAAAGAAAATGCCCTATGTCTGTTACTGGTGACGACTTCATTGATGTCTCGGTATCGTAGCTGAGTTCGTTCGTTCATCTTCGGTATAGCATATTTCACATGTTGTATTCGGCGATTATGTTTTCTGGTTGTGAAAGAATAATGCTGTCTTTCATGTTGAGACGGTAGTTTTGCGGTGGCGGGACTCACATAATGTCTGCGGTACGGTACTGTAGGCGGTAAACGTTCTGCTTGTGTCATTTTGACTGACACCGGTTTATGCTTCGGTTTCGGTATATGAATAATGCATTTGGTCATATGCGGTGGTTTAATTTCTGGGCGCTCGTTTGATTGAGGTTTATGTCCTGTTGGTTTTGGAGAAGTTGGAACCCTTCTTAATTTCCTGCGACTGGTGTTGATTTTGGGCTTCTGTGTACGCGGCTGTGAAAATTGTTCAACGGACTTTACCGTTGGTCTGGATTTGGTTGGTTCTTTCTTCAACTTGTTGCGACATGTGCTGGTGTCCGAGTTCAGGTTTCCTGGTGTGAACTGCTGTCGTGTCTTACCGGTTGGAAACGATGCTTTTCTCTCATCGACGAATTCAGGACTGACAGTTGCACTCCGTTTTAATTCAGGTGGAGAGCAACTTTGAATAGTCTGGCCGGCGATTAGTAGCGTGCATCCTAATTGTGACAACAAGTCGGTTCCTATTATTAATTCTTCTTGGAGACCTGGTAGGAAATGAACTTCTTGTCGAACTCGCAATTTGTTTATGACTATGGTGGCGTAATAACTTCTCTCGGTTGACTTTGGTTGGCTATTAGCTAGTGATAGCTGTTGAGCTTTACCCTTCTCGGGGATGCATTTGTGTTGTAAATGCTCATCGACCGTTCTGCCTATCAGAGTGAGTGAGGCGCCCGTGTCTATCAGAGCGTTGATTGGCTTTTCATTGCATACAATCGGTATTCTGTACATTGGATGATCATAAGTATCCATAATTCCATATGGGGTTGTCATTTTATTTCGGCAGCTACAATCTCGCGATAGTATGTCTGCCTTTCCACAATGCGAAGAGAATAATTTCGGGTTTCCATGGCACTCAGTTCGTCTATGACCTGGTTTACCGCATCGCCAGCAGTGGCTCTGGCGTGCATAATCTTGAGTCTTACCCAGTTGGAAACGTGTGATCGGTTGTGACGAGCTTCTTCTCCACGAATATATTCATACTCATCGGTATGGCTCATGAGCGAATCCAAATCGTTAAAGTCACTGCGTCGAATATAAAGACGGTACTCTGGTCGCAAGCCTTCATAAATGCGCTCTGCGGGATTCTCTTGACTCATGCGTGGATGTTGGCGAATCAGGTTCATGATACTCATGATGTATTCTTTCGCTTTTTCGCGAGGCCCCTGGCGTCTTCGTATTATATCCTCTTCTAACTTTTGCACATATCTCGGTGGTAAGAAGAAGATCATAGCAGCGTCTTTGAACTGCTGCCATGTGTTTATATCTGACCGTTTATAGCGCCACCAGTCTCTGGCGCGATCGCGGAGTAGCTCATTTAATGGCAAGAGCAAGCTGTTGTAGTTGATTTGATAACAGCTGGCTAGTTCTTCCATGTTTTCAATAAATTCTAAAATGGAACGTGTCCCATTGAAATGCAAATTCCATTTGCGCACCGTATTCATGATGTCGTATTCTCTATGGTCATGCGGTTGCTGCATTGGGTAACTTGAACGCTGTATTTCATTGACGACGGTTGGTGCCGGAAGCAATGCGGTTGTTGCGGGTACTGCGAGTGAATCGATTTTCAGATTACCTCGCTCTGCCGAGTTCCGTCGCGATCGCTGTCCTTTTATGTGTTGGCTCAAGCGTTGTCTCATCTCTTTCACAGTGTCATCTATTGGTAAGCTTAGAAGTTTCATTTGAGCTTCTAACTCCTATTTCTTTAATTTGTAGATGAAACTTAAATTTTCCGGTAGTTGTTCATCGTAGTTGACTTGCACTTGCTGTGGCTTTGAATGCATGGTTGGAGCATTCGAGTGGCTCGGTGCGCTGCTGCATTTGTTTTCCTGCTGATCTGGTGAATTACTCCTTGACTGGTTCGGAGGATTGCTTAATTTGTCAGCTTGCTGGTGTGGAGAAATGCTGCGCTGATCTGGTGAAATATTCCTATGTTGAATATCTTGTGGCTGCGGTAAGTTACTTCTTTGTATGGAAGCACCGCCTGTTTGAACAATCGGTTGTTCGTATTGTGTGTGTAATGAACCGCTTCCAGAGGAAAGCGGTCCCTGTTCGGGCGCCATTTGTAACGACGAGTTTTCCTTTCCCAGCCGGGAATAGCTCACTCGTCCCAGGGTTCGTGGCAAGTGGATCTCGGAACCACTTGCGAACAATATTTTAAGCTGCGTTTCCGAATTTCGTTCGATTGGTGTTTTCACCAATCTAGCACTGACTCAGAGAGTTCAGCTCGGACGCAATGCTAAGTATCGTATTTATTATATTTCCTTAACAATTTTTATAAAATCGTATTCTATTATTTTTCTTTAACAATTTTTATAAAATTAGTACTATAAGAGCCTCAGTGGGCGCGTAAATAAAGAGCCACAATGGGTCGTGTAAAATAAGAGCCACAGTGGGTCGCGTAAATTAAGAGCCACAATGGGTCGTGTAAAATAAGAGCCACAGTGGGTCGCGTAAATTAAGAGCCACAATGGGTCGTGTAAAATAAGAGCCACAGTGGGTCGCGTAAATTAAGAGCCACAATGGGTCGTGTAAAATAAGAGCCACAGTGGGTCGCGTAAATTAAGAGCCACAATGGGTCGTGTAAAATAAAGAGCCGTTTGCACGGTCGATATGTATTAAACGAGGCCTTCTTGGGGTCACCAAGATACCTCAAAAATGCGAACCTTTGGTGTCTTCTGCTGCGTGACTAATATTAGTTTGGCGTCAGAACAAAGGCTGATTTGAAATGTTCAAATAAGCCCGTTAAAAGCGGCAAGCGAAATAAACTATCCCCGAATTCTAAGACATTTCCAATGGAATCGGTCGTGAACGAAGACAAATTTCATTCAAACAACATTTTGTCCGTCAGCTGATTGCTATTCATTCGTATGTCTGTATATCTGTCGGTAGATGTATGCTTTCTGGTTTTCTCTACTCGATCTGCTAATGGGAATATTTGTGTTTATGTGTAGCTATGTATTCTTAGTGTGTACTTGTTTGCATACGGTCACTTGGAAGAAACAGGTTTTCTGTGTTAATTCCAGTTCTATTCTTCGTAGTCTGTTTGTAATCTTTCTGTTTTGCTTTGCTCTTCATGTTTACTAATATGTATATAAATATGTGTATCGAATTGTCTAATCTAAAACTATTTACATTAAAATCTTATTGTAACGAATTGTGGTCGTTACATCCTATCCCTACTTAGCGCGAAATAAAAAAAAATAAAAATAAAAAGCAGTAATCATTCGGTGAAAGCGAACAGCGGTGATGCTACCGCTTGAAAGAAAATGCCCTATGTCTGTTACTGGTGACGACTTCATTGATGTCTCGGTATCGTAGCTGAGTTCGTTCGTTCATCTTCGGTAGCATATTTCACATGTTGTATTCGGCGATTATGTTTTTGGGTTGTGAAAGAATAATGCTGTCTTTCATGTTGAGACGGTAGTTTTGCGGTGGCGGGACTCACATAATGTCTGCGGTACGGTACGGTAGGCGGTAAACGTTCTGCTTGTGTCATTTTGACTGACACCGGTTTATGCTTCGGTTTCGGTATATGAATAATGCATTTGGTCATATGCGGTGGTTTAATTTCTGGGCGCTCGTTTGATTGAGGTTTATGTCCTGTTGGTTTTGGAGAAGTTGGAACCCTTCTTAATTTCCTGCGATTGGTGTTGATTTTGGGCTTCTGTGTACGCGGCTGTGAAAATTGTTCAACGGACTTTACCGTTGGTCTGGATTTGGTTGGTTCTTTCTTCAACTTGTTGCGACATGTGCTGGTGTCCGAGTTCAGGTTTCCTGGTGTGAACTGCTGTCGTGTCTTACCGGTTGGAAACGATGCTTTTCTCTCATCGACGAATTCAGGACTGACAGTTGCACTCCGTTTTAATTCAGGTGGAGAGCAACTTTGAATAGTCTGGCCGGCGATTAGTAGCGTGCATCCTAATTGTGACAACAAGTCGTTTCCTATTATTAATTCTTCTTGGAGACCTGGTAGGAAATGAACTTCTTGTCGAACTCGCAATTTGTTTATGACTATGGTGGCGTAATAACTTCTCTCGGTTGACACTGGTTGGCTATTAGCTAGTGATAGCTGTTGAGCTTTACCCTTCTCGGGGATGCATTTGTGTTGTAAATGCTCATGGACCGTTCTGCCTATCAGAGTGAGTGAGGCGCCCGTGTCTATCAGAGCGTTGATTGGCTTGTCATTGCATACAATCGGTATTCTGTACATTGGATGATCATAAGTATCCATAATTCCATATGGGGTTGTCATTTTATTTCGGCAGCTACAATCTCGCGATAGTATGTCTGCCTTTCCACAATGCGAACAGAATAATTTCGGGTTTCCATGGCACTCAGTTCGTCTATGACCTGGTTTACCGCATCGCCAGCAGTGGCTCTGGCGTGCATAATCTTGAGTGGTTACCCAGTTGGAAACGTGTGATCGGTTGTGACGAGCTTCTTCTCCACGAATATATTCATACTCATCGGTATGGCTCATGAGCGAATCCAAATCGTTAAAGTCACTGCGTCGAATATAAAGACGGTACTCTGGTCGCAAGCCTTCATAAATGCGCTCTGCGGGATTCTCTTGACTCATGCGTGGATGTTGGCGAATCAGGTTCATGATACTCATGATGTATTCTTTCGCTTTTTCGCGAGGCCCCTGGCGTCTTCGTATTATATCCTCTTCTAACTTTTGCACATATCTCGGTGGTAAGAAGAAGATCATAGCAGCGTCTTTGAACTGCTGCCATGTGTTTATATCGGACCGTTTATAGCGCCACCAGTCTCTGGCGCGATCGCGGAGTAGCTCATTTAATGGCAAGAGCAAGCTGTTGTAGTTGATTTGATAACAGCTGGCTAGTTCTTCCATGTTTTCAATAAATTCTAAAATGGAACGTGTCCCATTGAAATGCAAATTCCATTTGCGCACCGTATTCATGATGTCGTATTCTCTATGGTCATGCGGTTGCTGCATTGGGTAACTTGAACGCTGTATTTCATTGACGACGGTTGGTGCCGGAAGCAATGCGGTTGTTGCCGGTACTGCGAGTGAATCGATTTTCAGATTACCTCGCTCTGCCGAGTTCCGTCGCGATCGCTGTCCTTTTATGTATTGGCTCAAGCGTTGTCTCATCTCTTTCACAGTGTCATCTATTGGTAAGCTTAGAAGTTTCATTTGAGCTTCTAACTCCTCTTTCTTTAATTTGTAGATGAAACTTAAATTTTGCGGTAGTTGTTCATCGTAGTTGACTTGCACTTGCTGTGGCTTTGAATGCATGGTTGGAGCATTCGAGTGGCTCGGTACGCTGCTGCATTTGTTTTCCTGGTGATCTGGTGAATTACTCCTTGACTGGTTCGGAGGATTGCTTAATTTGTCAGCTTGCTGGTGTGGAGAAATGCTGCGCTGATCTGGTGAAATATTCCTATGTTGAATATCTTGTTGCTGCGGTGAGTTACTTCTTTGTATGGAAGCACCGCCTGTTTGAACAATCGGTTGTTCGTATTGTGTGTGTAATGAACCGCTTCCAGAGGAAAGCGGTCCCTGTTCGGGCGCCATTTGTAACGACGAGTTTTCCTTTCCCAGCCGGGAATAGCTCACTCGTCCCAGGGTTCGTGGCAAGTGGATCTCGGAACCACTTGCGAACAATATTTTAAGCTGCGTTTCCGAATTTCGTTCGATTGGTGTTTTCACCAATCTAGCACTGACTCAGAGAGTTCAGCTCGGACGCAATGCTAAGTATCGTATTTATTATATTTCCTTAACAATTTTTATAAAATCGTATTCTATTATTTTTCTTTAACAATTTTTATAAAATTAGTACTATAAGAGCCTCAGTGGGCGCGTAAATAAAGAGCCACAATGGGTCGTGTAAAATAAGAGCCACAGTGGGTCGCGTAAATTAAGAGCCACAATGGGTCGTGTAAAATAAGAGCCACAGTGGGTCGCGTAAATTAAGAGCCACAATGGGTCGTGTAAAATAAGAGCCACAGTGGGTCGCGTAAATTAAGAGCCACAATGGGTCGTGTAAAATAAAGAGCCGTTTGCACGGTCGATATGTATTAAACGAGGCCTTCTTGGGGTCACCAAGATACCTCAAAAATGCGAACCTTTGGTGTCTTCTGCTGCGTGACTAATATTAGTTTGGCGACAGAACAAAGGCTGATTTGAAATGTTCAAATAAGCCCGTTAAAAGCGGCAAGCGAAATAAACTATCCCCGAATTCTAAGACATTTCCAATGGAATCGGTCGTGAACGAAGACAAATTTCATTCAAACAACATTTTGTCCGTCAGCTGATTGCTATTCATTCGTATGTCTGTATATCTGTCGGTAGATGTATGCTTTCTGGTTTTCTCTACTCGATCTGCTAATGGGAATATTTGTGTTTATGTGTAGCTATGTATTCTTAGTGTGTACTTGTTTGCATACGATCACTTGGAAGAAACAGGTTTTCTGTGTTAATTCCAGTTCTATTCTTCGTAGTCTGTTTGTAATCTTTCTGTTTTGCTTTGCTCTTCATGTTTAACTAATATGTATATAAATATGTGTATCGAATTGTCTAATCTAAAACTATTTACATTAAAATCTTATTGTAACGAATTGTGGTCGTTACATCCTATCCCTACTTAGCGCGAAATAAAAAAAAATAAAAATAAAAAGCAGTAATCATTCGGTGAAAGCGAACAGCGGTGATGCTACCGCTTGAAAGAAAATGCCCTATGTCTGTTACTGGTGACGACGATGTCTCGGTATCGTAGCTGAGTTCGTTCGTTCATCTTCGGTATAGCATATTTCACATGTTGTATTCGGCGATTATGTTTTCTGGTTGTGAAAGAATAATGCTGTCTTTCATGTTGAGACGGTAGTTTTGCGGTGGCGGGACTCACATAATGTCTGCGGTACGGTACTGTAGGCGGTAAACGTTCTGCTTGTGTCATTTTGACTGACACCGGTTTATGCTTCGGTTTCGGTATATGAATAATGCATTTGGTCATATGCGGTGGTTTAATTTCTGGGCGCTCGTTTGATTGAGGTTTATGTCCTGTTGGTTTTGGAGAAGTTGGAACCCTTCTTAATTTCCTGCGACTGGTGTTGATTTTGGGCTTCTGTGTACGCGGCTGTGAAAATTGTTCAACGGACTTTACCGTTGGTCTGGATTTGGTTGGTTCTTTCTTCAACTTGTTGCGACATGTGCTGGTGTCCGAGTTCAGGTTTCCTGGTGTGAACTGCTGTCGTGTCTTACCGGTTGGAAACGATGCTTTTCTCTCATCGACGAATTCAGTTTCTCTCCGCCATTGGAGGCAAATATACGGTTCCTGACTATTAAATAATTGCGTTCCCTATCTTCTAATGGTTTAGACTTACTCATTCTGTTACTTATCGTTCTATCTAATCTATTTTGTTGTAAAATTTTCACTTTCATTTTCTTTTTCAGAGTAGGATTCGTTTGGCGATCTATTCGTTTCGAGACTTTTGGATTGCTCTGGGCTTTCTGAACGGGTTCGACGTGTTGCACGCGGGCCCCGACTGGGAGGATGGGTGTCCCGCTGCTGCCCCACCTCTCTGCTCGTTTCCCTTACCACATTTTGGACATTTGGGTGTTATTACGTCCCGCCTACCGCACTTAAAACAAAAAACATTCCTTCGCATAGATTTGCAGTACTTGAAAGTGTGTCCCATTTGACCGCAGTTCCAGCACTTGGATTTGTCGATACTCGACAGCTGATTACTGTTTGCTTGCCGTGGCTGCACCGTATCCTCATCATCGGGCAATTCTAATTCGTTCACCTGCCTGCCGAATCGGTTTGTTGGCTGCCTACGTGGATCGTAACGCGAGAAACACCTCTCTACTTCGTGGCATTCTTCGCGCAGTTGCTGCACGCTAAAAACGTTAATCGGGTAAACCATACGCGCTAAATTTTCCCTCAGATTTCTTTTAATAATTCTAACCATTTCATACTCCGCGATAGGATTTAACAAACGGCTGCGTAGCTTAAGCATGTGTTGTGAGCTTGGTTAGGGTGGCGTGGCACGGTGGCTGCGGCTAGGCTCGCCGGCAATATGGGGTGGTTTCTTGCCACCCTACCCACAACAGAAAAACAAAGAAATCGTGCCATTATTTTTTTTTTTAAAAGGAAGAGGAGCAGATAGGGGAAGATAGGATAGGATATTAAAGGAATTAGAACAAAACAATAGTCACAATCACCTATGATTCCTAATGGGTCATCTCAAGCTAATCCTTTTACTCTCACAACCACCTAATCATAAAATCTATCATTCAATCACCCAGTCTCAGCCAGCACTATCCACCTAAACAAACAGATTATATTCAACCTATAACCCACCAGGAATCTCAAACACCCTAGCACAACACAACCTAAGTCATTGTCCGTTTGCGAGCCGCCCACCCCGTCTGTACCTCTTACGAGCTACTGCCATGAACCGCACTTGGCTCTAAGTGCAACGCGGTTCCCTTATTTCATTAATCTGTTGAAGTCTCTGTTAGCCCGTCTGTCTATTCCATAATGTCCGTTTTGTCTGTCCGTTTGCCACGCCTTCAAGTGAGGTGACCTCCCCTCAGGTCCACCAGCACATCAGCCTAAATGTTGCTAATTAGCAATCCATTGTTGTTTTTGGTCAACAAAAAGCCAAAAAAAAAAATCACAATTACGACTTTTATTTCTTTTGTTTTTATTTCCTTCACTTCATTATTTTTTTTTCTTTAAACTTAAATACTATATAATATTTGCCTTATATTATTTTTTTGAGTTTATATTCCTTTTCCGACTTAAAATTTCGACATATATGTAAATATAAATTTATATATATATATATTTTTCTTTTAATTCGATATAACCAATTTTATTTCAATTTTTAATTTTTTTTTTCTGAACGTCTTACCAGGCTCCAGAATCCAGGATGGCGCCACCATGAAGCTGTAGCCCTGTGTAAAATAAAGAAATTACTATTCTATTTTTCTAAAATAAAGTTTAATTTAATATAAGAAAATTACTGAATAATTAGATTTTAATCTTTGAATGATTTATGTGTAAAGAAAACTAAATTGATATTTTTAATAACGTTTAAGTTTTTTTTTTTTTTTTTTATATAAAAAAAAAACAAATTAATGAAACAAAAAAAAAAAAAAATCTTAATGACGGCAACTCTGCTTCGCTGTTTTGTTCATTTCACGATTTGCTGGGACCTCTGCTTTGAAAACGTTGTTGTTGTTGTTGCCTTAATGTTGTTGAAAAATGGTATAGAATTGCATTGTAAAGCTGTTGTATTTATTTAATGTTTGTTTCGTTTATTTTCAATTAATTGCAGTGGTGTTGTTGTTGGTATAACTTTGTGTGAAGAATTGTCGTGTTTCACCCTTTTTCTTTGTAAAAATATCTTTTTGTGTAGTTAATATTTATGTTATTTGTTTTTACACATCTGTTTAGAGTTTCTTGCATGTAGTTTTGTTTAAGTCAATGCTGTTGGCTACATGTTGTTTTTTAGTTTGGTTTTATTGTATACTACATTGCAAGTCAAGTTTTGGCGCAACTTCCCTAACTTTGGCGCAACTTGTTTAACTTTTATTTGTTTTTTTGTCACTTAATACCACAGTGAGTATTTTCTTTAAAATTGTTTCTTTTCAATTCAATTGAATTGTTTTCTTTCAGTCAAAGATCACTTCCTTGTCTTCTTTTCTTAAACTTTTCCAAAATCTTTTAGATCACAAAATTAAGAACACAACCTCCACCATTTCATTCCTTTTCTCCTCTCCTCTCTTTTTCTCCGTTCTCATTTTCTCAACTTCCAATCCCTTCCATTAAGTCCCCCTTTCATTCATATTTCCCATTTTTCTTACCAATTTCCCATTCACGCTTCCATAACACCCCTTTCACACTACTTTTTGAGCCAGGAGACTTGGGCTCTTTTTGGCTATGGGGAAAAATCTTAATCTTATAATTAAACATATAACATAAAACATAACACACTAAAACTGCACACATACATCAAGTTATACATAAAACTAATCACACCTAACATAATTACGCAGAAAACAATAACCAATAACCACAAATTTTCACTAACACAAAAGACAAAAACACCTATTACTAATATCACTCCTCTGGTTTAGGAGATATGAGACACGGGCTGCCACTACAGGCTCGAAACCGTCGATGGTGTTCCCCAGCATGGAACGTGTTCGTAAAAAAAACAAAGTAAAAGCCCGTGTCCACATAACTTCAACTAACGTGTGGCTTCGACCCACTTCTCATGCTCTTTTGATCTGAGCTAGCCGGCCTTAATTAAAAGTGTAACCAAAGGAGTTCGTCAGAATTTTCTCGCTTAACTTATATTGCACTAAACTACTCTAGAGTATTCCCACATAGTAAATATCACAGAATGAGAAAAAAAAATTAAAATTAAAATAAATTAAATTATAAAAGTCAAGTCTACTATTTACAAAAGCGAGTCAAGTCAAATTAAAACTAAAGAAAAATAAATACAAAAATAATTACTAGCTTATAATAAAGAAATAATTGTCAAAACTAAAACTACAACACTCACTACATACAACATGCATTACGACACAAACAAATCTTTAGCGTGGTATACCCCTAGCTTCTTACCACCATGAGTGCCGAGCTCGTACAACGAGTTGCCAACTCTACTCAAAATTATACATTTAATGTTGGCTGGCCCCAACTTGGCGTTGTACCCGTCAATGAGGTTACTTTGTTTGAAGTTTCGGCGGTATACCACTTGTCCAACTTTAAATTCGACATCCCTACTACGTGTGTTATATGCCTTGGCGCTTTTTTCGTGAGCTAGCTGTAAAGCTGTTGAAATTTTGTTGCGGATCAAACTTAATTTGTCCGCTTGGCTCACGACTGCCAAATCTTCTCCCTTTACGGAGCTCACACGACGCATTATCTCATATGAGCTTGCGTGTTGCATCATGTGAGCCCCAAACACGGCGTAGTAGGGTGCTAAACCGATAGAACGGTGGACAACACTTCTCAGCGCAAACGCTGCGTCACTAATATGCAGGTCCCAGCTTCTTTGATTCTCTCCTACAAACGAACGCACAATTTGCAAAACTGAACGGTTTACCCTTTCAGCTGCGTTCGCTTGCGGAGAGTAAAATGCTGTTCTGACATGTTTAACTCCATACTTTTCTATAAACTCCTTAAACATGCCAGAAACGAACTGTTTCCCATTGTCGGAATGGACGAATTCAGGGACACCAAAAACATGAAACACACTACTTTCTAAAAACCTAACTACATTAGCGGAGGTGGCACTTCGCATTGGTTGGAGGAAAACGAACTTCGAAAAGTGGTCCAGACATACGAAGATGAAGGAATTGCCGTTCTTTGATCTTGGATAGGGGCCCATAAAATCGATGTATAGACGCTGGAAGGGTCGTTCGGTTATGAATTGTTTGCCCATCAGTGGACGGTGCATTGCTTTGGACTTTTTGCTCCCTTTGCACACATCACAATTCCTAACACTATATTGCACGTCTCTAACCATGCCCGGCCAATAATATCTTTGTCTTAACCGAGCCAGCGTCTTGTGAATACCCCCATGTCCAGCTGAAGGTGAGCTATGACAAGCCTCCAGTAG
The DNA here is from genome assembly GCA_937620795.1 of Thecophora atra. Taxonomy (NCBI): domain Eukaryota; kingdom Metazoa; phylum Arthropoda; class Insecta; order Diptera; family Conopidae; genus Thecophora; species Thecophora atra. The sequence goes on along the minus strand of CALMKQ010000008.1, from coordinate 6,094,976 downwards.
CCTAGGACGCAATTCCGACGGTACCCAGAGCTGCCAAGCGTGATCCTCTTGAACCACATCACCCGTCATAAAACCCGTACGTCTGTACACAAAGCCGTCCGAAATTACTAAATCCGGTAGTTCGTCTTTGGTCTCTGTCACCGTTTTCCTCAATTCCTCATACTCTTCCGAAGAAAAAGCTGGGGAATTGAGGTCAACATCAAGTGACCTGTCTACCGGTCCTATCTCTTCCAGATACATACGAGACAGAGCATCCGGCACCACATTAAGTGAACCTTTTCGGTGTTCAATATTAAAATTGTAAGCTTGTAATTTTAAACTCCATCTGGCTAATCTTCCAGATAAGTCTTTTTGGTTCATCAACCACTTCAAGCTCGCGTGATCCGTAATTATGGTAAAAGGTAAACCTTCCACATAAGGACGGAACTTCTTCACGCTTAATACAGCAGCGTAACACTCAAGCTCAGTAACACTATAATTCCTCTGAGCTTTATTGAGTTTCGCTGACATGAACGCTATCGGATGCTCACACTCCTCGTCATCCATCTGAAAGAGAACCCCTCCAACCCCTTGCGTCGATGCGTCACATTGAATATAAAAATGTCTGTTAAAGTCCGGGTTACTAAGCACTGGTGCCGAAGACAGACTGCGCTTCATCTCTTCAAAGGCGTGCTTAGCTTCGTCAGTTAGCGCAAATTTCTTTAATTGGTCTTTCTTGAGACAGTCATGCAGCGGAGCTGCTATTGTCGAATAGTCCCTTATAAACCTGCGGTACCAGCCTGACATCCCTAGAAACCGTCTCAATTGTTTTGGCGTTCTAGGCTCCGGAAACTCATCAATCGCAGCCACCTTCTTGCTATCTGTCCTGATGCTCCCGTCCCCGACAACATAACCCAGATACCTCACTTCCTTATAACAAAACTTGCTCTTCTCCACGTTTATCGTCAGTTTGGCATCCCGCAGACATTCAGCCACCCGATCCAACAGTGCGAGATGTGACTCGAAACTGGAAGAACACACCAGAAGATCATCGAGGTAGATAAAGACACGTTCCCTAAGTTCAGCGGGTATGACTTTGTCCATCAGCCTACACATACGCTGCGCGGCATTACACAGTCCGAACGGCATTGAAGTAAACTGATATAACGGCCGTCCAGGAACTGTGAATGCCGTCTTACCTCTCGACTTCTCTTCCAATGGTATCTGCCAGAACGCATCCTTCAAATCGATCGCACTGATGAAGCGAGTGTCCTGCAGTCTCGCAAGGATGCCCTCAATGTGAGGTAACGGGTATGCGTCTTTAATAGTCCGTTCGTTCAACTTCCTAGCATCAAGGCATAGTCGGTTTTTCGTCCCTTTCCTTACCAAAGACACTGGAGAACTCCAGCTGCTGTTGCTGACCTCAATTACACCGAGACTAAGCATTCGGTCAAGCTCCGCGAAGATCAGCTGCTGAATCACAGGCGAGATGGGGTAGTGGCGTTGTTTCACCGGAAGATGCTCATCTACCACCTCTATTACGTGCTCTTCCATAGTGGTTCGCCCGAGACCCAAAACAGCACAAGACGGGAATTTCGCTTTAACCTTCTCCAGTGCTACCTCTTGCTCTTTGGTAAGTATGTGTAGGTCCGTGTCGAAGGTCAGGTCTGTAGATGTCTGTTTAAGTTCACTTACAGACGCTGAGCTGGTTGCGTCAACCCCTACACGTTTACATTTACTTATTACTGACAACTCAAAGGTTCGTGAGAAACTCCATGTCCCTTGTCAAACCCTCCCAAACAACCGGAAGTGAAATTACGCCTATCACAGCGGTTTCACCTCCGTTTGCAGTCCTGACTTTCTGCCCCTGTATCGGAATGACTTGTCGTTTTCGTGTTTTGATAAATTCACCTTCCAGCGTCACAATGGCAGAGACTAAAACTTTCTTAATTCTATTCATTATATGTCTCTTTGCCCTCATCTTCGCTATCTTATCGAAGTTACGCTTTTTCTTGGTGAGTACCACCTCACTTAAAAAGATTTTCTCCCTCACAGCTTCGTACTCGACCTTACGCTGGTGTAAAGTTTTAATTGGACGACCTATCGGGCTATGGCTGCGGATCACTGGATCCTTCCTCTGTAGAATTCTTACAGGTTGGCCGGGGACTCCTCCTTTATTGCAGAGATCCCCGGATTCCCTGCAGGATTCGCGTTTCCCGGACGATACTCACAGTAAGATACATCACTATGACACACAAAACACGTCATACCGTGGAATGCCGAGTTACACTTCGCGTCAAGCCGGTTTTTCTTGAAGTGATCCCCAGGCATTCCACAACTAAAACACAAATTAACATGAAACGGAGACTGACAAAAGACTTGGTTTACAGTTGGACTATTACTAATAGGACGAGGCACAGACATATATGGACGCGGACCTGAAGGACCTGATACCTGAGGAGGTCTCACGAAATCCCTTCTTTGTGGTACGTTTAAATTGGGCCGCTGAGGAGCCAGAGCCTCGACACTAGTTGAAGGTTCTCCCTCCTCAAGCAGCAACCCCACCTCGCTAACCTGCCTTGCCTTTGCTCTACTTTCTTTAACTAATTTTTCAGCTCTTCTGCACTCGGTGCAGAACTCCTTTAAAGAACTGACCTTACACGCGAAAGTCAGGCTAGCGAGGTTTGCCCTTAAATTGGCTCTTACTATTGAAATTAATTCCTCCTCAGGAATCTTTCTCCGCAGCCTGAAGGTAAGATTATGGATCTCGGCATAAAAATCCTCAAAACTCTCGCCTACTTGTTGTTTCCGATCCATAATCTCCCTTATTATTTCGTAGTCGGAGTCTGCAGATCGGAAGTTGCTTAGCAACTCTCTTTTCAATTCTTCATATCCGAAGTCTGGGTCACTCTCATGATCCTCCAGCACTCGCCAATACCACTTCGCGGCGGCTCCGGTGACCAGGCAGTGGAAATCGGTGAAGAGCTGCTCAAACGAAATTTCATATTGTTTGCGCATCTTTTCGATGCGGAATATGAAACTCTCCACTGTCAATTCCTTACAAGAGCCGTCAAACGTAACATGCCACTTGTTAAGATCGACGCTCTTCCGCCTTGACACCTCACCGCTACTCGGGGATATTGTCGGGCCCTGGAATGAGGTGTGACCCAGCCCTTGCTGCGTTGCAACTCCCGATACGCCCGGCCCGACAGTCTCAGCAGCCCCTCGCCTTGCCGGAGTGGAGGCGTCTCTTGGATGGGGGTTTGGTGTAATACCTGATGCCTCCATCACAGCCACTCTTCTGCCCAGGTCTGTGAAACCACTACGAAGTTGCTGCATGGCTTCTGCGCAACCTGCCATCATCTGTCCCTGCTGCATCATCATTGCCATCATCTGATTCAATTGATCAGAATCAGACGATGCAGCAGCGGCAGACGATGTTGAGCTACTCGGCCCTGCAACACCACGCTGTGGTTCCACACCCTGCCCCTCTTGCTCCGACATCTCTATTATTTTTTCTAGCTTGGCCGAGAAGCTACTAACGCTGACGGTCAAGCTACTAGACTCTGACCTAGCCCCTTCACTATTTGGAGGTCGTCCAAACACCAAGCTAACGCACTTGCTTAAATAGTCTACTGGGACAAAATCAACTCTTCTTTCTATCCCAGTATCTATCTGGTCGAGTACTGAACCTACTATTTGATTTTCTAGAGCCCTACTAACGCTTCTAGTAATAGGTCTCCTAGGTTCAAACTCACGCTCACGTTCCATACACCAGATACAAACACTCAAAACACTCACTCAGACTCAGTCACAAAAGTCACACTAAGGGGAAACTAATAAAAGCAAATACAAAATTGGAAGGACCTAACCAGAAAGGAAGTAAAAAAAAATAAAGAATGGAAAATAATAAAAAAAAATCCAACAACAACAACAACCTAAAAAAAATCAAAAAAATATTTATAAAAGTAATAAGTAATAATAATTATAAAAAAAAAATGTATATAAAAAAAAGAATAATTAAAAACACAGCGACTCAAAGGCAAAAATAAAAAGTAATGATTAATGAAATAAGAAAAATAATATAAAATATAGAAAAATAGTAAAATATAAAATAATAATAAATAAAAAAAAAAAAAAAAAAAAAAAATTAAATAAAAATAAAAAGCAGAAATAATATGATAATAATGAAAAGAAAATAATAATAAAAAAAAAAATATAAGTAACAAATGGAATTATATGAAATAATAAAATAATAAAATATAAGCAAAAAAAACAAATAATCAATAATGAATGTGTTTAGGCTGATGTGTGTGGTGTTAACCCAGGAGACATTCAACACCTGAGCATGGTTGTCCGTATAGTCAAGTTAACAGTCAGCTAAAATATCCCAAAACCCCCAAATAGTCTGTCTATGCTACAATTCTGGAACGTGGCACAACTATACTTCGGTCTTGACTAAAGTTAGGTTGCCACGCCCCCTTGTAACATTTAACCCCCTTGAGTATACTGGAGATTCGCCTCACAAACACTACCTTAAAAGTTTTAAAGTTGGTAGCGAATCTGCCAGCAACTCACCTGTCAAAACATCCCAGTGAAAAGTCGTGCGACTGGTACCACTTACGAAAACACTAGAGCCTTGCTGAAGGAACCCAGTCGCAAAACCTTCCACCACATATAGCGGTAACAACACCAGCTTCTGCCCAAAAACTTTTAGTTTTGAAACCATAAAGTTCGAAGCAGAAACCAGCGTTGTCACCCTGTCCGAACACAAAAAAAAAGGAAAAAGAATAGGAGTAGTGCAGTTAAAAGAACAGAAAGTAGGCTAAGATTAGAAAGTTAAAGTAGAAAAATTTGGAAATGAGAAAAGATGTTGGAAATTAAGTATCGTTGGGCGCCATTTCTGTTGTGAGCTTGGTTAGGGTGGCGTGGCACGGTGGCTGCGGCTAGGCTCGCCGGCAATATGGGGTGGTTTCTTGCCACCCTACCCACAACAGAAAAACAAAGAAATCGTGCCATTATTTTTTTTTTTAAAAGAAAGAGGAGCAGATAGGGGAAGATAGGATAGGATATTAAAGGAATTAGAACAAAACAATAGTCACAATCACCTATGATTCCTAATGGGTCATCTCAAGCTAATCCTTTTACTCTCACAACCACCTAATCATAAAATCTATCATTCAATCACCCAGTCTCAGCCAGCACTATCCACCTAAACAAACAGATTATATTCAACCTATAACCCACCAGGAATCTCAAACACCCTAGCACAACACAACCTAAGTCATTGTCCGTTTGCGAGCCGCCCACCCCGTCTGTACCTCTTACGAGCTACTGCCATGAACCGCACTTGGCTCTAAGTGCAACGCGGTTCCCTTATTTCATTAATCTGTTCAAGTCTCTGTTAGTCCGTCTGTCTATTCCATAATGTCCGTTTTGTCTGTCCGTTTGCCACGCCTTCAAGTGAGGTGACCTCCCCTCAGGTCCACCAGCACATCAGCCTAAATGTTGCTAATTAGCAATCCATTGTTGTTTTTGGTCAACAAAAAGCCAAAAAAAATTAACAATTACGACTTTTATCTCTTTTGTTTTTATTTCCTTCACTTCATTATTTTTTTTTTTTCTTTAAACTTAAATACTATATAATATTTGCCTTATATTATTTTTGAGTTTATATTCCTTTTCCGACTTAAAATTTCGACATATATGTAAATATAAATTTATATATATATATATATTTTTCTTTTAATTCGATATAACCAATTTTATTTCAATTTTTAATTTTTTTTTCTGCACGTCTTACCAGGCTCCAGAATCCAGGATGGCGCCACCATGAAGCTGCAGCCCTGTGTAAAATAAAGAAATTCCTATTCTATTTTTCTAAAATAAAGTTTAATTTACTATAAGAAAATTACTGAATAATTATATTTTAATCTTTGAATGATTTATGTGTAAAGAAAACTAAATTGATATTTTTAATAACGTTTAAGTTTTTTTTTTTTTTTATATATATAAAAAAAAAACAAATTAATGAAACAAAAAAAAAAAATCTTAATGACGGCAACTCTGCTTCGCTGTTTTGTTCATTTCACGATTTGCTGGGACCTCTGCTTTGAAAACGTTGTTGTTGTTGTTGCCTTAATGTTGTTGAAAAATGGTATAGAATTGCATTGTAAAGCTGTTGTATTTATTTAATGTTTGTTTCGTTTATTTTCAATTAATTGCAGTGGTGTTGTTGTTGGTATAACTTTGTGTGAAGAATTGTCGTGTTTCACCCTTTTTCTTTGTAAAAATATCTTTTTGTGTAGTTAATATTTATGTTATTTGTTTTTACACATCTGTTTAGAGTTTCTTGCATGTAGTTTTGTTTAAGTCAATGCTGTTGGCTACATGTTGTTTTTTAGTTTGGTTTTATTGTATACTACATTGCAAGTCAAGTTTTGGCGCAACTTCCCTAACTTTGGCGCAACTTGTTTAACTTTTATTTGTTTTTTTGTCACTTAATACCACAGTGAGTATTTTCTTTAAAATTGTTTCTTTTCAATTCAATTGAATTGTTTTCTTTCAGTCAAAGATCACTTCCTTGTCTTCTTTTCTTAAACTTTTCCAAAATCTTTTAGATCACAAAATTAAGAACACAACCTCCACCATTTCATTCCTTTTCTCCTCTCCTCTCTTTTTCTCCGTTCTCATTTTCTCAACTTCCAATCCCTTCCATTAAGTCCCCCTTTCATTCATATTTCCCATTTTTCTTACCAATTTCCCATTCACGCTTCCATAACACCCCTTTCACACTACTTTTTGAGCCAGGAGACTTGGGCTCTTTTTGGCTATGGGGAAAAATCTTAATCTTATAATTAAACATATAACATAAAACATAACACACTAAAACTGCACACATACATCAAGTTATACATAAAACTAATCACACCTAACATAATTACGCAGAAAACAATAACCAATAACCACAAATTTTCACTAACACAAAAGACAAAAACACCTATTACTAATATCACTCCTCTGGTTTAGGAGATATGAGACACGGGCTGCCACTACAGGCTCGAAACCGTCGATGGTGTTCCCCAGCATGGAACGTGTTCGTAAAAAAAACAAAGTAAAAGCCCGTGTCCACATAACTTCAACTAACGTGTGGCTTCGACCCACTTCTCATGCTCTTTTGATCTGAGCTAGCCGGCCTTAATTAAAAGTGTAACCAAAGGAGTTCGTCAGAATTTTCTCGCTTAACTTATATTGCACTAAACTACTCTAGAGTATTCCCACATAGTAAATATCACAGAATGAGAAAAAAAAAATTAAAATTAAAATAAATTAAATTATAAAAGTCAAGTCTACTATTTACAAAAGCGAGTCAAGTCAAATTAAAACTAAAGAAAAATAAATACAAAAATAATTACTAGCTTATAATAAAGAAATAATTGTCAAAACTAAAACTACAACACTCACTACATACAACATGCATTACGACACAAACAAATCTTTAGCGTGGTATACCCCTAGCTTCTTACCACCATGAGTGCCGAGCTCGTACAACGAGTTGCCAACTCTACTCAAAATTATACATTTAATGTTGGCTGGCCCCAACTTGGCGTTGTACCCGTCAATGAGGTTACTTTGTTTGAAGTTTCGGCGGTATACCACTTGTCCAACTTTAAATTCGACATCCCTACTACGTGTGTTATATGCCTTGGCGCTTTTTTCGTGAGCTAGCTGTAAAGCTGTTGAAATTTTGTTGCGGATCAAACTTAATTTGTCCGCTTGGCTCACGACTGCCAAATCTTCTCCCTTTACGGAGCTCACACGACGCATTATCTCATATGAGCTTGCGTGTTGCATCATGTGAGCCCCAAACACGGCGTAGTAGGGTGCTAAACCGATAGAACGGTGGACAACACTTCTCAGCGCAAACGCTGCGTCACTAATATGCAGGTCCCAGCTTCTTTGATTCTCTCCTACAAACGAACGCACAATTTGCAAAACTGAACGGTTTACCCTTTCAGCTGCGTTCGCTTGCGGAGAGTAAAATGCTGTTCTGACATGTTTAACTCCATACTTTTCTATAAACTCCTTAAACATGCCAGAAACGAACTGTTTCCCATTGTCGGAATGGACGAATTCAGGGACACCAAAAACATGAAACACACTACTTTCTAAAAACCTAACTACATTAGCGGAGGTGGCACTTCGCATTGGTTGGAGGAAAACGAACTTCGAAAAGTGGTCCAGACATACGAAGATGAAGGAATTGCCGTTCTTTGATCTTGGATAGGGGCCCATAAAATCGATGTATAGACGCTGGAAGGGTCGTTCGGTTATGAATTGTTTGCCCATCAGTGGACGGTGCATTGCTTTGGACTTTTTGCTCCCTTTGCACACATCACAATTCCTAACACTATATTGCACGTCTCTAACCATGCCCGGCCAATAATATCTTTGTCTTAACCGAGCCAGCGTCTTGTGAATACCCCCATGTCCAGCTGAAGGTGAGCTATGACAAGCCTCCAGTAGCCTAGGACGCAATTCCGACGGTACCCAGAGCTGCCAAGCGTGATCCTCTTGAACCACATCACCCGTCATAAAACCCGTACGTCTGTACACAAAGCCGTCCGAAATTACTAAATCCGGTAGTTCGTCTTTGGTCTCTGTCACCGTTTTCCTCAATTCCTCATACTCTTCCGAAGAAAAAGCTGGGGAATTGAGGTCAACATCAAGTGACCTGTCTACCGGTCCTATCTCTTCCAGATACATACGAGACAGAGCATCCGGCACCACATTAAGTGAACCTTTTCGGTGTTCAATATTAAAATTGTAAGCTTGTAATTTTAAACTCCATCTGGCTAATCTTCCAGATAAGTCTTTTTGGTTCATCAACCACTTCAAGCTCGCGTGATCCGTAATTATGGTAAAAGGTAAACCTTCCACATAAGGACGGAACTTCTTCACGCTTAATACAGCAGCGTAACACTCAAGCTCAGTAACACTATAATTCCTCTGAGCTTTATTGAGTTTCGCTGACATGAACGCTATCGGATGCTCACACTCCTCGTCATCCATCTGAAAGAGAACCCCTCCAACCCCTTGCGTCGATGCGTCACATTGAATATAAAAATGTCTGTTAAAGTCCGGGTTACTAAGCACTGGTGCCGAAGACAGACTGCGCTTCATCTCTTCAAAGGCGTGCTTAGCTTCGTCAGTTAGCGCAAATTTCTTTAATTGGTCTTTCTTGAGACAGTCATGCAGCGGAGCTGCTATTGTCGAATAGTCCCTTATAAACCTGCGGTACCAGCCTGACATCCCTAGAAACCGTCTCAATTGTTTTGGCGTTCTAGGCTCCGGAAACTCATCAATCGCAGCCACCTTCTTGCTATCTGTCCTGATGCTCCCGTCCCCGACAACATAACCCAGATACCTCACTTCCTTATAACAAAACTTGCTCTTCTCCACGTTTATCGTCAGTTTGGCATCCCGCAGACATTCAGCCACCCGATCCAACAGTGCGAGATGTGACTCGAAACTGGCAGAACACACCAGAAGATCATCGAGGTAGATAAAGACACGTTCCCTAAGTTCAGCGGGTATGACTTTGTCCATCAGCCTACACATACGCTGCGCGGCATTACACAGTCCGAACGGCATTGAAGTAAACTGATATAACGGCCGTCCAGGAACTGTGAATGCCGTCTTACCTCTCGACTTCTCTTCCAATGGTATCTGCCAGAACGCATCCTTCAAATCGATCGCACTGATGAAGCGAGTGTCCTGCAGTCTCGCAAGGATGCCCTCAATGTGAGGTAACGGGTATGCGTCTTTAATAGTCCGTTCGTTCAACTTCCTAGCATCAAGGCATAGTCGGTTTTTCGTCCCTTTCCTTACCAAAGACACTGGAGAACTCCAGCTGCTGTTGCTGACCTCAATTACACCGAGACTAAGCATTCGGTCAAGCTCCGCGAAGATCAGCTGCTGAATCACAGGCGAGATGGGGTAGTGGCGTTGTTTCACCGGAAGATGCTCATCTACCACCTCTATTACGTGCTCTTCCATAGTGGTTCGCCCGAGACCCAAAACAGCACAAGACGGGAATTTCGCTTTAACCTTCTCCAGTGCTACCTCTTGCTCTTTGGTAAGTATGTGTAGGTCCGTGTCGAAGGTCAGGTCTGTAGATGTCTGTTTAAGTTCACTTACAGACGCTGAGCTGGTTGCGTCAACCCCTACACGTTTACATTTACTTATTACTGACAACTCAAAGGTTCGTGAGAAACTCCATGTCCCTTGTCAAACCCTCCCAAACAACCGGAAGTGAAATTACGCCTATCACAGCGGTTTCACCTCCGTTTGCAGTCCTGACTTTCTGCCCCTGTATCGGAATGACTTGTCGTTTTCGTGTTTTGATAAATTCACCTTCCAGCGTCACAATGGCAGAGACTAAAACTTTCTTAATTCTATTCATTATATGTCTCTTTGCCCTCATCTTCGCTATCTTATCGAAGTTACGCTTTTTCTTGGTGAGTACCACCTCACTTAAAAAGATTTTCTCCCTCACAGCTTCGTACTCGACCTTACGCTGGTGTAAAGTTTTAATTGGACGACCTATCGGGCTATGGCTGCGGATCACTGGATCCTTCCTCTGTAGAATTCTTACAGGTTGGCCGGGGACTCCTCCTTTATTGCAGAGATCCCCGGATTCCCTGCAGGATTCGCGTTTCCCGGACGATACTCACAGTAAGATACATCACTATGACACACAAAACACGTCATACCGTGGAATGCCGAGTTACACTTCGCGTCAAGCCGGTTTTTCTTGAAGTGATCCCCAGGCATTCCACAACTAAAACACAAATTAACATGAAACGGAGACTGACAAAAGACTTGGTTTACAGTTGGACTATTACTAATAGGACGAGGCACAGACATATATGGACGCGGACCTGAAGGACCTGATACCTGAGGAGGTCTCACGAAATCCCTTCTTTGTGGTACGTTTAAATTGGGCCGCTGAGGAGCCAGAGCCTCGACACTAGTTGAAGGTTCTCCCTCCTCAAGCAGCAACCCCACCTCGCTAACCTGCCTTGCCTTTGCTCTACTTTCTTTAACTAATTTTTCAGCTCTTCTGCACTCGGTGCAGAACTCCTTTAAAGAACTGACCTTACACGCGAAAGTCAGGCTAGCGAGGTTTGCCCTTAAATTGGCTCTTACTATTGAAATTAATTCCTCCTCAGGAATCTTTCTCCGCAGCCTGAAGGTAAGATTATGGATCTCGGCATAAAAATCCTCAAAACTCTCGCCTACTTGTTGTTTCCGATCCATAATCTCCCTTATTATTTCGTAGTCGGAGTCTGCAGATCGGAAGTTGCTTAGCAACTCTCTTTTCAATTCTTCATATCCGAAGTCTGGGTCACTCTCATGATCCTCCAGCACTCGCCAATACCACTTCGCGGCGGCTCCGGTGACCAGGCAGTGGAAATCGGTGAAGAGCTGCTCAAACGAAATTTCATATTGTTTGCGCATCTTTTCGATGCGGAATATGAAACTCTCCACTGTCAATTCCTTACAAGAGCCGTCAAACGTAACATGCCACTTGTTAAGATCGACGCTCTTCCGCCTTGACACCTCACCGCTACTCGGGGATATTGTCGGGCCCTGGAATGAGGTGTGACCCAGCCCTTGCTGCGTTGCAACTCCCGATACGCCCGGCCCGACAGCCTCAGCAGCCCCTCGCCTTGCCGGAGTGGAGGCGTCTCTTGGATGGGGGTTTGGTGTAATACCTGATGCCTCCATCACAGCCACTCTTCTGCCCAGGTCTGTGAAACCACTACGAAGTTGCTGCATGGCTTCTGCGCAACCTGCCATCATCTGTCCCTGCTGCATCATCATTGCCATCATCTGATTCAATTGATCAGAATCAGACGATGCAGCAGCGGCAGACGATGTTGAGCTACTCGGCCCTGCAACACCACGCTGTGGTTCCACACCCTGCCCCTCTTGCTCCGACATCTCTATTATTTTTTCTAGCTTGGCCGAGAAGCTACTAACGCTGACGGTCAAGCTACTAGACTCTGACCTAGCCCCTTCACTATTTGGAGGTCGTCCAAACACCAAGCTAACGCACTTGCTTAAATAGTCTACTGGGACAAAATCAACTCTTCTTTCTATCCCAGTATCTATCTGGTCGAGTACTGAACCTACTATTTGATTTTCTAGAGCCCTACTAACGCTTCTAGTAATAGGTCTCCTAGGTTCAAACTCACGCTCACGTTCCATACACCAGATACAAACACTCAAAACACTCACTCAGACTCAGTCACAAAAGTCACACTAAGGGGAAACTAATAAAAGCAAATACAAAATTGGAAGGACCTAACCAGAAAGGAAGTAAAAAAAAATAAAGAATGGAAAATAATAAAAAAAAATCCAACAACAACAACAACCTAAAAAAAATCAAAAAAATATTTATAAAAGTAATAAGTAATAATAATTATAAAAAAAAATGTATATAAAAAAAAGAATAATTAAAAACACAGCGACTCAAAGGCAAAAATAAAAAGTAATGATTAATGAAATAAGAAAAATAATATAAAATATAGAAAAATAGTAAAATATAAAATAATAATAAATAAAAAAAAAAAAAAAAAAAAAAAATTAAATAAAAATAAAAAGCAGAAATAATATGATAATAATGAAAAGAAAATAATAATAAAAAAAAAAAAATATAAGTAACAAATGGAATTATATGAAATAATAAAATAATAAAATATAAGCAAAAAAAACAAATAATCAATAATGAATGTGTTTAGGCTGATGTGTGTGGTGTTAACCCAGGAGACATTCAACACCTGAGCATGGTTGTCCGTATAGTCAAGTTAACAGTCAGCTAAAATATCCCAAAACCCCCAAATAGTCTGTCTATGCTACAATTCTGGAACGTGGCACAACTATACTTCGGTCTTGACTAAAGTTAGGTTGCCACGCCCCCTTGTAACATTTAACCCCCTTGAGTATACTGGAGATTCGCCTCACAAACACTACCTTAAAAGTTTTAAAGTTGGTAGCGAATCTGCCAGCAACTCACCTGTCAAAACATCCCAGTGAAAAGTCGTGCGACTGGTACCACTTACGAAAACACTAGAGCCTTGCTGAAGGAACCCAGTCGCAAAACCTTCCACCACATATAGCGGTAACAACACCAGCTTCTGCCCAAAAACTTTTAGTTTTGAAACCATAAAGTTCGAAGCAGAAACCAGCGTTGTCACCCTGTCCGAACACAAAAAAAAAGGAAAAAGAATAGGAGTAGTGCAGTTAAAAGAACAGAAAGTAGGCTAAGATTAGAAAGTTAAAGTAGAAAAATTTGGAAATGAGAAAAGATGTTGGAAATTAAGTATCGTTGGGCGCCATTTCTGTTGTGAGCTTGGTTAGGGTGGCGTGGCACGGTGGCTGCGGCTAGGCTCGCCGGCAATATGGGGTGGTTTCTTGCCACCCTACCCACAACAGAAAAACAAAGAAATCGTGCCATTATTTTTTTTTTTAAAAGAAAGAGGAGCAGATAGGGGAAGATAGGATAGGATATTAAAGGAATTAGAACAAAACAATAGTCACAATCACCTATGATTCCTAATGGGTCATCTCAAGCTAATCCTTTTACTCTCACAACCACCTAATCATAAAATCTATCATTCAATCACCCAGTCTCAGCCAGCACTATCCACCTAAACAAACAGATTATATTCAACCTATAACCCACCAGGAATCTCAAACACCCTAGCACAACACAACCTAAGTCATTGTCCGTTTGCGAGCCGCCCACCCCGTCTGTACCTCTTACGAGCTACTGCCATGAACCGCACTTGGCTCTAAGTGCAACGCGGTTCCCTTATTTCATTAATCTGTTCAAGTCTCTGTTAGTCCGTCTGTCTATTCCATAATGTCCGTTTTGTCTGTCCGTTTGCCACGCCTTCAAGTGAGGTGACCTCCCCTCAGGTCCACCAGCACATCAGCCTAAATGTTGCTAATTAGCAATCCATTGTTGTTTTTGGTCAACAAAAAGCCAAAAAAAAATCACAATTACGACTTTTATCTCTTTTGTTTTTATTTCCTTCACTTCATTATTTTTTTTTTTTCTTTAAACTTAAATACTATATAATATTTGCCTTATATTATTTTTGAGTTTATATTCCTTTTCCGACTTAAAATTTCGACATATATGTAAATATAAATTTATATATATATATATATTTTTCTTTTAATTCGATATAACCAATTTTATTTCAATTTTTAATTTTTTTTTCTGCACGTCTTACCAGGCTCCAGAATCCAGGATGGCGCCACCATGAAGCTGCAGCCCTGTGTAAAATAAAGAAATTCCTATTCTATTTTTCTAAAATAAAGTTTAATTTACTATAAGAAAATTACTGAATAATTATATTTTAATCTTTGAATGATTTATGTGTAAAGAAAACTAAATTGATATTTTTAATAACGTTTAAGTTTTTTTTTTTTTTTATATATATAAAAAAAAAACAAATTAATGAAACAAAAAAAAAAAATCTTAATGACGGCAACTCTGCTTCGCTGTTTTGTTCATTTCACGATTTGCTGGGACCTCTGCTTTGAAAACGTTGTTGTTGTTGTTGCCTTAATGTTGTTGAAAAATGGTATAGAATTGCATTGTAAAGCTGTTGTATTTATTTAATGTTTGTTTCGTTTATTTTCAATTAATTGCAGTGGTGTTGTTGTTGGTATAACTTTGTGTGAAGAATTGTCGTGTTTCACCCTTTTTCTTTGTAAAAATATCTTTTTGTGTAGTTAATATTTATGTTATTTGTTTTTACACATCTGTTTAGAGTTTCTTGCATGTAGTTTTGTTTAAGTCAATGCTGTTGGCTACATGTTGTTTTTTAGTTTGGTTTTATTGTATACTACATTGCAAGTCAAGTTTTGGCGCAACTTCCCTAACTTTGGCGCAACTTGTTTAACTTTTATTTGTTTTTTTGTCACTTAATACCACAGTGAGTATTTTCTTTAAAATTGTTTCTTTTCAATTCAATTGAATTGTTTTCTTTCAGTCAAAGATCACTTCCTTGTCTTCTTTTCTTAAACTTTTCCAAAATCTTTTAGATCACAAAATTAAGAACACAACCTCCACCATTTCATTCCTTTTCTCCTCTCCTCTCTTTTTCTCCGTTCTCATTTTCTCAACTTCCAATCCCTTCCATTAAGTCCCCCTTTCATTCATATTTCCCATTTTTCTTACCAATTTCCCATTCACGCTTCCATAACACCCCTTTCACACTACTTTTTGAGCCAGGAGACTTGGGCTCTTTTTGGCTATGGGGAAAAATCTTAATCTTATAATTAAACATATAACATAAAACATAACACACTAAAACTGCACACATACATCAAGTTATACATAAAACTAATCACACCTAACATAATTACGCAGAAAACAATAACCAATAACCACAAATTTTCACTAACACAAAAGACAAAAACACCTATTACTAATATCACTCCTCTGGTTTAGGAGATATGAGACACGGGCTGCCACTACAGGCTCGAAACCGTCGATGGTGTTCCCCAGCATGGAACGTGTTCGTAAAAAAAACAAAGTAAAAGCCCGTGTCCACATAACTTCAACTAACGTGTGGCTTCGACCCACTTCTCATGCTCTTTTGATCTGAGCTAGCCGGCCTTAATTAAAAGTGTAACCAAAGGAGTTCGTCAGAATTTTCTCGCTTAACTTATATTGCACTAAACTACTCTAGAGTATTCCCACATAGTAAATATCACAGAATGAGAAAAAAAAATTAAAATTAAAATAAATTAAATTATAAAAGTCAAGTCTACTATTTACAAAAGCGAGTCAAGTCAAATTAAAACTAAAGAAAAATAAATACAAAAATAATTACTAGCTTATAATAAAGAAATAATTGTCAAAACTAAAACTACAACACTCACTACATACAACATGCATTACGACACAAACAAATCTTTAGCGTGGTATACCCCTAGCTTCTTACCACCATGAGTGCCGAGCTCGTACAACGAGTTGCCAACTCTACTCAAAATTATACATTTAATGTTGGCTGGCCCCAACTTGGCGTTGTACCCGTCAATGAGGTTACTTTGTTTGAAGTTTCGGCGGTATACCACTTGTCCAACTTTAAATTCGACATCCCTACTACGTGTGTTATATGCCTTGGCGCTTTTTTCGTGAGCTAGCTGTAAAGCTGTTGAAATTTTGTTGCGGATCAAACTTAATTTGTCCGCTTGGCTCACGACTGCCAAATCTTCTCCCTTTACGGAGCTCACACGACGCATTATCTCATATGAGCTTGCGTGTTGCATCATGTGAGCCCCAAACACGGCGTAGTAGGGTGCTAAACCGATAGAACGGTGGACAACACTTCTCAGCGCAAACGCTGCGTCACTAATATGCAGGTTCCAGCTTCTTTGATTCTCTCCTACAAACGAACGCACAATTTGCAAAACTGAACGGTTTACCCTTTCAGCTGCGTTCGCTTGCGGAGAGTAAAATGCTGTTCTGACATGTTTAACTCCATACTTTTCTATAAACTCCTTAAACATGCCAGAAACGAACTGTTTCCCATTGTCGGAATGGACGAATTCAGGGACACCAAAAACATGAAACACACTACTTTCTAAAAACCTAACTACATTAGCGGAGGTGGCACTTCGCATTGGTTGGAGGAAAACGAACTTCGAAAAGTGGTCCAGACATACGAAGATGAAGGAATTGCCGTTCTTTGATCTTGGATAGGGGCCCATAAAATCGATGTATAGACGCTGGAAGGGTCGTTCGGTTATGAATTGTTTGCCCATCAGTGGACGGTGCATTGCTTTGGACTTTTTGCTCCCTTTGCACACATCACAATTCCTAACACTATATTGCACGTCTCTAACCATGCCCGGCCAATAATATCTTTGTCTTAACCGAGCCAGCGTCTTGTGAATACCCCCATGTCCAGCTGAAGGTGAGCTATGACAAGCCTCCAGTAGCCTAGGACGCAATTCCGACGGTACCCAGAGCTGCCAAGCGTGATCCTCTTGAACCACATCACCCGTCATAAAACCCGTACGTCTGTACACAAAGCCGTCCGAAATTACTAAATCCGGTAGTTCGTCTTTGGTCTCTGTCACCGTTTTCCTCAATTCCTCATACTCTTCCGAAGAAAAAGCTGGGGAATTGAGGTCAACATCAAGTGACCTGTCTACCGGTCCTATCTCTTCCAGATACATACGAGACAGAGCATCCGGCACCACATTAAGTGAACCTTTTCGGTGTTCAATATTAAAATTGTAAGCTTGTAATTTTAAACTCCATCTGGCTAATCTTCCAGATAAGTCTTTTTGGTTCATCAACCACTTCAAGCTCGCGTGATCCGTAATTATGGTAAAAGGTAAACCTTCCACATAAGGACGGAACTTCTTCACGCTTAATACAGCAGCGTAACACTCAAGCTCAGTAACACTATAATTCCTCTGAGCTTTATTGAGTTTCGCTGACATGAACGCTATCGGATGCTCACACTCCTCGTCATCCATCTGAAAGAGAACCCCTCCAACCCTTTGCGTCGATGCGTCACATTGAATATAAAAATGTCTGTTAAAGTCCGGGTTACTAAGCACTGGTGCCGAAGACAGACTGCGCTTCATCTCTTCAAAGGCGTGCTTAGCTTCGTCAGTTAGCGCAAATTTCTTTAATTGGTCTTTCTTGAGACAGTCATGCAGCGGAGCTGCTATTGTCGAATAGTCCCTTATAAACCTGCGGTACCAGCCTGACATCCCTAGAAACCGTCTCAATTGTTTTGGCGTTCTAGGCTCCGGAAACTCATCAATCGCAGCCACCTTCTTGCTATCTGTCCTGATGCTCCCGTCCCCGACAACATAACCCAGATACCTCACTTCCTTATAACAAAACTTGCTCTTCTCCACGTTTATCGTCAGTTTGGCATCCCGCAGACATTCAGCCACCCGATCCAACAGTGCGAGATGTGACTCGAAACTGGCAGAACACACCAGAAGATCATCGAGGTAGACAAAGACACGTTCCCTAAGTTCAGCGGGTATGACTTTGTCCATCAGCCTACACATACGCTGCGCGGCATTACACAGTCCGAACGGCATTGAAGTAAACTGATATAACGGCCGTCCAGGAACTGTGAATGCCGTCTTACCTCTCGACTTCTCTTCCAATGGTATCTGCCAGAACGCATCCTTCAAATCGATCGCACTGATGAAGCGAGTGTCCTGCAGTCTCGCAAGGATGCCCTCAATGTGAGGTAACGGGTATGCGTCTTTAATTGTCCGTTCGTTCAACTTCCTAGCATCAAGGCATAGTCGGTTTTTCGTCCCTTTCCTTACCAAAGACACTGGAGAACTCCAGCTGCTGTTGCTGACCTCAATTACACCGAGACTAAGCATTCGGTCAAGCTCCGCGAAGATCAGCTGCTGAATCACAGGCGAGATGGGGTAGTGGCGTTGTTTCACCGGAAGATGCTCATCTACCACCTCTATTACGTGCTCTTCCATAGTGGTTCGCCCGAGACCCAAAACAGCACAAGACGGGAATTTCGCTTTAACCTTCTCCAGTGCTACCTCTTGCTCTTTGGTAAGTATGTGTAGGTCCGTGTCGAAGGTCAGGTCTGTAGATGTCTGTTTAAGTTCACTTACAGACGCTGAGCTGGTTGCGTCAACCCCTACACGTTTACATTTACTTATTACTGACAACTCAAAGGTTCGCCAGAAGTCAACCCCAAAATAAAATTCTTGTTGTAAAGCGGGAACTATGAGAAACTCCATGTCCCTTGTCAAACCCTCCCAAACAACCGGAAGTGAAATTACGCCTATCACAGCGGTTTCACCTCCGTTTGCAGTCCTGACTTTCTGCCCCTGTATCGGAATGACTTGTCGTTTTCGTGTTTTGATAAATTCACCTTCCAGCGTCACAATGGGAGAGACTAAAACTTTCTTAATTCTATTCATTATATGTCTCTTTGCCCTCATCTTCGCTATCTTATCGAAGTTACGCTTTTTCTTGGTGAGTACCACCTCACTTAAAAAGATTTTCTCCCTCACAGCTTCGTACTCGACCTTACGCTGGTGTAAAGTTTTAATTGGACGACCTATCGGGCTATGGCTGCGGATCACTGGATCCTTCCTCTGTAGAATTCTTACAGGTTGGCCGGGGACTCCTCCTTTATTGCAGAGATCCCCGGATTCCCTGCAGGATTCGCGTTTCCCGGACGATACTCACAGTAAGATACATCACTATGACACACAAAACACGTCATACCGTGGAATGCCGAGTTACACTTCGCGTCAAGCCGGTTTTTCTTGAAGTGATCCCCAGGCATTCCACAACTAAAACACAAATTAACATGAAACGGAGACTGACAAAAGACTTGGTTTACAGTTGGACTATTACTAATAGGACGAGGCACAGACATATATGGACGCGGACCTGAAGGACCTGATACCTGAGGAGGTCTCACGAAATCCCTTCTTTGTGGTACGTTTAAATTGGGCCGCTGAGGAGCCAGAGCCTCGACACTAGTTGAAGGTTCTCCCTCCTCAAGCAGCAACCCCACCTCGCTAACCTGCCTTGCCTTTGCTCTACTTTCTTTAACTAATTTTTCAGCTCTTCTGCACTCGGTGCAGAACTCCTTTAAAGAACTGACCTTACACGCGAAAGTCAGGCTAGCGAGGTTTGCCCTTAAATTGGCTCTTACTATTGAAATTAATTCCTCCTCAGGAATCTTTCTCCGCAGCCTGAAGGTAAGATTATGGATCTCGGCATAAAAATCCTCAAAACTCTCGCCTACTTGTTGTTTCCGATCCATAATCTCCCTTATTATTTCGTAGTCGGAGTCTGCAGATCGGAAGTTGCTTAGCAACTCTCTTTTCAATTCTTCATATCCGAAGTCTGGGTCACTCTCATGATCCTCCAGCACTCGCCAATACCACTTCGCGGCGGCTCCGGTGACCAGGCAGTGGAAATCGGTGAAGAGCTGCTCAAACGAAATTTCATATTGTTTGCGCATCTTTTCGATGCGGAATATGAAACTCTCCACTGTCAATTCCTTACAAGAGCCGTCAAACGTAACATGCCACTTGTTAAGATCGACGCTCTTCCGCCTTGACACCTCACCGCTACTCGGGGATATTGTCGGGCCCTGGAATGAGGTGTGACCCAGCCCTTGCTGCGTTGCAACTCCCGATACGCCCGGCCCGACAGCCTCAGCAGCCCCTCGCCTTGCCGGAGTGGAGGCGTCTCTTGGATGGGGGTTTGGTGTAATACCTGATGCCTCCATCACAGCCACTCTTCTGCCCAGGTCTGTGAAACCACTACGAAGTTGCTGCATGGCTTCTGCGCAACCTGCCATCATCTGTCCCTGCTGCATCATCATTGCCATCATCTGATTCAATTGATCAGAATCAGACGATGCAGCAGCGGCAGACGATGTTGAGCTACTCGGCCCTGCAACACCACGCTGTGGTTCCACACCCTGCCCCTCTTGCTCCGACATCTCTATTATTTTTTCTAGCTTGGCCGAGAAGCTACTAACGCTGACGGTCAAGCTACTAGACTCTGACCTAGCCCCTTCACTATTTGGAGGTCGTCCAAACACCAAGCTAACGCACTTGCTTAAATAGTCTACTGGGACAAAATCAACTCTTCTTTCTATCCCAGTATCTATCTGGTCGAGTACTGAACCTACTATTTGATTTTCTAGAGCCCTACTAACGCTTCTAGTAATAGGTCTCCTAGGTTCAAACTCACGCTCACGTTCCATACACCAGATACAAACACTCAAAACACTCACTCAGACTCAGTCACAAAAGTCACACTAAGGGGAAACTAATAAAAGCAAATACAAAATTGGAAGGACCTAACCAGAAAGGAAGTAAAAAAAAATAAAGAATGGAAAATAATAAAAAAAAATCCAACAACAACAACAACCTAAAAAAAATCAAAAAAATATTTATAAAAGTAATAAGTAATAATAATTATAAAAAAAAAATGTATATAAAAAAAAGAATAATTAAAAACACAGCGACTCAAAGGCAAAAATAAAAAGTAATGATTAATGAAATAAGAAAAATAATATAAAATATAGAAAAATAGTAAAATATAAAATAATAATAAATAAAAAAAAAAAAAAAAAAAAAAATTAAATAAAAATAAAAAGCAGAAATAATATGATAATAATGAAAAGAAAATAATAATAAAAAAAAAAAATATAAGTAACAAATGGAATTATATGAAATAATAAAATAATAAAATATAAGCAAAAAAAACAAATAATCAATAATGAATGTGTTTAGGCTGATGTGTGTGGTGTTAACCCAGGAGACATTCAACACCTGAGCATGGTTGTCCGTATAGTCAAGTTAACAGTCAGCTAAAATATCCCAAAACCCCCAAATAGTCTGTCTATGCTACAATTCTGGAACGTGGCACAACTATACTTCGGTCTTGACTAAAGTTAGGTTGCCACGCCCCCTTGTAACATTTAACCCCCTTGAGTATACTGGAGATTCGCCTCACAAACACTACCTTAAAAGTTTTAAAGTTGGTAGCGAATCTGCCAGCAACTCACCTGTCAAAACATCCCAGTGAAAAGTCGTGCGACTGGTACCACTTACGAAAACACTAGAGCCTTGCTGAAGGAACCCAGTCGCAAAACCTTCCACCACATATAGCGGTAACAACACCAGCTTCTGCCCAAAAACTTTTAGTTTTGAAACCATAAAGTTCGAAGCAGAAACCAGCGTTGTCACCCTGTCCGAACACAAAAAAAAAGGAAAAAGAATAGGAGTAGTGCAGTTAAAAGAACAGAAAGTAGGCTAAGATTAGAAAGTTAAAGTAGAAAAATTTGGAAATGAGAAAAGATGTTGGAAATTAAGTATCGTTGGGCGCCATTTCTGTTGTGAGCTTGGTTAGGGTGGCGTGGCACGGTGGCTGCGGCTAGGCTCGCCGGCAATATGGGGTGGTTTCTTGCCACCCTACCCACAACAGAAAAACAAAGAAATCGTGCCATTATTTTTTTTTTTAAAAGAAAGAGGAGCAGATAGGGGAAGATAGGATAGGATATTAAAGGAATTAGAACAAAACAATAGTCACAATCACCTATGATTCCTAATGGGTCATCTCAAGCTAATCCTTTTACTCTCACAACCACCTAATCATAAAATCTATCATTCAATCACCCAGTCTCAGCCAGCACTATCCACCTAAACAAACAGATTATATTCAACCTATAACCCACCAGGAATCTCAAACACCCTAGCACAACACAACCTAAGTCATTGTCCGTTTGCGAGCCGCCCACCCCGTCTGTACCTCTTACGAGCTACTGCCATGAACCGCACTTGGCTCTAAGTGCAACGCGGTTCCCTTATTTCATTAATCTGTTCAAGTCTTTGTTAGTCCGTCTGTCTATTCCATAATGTCCGTTTTGTCTGTCCGTTTGCCACGCCTTCAAGTGAGGTGACCTCCCCTCAGGTCCACCAGCACATCAGCCTAAATGTTGCTAATTAGCAATCCATTGTTGTTTTTGGTCAACAAAAAGCCAAAAAAAAAAATCACAATTACGACTTTTATCTCTTTTGTTTTTATTTCCTTCACTTCATTATTTTTTTTCTTTAAACTTAAATACTATATAATATTTGCCTTATATTATTTTTTTGAGTTTATATTCCTTTTCCGACTTAAAATTTCGACATATATGTAAATATAAATTTATATATATATATATTTTTCTTTTAATTCGATATAACCAATTTTATTTCAATTTTTAATTTTTTTTTTCTGAACGTCTTACCAGGCTCCAGAATCCAGGATGGCGCCACCATGAAGCTGTAGCCCTGTGTAAAATAAAGAAATTACTATTCTATTTTTCTAAAATAAAGTTTAATTTAATATAAGAAAATTACTGAATAATTAGATTTTAATCTTTGAATGATTTATGTGTAAAGAAAACTAAATTAATATTTTAATAATATAATATATATTTATAATATTTTTAATAACGTTTAAGTTTTTTTTTTTTTTTTTTATATAAAAAAAAAAACAAATTAATGAAACAAAAAAAAAAAAAAATCTTAATGACGGCAACTCTGCTTCGCTGTTTTGTTCATTTCACGATTTGCTGGGACCTCTGCTTTGAAAACGTTGTTGTTGTTGTTGCCTTAATGTTGTTGAAAAAATGGTATAGAATTGCATTGTAAAGCTGTTGTATTTATTTAATGTTTGTTTCATTGATTTTCAATTAATTGCAGTGGTGTTGTTGTTGGTATAAATTTGTGTGAAGAATTGTCGTGTTTCACCCTTTTTCTTTGTAAAAATATCTTTTTGTGTAGTTAATATTTATGTTATTTGTTTTTACACATCTGTTTAGAGTTTCTTGCATGTAGTTTTGTTTAAGTCAATGCTGTTGGCTACATGTTGTTTTTTAGTTTGGTTTTATTGTATACTACATTGCAAGTCAAGTTTTGGCGCAACTTCCCTAACTTTGGCGCAACTTGTTTAACTTTTATTTGTTTTTTTTGTCACTTAATACCACAGTGAGTATTTTCTTTAAAATTGTTTCTTTTCAATTCAATTGAATTGTTTTCTTTCAGTCAAAGATCACTTCCTTGTCTTCTTTTCTTAAACTTTTCCAAATTGAAAAGAAACAATTTTAAAGAAAATACTCACTGTGGTATTAAGTGACAAAAAAAACAAATAAAAGTTAAACAAGTTGCGCCAAAGTTAGGGAAGTTGCGCCAAAACTTGACTTGCAATGTAGTATACAATAAAACCAAACTAAAAAACAACATGTAGCCAACAGCATTGACTTAAGCAAAACTACATGCAAGAAACTCTAAACAGATGTGTAAAAACAAATAACATAAATATTAACTACACAAAAAGATATTTTTACAAAGAAAAAGGGTGAAACACGACAACCCTTTTTCTTTGTAAAAATATCTTTTTGTGTAGTTAATATTTATGTTATTTGTTTTTACACATCTGTTTAGAGTTTCTTGCATGTAGTTTTGTTTAAGTCAATGCTGTTGGCTACATGTTGTTTTTTAGTTTGGTTTTATTGTATACTACATTGCAAGTCAAGTTTTGGCGCAACTTCCCTAACTTTGGCGCAACTTGTTTAACTTTTATTTGTTTTTTTTGTCACTTAATACCACAGTGAGTATTTTCTTTAAAATTGTTTCTTTTCAATTCAATTGAATTGTTTTCTTTCAGTCAAAGATCACTTCCTTGTCTTCTTTTCTTAAACTTTTCCAAAATCTTTTAGATCACAAAATTAAGAACACAACCTCCACCATCAAATTCCTTTCTTTTCCTCTTTTTTTTCTCCGTTCCGATTTTCTCAACTTCCAATCCCTTCCATTAAGTCCCCCTTTCATTCATATTTCCCATTTTTCATACCAATTTCCCATTCACGCTTCCATAACACCCCTTTCACACTACTTTTTGAGCCAGGAGACTTGGGCTCTTTTTGGCTATGGGGAAAAATCTTAATCTTATAATTAAACATATAACATAAAACATAACACACTAAAACTGCACACATACATCAAGTTATACATAAAACTAATCACACCTAACATAATTACGCAGAAAACAATAACCAATAACCACAAATTTTCACTAACACAAAAGACAAAAACACCTATTACTAATATCACTCCTCTGGTTTAGGAGATATGAGACACGGGCTGCCACTACACATGGTCTGGAAATACACATCGATCGATTCATTCTGACCTTGTTTGCGACTCACGAGATCCTGCATGACTTCGAATTCTGTTCTGCTGGATTTATATTGTACTATCAGTGCCTCACGCAACGCCTCCCAGCTTCCCAGCCTGTTGCTTCGGACGTGAAGCCAGTACCATTCTTTCGCTTCGCCTGATAACAACAACTGAAAGTCGCGCAACACTTGTGACCACGCACATCCATACTGCGCGCGTAAGTGTTCCACACGGAATATAAAATCGTCTATAGATAAGTTATTTGAATTTCCATCGAATACGATACCCCATTTATCTAATTTGACCTCACAGGTTCTTGAACTAAGTGGAAATTGGAAATCTTGTTCAGCTGACGGTCTGCTTCCCTGAGGAAAACCTCGGTGCAATCGCGCATTCTCTCTTGCCCTCTGAACATCAAATGCTTGCTGATTGTCTGCCACTCGCATGCTATTAACTAACCCATTAATCTCTGAAAGCAATTTAGTAAAGCCTTCTTTCAAGCCATTATTAATTTGGTTAGCTATGGCGTTGTCTACTGACGTCTTCCAGTGGTTGCAAGCATCAATTACCATTGAGGAAATGTGATGCGCTTCGCTCACCGTGCTTAATTTGTCGCTATGGTCCATGGACTGATCTTTATTAATTGCATCCATATGTGTGGGCTGCGATGGAGCCCACCCTCTCGCCGGGCTTAGATTTGGCCTACCAGCTGGCTGCTTCGGTATCGTTCCGGTTGCTTGCCTATTCGTTCTCTCCACTTTTTCTAATGCGACCGCGCCCGTCTGTTGTGCTTTCTCCTTATGCGAACTTGTTATTAGTGTTGCAGATATATCGCTAAATGCGGCTCCTGCAAACCTGTTTGTTCCTGATTCTGCCATTGCTCTATCATTCCTATTTCTAAGTTGATACGGAGTATTAAATCTAACTTCTTTCGTTTGAGGCGACGATCTATTTAAATCAAAATTACGACTACGTTTATTCTTCGATTTTTCGCGCAATTCGCAATTCGAAATGCCGCTTTTGGCATTTCCAGGTTACTCTACGACTTAAACTATCAACTTTCAATATTTATTTCGCTAAAATATTTATCATAACCCAAAATAATTAGTTTTATATTACAATTTCTAAACCAATAAGAATAATTTATAAACAATACTGGTATATAAAAAAAAACAACACCAAGTGAAATATAATTAATAGCAAAATACTTAAACTCAACACCCAATTGACTAAATACTACTTTCTTTTATTTATCTTCTTATATCTTATCAATAATCGCTTGCATTCAACTTTACCAATGAATTTATTGTAATTTTAATTTTTATATTGGCACAGGGGATATCTGACGCAGGAATTTATTCGGAGGAAGGATTTCGGCTGCTTGTGGCAAAGTGGTATCACACAAAAAATTATTCTACTGTTTACTATTGGATGATTCCTTTCCGGAAACGCATGGTTTTGCTGTATTATACTGCGTGCGCCGTTCAGTGCTTTTGGTATCGCCGTTTGGTTTTACAACGTTATGCCGTTTACCAAGTCACTGATACGCTGCACGCCTTGATTTAGTTTACTCTTTCTAATGTTCTTTTCTTGCAGGGCTCTTCTTGGATCGTCATCCATTGGTAGGACTCTGCAAATGGTAGCATTTCCGTCGGATGCAATTGAGTTGCCATCTCTGCATACTCGAGCCATCTTTCTTCGAAATCGCTACTACTCATTAAACTGTTAATCTTTAAAAACTGGAGCTGCGCATTCCCGGACAATCTGTGGGTGTTTATCCATTGCATCTCCCTCCGTCGGCGCAATTGAATGTGGCTTCACTGCCACCTCAAGCCGAAAATTTCAAGAAATGCCATGGAGAAGGACCCACGTATGTTTTGATTTGTATTTTCTCTTGCTCCGAAGTCTCGACACCAGGTACAAATACCAGCACTAATATAACCTTTTTATAAATATTACTTTTGCCTCTTTCAGACAACACAACGCTTGACGGCTACGACCTGCCTTCCATAGTGTTGACACTTCGGATTTACCCAGAGATGTAACTTTCGCCATGCTTCTCTGCTGCGATGCATTTACATTTGGCTTTCCCAGTCCTCGTCTCAGGGAATCACAGCAACCGAAACCACTCTCTGGTTTATTGCGGTTGTTTGTCCGCTGAGTTTCCTTCTGCAGGTGCAATTAATTAAGCTAACTCTTAGTATAAATAATATTAATTAAGCCACATGCTTCGGGAAACTCTCTATAAAAGGAAATAACTTGTTAATTTAACTTGGTTCGTGGTTGTTCATCGGACGCGTATCTCTTACTCCGTGCGATTGTGCTATTCTATTTAATTAGTTTGCACAAGTCATCGGGTTTGAGGTACTCGTCCAAGGAAAAACCACTGCCATTTTTTTTCATGTTGGGCGCCTTATTGTTGCTCCCGATTCGCGATCGGCTGGGTTGAGAACCTGCCCGAGAAAAATGAGCTAGTCGGGAATGTAAGCCGTCGCGAAGGCAAACGGGTCACGTAACAAAGGGCAATAAAGTTACATTTGATAAATCTATATGCAAAGTCTTTAATGACAAAAACCAAGTTATTGCAACCGCTTTAAGTGAAACTGGCATGTACAAGTTAGACATGAGCAAACCAGTAGAAGTATTCATAGCTAATTTGGACGATTTGGCTAAGAAATGGCACAAAAGGTTTGGTCACTTGAATAAGGAAAATTTAAAAATGTTGCAGAATGGTCTTGTGACTGGAGTTCAATACAAGGAAGATGCTGCAGAAACAACATTTTGAGAAAGCTGTGCTCAAGGAAAGCACGTACGAGGAAGTTTTTTAAATGCTGGAAGTAGAGCTGAAGAAGTTCTTGGAATTATCCATTCCGATGTCTGTGGTCCAATGGAAGTCAAGTCTTTAGGAGGAAGTATATACTTTGTCACCTTCATCGATGACTTCACTCGCGAGATATTTATTTACTTTATAAAAAATAAATTTGAAGTAGTCGAAAAATTCAAGGAGTTCAAAAATATTTCTGAGAATCAAAACGGTAAGAGATTAAAAATATTTAGGAGTGACAATAGAACAGAATATGTAAATAAAAGTATGGAGAAATTAATAAAATCATTTGGAATTATACATCAAACAACTGTACCTTTTAATCCGGAGCAAAATGGATTGGCAGAGCGAGTCAACAGAGCGAGTCAACTTTAACGGAAAAAGCAAGATGCATGGATTGGTTACAAAGCTGTTCTGTCCGAAGATGAGTCGAATAAGATTGATGGAGCTTTATCTGGTGAAGATCATCTTAAATGGAAAGCAGCTATCGACAGTGAGTTGGGTTCATTGGAAGAAAATCAAACGATTCAAACGAGACGATTCGGTATAATGCTAGACTTGTCGTCAAAGGTTATACTCAATGCAAAGGAGTAGATTATGAAGAAACCTTTTCTAATCTATCTATCAGGTATTTATTTGCTTTAGCTGTTCGTTTCAAACTAGATATTGAACAGATGGATGCTGTAACTGCATTTTTACAAGGAGATTTAACGGAGGATATTTATGTTGAACCTACATCAGTAATTCAAATGCAAAAAGGCCATGTTCTGAAGTTAAAAAAGGCACTCTATGGATTAAAGCAAGCTAGTTTAGTGTGGAATCAAAAGCTGGATTTGGCATTGTAGTCATATGGGATGATTCTTTCAAAGGTAGATCCATGCGTGTATTTTAACGTCAAAAATAACAAAATGACATTCTTGGCGTATAAGTTCTTCATTCTTGGTATAAGTTGACGATATGTTAATGTATAGTAACGACACAAAGTTTAAAAATCAATTGAAACCAAAATTAATGCTTAACTTAAAGAAGAAGAATAAGAATAACGAGAAAAGATGATAATATATATCTTGATCAGGAGGATTATATACTTTCAATGCTTAGAAGATACAAGATGGAAAATTGCAATCCAGTATCAACTCCATTTGACGTTAATCAGAAATTAGAAAAATCAAAATCAGTTGATGCATTGATGAAGGATGTACCTTATCAACAAGCAGTTGGAAGTTTATTATTCGCAGAACAATGCACGCGAGCGGATATTACACAAGCTGTTAATTTTTTAAGTAAATTTAACAAAGATCCTGATAGGTCTCATTGGACTGCTGTAAAGCGAATATTTCGATACCCTAAAGGAACGTCCGCTTGCAAACTAAAATTTTCGAATTCGGGTAATAAGGATATAATTTCATATTCAGATTGAAATTAGACCAATGGCAGTGAAGATCGAAGATCAGTTACTGGATATTTTAACATTCTACAAGGTGGTCCAATATCTTGGAATAGCAAGCAACAACCTACCGTGGCCTTATCAACAACGGAGGCAGAATACATGGGTTTATCTGCTGCTACACAAGAAGTAATATGGCTTCGAGGATTACAGAAAGAAATTGATATAAATTTTGACTGCAAAAATTTATTTATTTTAATTTTGAAGAGAACGGAAGAGACTAAATGAAGTAATATTTTGCGGAGTATCAACTAATGATATGATAGCAGATTTTTTGACAAAACCAGTTTGTTCCGACAAGCACAAATACTTTTCTAAACAAATGGGCTTAGAATTTTCGAAAATACAATTCGAGTGAGGGTGTTGAATTATACTGTATATTGATATACCTGTTTACGAATTGTTTTTATCAATCAAGCATGTTTTGTTTATATGCCTTTATGTTCTGTAAAAATTGTATCTCATTCTCAAATAAACTTTCACGCAATTAACATTTTCCAATAGGTTATGGGCCCAGGTCTGAAGTTCAGAGAATCGTTTTTTTAATTACATAAAGGATTTATGTATATATAAAAGGAAAAATTGTGCCGCGTCGAATTTGAATTTTTTTTTTTTTAAAGGAAAATATGAAAATATAAAAAAAAAAATATCTGGTTTAACAATGTTCGATAAATTCGAAAAGCTGGAAGTGTATATCTGATGATGTTGATACCAGTGTATCAGATCAGGAAAAGGCAAAGTGCCGATTAATTTTATCGCTGGATAAATCGCTATATGTATATATAGGAGACTGCACGACGCCGAAGGCAGTATGGAATACTTTAAAAGGTCTGTTTGAAGACTCTGCCCTGGACAGGAAAGTTGGACAACTACAAAAGCTATGCTCCGTTCAACTAGATGATTGCAGTTCAGTTGAAGACTATGTTTCACAAATTGTAACCACATCACAAAAGCTTGGATCAATTGGATTTGTTGTTAATGATGAATGGTTTGGTTGTTTGTTGCTGAAGAGACTTCCGGAACTATATCGCCCAATGATAATGTCACTGGGAAGCAGTGGCGCAAAAATTACTGCAGATTCAATTAAGATGAAGCTGCTTCAGGATGTGCAAACTGAAAATACGAATCAGGCTTTAATAAGCAAAAATAATAATTATTACAAGAAGAAGAATATACAACGCAAATGCTTTAGTTGCAATGGATTTTGACATTTCGCTGCTGAATGTCCCATCAAGAAAGGAAAAGGTAACCAGAAATGGAAGAAAGATGCATCAAAAAGGGAGACATCTCTGTTCGTTACTAATTTGACGAAAAATACTTCAAACAATAAAACCTGGTATCTTGACAGTGGAACTACGGCTCATATGACGAATGATGGAAGCTTAATTCGACATCCAAAGCGGTATGCTGGTGACGTCAAGATTGCTGATGACAATACTCTGAAAGTGCAATCTAAAGACATTCAGTTAAATGTTATAAAAAATGACGGAATTCAATCAATTCCAGTTCGAGAAGTTCTATATGTACCAAATGTTGCTGAAAATCTACTCTCAGTCAGTCAGATGGTAAAGAAGGGCAATAAAGTTACATTTGATAGATGCAAAGTCTTTGATGACAAAAACCAACTTATTGTAACCGCTTGAAGTGAAAATGGCATGTACAAGTTAGACATGAGCAAACCAGTAGAAGTATTCATAGCTAATTTGGACGATTCGGCTAAGAAATGGCACAAAAGGTTTGGTCACTTGAATAAGGAAAATTTAAAAATGTTGCAGAATGGTCTTGTGACTGGAGTTCAATGAAAGGAAGATGCTGCAGAAACAACATTTTGAGAAAGCTGTGCTCAAGGAAAACACGTACGAGGAAGTTGTTTAAATGCTGGAAGTAGAGCTGAAGAAGTTCTTGGAATTATCCATTCCGATGTCTGTGGTCCAATGGAGGTCAACTCTTTAGGAGGAAGTAGATACTTTGTCACCTTCATCGATGACTTCACTCGCGAGATATTTATTTACTTTATAAAAAATAAATTTGAAGTAGTCGAAAAATTCAAGGAGTTCAAAAATATGTCTGAGAATCAAAACGGTAAGAGAATAAAAATATTTAGGAGTGACAATAGAGCAGAATATGTAAATAAAAGTATGCAGAAATTAATGAAATCATTTGGAATTATACATCAAACAACTGTACCTTTTAATCCGGAGCAAAATGGATTGGCAGAGCGAGTCAACAGAGCGAATCAACTTTAAAGGAAAAAGCAATATGCATGGATTGGTTACAAAGCTGTTCTGTCCGAAGATGAGTCGAATAAGATTGAAGGAGCTTTATCTGGTGAAGATCATCTTAAATGGAAAGCAGCTATCGACAGTGAGTTGGGTTCATTGGAAGAAAATCAAACGTGGATTTCCGTGCCAAAACCACAAAGTTGCAACGCAATCGAAACAAAATGGGTTTTCAAAAAGAAGATTGAACCAAATAAGACGATTGGGTATAAGGCTAGACTTGTCGTCAAAGGTTATACTCAATGCAAAGGAGTAGATTATGAAGAAACCTTTTCTCCAGTTATTCGCTACACATCTATCAGGTATTTATTTGCTTTAGCTGTTCGTTTCAAACTAGATATTGAACAGATGGATGCTGTAACTGCATTTTTACAAGGAGATTTAACGGAGGATATTTATGGTGAACCTCCATCAGTAATTCAAATGCAAAAAGGCCATGTTCTGAAGTTAAAAAAGGCACTCTATGGATTAAAGCAAGCTAGTTTAGTGTGGGATCAAAAGCTGGATTTGGCATTGCAATCATATGGGATGATTTTTTCAAAGGTAGATCCATGCGTGTATTTTAACGTAAAAAATAACAAAATGATATTCTTGGCGTTATAAGTTGACGATATGTTATTGTATAGTAACGACACAAAGTTTAAAAATCAATTGAAATCAAAATTAATGCTTAACTTTAAGATGAAATTTTTGGGAAATGAATTTTTGGAAATGAATGAAATGAAGATGAATTTTTGGGTCTTGGCATGAGAATTACGAGAAAAGATGATAATATATATATCTTGATCAGGAGGATTATATACTTTCAATGCTTAGAAGATACAAGATGGAAAATTGCAATCCAGTATCAACTCCATTTGACGTTAATCAGAAATTAGAAAAATCAAAATCGGTTGATCCATTGATGAAGGATGTACCTTATCAACAAGCAGTTGGAAGTTTATTATTCGCAGAACAATGCACGCGACCGGATATTACACAAGCTGTTAATTTTTTAAGTAAATTTAAAAAAGATCCTGATAGGTCTCATTGGACTGCTGTAAAGCGAATATTTCGATACCTTAAAGGAACGTCCGCTTGCAAGCTAAAATTTTCGAATTCGGGTAATAAGGATATAATTTCATATTCAGATTGAAATTAGGCCAATGGCAGTGAAGATCGAAGATCACTTAATGGATATTTTAACATTCTACAAGGTGGTGCAATATCTTGGAATAGCAAGCAACAACCTACCGTGGCCTTATCCACAACGGAGGCAGAATACATGGCTTTATCTGCTGCTACACAAGAAGTAATATGGCTTCGAGGATTAGAGAAAGAAATTGATATAAATTTTGACTGCAAGAAACCAACGACAATCAATTGTGATAATCAAAGCGCTGTTCATTTGGCTTCTAGTGATGCATATCACCCAAGATCGAAGCATATTGATATACGTCACCATTTCCTAAGAGAACGGAAGAGACTAAATGAAGTAATATTTTGCGGAGTATCAACTAATGATATGATAGCAGATTTTTTGACAAAACCAGTTTGTTCCGACAAGCACAAATACTTTTCTAAACAAATGGGCTTCCAATTTTCGTAAATACAATTCGAGTGGCGGTGTTGAAATGTACTGTATATTGATATACCTTTTTATGAATTGTTTTTATTAATCAAGCATGTTTTGTTTGTATGTCTTTATGTTCTGTCAAAAATTGTATCTCATTCTCAAATAAACTTTCAAGCAATTAACATTTTCCAATAGGTTATGGGCCCAGGTCTGAAGTTCAGAGAATGGTTTTTTTAATTACATATAGGATATATGTATAAATAAAAGGAAAAATTGTGCCGCGTCGAATTTGATTTTTTTTTTTAAAGGAAAATACGAAAATTAAAAAAAAAAATGGCTGGTTTAACAATGTGCGATAAATTCGAAAAGCTCGTTGGCTCTGCAAATTGGCTAACTTGGAGTTTCGCGATTGCGGCACAATTGAAGCTGGATGGACTATGGAAGTGTATATCTGATGATGTTGATACAAGTGTATCAGATCAGGAAAAGGCAAAGTGCCGATTAATTTTATCGCTGGATAAATCGCTGTATGTATATATAGGAGACTGCACGACGACGAAGGCAGTATGGAATACTTTAAAAGGTCTGTTTGAAGACTCTGGCCTGGACAAGAAAGTTGGACAACTACAAAAGCTATGCTCCGTTCAACTAGATGATAGCAGTTCACTTGAAGACTATGTTTCACAAATTGTAACCACATCACAAAAGCTTGGATCAATTGGATTTGTTGTTAATGATGAATGGTTTGGTTGTTTGTTGCTGAAGGGACTTCCGGAACTATATCGCCCAATGATAATGTCATTGGGAAGCAGTGGCGCAAAAATTACTGCAGATTCAATTAAGATGAAGCTGCTTCAGGATGTGCAAACTTAAAATACGAATCAGGCTTTAATAAGCAAAAATAATAATTATTACAAGAAGAAGAATATACAAAGCAAATGCTTTAGTTGCAATGGATTTGGACATTTCGCTGCTGAATGTCCCATCAAGAAAGGAAAAGGTAACCAGAAATGGAAGAAAGATGCATCAAAAAGGGAGACATCTCTGTTCGTTACTAATTTGACGAAAAATACTTCAAACAATGAAAACTGGTATGTTGACAGTGGAGCTACGGCTCATATGAGGAATGATGGAAGCTTAATTCGACATCCAAAGCGCTATGTTGGTGATGTCAAGATTGCTGATGACAATATACTGAAAGTGGAATGTAAAGGAGACATTCAGTTAAATGTTATAAAAAATGGCGGAATTCAATCAATTGCAGTTCGAGAAGTTCTATATGTACCAAATGTTGCCGAAAATCTACTCTCAGTCAGTCAGATAGTAAAGAAGGTGTTACGTGACACGTTTGCCTTCGCGACGGCTTACATTCCCGACTAGCTCATTTTTCTCGGGCAGGTTCTCAACCCAGCCGATCGCGAATCGGGAGCAACAATAAATTTAAACAAAATTTCACTATTAACACATTTTGAGATTTTCTCTTTGCCATCCTCTCCTTATCCCCGTCCGTCACCCCTAATAAAAAGTATTTTTATTTCATCCTTAAATAATTTTATTACTATAATAAACAAAGTTTTACACTACAAAATTTCCTCACGGTACGTTAACCGAAGCTCGCAAGCTTTTCGGTAGTGGTGATATGTTCGAATTTTCGCGGTATCGATCGACCTCTTACCGATCAACCCTAAACATGAGAGAGCTCTCTAATGCTATAGAGGAATAAAATAAAATGTTAACCCCCTCTCTAATCACGCGGTACACTCACTACCTTGGGCTGCTACCCCTCAACACAATAGATTTGAATTCTTTATATACAATGAATTCTTTGCATTTACAAAAAACGAATAGTGAGTACAATGACAAAAGAATATAATCCTAATAATTCAACCAATATTTAAAATAACACTAACCAAAATGAATTAACATTACAAATATATATATATATAAAGACACATTTATGATTTTTATTTTACATGAATCTAGTAAAGTTATTGAAGTAAATGATATAATTTTCGACTTAGCTGCTTCCGTTCGCCTATGGCTTTCCAGTTGTACCCGATTGTTGTGCTGGTATACAGGACTATTGTGCTGGTGTACAGGACTATTGTGCTGGTGTACAGGACTATTGTGCTGGTGTACAGGACTATTGTGCTGGTGTACAGGACTATTGTGCTGGTGTACAGGACTATTGTGCTGGTGTACAGGACTATTGTGCTGGTGTACAGGACTATTGTGCTGGTTTCTCGCTCTGGCAGTAAAATTCAAATTTTCAATTCCTGGATCAGTCTTTGCAAACTCAGCGTGGATTTAGATGGCCGTCCGCGCTCCATATTCAATTTACATATTCAATTTAGACGTTACGGCAAAAATGTGAATTCTTCACAACGTTTTAATTATTTGCCATATATATATATAGTTAAACATTATCCGTCGAACATTTATAATTGAGTTCGATTCTTCTTATAACTCGACTAAGACAAATTTTGCCTTCGCGGAACTGACCGTTGTTTAACCAGCGCACCGAACACTCTGACTTAATTTTCTTCCATCCTGTTTCAATTTAGAATTTCTCTTTTATAGTTTTGCATTCCATAGCATTTCCAGTGGAATCACAAACTTTCGTTTAGCTGATCTCCCAGTCTGCTTAGGCACCTCCCTTTTCCTACGGTAAACCTTTTCAATTTCCTTTTGGTTTCTACTCGGAATTTTTCGCTTTCTAGAATATTCTTTTTCTAGAAAAATCTAACGCGAAATTCCGTTCCCGTCCTAGTCTAAAATCTTAAGAAAAATTACATACATACATATGGCTTCATCGCTCCATAGAAATTCTGGCCATTTTCGAGTTTTCTACCAGGCGCTCAGAAATCGACAGCAACAGTTTCGTTGGCGCGAAAACAAAAATTAGTTGGTATTCTCTGTGGAATAGCATGTGCGGAAATTCATTCATATTCTTTTTCTTCTGGCAAGCCTACTTACTACTTTCACCACTATTTCTTACAAAGAAAAATACTACTCGTCAACAATGCCCCTCTTTTCGGCACTTCATTCCCAGTATCCAGAGTAGTTTTTGACCAGGGATGTCATCTCTGTTTTTGACGTTTGGTGGTAAGTTGTGACAAACAAAATATTTTACTAAATAATTCTTTTCTTTTCAGATTAAACAATTTCATCAGGACGTTTAAGTCGGATCGGCATTTCGGTTACTTTTTTTTTCTTTTCTGCATAACCGAAGGCATCACGCAACAAAACTCTGCAATTGCTACATCCATGGTATGCAAATGCAGTGTGCGGATGGCTTTCTGCCGCTTAAGTTTTTCGGGTGCCCAACGTAGGGCACGCCCACGCCCTGAACTCATGGCTACTTGATCTAGCCGGGCTTTCAGATAAGTATCCTTACCATAATTTCCTTACAGAATATATCGTCAATTCTAACTAGGGTCTCACACCATACGGAACAAAGAGGACTACACACGCGCTAACTCTTCACACGCAGGACATTGAAACATTGAATATTGGACAAACATCGTGCACATTCACATAGCCAAAAATTAAGTACATCACAACAATCACTTATTGCACTTGTGAATCGTTTGGACAATAAGTCTACGGTCGAATTGGCTAGTTCGATATACTTATCGACTATAGAGGTAAATATTGCACGTTTCTTGTTATTGTTTCATGTCTTTTGCATGGAACACTCCCAATTCGTTCCCCTTGAGATCTTCAAGAGCGTATAAGTTGCTGCCTAATACGCGAGACACTCTGCACTTCAAAAATTTTCGGCAGAACTTTGCATTTATCCCTCGTCTAAAATTACTCTGAACGAAGTTCCTCCGATAAACTTCTTGACCGGGAACGAATTTAACGTCGCGTTTGCGTCGGTCATAATATTTGACTCCCTTTTCGTATGCTTCATGTAGTTTTTCCCGCATTTTCTCACGCCAGAGTTCCAACTTATCGCCATGATTAAGAGTTCTCAACTCATGATCATCCAATGACTTAAGTCTTCGCGCTAATTCGTAATCACTACCGCTTGTGAACATATTATGTCCAAATAAGGCAAAGAAAGGTGTCACGCCAATAGAGGAATGGACTGAGCTCCGGAGAGAGCATTCTATCTCGGGTAAATATAAATCCCATTCTCTATGGTCTTCCTTTAGATACGATCTGATCGCTGCCAAAATAGATTGATTCACTCTTTCCGCAGCATTGGCCTGAGGAGAATAAAACGCGGTTTTCATATGGACAATTTTAAATTTCGTAATCATCTTTTGAAATTCTTTTGCTATAAATTGAACTCCGTTATCACTGTGGATTACTTCAGGCACTCCAAATTTGTAGAAAACCTCTTCGACAAGAAAATCTACTACTTTTGTCGCCGTGGCCGTTTTCATGGCTTTTAACAGTGTGAATTTTGAAAAGTGGTCTACCACCACAAAAATGTATGCATTGCCCTTTTTTGAACGAGGATACTTGCCAAGAAAATCGACATAAATTTTTTGAAAAGGGCGTACTGTTACCACCTCATTACCCATTCTCGGACACAATTCGATATTTGCTGACTTGGACTCTTTACAGATTTGACAATTATTTATGTATGCTCGGACCTGCCGAACCATTCCTGGCCAATAATATGTTTGACGCAATCGAAATAGAGTCTTGCCTATGCCCGCATGCGCCGCAAGTTCGGATTCATGAGCCTTAGCTACCAACGTAGACGTCAGCGCTTCCGGAACCCATAACTTCCACGTAAACTCACTTGTTGGTAAGTCGTCATGACATATTGTGCGTTTAAATACTAATCCATCTCTAACTTTTAGATCTGGCAGCCTACTCTGATTTTTCTTTACTGTGTCTGCAATACTTAAATAATCAGGTGATTGAAATTCTGTTGTTTCCATTTCGATTATTTCTTGAGTCGTCTGCAGTTCTTCCACCGACCTAGACAGTGCATCGGCTACCACGTTTTCTACACCTTTTCGATGTTCTATTTCGAACTCAAATGGCTGCAATAAAAGCGACCATCGAGCTAACCTTCCATTCAAGTCTTTAAGTGACATCAACCACTTTAGGCTTGCATGGTCGGTTATGATGGTGAATGGCATTAGTTCGACATAAGGCCGAAAACGTTTAACAGCTAGAATCGACGCAAGACACTCTTTCTCAGTCACGCTATAATTGCGCTGATGCCGATTTAGCTTATACGAATAAAAAGCGATTGGTCTTTCATTCTTTGGCTCATCTAATTGAAACAACACGGCTCCAATTCCAATGTCCGATGCGTCGCATTGTATGAAAAAGCGTTTTGTAAAGTCTGCATGTTTTAGAACCGGTGCTGACGTTAGCGCTTGCTTAAGTTGTTCGAACGCCTCAATAGCCTCAGAAGTCATGGTAAATTTACCATTTGTTTTTCTTAGAGTGTCGCTCAGAGGTGCGGCTAACGAAGCAAAATCGTGAATGAAACGTCGATACCAACCGGCCGTTCCCAAGAAACTCCTAACTTCCCTCACTGATCTTGGCACCTTTATTTTCTGTATGGCGGATATTTTTTCTGGGTCAGTCCTAAGACAACCCGCGCCCAAAATAAAACCTAAATATTTGAGTTCCTTAAAACAGAATTTCGATTTGGCACCACCCACTGTCAAATTCGCTTTCTGAAGGCATTCCGCTACTTCGCTAAGCACACGCAAATGCGTGTTAAAATCGGGAGCTATAATCAACAGATCATCCAAATATACAAATACATTGGACTTGAGATGCTGCGGAATAACCTTATCCATTAGACGACACAACCGCTGAGCAGCATTACACAGCCCAAACGGCATCACCACAAACTGGTATAACGGCCGACCTGGCACAGTAAACGCAGTATACTTTTTGCTCTCAGCATCAAGCTCCACTTGCCAAAACGCATGCTTTAGATCTACACTACTTATAAAGTGTGTGTAGTCTATGCGGCTCAAGATACCCTCAATATTTTGAAGTGGATACGCATCTTTTACTGTGAGGTTATTCAGTTTTCTCGCGTCTAAACAAAACCTATTCTTATCAGGTTTCCGAACCAGTGTCGTTCGATTATTCCATGGGCTGTCGCTCTTTTCAATTACTCCCAATTCGAGCATTTTGTCCACTTCTTCATAGATAATTTTCTGTACAGCCGGGGAAACAGGGTAGTGTCTATCCTTGAAAGGTTGCGCCCCCTCTATTAACTTAATCGTATGTTTCTCTAAGGGTGTCCGTCCCAGTCCCTTTTCTTCAAAAAACCTAAACTTCTGCTTCACCTCTTCTAGCTGAAACCGTTGTTTCTCCGTTAATTCATGCATCCCTGGGTCTGCTGCTTCTGTGCTAAGTTCTTCTATGTCAAAGATTTCATTTGCTATTCCGAAGGTTCTCCAAAAATCAACCCCTAGATACATTGATTGTTCCAAATAAGGGCATAAATAGAATTTCTGCATACTGGTCTTGCCTTTATAATATACTTCAATTTCTACGCTCCCCAATATCCAGTGTCTACTACCATTGGCTGTTTTTACACTGGTGAAACTAGGTTTGACTGGGATTTCCATTTGTTCTACCAACTCTCTACAGCCTTTGCCCAAAATGCTAATGGAAGCTCCGGAATCTAACAAGCCTTTCATTTCCCTGCCTAATAACTCAACTTCCACGTATGGCCTTGGGTCATGATGCTCTAAATACTTTAAAGACGACACTATCTGCTTTCTGATGGTTTTTCTTTTTAAATATCTTTCCCTAGCTTTCTTAACTCTATTGGATACTTTGCAAGTTTTCTCTCCGCCATTGGAGGCAAATATACGGTTCCTGACTATTAAATAATTGCGTTCCCTATCTTCTAATGGTTTAGACTTACTCATTCTGTTACTTATCGTTCTATCTAATCTATTTTGTTGTAAAATTTTCACTTTCATTTTCTTTTTCAGAGTAGGATTCGTTTGGCGATCTATTCGTTTCGAGACTTTTGGATTGCTCTGGGCTTTCTGAACGGGTTCGACGTGTTGCACGCGGCCCCCGACTGGGAGGATGGGTGTCCCGCTGCTGCCCCACCTCTCTGCTCGTTTCCCTTACCACATTTTGGACATTTGGGTGTTATTACGTCCCGCCTACCGCACTTAAAACAAAAAACATTCCTTCGCATAGATTTGCAGTACTTGAAAGTGTGTCCCATTTGACCGCAGTTCCAGCACTTGGATTTGTCGATACTCGACAGCTGATTACTGTTTGCTTGCCGTGGCTGCACCGTATCCTCATCATCGGACAATTCTAATTCCTTCACCTGCCTGCCGAATCGGTTTGTTTGCTGCCTACGTGGATCGTAACGCGAGAAACACCTCTCTACTTCGTGGCATTCTTCGCGCAGTTGCTGCACGCTAAAAACGTTAATCGGGTAAACCATACGCGCTAAATTTTCCCTCAGATTTCTTTTAATAATTCTAACCATTTCATACTCAGCGATAGGATTTAACAAACGGCTGCGTAGCTTAAGCATGGTCTGGAAATACACATCGATCGATTCATTCTGACCTTGTTTGCGACTCACGAGATCCTGCATGACTTCGAATTCTGTTCTGCTGGATTTATATTGTACTATCAGTGCCTCACGCAACGCCTCCCAGCTTCCCAGCCTGTTGCTTCGGACGTGAAGCCAGTACCATTCTTTCGCTTCGCCTGATAACAACAACTGAAAGTCGCGCAACACTTGTGACCACGCACATCCATACTGCGCGCGTAAGTGTTCCACACGGAATATAAAATCGTCTATAGATAAGTTATTTGAATTTCCATCGAATACGATACCCCATTTATCTAATTTGACCTCACAGGTTCTTGAACTAAGTGGAAATTGGAAATCTTGTTCAGCTGACGGTCTGCTTCCCTGAGGAAAACCTCGGTGCAATCGCGCATTCTCGCTTGCCCTCTGAACATCAACTGCTTGCTGATTGTCTGCCACTCGCATGCTATTAACTAACCCATTAATCTCTGAAAGCAATTTAGTAAAGCCTTCTTTCAAGCCATTATTAATTTGGTTAGCTATGGCGTTGTCTACTGACGTCTTCCAGTGGTTGCAAGCATCAGTTACCATTGAGGAAATGTGATGCGCTTCGCTCACCGTGCTTAATTTGTCGCTATGGTCCATGGACTGATCTTTATTAATTGCATCCATATGTGTGGGCTGCGATGGAGCCCACCCTCTCGCCGGGCTTAGATTTGGCCTACCAGCTGGCTGCTTCGGTATCGTTCCGGTTGCTTGCCTATTTGTTCTCTCCACTTTTTCTAATGCGACCGCGCCCGTCTGTTGTGCTTTCTCCTTATGCGAACTTGTTATTAGTGTTGCAGATATATCGCTAAATGCGGCTCCTGCAAACCTGTTTGTTCCTGATTCTGCCATTTCTCTATTATTCCTATTTCTAAGTTGATACGGAGTATTAAATCTAACTTCTTTCGTTTGAGGCGACGATCTATTTAAATCAAAATTACGACTACGTTTATTCTTCGATTTTTCGCGCAATTCGGCCGCTTTTGGCATTTCCAGGTTACTCTACGACTTAAACTATCAACTTTCAATATTTATTTCGCTAAAATATTTATCATAACCCAAAATAATTAGTTTTATATTACAATTTCTAAACCAATAAGAATAATTTATAAACAATACTAGTATATAAAAAAAAACAACACCAAGTGAAATATAATTAATAACAAAATACTTAAACTCAACACCCAATTGACTAAATACTACTTTCTTTTATTTATCTTCTTATATCTTATCAATAATCGCTTGCATTCAACTTTACCAATGAATTTATTGTAATTTTAATTTTTATATTTGCACAGGGGATATCTGACGCAGGATTTTATTCGGAGGAAGGATTTCGGCTGCTTGTGGCAAAGTGGTATCACAAAAAAAATTATTCTACTGTTTACTATTGGATGATTCCTTTCCGGAAACGCATGGTTTTGCTGTATTATACTGCGTGCGCCGTTCAGTGCTTTTGGTATCGCCGTTTGGTTTTACAACGTTATGCCGTTTACCAAGTCACTGATACGCTGCACGCCTTGATTTAGTTTACTCTTTCTAATGTTCTTTTCTTGCAGGGCTCTTCTTGGATCGTCATCCATTGGTAGGACTCTGCAAATGGTAGCATTTCCGTCGGATGCAATTGAGTTGCCATCTCTGCATACTCGAGCCATCTTTCTTCGAAATCGCTACTACTCATTAAACTGTTAATCTTTAAAAACTGGAGCTGCGCATTCCCGGACAATCTGTGGGTGTTTATCCATTGCATCTCCGTCCGTCGGCGCAATTGAATGTGGCTTCACTGCCACCTCAAGCCGCAAATTTCAAGAAATGCCATGGAGAAGGACCCACGTATGTTTTGATTTGTATTTTCTCTTGCTCCGAAGTCTCGACACCAGGTACAAATACCAGCACTAATATAACCTTTTTATAAATATTACTTTTGCCTCTTTCAGACAACACAACGCTTGACGGGTACGACCTGCCTTCCATAGTGTTGACACTTCGGATTTACCCAGAGATGTAACTTTCGCCATGCTTCTCTGCTGCGATGCATTTACATTTGGCTTTCCCAGTCCTCGTCTCAGGGAATCACAGCAACCGAAACCACTCTCTGGTTTATTGCGGTTGTTTGTCCGCTGAGTTTCCTTTTGCAGGTGCAATTAATTAAGCTAACTCTTAGTATAAATAATATTAATTAAGCCACATGCTTCGGGAAACTCTCTTTAAAAGGAAATAACTTGTTAATTTAACTTGGTTCGTGGTTGTTCATCGGACGCGTATCTCTTACTCCGTGCAATTGTGCTATTCTATTTAATTAGTTTGCACAAGTCATCGGGTTTGAGGTACTCGTCGAAGGAAAAACCACTGCCATTTTTTTTCATGTTGGGCGCCTTATTGTTGCTCCTGATTCGCGATCGGCTGGGTTGAGAACCTGCCCGAGAAAAATGAGCTAGTCGGGAATGTAAGCCGTCGCGAAGGCAAACGGGTCACGTAACAAAGGGCAATAAAGTTACATTTGATAAATCTATATGCAAAGTCTTTAATGACAAAAACCAAGTTATTGCAACCGCTTTAAGTGAAAATGGCATGTACAAGTTAGACATGAGCAAACCAGTAGAAGTATTCATAGCTAATTTGGACGATTTGGCTAAGAAATGGCACAAAAGGTTTGGTCACTTGAATAAGGAAAATTTAAAAATGTTGCAGAATGGTCTTGTGACTGGAGTTCAATACAAGGAAGATGCTGCAGAAACAACATTTTGAGAAAGCTGTGCTCAAGGAAAGCACGTACGAGGAAGTTTTTTAAATGCTGGAAGTAGAGCTGAAGAAGTTCTTGGAATTATCCATTCCGATGTCTGTGGTCCAATGGAAGTCAAGTCTTTAGGAGGAAGTATATACTTTATCACCTTCATCGATGACTTCACTCGCGAGATATTTATTTACTTTATAAAAAATAAATTTGAAGTAGTCGAAAAATTCAAGGAGTTCAAAAATATTTCTGAGAATCAAAACGGTAAGAGATTAAAAATATTTAGGAGTGACAATAGAACGGAATATGTAAATAAAAGTATGGAGAAATTAATAAAATCATTTGGAATTATACATCAAACAACTGTACCTTTTAATCCGGAGCAAAATGGATTGGCAGAGCGAGTCAACAGAGCGAGTCAACTTTAACGGAAAAAGCAAGATGCATGGATTGGTTACAAAGCTGTTCTGTCCGAAGATGAGTCGAATAAGATTGATGGAGCTTTATCTGGTGAAGATCATATTAAATGGAAAGCAGCTATCGACAGTGAGTTGGGTTCATTGGAAGAAAATCAAACGTGGATTTCCGTGCCAAAACCACAAAGTTGCAACGCAATCGAAATAAAATGGGTTTTCAAAAAGAAGATTGAACCAAATGAGACGATTCGGTATAAGGCTAGACTTGTCGTCAAAGCTTATACTCAATGCAAAGGAATAGATTATGAAGAAACCTTTTCTCCAGTTATTCGCTACACATCTATCAGGTATTTATTTGCTTTAGGTGTTCGTTTCAAACTAGATATTGAACAGATGGATGCTGTAACTGCATTTTTACAAGGAGATTTAATGGATGATATTTATGTTGAACCTCCATCAGTAATTCAAATGCAAAAAGGCCATGTTCTGAAGTTAAAAAAGGCACTCTATGGATTAAAGCAAGCTAGTTTAGTGTGGAATCAAAAGCTGGATTTGGCATTGCAATCATATGGGATGATTCTTTCAAAGGTAGATCCATGCGTGTATTTTAATGTCAAAAATAACAAAATGACATTCTTGGCGTTATAAGTTGACG
Organism: Thecophora atra; assembly: GCA_937620795.1. Classification (NCBI taxonomy): domain Eukaryota; kingdom Metazoa; phylum Arthropoda; class Insecta; order Diptera; family Conopidae; genus Thecophora; species Thecophora atra. Next base: position 6,050,743 of record CALMKQ010000008.1, on the reverse strand, counting down.
ATAGTTATTGTATAGTAACGACACAAAGTTTAAAAATTAATGCTTAACTTTAAGATGAAAGTTTTGGAAAACGCTCAAAAATGTCTTGGCATGACGAGAAAAGATGATAATATATTTCTTGATCAGGAGGATTATATACTTTCGATGCTTAGAAGATACAAGATGAAAATTACAATCCAGTATCAACTCCATTTGACGTTAATCAGAAATTAGAAAAATCAAAATCAGTTGATCCATTGATGAAGGATGTAACTTATCAACAAGCAGTTGGAAGTTTATTATTCGCAGAACAATGTACGCGAGCGGATATTACACAAGCTGTTAATTTTTTAAGTAAATTTAACAAAGATCCTGATAGGTCTCATCTTGGACTGCTGTAAAGCGAATATTTCGATACCTTAAAGGAACGTCCGCTTGCAAGCTAAAATTTTCGAATTCGCGTAATAAGGATATAATTTCATATTCAGATTGAAAATAGGCCAATGGCAGTGAAGATCGAAGATTAGTTACTGGATATTTTAACGTTCTACGAGGTGGTGCAATATCTTGGAATAGCAAGCAACAACCTACCGTGGCCTTATCAACAACGGAGACAGAATACAAGGCTTTATCTGCTGCTACACAAGAAGTAATATGGCTTCGAGGATTAGAGAAAGAAATTGATATAAATTTTGACTGCAAGAAACCAACGACAATCAATTGTGATAATCAAAGCGCTGTTCATTTGGCTTCTAGTGATGCATATCACCCAAGATCGAAGCATATTGATATACGTCACCATTTGCTAAGAGAACGGAAGAGATTTAGCTTGCAAGCTAAAATTTTCGAATTCGCGTAATAAGGATATAATTTCATATTCAGATTGAAATTAGGCCAATGGCAGTGAAGATCGAAGATCAGTTACTGGATATTTTAACGTTCTACGAGGTGGTGCAATATCTTGGAATAGCAAGCAACAACCTACCGTGGCCTTATCAACAACGGAGGCAGAATACAAGGCTTTATCTGCTGCTACACAAGAAGTAATATGGCTTCGAGGATTAGAGAAAGAAATTGATATAAATTTTGACTGCAAGAATCCAACGACAATCAATTGTGATAATCAAAGCGCTGTTCATTTGGCTTCTAGTGATGCATATCACCCAAGATGGAAGCATATTGATATACGTCACCATTTCCTAAGAGAACGGAAGAGACTAAATTAAGTAATATTTTGCGGAGTATCAACTAATGATATGATACCAGATTTTTTGACAAAACCAGTTTGTTCCGACAAGCACAAATACTTTCCAAACAAATGGGCTTAGAATTTTCGTAAATACAATTCGAGTGGGGGTGTTGAAATCTACTGTATATTGATATACCTGTTTACGAATTGTTTTTATTAATCAAGCATGTTTTGTTTGTATATCTTTATGTTCTGTCAAAAATTGTATCTCATTCTCAAATAAACTCTCACGCAATTAACATTTTCCAATAAGTAGTATGAAAAATGTGTCCTTATAGCTCTTTAACTAAAATGAACATATTCTCTGTAAGTTTATCAAACCATAACAAACATTTTGTATTTGATTGTCTAAATTTTTATTTTGTACGTTAACAAGTTAATAAAGTGGATTAATACAATGCAGTATTCACATATAATTAAAGTGAAGTTAAAAGGCATATCTACTTGACCTTAAAAAATAAACTTTGCAGTTCAACGTGAGGTTAACATTTTATGACACGGTCTTATTTCATAATAAATTTTCGAATATATGCGAATTCTTCTATTTTCCATGCAAAATTTTCTTTATAACATTTTATCATTTTAATTGTTTTCCGTAAATGGATATCTCATTGAATCTGTCATTGTGTAACCATAGTAGCAGCGGCCCGTCTATAAGCAAAAACAATTCAATGGGAAATGTCATGTATAGTGCACATGTGTTTTCATTTTGCATTTTTTGATGGTACTAGAAGAGTCCGGGGTCTCGACGTCTCTGAGAAACATAAACCAATAAATACTGCTTATTCCTGCCATACTACACTATTAAAATAGTATTTTTTTTTACTTGTTCTACTCCGCAAAGATAAAAAAAAAAACAACGCTGCACTCGAAGCACATATCTACATATAATATATCGTTGCTAGAAGAGCAACTGAAAATGTAATATGAACTGTAAATTGTAAGACCAAGAGAACCAGAAGAGGAAGTGAGACAGAGGTATGACCTGTGAGCTAAAAGAACTGCATGAGAAATTGAACTAGAAGAATTGAACGAGATGGACAACTGAACACTGAACTAATTGAACCATTGTACCTTTTAATCCGGAGCAAAATGGATTGGCAGAGCGAGTCAACAGAGCGAGTCAACTTTAACGGAAAAAGCAAGATGCATGGATTGGTTACAAAGCTGTTCTGTCCGAAGATGAGTCGAATAAGATTGACGGAGCTTTATCTGGTGAAGATCATCTTAAATGGAAAGCAGCTATCGACAGTGAGTTGGGTTCATTGGAAGAAAATCAAACGTGGATTTCCGTGCCAAAACCACAAAGTTGCAACGCAATCGAAACAAAATGGGTTTTCAAAAAGAAGATTGAACCAAATGAGGCGATTTGGTATAAGGCTAGACTTGTCGTCAAAGGTTATACTCAATGCAAAGGAGTAGATTATGAAGAAACCTTTTCTCCAGTTATTCGCTACACCTCTATCAGGTATTTATTTGCTTTAGCTGTTCGTTTCAAACTAGATATTGAACAGATGGATGCTGTAACTGCATTTTTACAAGGAGATTTAATGGAGGATATTTATGTTGAACCTCCATCAGTAATTCAAATGCAAAAAGGCCATGTCCTGAAGTTAAAAAAGGCACTCTATGGATTAAAGCAAGCTAGTTTAGTGTGGAATCAAAAGCTAGATTTGGCATTGCAATCATATGGGATGATTCTTTCAAAGGTAGATACAAGCGTGTATTTTAATGTCAAAAATAACAAAATGACATTCTTGGCGTTATAAGTTGACGATAGTTATTGTATAGTAACGACACAAAGTTTAAAAATCAATTGAAATCAAAATTAATGCTTAACTTTAAGATGAAATTTTTGGAAAATGCTCAAAAATGTCTTGGCATGAGAATAACGAGAAAAGATGATATAATATATCTTGATCAGGAGGATTATATACTTTCAATGCTTAGAAGATACAAGATGGAAAATTGCAATCCAGTATCAACTACATTTGACGTTAATCAGAAATTAGAAAAATCAAAATCAGTTGATCCATTGATGAAGGATGTACCTTATCAACAAGCAGTTGGAAGTTTATTATTCGCAGAACACTGTACGCGAGCGGATATTACACAAGCTGTTAATTTTTTAAGTAAATTTAACAAAGATCCTGATAGGTCTCATTGGACTGCTGTAAAGCGAATATTTCGATACCTTAAAGGAACGTCCGCTTGCAAGCTAAAATTTTCGAATTCGGGTAATAAGGATAAAATTTCATATTCAGATTCAAATTAGGCCAATGGCAGTGAAGATCGAAGATCAGTTACTGGATATTTTAACATTCTACAAGGTGGTGCAATATCTTGGAATAGCAAGCAACAACCTACCGTGGCCTTATCAACAACGGAGGCAGAATACAAGGCTTTATCTGCTGCTACACAAGAAGTAATATGGCTTCGAGGATTAGAGAAAGAAATTGATATAAATTTTGACTGCAAGAAACCAACGACAATCAATTGTGATAATCAAAGCGCTGTTCATTTGGCTTCTAGTGATGCATATCACCCAAGATGGAAGCATATTGATATACGTCACCATTTCCTAAGAGAACGGAAGAGACTAAATTAAGTAATATTTTGCGGAGTATCAACTAATGATATGATACCAGATTTTTTGACAAAACCAGTTTGTTCCGACAAGCACAAATACTTTCCAAACAAATGGGCTTAGAATTTTCGTAAATACAATTCGAGTGGGGGTGTTGAAATCTACTGTATATTGATATACCTGTTTACGAATTGTTTTTATTAATCAAGCATGTTTTGTTTGTATATCTTTATGTTCTGTCAAAAATTGTATCTCATTCTCAAATAAACTCTCACGCAATTAACATTTTCCAATAAGTAGTATGAAAAATGTGTCCTTATAGCTCTTTAACTAAAATGAACATATTCTCTGTAAGTTTGTCAAACCATAACAAACATTTTGTATTTGATTGTCTAAATTTTTATTTTGTACGTTAACAAGTTAATAAAGTGGATTAATACAATGCAGTATTCACATATAATTAAAGTGAAGTTAAAAGGCATATCTACTTGACCTCAAAAAATAAACTTTGCAGTTCAACGTGAGATTAACATTTTATGACACGGTCTTATTTCATAATAAATTTTCGAATATATGCGAATTCTTCTATTTTCCATGCAAAATTTTCTTTATAACATTTTATCATTTTAATTGTTTTCCGTAAATGGATATCTCATTGAATCTGTCATTGTGTAACCATAGTAGCAGCGGCCCGTCTAAAAGCAAAAACAATTCAATGGGAAATGTCATGCATAGTGCACATGTGTTTTCATTTTGTATTTTTTGATGGTACTAGAAGAGTCCGGGGTCTCGTCATCTCTGAGAAACATAAAGCAATAAATACTGCTTATTCTTGCCATACTACACTATTAAAATAGTATTTTTTTTTAATTGTTCTACTCCGCAAAGATAAAAAAAAACAACGCTGCACTCGAAGCACATATCTATATATAATATATCGTTGCTAGAAGAGCAACTGAGAATGTAATATGAACTGACTGAAGACCAAGAGAACCAGAAGAGGAAGTGAGACGGAAGTATGACCTGTGGGCTAAAAGAACTGCATGAGAAATTGAACTAGAAGAAGTGAACGAGATGGACAACTGAACACTGAACTAAGTGAACGATTGAACTATGTTGAATCGAACAATTGAACTATATGTTGGATTGTAGTATAAAAAGCAGTGGAAGAATGCGATGTTGGATCGAACAATTGAACTATATGTTGGATTGTAGTATTAAAAGTGAACTAAATGAACGATTGAACTATGTTGAATCGAACAATTGAACTAAAACACCTTTATGGTGGATTGTAGTATCAGAAGCAGCGAAGAAATAAGCTGTTCGATCGAACAATTGAACTAAATGAACGATTGAACAAAAAGAACTGTGAGTTGTCAACTATGTCTTATAGTTCAGCGAAGTGAATAGTTTAATTGAACTAGGTCGTTCATGAACTACACAAGTCTAATGAAAAAAGTGCTTGTAAAATCGTTGTAAGTACAAAACTATACAACCTTAACCAACTACTTATCTTTGTTAAACTAATCGAAATAAAACTAAGAGTATGCATTCGGATGACAGTCCCGTTGAACATTTTTTCGCAGACGTTGCGTTGCGTTGCGAAAACATATCCCCTTTGATTGATGGGCATGATGCAACATCTGAGATGAATGCAGATTATAATCTCCATGCTACCTGGCTTGCATTTTCATGAAGGGCAATAAAAGTTTCTTTGCAGAATATTTCATTTAATGTTCTTTGCTTTGGCCTTCTGATACATTTCTTCTCAGTGAAACATTTTGGTATATACAATGTTTATAAAAGATCGAAAATGAAGCCAGAAAAGTGTGTAAAAAACTTGTATGGAATGCGAACTCTATGTTTTATAATCTCTATGGATGTACCTTATCAACAAGCAGTTGGAAGTTTATTATTCGCAGAACAATGTACGCGACCGGATATTACACAAGCTGTTAATTTTTTAAGTAAATTTAATAAAGATCCTGATAGGTCTCATTGGACTGCTGTAAAGCGAATATTTCGATACCTTAAAGGAACGTCCGCTTGCAAGCTAAAATTTTCGAATTCGAGTAATAAGGATATAATTTCATATTCAGATTCAAATTAGGCCAATGGCAGTGAAGATCGAAGATCAGTTACTGGATATTTTAACATTCTACAAGGTGGTGCATTATCTTGGAATAGCAAGCAACAACCTACCGTGGCCTTATCAACAACGGAGGCAGATCACATGGCTTTATCTGCTGCTAGGATTAGAGAAAGAAATTGATATAAATTTTGACTGCAAGAAACCAACGACAATCAATTGTGATAATCAAAGCGCTGTTCATTTGGCTTCTAGTGATGCATATCACCCAAGATGGAAGCATATTGATATACGTCACCATTTCCTAAGAGAACGGAAGAGACTAAATTAAGTAATATTTTGCGGAGTATCAACTAATGATATGATACCAGATTTTTTGACAAAACCAGTTTGTTCCGACAAGCACAAATACTTTCCAAACAAATGGGCTTAGAATTTTCGTAAATACAATTCGAGTGGGGGTGTTGAAATCTACTGTATATTGATATACCTGTTTACGAATTGTTTTTATTAATCAAGCATGTTTTGTTTGTATATCTTTATGTTCTGTCAAAAATTGTATTTCATTCTCAAATAAACTCTCACGCAATTAACATTTTCCAATAAGTAGTATGAAAAATGTGTCCTTATAGCTCTTTAACTAAAATGAACATATTCTCTGTAAGTTTGTCAAAACATAACAAACATTTTGTATTTGATTGTCTAAATTTTTATTTTGTACGTTAACAAGTTAATAAAGTGGATTAATACAATGCAGTATTCACATATAATTAAAGTGAAGTTAAAAGGCATATCTACTTGAAAATAAACTTTGCAGTTCAACGTGAGGTTAACATTTTATGACATGGTCTTATTTCATAATAAATTTTTGAATCTATGCGAATTCTTCTATTTTCCATGCAAAATTTTCTTTATAACATTTTATCATTTTAATTGTTTTCCGTAAATGGATATCTCATTGAATCTGTCATTGTGTAAACATAATAGCAGCGGCCCGTCTATAAGCAAAAACAATTCAATGGGAAATGTCATGTATAGTGCACATGTGTTTTCATTTTGCATTTTTTGGTGGTACTAGAAGAGTCCGGGGTCACGTCGTCTCTGAAAAACATAAAGCAATAAATACTGCTTATTCTTGCCATACTACACTATTAAAATAGTATTTTTTTTACTTGTTCTACTCAGCAAAGATAAAAAAAAAAACAACGCTGCACTCGAAGCACATATCTATATATAATATATCGTTGCTAGAAGAGCAACTGAAAATGTAATATGAACTGTAAATTGTAAGACCAAGAGAACCAGAAGAGGAAGTGAGACGGAGGTATGACCTGTGAGCTAAAAGAACTGCATGAGAAATTGAACTAGAAGAATTGAACGAGATGGACAACTGAACACTGAACTAAGTGAACGATTGAACTATGTTGAATCGAACAATTGAACTATATGTTGGATTGTAGTATAAAAAGCAATGGAAGAATGCGATGTTGGATCGAACAATTGAACTATATGGTGGATTGTAGTATTAAAAGTGAACTAAATGAACGATTGAACTATGTTGAATCGAACAATTGAACTAAAACACCTTTATGGTGGATTGTAGTATCAGAAGCAGCGAAGAAATAAGCTGTTCGATCGAACAATTGAACTAAATGAACGATTGAACGAAAAGAACTGTGAGTTGTTAACTATGTCTTATAGTTCAGCGAAATGAATAGTTCAATTGAACTAGGTCGTTCATGAACTACACAAGTCTAATGAAAAAAGTGCTTGTAAAATCGTTGTAAGTACAAAACTATACCACCTTAACCAACTACTTATCTTTGTTAAACTAATCGAAATAAAACTATGAGTATGCATTCGGATGACAGTCCCGTTGAACATTTTTTCGCAGACGTTGCGTTGCGTTGCGAAAACATATCTCCTTTGATTGATGGGCATGATGCAACATCTGAGATGAATGCAGATTATAATCTCCATGCTACCTGGCTTGCATTTTCATGAAGGGCAATAAAAGTTTCTTTGCAGAATATTTCATTTCATGTTCTTTGCTTTGGCCTTCTGATACATTTCTTCTCAGTGAAACATTTTGGTATATACAATGTTTATAAAAGATCGAAAATGAAGCCAGAAAAGTGTGTAAAAAACTTGTATGGAATGCGAACTCTATGTTTTATAATCTCTATGGATGTACCTTATCAACAAGCAGTTGGAAGTTTATTATTCGCAGAACAATGTACGCGACCGGATATTACACAAGCTGTTAATTTTTTAAGTAAATTTAATAAAGACCCTGATAGGTCTCATTGGACTGCTGTAAAGCGAATATTTCGATACCTTAAAGGAACGTCCGCTAGCAAGCTAAAATTTTCGAATTCGAGTAATAAGGATATAATTTCATATTCAGATTCAAATTAGGCCAATGGCAGTGAAGATCGAAGATCAGTTACTGGATATTTTAACATTCTACAAGGTGGTGCAATATCTTGGAATAGCAAGCAACAACCTACCGTGGCCTTATCAACAACGGAGGCAGAATACAAGGCTTTATCTGCTGCTACACAAGAAGTAATATGGCTTCGAGGATTAGAGAAAGAAATTGATATAAATTTTGACTGCAAGAAACCAACGACAATCAATTGTGATAATCAAAGCGCTGTTCATTTGGCTTCTAGTGATGCATATCACCCAAGATCGAAGCATATTGATATACGTTACCATTTCCTAAGAGAACGGAAGAGACTAAATGAAGTAATATTTTGCGGAGTATCAACTAATGATACGATAGCAGATTTTTTGACAAAAGCAGTTTGTTCCGACAAGCACAAATACTTTTCTAAACAAATGGGAAAAGAATTTTCGTAAATACAATTCGAGTGGGGGTGTTGAAATATACTGTATATTGATATACCTGTTTATGAATTGTTTTTATTAATCAAGCATGTTTTGTTTGTATGTCTTTATGTTCTGTCAAAAATTGTTGCTCATTCTCAAATAAACTTTCACGCAATTAACATTTTCCAATAGGTTATGGGCCCAGGTCTGAAGTTCAGAGAATCGTTAATTAATTAATTGAAGCTAATTTGGACGATTCGGCTAAGAAATGGCACAAAAGGTTTGGTCACTTGAATAAGGAAAATTTAAAAATGTTGCAGAATGGTTTTGTGACTGGAGTTCAATACAAGGAAGATGCTGCAGAAATAACATTTTGAGAAAGCTGTGCTCAAGGAAAACACGTACGAGGAAGTTTTTTAAATGCTGGAAGTAGAGCTGAAGAAGTTCTTGGAATTATCCATTCCGATGTCTGTTTTTCAATGGAAGTCAAGTCTTTAGGAGGAAGTAGATACTTTGTCACCTTCATCGATGACTTCACTCGCGAGATATTTATTGACTTTATAAAAAATAAATTTGAAGTAGTCGAAAAATTCAAGGAGTTCAAAAATATTTCTGAGAATCAAAACGGTAAGAGATTAAAAATATTTAGGAGTGACAATAGAACAGAATATGTAAATAAAAGTATGGAGAAATTAATAAAATCATTTGGAATTATACATCAAACAACTGTACCTTTTAATCCGGAGCAAAATGGATTGGCAGAGCGAGTCAACAGAGCGAGTCAACTTTAATGGAAAAAGCAAGATGCATGGATTGGTTACAAAGCTGTTCTGTCCGAAGATGAGTCGAATAAGATTGAAGGAGCTTTATCTGGTGAAGATCATCTTAAATTGAAAGCAGCTATCGACAGTGAGTTGGGTTCATTGGAAGAAAATCAAACGTGGATTTCCGTGCCAAAACCACAAAGCTGTAACGCAATCGAAACAAAATGGGTTTTCAAAAAGAAGATTGAACCAAATGAGACGATTCGGTATAAGGATAGACTTGTCGCCAAAGGTTATACTCAATGCAAAGGAGTAGATTATGAAGAAACCTTTTCTCCAGTTATTCGCTACACATCTATCAGGTATTTATTTGCTTTAGCTGTTCGTTTCAAAGTAGATATTGAACAGATGGATGCTGTAACTGCATTTTTACAAGGAGATTTAATGGAGGATATTTATGTTGAACCTCCATCAGTAATTCAAATGCAAAAAGGCCATGTCGTGAAGTTAAAAAGGCACTCTATGGATTAAAGCAAGCTAGTTTAGTGTGGAATCAAAAGCTGGATTTGGCATTGCAATCATATGGGATGATTCTTTCAAAGGTAGATCCATGCGTGTATTTTAACGTCAAAAATAACAAAATGACATTCTTGGCGTTATAAGTTGACGATAGTTATTGTATAGTAACGACACAAAGTTTAAAAATCAATTGAAATCAACATTAATGCTTAACTTTAAGATGAAATTTTTGGGAAATGCTCAAAAATGTCTTGGCATGAGAATAACGAGAAAAGATGATAATATATTTCTTGATCAGGAGGATTATATACTTTCAATGAAATTAGAAAAATCATAATCAGTTGATCCATTGATGAAGGATGTAACTTATCAACAAGCAGTTGGAAGTTTATTATTCGCAGAACAATGTACGCGAGCGGATATTACACAAGCTTTTAATTATTTAAGTAAATTTAACAAAGATCCTGATAGGTCTCATTGGACTGCTGTAAAGCGAATATTTCGATACCTTAAAGGAACGTCCGCTTGCAAGCTAAAATTTTCGAATTCGGGTAATAAGGATATAATTTCATATTCAGATTGAAATTAGGCCAATGGCAGTGAAGATCGAAGATCAGTTACTGGATATTTTAACATTCTACAAGGTGGTGCAATATCTTGGAATAGCAAGCAACAACCTACCGTGGCCTTATCAACAACGGAGGCAGAATACAAGGCTTTATCTGCTGCTACACAAGAAGTAATATGGCTTCGAGGATTAGAGAAAGAAATTGAAGAGACTAAATGAAGTAATATTTTGCGGAGTATCAACTAATCATACGATAGCAGATTTTTCGACAAAACCAGTTTGTTCCGACAAGCAGAAATACTTTTCTAAACAAATGGGAAAAGAATTTTCGTAAATACAATTCGAGTGGGGGTGTTGAAATATACTGTATATTGATATACCTGTTTATGAATTGTTTTTATTAATCAAGCATGTTTTGTTTGTATCTCTTTATGTTCTGTCAAAAATTGTTGCTCATTCTCAAATAAACTTTCACGCAATTAACATTTTCCAATAGGTTATGGGCCCAGGTCTGAAGTTCAGAGAATCGTTAATTAATTAATTGAAGCTAATTTGGACGATTCGGCTAAGAAATGGCACAAAAGGTTTGGTCACTTGAATAAGGAAAATTTAAAAATGTTGCAGAATGGTTTTGTGACTGGAGTTCAATACAAGGAAGATGCTGCAGAAACAACATTTTGAGAAAGCTGTGCTCAAGGAAAACACGTACGAGGAAGTTTTTTAAATGCTGGAAGTAGAGCTGAAGAAGTTCTTGGAATTATCCATTCCGATGTCTGTTTTCCAATGGAAGTCAAGTCTTTAGGAGGAAGTAGATACTTTGTCACCTTCATCGATGACTTCACTCGCGAGATATTTATTTACTTTATAAAAAATAAATTTGAAGTAGTCGAAAAATTCAAGGAGTTCAAAAATATTTCTGAGAATCAAAACGGTAAGAGATTAAAAATATTTAGGAGTGACAATAGAACAGAATATGTAAATAAAAGTATGGAGAAATTAATAAAATCATTTGGAATTATACATCAAACAACTGTACCTTTTAATCCGGAGCAAAATGGATTGGCAGAGCGAGTCAACAGAGCGAGTCAACTTTAACGGAAAAAGCAAGATGCATGGATTGGTTACAAAGCTGTTCTGTCCGAAGATGAGTCGAATAAGATTGAAGGAGCTTTATCTGGTGAAGATCATCTTAAATGGAAAGCAGCTATCGACAGTGAGTTGGGTTCATTGGAAGAAAATCAAACGTGGATTTCCGTGCCAAAACCACAAAGTTGCAACGCAATCGAAACAAAATGGGTTTTCAAAAAGAAGATTGAACCAAATGAGACGATTAGGCTAGACTTGTCGCCAAAGGTTATACTCAATGCAAAGGAGTAGATTATGAAGAAACCTTTTCTCCAGTTATTCGCTACACATCTATCAGGTATTTATTTGCTTTAGCTGTTCGTTTCAAAGTAGATATTGAACAGATGGATGCTGTAACTGCATTTTTACAAGGAGATTTAATGGAGGATATTTATGTTGAACCTCCATCAGTAATTCAAATGCAAAAAGGCCATGTCCTGAAGTTAAAAAAGGCACTCTATGGTTAAAGCAAGCTAGTTTAGTGTGGAATCAAAAGCTGGATTTGGCATTGCAATTATATGGGATGATTCTTTCAAAGGTAGATCCATGCGTGTATTTTAACGTCAAAAATAACAAAATGACATTCTTGGCGTTATAAGTTGACGATAGTTATTCTATAGTAACGACACAAAGTTTAAAAATCGAAATCAACATTAATGCTTAACTTTAAGATGAAATTTTTGGGAAATGCTCAAAAATGTCTTGGCATGAGAATAACGAGAAAAGATGATAATATATTTCTTGATCAGGAGGATTATATACTTTCAATGAAATTAGAAAAATCATAATCAGTTGATCCATTGATGAAGGATGTAACTTATCAACAAGCAGTTGGAAGTTTATTATTCGCAGAACAATGTACGCGAGCGGATATTACACAAGCTTTTAATTATTTAAGTAAATTTAACAAAGATCCTGATAGGTCTCATTGGACTGCTGTAAAGCGAATATTTCGATACCTTAAAGGAACGTCCGCTTGCAAGCTAAAATTTTCGAATTCGGGTAATAAGGATATAATTTCATATTCAGATTGAAATTAGGCCAATGGCAGTGAAGATCGAAGATAAGTTACTGGATATTTTAACATTCTACAAGGTGGTGCAATATCTTGGAATAGCAAGCAACAACCTACCGTGGCCTTATCAACAACGGAGGCAGAATACAAGGCTTTATCTGCTGCTACACAAGAAGTAATATGGCTTCGAGGATTAGAGAAAGAAATTGATATAAATTTTGACTGCAAGAATCCAACGACAATCAATTGTGATAATCAAAGCGCTGTTCATTTGGCTTCTAGTGATGCATATCACCCAAGATGGAAGCATATTGATATACGTCACCATTTCCTAAGAGAACGGAAGAGACTAAATTAAGTAATATTTTGCGGAGTATCAACTAATGATATGATACCAGATTTTTTGACAAAACCAGTTTGTTCCGACAAGCACAAATACTTTCCAAACAAATGGGCTTAGAATTTTCGTAAATACAATTCGAGTGGGGTGTTGAAATCTACTGTATATTGATATACCTGTTTACGAATTGTTTTTATTAATCAAGCATGTTTTGTTTGTATATCTTTATGTTCTGTCAAAAATTGTATCTCATTCTCAAATAAACTTTCACGCAATTAACATTTTCCAATAAGTAGTATGAAAAATGTGTCCTTATAGCTCTTTAACTAAAATGAACATATTCTCTGTAAGTTTGTCAAACCATAACAAACATTTTGTATTTGATTGTCTAAATTTTTATTTTGTACGTTAACAAGTTAATAAAGTGGATTAATACAATGCAGTATTCACATAAATTTCAAGTGAAGTTAAAAGGCATATCTACTTGACCTCAAAAAATAAACTTTGCAGTTCAACGTGAGGTTAACATTTTATGACACGGTCGTATTTCATAATAAATTTTCGAATATATGCGAATTCTTCTATTTTCCATGCAAAATTGTCTTTATAACATTTTATCATTTTAATTGTTTTCCGTAAATGGATTTCTCATTGAATCTGTCATTGTGTAACCATAGTAGCTGCGGCCCGTCTACAAGCAAAAACAATTCAATGGGAAATGTCATGTATAGTGCACATTTGTTTTTATTTTGCATTTTTTGATGGTAATAGAAGAGTCCAGGGTCTCGTCATCTCTGAGAAACATAAAGCAATAAATACTGCTAATTGTTGCCATACTACACTATTAAAATAGTACTTTTTTTTACTTGTTCTACTCCGCAACTATAAAAAAAAAACAACGCTGCACTCGAAGCACATATCTATATATAATATATCGTTGCTAGAAGAGCAACTGACAATGTAATATGAACTGTAAATTGTAAGACCAAGAGAACCAGAAGGGGAAGTGAGACGGAAGTATGACCTGTGAGCTAAAAGAACTGCATGAGAAATTGAACTAGAAGAAGTGAACGAGATGGACAACTGAACACTGAACTAAGTGAACGATTGAACTATGTTGAATCGAACAATTGAACTATATGTTCGATTGTAGTATGAAAAGCAGTGGAAGAATGCGATGTTGGATCGAACAATTGAACTATATGTTGGATTGTAGTATTAAAAGTGAACTAAATGAACGATTGAACTATGTTGAATCGAACAATTGAACTAAAACACCTTTATGGTGGATTGTAGTATAAGAAGCAGCGAAGAAATAAGCTGTTCGATCGAACAATTGAACTAAATGAACGATTGAACAAAAAGAACTGTGAGTTGTCAACTATGTCTTATAGTTCAGCGAAGTGAATAGTTCAATTGAACTAGGTCGTTCATGAACTACACAAGTCTAATGAAAAAAGTGCTTGTAAAATCGTTCTAAGTACAAAACTATACAACCTTAACCAACTACTTATCTTTGTTAAACTAATCGAAATAAAACTAAGAGTATGCATTCGGATGACAGTCCCGTTGAACATTTTTTCGCAGACGTTGCGTTGCGTTGCGAAAACATATCCCCTTTGATTGATGGGCATGATGCAACATCTGAGATGAATGCAGATTATAATCTCCATGCTACCTGGCTTGCATTTTCATGAAGGGCAATAAAAGTTTCTTTGCAGAATATTTCATTTAATGTTCTTTGCTTTGGCCTTCTGATACATTTCTTCTCAGTGAAACATTTTGGTATATACAATGTTTATAAAAGATCGAAAATGAAGCCAGAAAAGTGTGTAAAAAACTTGTATGGAATGCGAACTCTATGTTTTATAATCTCTATGGATGTACCTTATCAACAAGCAGTTGGAAGTTTATTATTCGCAGAACAATGTACGCGACCGGATATTACACAAGCTGTTAATTTTTTAAGTAAATTTAATAAAGATCCTGATAGGTCTCATTGGACTGCTGTAAAGCGAATATTTCGATACCTTAAAGGAACGTCCGCTTGCAAGCTAAAATTTTCGAATTCGAGTAATAAGTGTTGTACTTTCTAAATGTTGTATATTCACCTTCACTTCTAATTTGTTTGACTCACCTTAGGAGACCTGTAAGCATGTGTATGTGTGTGTGTGTGTGTGTGTGCCATTTTAATTCACTAAGCGGTTAGGCTCCGCAGATTGACTAGGCGAGCAGGTGTCGCCGAATTAGGGAGGGGAGATGTAAAAGAGTTCTAAGTTCAATTGTTTAGATTCACTTTATTTAACTTACACTTTTCGACTTTAAGCACTTAAAAACGAACTGACTTTTTAGGACTTGAACACGAACCAACTCTTATAAAACTTGAAAACCAACTAACTTTTTAGTTCTTTGCGGGAGTTGGTTGCAGGCCAAATCGATCAATTAAATTCTGCAACTATCTCAATAATTAATTTAAAGGTGCAGAACTGCGAATTTAGCGTTTATTAAAACAAGCGCTATTTCCGTGGCTCGCACGGAGGTTCAACAAACCGTCAGCTCAATGACCGCTCGGTCGGTGACTTTTTCGGTGTCACCTTTCTTGTTGTTTATGTTTTATAAAATAACTCATTCGGCTTTTACTGAATGCCCAAAAGTATGTGCTGCTAATACGTTAAGCGTTTTTAGCAGCGGGCCAGAATGTTATGTTAGTAACAGTGTTAAGCACTGTTATTTTATTTTATGGCTGATTTTGACCTACAACATCCCTCCACCCCTATAATAAAAAAAAATTATTATCTGTAAGAGGATAATTTTTTCTTTTACATATCTTATTAAATTAGGTTCTACGTATAACACAATTATGTAGTTCTTGTAGTCTGTCTACTTCAATATTTACATTACAACTTGTTGACATAATTTTAATTAATTTAGATATTTTATTTCTTGTGCTCTAAGTGGTGTCTTCTTCGCTATTGTCCTTCTCTTCTAGTATCTGATGGCCCATCGATGTCTCTGCTACTTTTCTGGTCGTTTAATTTGCGTTTAATTGCGTGTTGTGTTGTTCTTCTTTTATAGGTTGGTGGGGGTAGCGGTGATGGTTGGTGTTGGCATTTGTTTTTTTTTTTTTTTTTTTCTCTATGCTGTTACTTGTTGTATTTGTTGTGTTTTTCATCTATTGTGCGTTTTCCAAGGGGATGTGGTATTTTTGGTAATTTTCAAATTGTCGTCTTTTAGTTATTGATTGTTGGTGCTGCTCTTCTTTTGTACATACTTCAGCTATTCGAGGGTTTGGTGAGTGCTTCAGTTTTTGGTTTTTGCATGGGTTCATGCTATGGTATGTTAATATTATAACTGCTAATAATGTCCTTATTTTTCTGAATATCATTGTTTCTGCCGTTTTAAAAAACGTTGTTGTGAGTTTTAATTCTACCAACTACGTTGGTGTTCTGCTTAATAGTTGTTATTTTAATTGTGTAGTTCCCACATTGATGTCATTATCGGTTGTTTTGGCTTTATTATGTCGCTCATACCGATTGTTGACCTTTCTTCTTTATTTGCATGTTTCTCGAGTTTGACATTCAGACGTGGACGGTTGCCATAATTTTGGTGTTGTAGTTAAACGATTGGTCTGTGCACCCATATTAGCGATTTTGCTATTTCAAATTTGTGTTGTTATCCACTAATTGTTATATGATGCTGTTGTGAGGAAGTATTTGACTTGCATTCCTCGTGTAAAATGTCGCACCAACTTGACGAGCTGTTCACTAGCTACCCTTCCCTGCCGATGTAGTTGTCGCCCTTTGCCTGCCGTTGTTGTTCTCTGGGTTGTCTGGTCAAAATTAGTTGTGGGTGATTGTAAGGTTTTGGTATTCCCACGGTGTTCGTGTTGTACTTAAATATGTTAGTATGTATAAAAAAAAATATATATATATGTATATTTTCTCTTTTTATGTTTTCTATCTTTTTTCTGTTTGTTTTTATTAATTATTTTTTTAACTTTTTTTTTTTGTCTTAGTAGTGCTTATACAATTATATAATGACATTATCGTTAATTAGTATAAAATACAAAAATTTGAAACGATACATAACTAACAAGTTGTCAATACTGATTTCACTTGTTGCATTTTAAATATTTATGTTTTTTTTTTTTTTTTTTTTTTTTTTTAATTTTTTTATTGCTTTCCATGTTTGCCTATTTTTAGAATAAATGGTGTTCTATTTCTCTTATTGATATTATTTTTAATAAAAATCGTCATTATTAGTTCTATTATTCTTTCTCAAATTTTCTTTTTAAATTTTCCTTAACAGTATTACATTAAAAAATTAAAAAAGTTAATTATTCCTAACAGTATTAGGTTTTCTTAAGTGCTTTAATTAGTTTTAAAGTTCATATTACAATATATCGTATATTTTGCTACGTATTAATTTAACATTAGTGATATTTTTTATTAATGAAACTTGTAATTTCTTAACTTACATATATTTGTTTTTCTTAATTTTTCTAAACATTGTTCAAATTTGTTCACAGTATTAACTTTATTAACATTTCCTAATGTATTTTATTTTCCAACTTATAAAGAATCTAGTTTTTAGTTCTTATTTTTATAACATTTATGTTACAGGAACGTATATATATTTTTCTATTACACGTTTAATATTTTTATGATCATGTTCTCATCTAGATCTTAAATCTTCCATTTTATTCTTTTTTATCCCTTTTAATTTTCTTATCGTTAGCCTTACATATTTTACATATATTCTATTTATTTTATATTACTTTAGGTACGTGGTATACATGTATAATCTAACTATGTATACCATTATATGTGCATTTATTAAACTATAATTGCATATATAATAAAAATTTTGTTGCTTTATTTTTGTCAAAATTGTTTTGTTATCTTAATTTCCGTTGTCCGCACGCGTTTCGTGTTACCGAATAAAATTTTTGTTGTTCATGTTTCTATTTGGTTTTTTTTTTTTTTTTTCTTTATCAACATTGACAAATGCTTGCGTTGCATCTTTCTGGGTTTCGTACCCGCTTCTAAATGTGTTCTGTCTAGTGTTTCGTTTTTTGTGTTTTGTAAAAAGTTTTTAAAACTGTAAAGAGAGAGAGAAAAATAAAATCAAGAATGCATCTTATGAAGACTTGCATGAACAACGGTTATAAGTGCAGCGTCAGCTATTTCTAAAGAGTAGCTCTTTGGTTTTAAACTGCAAATTATGGGTTAACTGGAGTATTTGCTTCAGTTCAACATTATCATTCAACGTAAATAGTCAACATGGCAGGGCTTTCTGAGGATTTTTGCGCTGAGTTCCAGGATTTTTTGGATGCCTTCTGCGTTGCAGTCTGTGACGTCACGTGGGAGTACGACGCTGTGGTCGACGTTATCGTCGGCCTTCACGAAAGGTTCCAGGCGGATCCCACCTGGGATATTTTACGGGCTATGCTACTGATGTGCGAGGCCCTTGTGCTGATTGTTGGCGAATGTGTGCTGCCGTTTGCACCACCATCGCCATTCTAATGTATACTGTAAATGCAACATGTGATGTACACAAAAAATTTTAATAAAGTGTATCTTAGAAAAACAGTGTTTGTGTTTTTATTTTAGTGCTTTTTATTTATTGGTTGTTGTGAATTTTGGTTAGATGTTCGGATTATTACAACGTTGGTTAATTTCTGTTAATTTAACAATGTTACTGGATAATATTGATTCTTTTTCAAATTCAATTTTTACAATTGCAATTTTATTATTGGTTAGAATCTATATAAGCGCTGTTGTTTGGTTAAATTGATTTCGCATATTCTTGACGTGCCTAAATCTTATGGATCTCTAACTATTGCGTTTGTTAAAACTTATATATATGCAGTTGTTTGTGCTGCTCGTTCTTCTGGTGCTGTTATTGCTCGTCTTTCGTTCAGCTCGAAAAGGATTGGGGTACGCCTTGGTGGTGACGGTGGTCGGATTTGAGGTCTTGGCTGTCTACGAGTGGCCATTACTTTTGGTGATGCTGTTGGAATTTCTACTGTGAAATCCGGAATTTGTCGTGCTTTCCAATATTTCGTAATTAGGAAAAGGATTACTATAAGACTAGTGATTGCCCCCATACTTATACAACCTGTTGTTTCCATTACGTGTTGTTTCTCTATTACCTTCCTGACAGTATGTTCGTTCTGAATTTCCTTCCTTAGCTCTTCTAGTCTTTTTCCCCCTTCCAAGATCGTATTTCCCACGTTTAACTTATCATGTATGGTTATTGGTTTTAAAATGTGGTTGTTGTTTGAATTTAATGACGCAGACCAATTACTTTTCAATACTTCTATTATTGCGGTATGATTTGGTGTTTTGTTTACTATATTCATTGTTGAGTTGATGTTATTTTCATAATTCAGTATTATGTCTTTTCCCACAATATTGCAATTTTCTCTCAACTCAGTGTGGCCAAATTCTTTTAGTACCAAAAGCTGACTGTAATTAAAACATTGAATTTCAAATGTAGTAGCATTTCGTAAGTTGTATAACCACGAATTCTTTGCGATTAGTTTAACTATTATTCCAGCAGTGCTTGGTACCGCTATTTTTACACAATTATTTTCATCCAATCTGTTGTGGCTTAACAACGTTATTTCACAGATTTTACTGTTCTCCTTCAAAACGCTTGTCGTTTCCTTGCACACCCAGATCTCATTTAATTGATTTCTTGCTCCGTCATCATTTACTTTTATGCATTTATCTAGGTTCCTCTGGGAGAGACCTTGAAATTTCCAATCTTGTTTTGATTCTGCTAAATAATCGAAGGTTGTATGTGTGATGACGTCCCATTTTTCGTTTACGAAAATTGGAATTGTATATGGTTTTTTAATGTTGTATACTCCTATTTCTGGAAGTGGAATTTTTATGGCTATTGTTAATCCTGTGGCATCATGGAATGTTTTCACTGATGCCAGTTGGTGCAAGTTGAAAGTATTTTTTACACACCATGCTGCTTTTCCTGTTATATCCAATGTGTTTATTTTATTATGTAGATCTTCTGCACTTATGATCGATGGGTGTAGTTTTCCTTGGTATAGATCATCTAATATTTGGATTTCCAAAGCTTGCTGTCCCCCAATTTCTATCAGACATGCCTCCACTTCTGTTTGCACCTGTACCATGCGAAGCGTTATTTCAATGTTGTTTAACTCCCTACTAATGTGATCATTTATATTGTTTTGTTGTTTAATCGTAGTATTTAGCTCCGTTTCTATTGCATTTATCCTGTTCACCGCTGCAATAACGGGTGCTGTTAATTCTTTATAATTCGTTTCCATTACGGTTATTTGTTTCTCCATTATTTTATAATGACTATCCTGTCTGTTTTCTAAATTTTTCAGGTGATCAGTAATTGTATCTGCATCTTCCTGATTCATTGTACCGAATGCCCATTTCAGTGCATCACCTATGAAGTTTAATGATCGTTTTGACCTGGATATTTTCGTATTTGTGTTTATAATTTTCTCATTCTTTTCCAACTTTGCTAGTATTCCTCGCATAGTTCCGTCTATTGCGTCGCATATTTTCCCCAATTTTAATAATATTAACTTCCTGTTTACTGTTTTGCATAATCGTTTAATAGTAATTGTGCTGTTTTTCAAATTCTCTATTAATTTACCGTAATCATAATGCTCGAACCTTGTGAGCACTGTCCATTCGTCGTTGTAGAAAATCGCTTCCCCAATTTTTTCGAAATATATCGGTGTCAACGGTAGTTCTGTTACAATAACCGGATTCGGTTTTACACCCATTCCTAGTATTGCTATTGTTAGTATTATCCTTATCATTTTGCTCCTAAAAAAAAATAAAACAGTTTATTAGCAAATTTGTTTAAAAAACTGTATATGCCCTTTGAAGTTTGCTTTTGATGTAATATCTTAGTTTTATATTACAACTTTGGTACATTATATATATTCAAAGAACTCTTACGTGGTTATGAATTATGTGTAATATCCTTGTATCGTGAGTACTTACATATTTATATATTTTCATTAATCAATATTTGCTACCCGCCACCATCTTACCTTACCATCTACCTACCTTAATCTGTATCCATTTTACCGATTATTAAATAATTTTAGCAAATTATTATGGAATGGTTTATCCTTTCCTTTTATCCTTATTACTGTTGTGACCGGTGTTGTAATCTGTGTGACCCCGTACGGGCCTGTCCAGATGGGTGAAAATTTATTTTTTCTCGTTTGATTTTTTAATAAAACTCTGTCGCCTACTTGGAAGTTAACAGGATTCAATTTGCTGTCATATTGTTTTTTTGATAATTGTTTGGCCGCATCCTGGTGTTTTCGTACCAGTTCATGTGCTCTTTGAATTTGGAATTTTAATATTTTATTTGGATCGTCTGCATTATAGACAGGACTGCACTTTCTTCTTAAATTAGTTGGCATTTCTATGTCAAATCCAAATAGTGTTCGGAACGGTGTTTGTTTTGTTGTAGTGTGCGGGGTGTGGTTGTGAACATGCATTGCTGCACTTAACCATTGGTCCCAATTTGAACCGTCCTCCTTGGCGAAACTACGTAAATATTCAGCTAATGGTCTGTGGCTTCGCTCTAATGACCCATTAGCTTGTGGATGATACGGTGTTATATGTAATTTTTTTATTCCCAGTAATTTACATGTGTCTGAGAATATTTTCGAAATGAAGTTTGTGCCATTATCAGTAATTAACATTTTTGGAATTCCGTATCGCGTAATAACTTCGTCGTAAAATGCTCTAGCTATTGTGCCTGATTCTGCGTCGGGGATAGCTGTGCATGTCATAAATTTAGAGAAGTCATCTTGAAAAGTAAGAATATATTTATTTCCACTTGCAGTTTCGGGTAAAATTCCTACAATATCCATATACGTCTTCTCAAAAGGACGTGTTGGTGTATCCGTCAGTATCATGGCCATTTTGGTTAATTTCGAGCTTTTATTCGCTTGGCATTTTGGGCATTTCTTTACATAATCCTTTATTTGCTTTTGCATACCCGGCCATCTGTATTCTTTCCTAATTCGCAAGTACGTTTTTACTGCTCCTTGATGACCTCCTAAAGGCGTATTGTGGAAATCTTTTAATATGGTTTCTATTTCTTTCGGATCTTGTAATAAAATTGTTTTACTCTCTTTTGTGAGTTCGTCATCAGGTTCAACTGATATTATTTCTGGATGTGCTTTTTCTTTTATTGCTATATTTTCTTTTATCTCTTTTGCTTTTGATCGTGTTTGGACTGCTGCAATTTTGTTGTTGTTGGCATTGTAAGGTATTCTACTTAGTGCGTCCGCATTTAAATTCTTTTTTCCCGGCTTATATATTATTTCGAAATTGTATTCAGATAACTTGTGTCTAAACCTTGCCAGTCTTGAAGTTTGGTCTTTCAAATTTGCTATGCCTTTTAAAGGTTGGTGATCTGTTACTACTTTGAATGGTCTGCCTAATAAATATGCCCTAAAATTCTTTTTGGCCCAAACAATGGCTAAGAACTCTCTTTCTATTGTAGAATACCGTTTTTCCGCGTCATTGAGAGCTCTGCTCGCAAAAGCTATAGGTCTATCTTGCCCAATATTCCCTTGCGAAAGGACGGCTCCTAGAGCCTCACTGCTTGCATCTGTTGTTAAAATAAATTCCTTCTCGAAATCTGGATATGCTAAAACAGGTGGTGTTATTATAGCCTCCTTTAAATTTTCGAATGCTGTTTGGCAATCCTTTGTCCAGTTAAATGCCGTGTCTTTTCTTAGTAGTTTATTTATTGGAAGAGCTATTTTTGCAGTTCCCGGTATGAATTTCCTGTAATAGTTTACTAAACCTAGGAAAGCCTGTACCTCTTTTTTATTTCGTGGAGGTGGAATAGTTTTTACACTTTCCACCTTACCTGGGTCTGGAAGAGCTCCGTTTTCCGAGCACTTATGTCCTATAATAAACAGCTTTATTTTTTACCATTTTCCCTAGTACGCACGTTACCCATTAATTTTTATGAAAACCTTCATTGGGGGGGTGTTGAAATGTACTGTATATTGATATACCTGTTTACGAATTGTTTTTATTAATCAAGCTTGTTTTGTTTGTATGTTTTTATGTTCTGTCAAAAATTGTATCTCATTCTCAAATAAATTT
The DNA here is from genome assembly GCA_937620795.1 of Thecophora atra. NCBI lineage: Eukaryota > Metazoa > Arthropoda > Insecta > Diptera > Conopidae > Thecophora > Thecophora atra. The sequence continues at coordinate 6,027,525 of CALMKQ010000008.1, read as the reverse complement.
CACGCAATTAACATTCACCAATAGGTTATGGGCCCAGGTATGAAGTTCAGAGAATCGTTTTTTTAATTACATATAGGATATATGTATATATAAAAGGAAATATTGTGCCGCGTCGAATTTGATTTTTTTTTTTAAAGGAAAATACGAAAATTTAAAAAAAAAATGGCTGGTTTAACAATGTTCGATAAATTCGAAAAGCTCTAAGTGTATATCTGATGATGTTGATACAAGTGTATCAGATCAGGAAAAGGCAAAGTGCCGATTAATTTTATCGCTGGATAAATCGCTGTATGTATATATAGGAGACTGCACGACGCCGAAGGCAGTATGGAATACTTTAAAAGGTCTGTTTGAAGACACTGGCCTGGACAGGAAAGTGGGACAACTACAAAAGCTATGCTCCGTTCAACTAGATGATTGCACTTCAGTTGAAGACTATGTTTCACAAAGTGTAACCACACCACAAAAGCTTGGATCAATTGGATTTGTTGTTAATGATGAATGGTTTGGTTGTGTGTTGCTGAAGGGACTTCCGGAACTATATCGGCCAATGATAATGTAACTGGGAAGCAGTGCCGCAAAAATTACTGCAGATTCAATTAATATGAAGCTGCTTCAGGATGTGCAAACTGAAAATATGAATAAGGCTTTAATAAGCAAAAAGAATAATTATTACAAGAAGAAGAATATACAACGCAAATGCTTTAGTTGCAATGGATTTGGACATTGATTTGGCTGAATGTCGCATCAAGAAAGGAAAATGTAACCAGAAATGGAAGAAAGATGCATCAAAAAGGGAGACATCTCTGTTCGTTACTAATTTGACGAAAAATACTTCAAACAATAAAAACTGGTATGTTGACAGTGGAGCTACGGCTCATATGACGAATGATGGAAGCTTAATTCGACATCCAAAGCGGTATGTTGGTGATGTCAAGATTGCTGATGACAATATTCTGAGACATTCAGTTAAATGTTATAAAAAATGGCGGAATTCAATCAATTCCAGCTCGAGAAGTTCTATATGTACCAAATGTTGCTGAAAATCTACTCTCAGTCAGTCAGATGGTAAAGAAGGGCAATAAAGTTACATTTGATAAATCTGGATGCAAAGTCTTTATTGACAAAAATCAAGTTATTGTAACCGCTTCAAGTGAAAATTCCTATGTCTGTGGTCCAATGGAAGTCAAGTCTTTAGGAGGAAGTAGATACTTTGTCACCTTCATCGATGACTTCACTCGCGAGATATTTATTTACTTTATTATAAATAAATTTGAAGTAGTCGAAAAATTCAAGGAGTTCAAAAATATTTCTGAGAATCAAAACGGTAGGAAATTAAAAATATTTAGGAGTGACAATAGAACAAAATATGTAAATAAAAGTATGGAGAAATTAATAAAATCATTTGGAATTATACATCAAACAACTGTACCTTTTAATCCAGTAAAAGCAAAATGGATTGGCAGAGCGAGTCAACAGAGCGGGTCAACTTTAACGGAAAAAGCAAGATGCATGGATTGGTTACAAAGCTGTTCTGTCCGAAGATGAGTCAAATAAGATTGAAGGAGCTTTATCTGATGAAGATCATCTTAAATGGAAAGCAGCTATCGACAGTGAGTTGGGTTCATTGGAAGAAAATCAAACGTGGATTTCCGTGCCAAAACCACAAAGTTGCAACGCAATCGAAACAAAATAGGTTTTCAAAAAGAAGATTGAACCAAATAAGACGATTCGGTATAAGGCTAGACTTGTCGTCAAAGGTTATACTCAATGCAAAGGAGTAGATTATGAAGAAACCTTTTCTCCAGTTATTCGCTACACATTTATCAGGTATTTATTTGCTTTAGCTGTTCGTTTCAAACTATATATTGAACAAATGGATGCTGTAACTGCATTTTTACAAGGAGATTTAACGGAGGATATTTATGTTAAACCTCCATCAGTAATTCAAATGCAAAAAGGCCATGTTCTCAAGTTAAAAAAGGCACTCTATGGATTAAAGCAAGCTAGTTTAGTGTGGAATCAAAAGCTGGATTTGGCATTGCAATCATATGGGATGATTCTTTCAAAGGTAGATCCATGCGTATATTTTAACGTCAAAAATAAGAAAATGAAATTCTTGGTGTTATAAGTTGACGATATGTTATTGTATAGTAACGACACAAAGTTTAAAAATCAATTGAAATCAAAATTAATGCTTAACTTTAAGATGAAATTTTTGGGAAATGCTCAAAAATGAGGATCTTTGTTAAAATTACTTAAAAAATTAACAGCTTGTGTAATATCCGCTCGCGTACATTGTTCTGCGAAAAATAAACTTCTAACCGCTTGTTGATAAGGTACATCCATAGAGATTATAAAACATAGAGTTCGCATTCCATACAAGTTTTTTACACACTTTTCTGGCTTCATTTTCGATCTCTTATAAACATTGTATAAACCAAAATGTTTCACTGAGAAGAAATGTATCAGAAGGCCAAAGCAAAGAACATGAAATGAAATATTCTGCAAAGAAACTTTTATTACCCTCCATAAAAATGCAAGCCAGGTAGCATAGAGATTATAATCTGCATTCATCTCAGATTTTGCATCATGCCCATCAATCAAAGGAGATATATTTTCGCAACGCAACGCTACTTCTGCGAAAAAATGTTCAACGGGACTGTCATCCGAATGCATACTCATAGTTTTATTTCGATTAGTTTAACAAATATAAGTAGTTGGTTAAGGTTGTATAGTTTTGTACTTACAACGATTTTACGAGCACTTTTTCATTAGACATGATGAGTAGTTCATGAACGACCTAGTTCAATTGAACTATTCACTTCACTGAACTATAAGACATATAGTTTTAGTTCAATTGTTCGATTCAACATAGTTCAATCGTTCATTTAGTTCACTTTTAATACTACAATCCAACATATAGTTCAATTGTTCGATCCAACATCGCATTCTTCCACTGCTTTTTATACTACAATCCAACATATAGTTTAATTGTTCAATTCAACATAGTTCAATCGTTCACTTAGTTCAGTGTTTGTATGGGATATCGTCCAGTTGTCCATCTCCTTCACTTCTTCTAGTTCAATTTCTCATGCAGTTCTTTTAGCTCACAGGTCATACTTCCGTCTCACTTCCTCTTCTGGTTCTCTTGGTCTTATAATTTACAGTTCATATTACATTTTCAGTTGCTCTTCTAGCAACGATATATTATATATAGATATGTGCTTCGAGTGCAGCGTTGTTTTGTTTTTATCGTTGCGGAGTAGAACAAGTAAAAAAAATGCTCTTTTAATAGTGTAGTATGGCAACAATAAGCAGTATTTATTGCTTTATGTTTCACAGAGACGACGAGACCCCGGACTCTTCTAGTACAATCAAAAAATGCAAAATAAAAACACATGTGCACTATACATGAGATTTCCCATTGAATTGTTTTTGCTTTTAGAGGGGCCGCTGCTACTATGGTTACACAATGACATATTGAATGAGATATCCATTTACGGAAAACAATTAAAATGATAAAATGTTATAAAGGAAATTTACTGTTGAAAATTATTATTTTGCATGGAAAATAGAAGAATTCGCATATATTCGATAATTTATTATGAAATAAGACCGTGTCATAAAATGTTAACCTCACGTTGAACTACAAAGTTTATTTTTTGATGTCAAGTAGATATGCCTTTTAACTTCACTTTAATTATATGTGAATACTGCATTGTATTAATTCACTTTATTAACTTGTTAACGTACAACATAAACATTTAGACAATCAAATACAAAATCTTTGTTATGGTTTGACAAACTTACAGAGAATATGTTCATTTTAGTTAAAGAGCTATAAGGACACATTTTTCATACTACTTATTGGAAAATGTTAATTGCGTGAAAGTTTATTCGAGAAGGAGATACAATTTTTGACAGAACATAAAGACATACAAACAAAACATGCTTGATTAATAAAAACAATTCGTAAACAGGTATATCAATATACAGTACATTTCAACACCCCCACTCGAATTGTATTTACGAAAATTGTAAGCCCATTTGTTTCGAAAAGTATTTGTACTTGTCGGAACAAACTGGTTTTGTCAAAAAAATCTGCTATCATATCATTAGTTGATATTCCGCAAAATATTACTTCATTTAGTCTCTTCCGTTCTCTTAGGAAATGGTGACGTATATCAATATGCTTCGATCTTGGGTGATATGCATTACTAGAAGCCAAATGAACAGCGCTTTAATTATCACAATTGATTGTCGTTGGTTTCTTGCAGCCAAAATTTAGGTAGGTTGTTGCTTGCTATTCCAAGATATTGCAATTTTCCATCTTGTATCTTTTAAGCATTGAAAGTATACAATCCTTCTGATCAAGATATATATTATCATCTTTTCTCGTTATTCTCATGCCAAGACATTTTTGAGCATTTCCCAAAAATTTCATCTTAAAGTTAAGCATTAATTTTGATTTCAATTGATTTTTAAACTTTGTGTCGTTACTATATAATAACATATCGTCAACTTATAACACCAAGAATTTCATTTTCTTATTTTTGACGTTAAAATACACGCATGGATCTACCTTTGAAAGAATCATCCCATATGATTGCAATGCCAAATCCAGCTTTTGATTCCACACTAAACTAGCTTGCTTTAATCCATAGAGTGCCTTTTTTAACTTTAGAACATGGCCTTTTTGCATTTGAATTACTGATGGAGGTTCAACATAAATATCCTCCGTTAAATCTCCTTGTAAAAATGCAGTTACAGCATCCATCTGTTCAATATCTAGTTTAAAACCAACAGCTAAAGCAAATAAATACCTTATAGATGTGTAGCGAATAACTGGAGAAAAGGTTTCTTCATAAACTACTCCTTTGCATTGAGTATAACCTTTGACGACAAGTCTAGCCTTATACCGAATCGTCTTATTTGGTTCAATCTTCTTTTTGAAAACCCATTTTGTTTCGATTGCATTGCAACTTTGTGGTTTTGGCACGGAAATCCACGTTTGATTTTCTTCCAATGAACCCAACTCACTTTCGATAGCTGCTTTCCATTTAAGATGATCTTCACCAGATAAAGCTCCTTCAATCGTATTCGGCTCATTTTCGGACAGAACAGCTTTGTAACCAATCCATGCATCTTGCTGTTTCCGTTAAAGTTGACTCGCTCTGTTGACTCGCTCTGCCAATCCATTTTGCTCCGGATTAAAAGGTACAGTTGTTTCATGTATAATTCCAAATGATTTCATTAATTTCTCCATACTTTTATTTACATATTCTGTTCTATTGTCACTCCTAATTATTTTTATTCTCTTACCGTTTTGATTCTCAGAAATATTTTTGAACTCTTTGAATTTTTCGACTACTTCAAATTTATTTTTTATAAAGTAAATAAATATATCGCGAGTAGGTAGGTAGTTATGGCTGTTCATGCGAACACACTTAGACCATGAAGGTCCATTGTGATGCCATATGGATCTCTCCCCCTCAGGCTATGTCAGCCACAAAGTGCTATCTATGTAGCGATTTAAATCCCTCACATTGAATGGACTCACATCACAAAGGTCCTTGTAAAAGTAGACACCCAAGTGGGCCTGTCTCCTTTGAGCTAGGGCTGGGCAGCTGCCTAAGAGATGAGAAACGGTCTCCTCCTCTTCCTCATCTCTGCAGCTCCTGCAAAAAGCATTCGAGAAAAAGCCCAGCCTCCTAGCATGAGCCCTAAAAAGGCAATGTCCTGTTATGACTCCTATCACTCGCCGGATGTTTTCCTTGTTCAACGTTAGGAGGTCCTGCGAGTTCTTCCGCAGGAAGATTGTTTTCAATAAATACTTACAGGTAGCAAATGGCATACCCGTGTCTAGGTTATCTGTTATGATGCCTGATTCAGTACCCAGGCGGGCTAATTCATCCGCTCGGCAGTTCCCTGGAATGTTACTGTGTCCTGGGACCCAGCACAATTTTAAAGATATCTGTTCCGCACTCTCATTAAGAGATTGGTGACAGCTTTTTACCACCAACGAAGTGGTGAAGGTCGATTCCAGGGATCTTATCGCAGCCTGGCTATCGGTATAAATACAGACATCCTCGGAGAATGTCTGATTATCCTACAGCTACGACAGTGCCTCCCGAATTGCCATCACTTCCGCCTGGAAGACGCTGCAATGGTCCGGAAAGCGAAAATTGCCCTCCCTTCCAAGGATTTCGCAGAAAACCCCAGCACCAACTCTGCCTAGCACCTTCGAACCATCAGTATACACATGTATACCTTTCTTGCCTGGCAGAGATCCAGCCTCCCAGTCAGCCCTGGTTGGAATTTCCGTTCGAAACAAGCTGTACAAGGTCCCTGATTATACATGGGTACTTGCCAGAGGCCGCTATGGCATCCGCATATGCAATAACCTCTAGACCTTCTTGCTCCAGAAGGAGCACTATTGCCGTGCCACAATAGTCCTTCCTTCCAGAAACTGACTGATAAAGCTCACAAGATGCCTATCAACTTGCAGGGTTCTTAAGGTATCCAGGATTGCATTCGTCTTCACATTGTTGAACGCTCCCTCGATGTCAACAAAAGCAACCAAGGAAAACTCCTTCCATGTTAAAGATTTCTCTATGATACCAACTAAGCAGTGCAGAGCTGTCTCTACTGACCTGTCCTTTAGGTATGCGTGCTGAGCTCGAGATAACTGCACTATATGCTTATGTGCAGATCGATAATCCTCTCCAGAATCTTTAATAGAAACGAGGATAAAAGGATTCCGCTTTAGGAATGAACACCACCAAAACTTCTACGCCACTTCTGAGGAACATATCCAATACTTAGGCAGCCCTTGTAGATAGCAGTTAACCAAGGCATTACTAAATCACAAGAGTTCTGCAGCTCAGCGAGGAAGATACCATCCGGCCCAGGGGATTTAAAAGGCTTAGAAGTACTTATAGCCCATCTAAGCATATTATCCGTTACCAGATGGCGCAAGTCCCATATAGGAGAGCAGGAAAGATTATACTCATAGTCCTCAGGGCGACTATTTCCTGGAAAGTGAGTATCAACTAGAACTTCTAGTGATTTAGCTCTTGATGTAGTCCAAGAGCCATCATCCTTCTTTATGGAGCCAACAACGGCCGGATTAGAGGATAAGATTTTCCTCAGCCTGCTAGCTTCCGAGGAACTCATAATATTTTCACAGAATTTTTTCCATGAGTTCCTCTTTGCGGCACGTAATTGTTTTTTGTATCTGCTTAAGGCAGCCATGTATTCAGCCCAGAGATGAGAATCACTTGCTGATTTGGCAAGATTAAAAATTTTTCTACACCTCTTACGCATCTCCATTAAATCAGGGTTCCATCAAGGTGGTTTCTTTTTCCCTCTATGATTTTTAAAAGGGCACGAGACCTGTAGAGCTCTATTTAGCGCACTTGAGAAGAACTCTAATCTATTATCAAGTTCCTCTATGTCTGCGATACTCCCCAGTCTCCCAGACCCGAGGATTTCCGCAAGTTTAGTCCTATATTTTACCCAGTTAGTTTTCCTAACTGGGTAACGAGTTGGACAAGTTTGATCAACAGAAGTCCCCTTAAAGTTGAAGACAATGTACCTATGATCAGAGAAGGAGTGCTCATCCGAAACCCTCCAATTGCTCACACGAGTGATCAGCCCATGAGATACAATTGTTAGGTCCAGAACCTCTTCTCTGTTACTGATAACAAAGGTTGGCTCCCTCCCTTTGTTACAAATATAAAGATTCTCGCAAATTATAAAATCAAACAGCGACTCACCTCTAATGTTGATGTATGAGCTGCCCCAGATGGTGTGGTGTGCATTTGCATCACAAGCAATCACCAACTCCGCTTTGCAGCATCTAGCAGCCGTTAGCAATCCTCTCGTCAAAGCAGATGGAGGGTCCAGCTCATCCGACGGCATGTAGATGGAGGACAGCCACTAAACTTCGCGCGCAGCCTCCACCGCTACCGAAGTAATATCTCTTTCACTGAAATTATTTAGAAGAAAACCATTAAGTTTATTCTTCATCAGAATACAGGACCTGGGCCTACCTGCACCACTCCTGTAGAGCAGTCTGTATCCAGGAGCCCTTAATCCACATACCTGGCCATCAACGACCCAAGGTTCCTTCGCAAGATGAAGAATAAGAGCAGCTGACGCTGCTTTACAGTGATGGAGATTGATTTGCGTCATCCGGAGATCCAGGGGTAACATTTCTAACCTCCACCACCGTATCCTCCAGCTCTGAGCCCGAGGCTAGCAGTTCCTCCTCCTAATGCTTTGTCATGAGGAGTCCCTTTGCCATTTCCTCTTCCGATCCCATTTCGGGATCATCTATAGGTCCTGGACTCAAAGAAACCCCATTATCCGGCGCATCGGGTTCCACTGGATCCTCGGCATCCTTGTTGGCATCATCCTGGTCTTTTTTATAGACCTTCAGGGTGACCGAGGTAAAACCATACCCCACCACCCAGCCCATCCTACATAGAGGTTCCAGGGACTCCTTATTCAGGACAACGACCGCTGACCTGAAGTCCCCCTTCTGTTCCTCCAGTTTGGAAACTTTCCAGTTTCCTGTAGGCAGATCTGGGTTGCTGCACTGGAGCATTTCCAGAACTACTGCAGGATCCGCCGGCTCTACCGGTATCCAAGCCCTAGCCCTAGGTCGGCTGGGAATTTCCTCTCGAGGAATGGCTTGCAATTTCGCTCCCTGCCATACCTCTCCCAGCCTATCTATAGCCTTTTTGTAAAGGTCGCATGACCGCTGGTCGCGACATGCAACCAGCTTGATGCGGCCTTGATGCCAGCCAGCATCCCTTACTATAGGGACCGGGCCCGGAAACTCCTTCATCATAGGGAGGAAGCTGATCGCCAACTTGACCTCCACGTTTTTCCACCTATCGACAGATATAGTGCAGTCAGGATCGCTCCTGTCCACCACCGCCAAAACGAGCCGATCCTACACGACCTCACTATAGTACAACAGCTTGTCTCCAGCTCTGATGCCTGCTGCCCCAACCCTAGCCCTTTTTCCGATCGGCGGTATTACTTCATCACCTGACCGTTGTCTCTTTTGCGTTGTTGGTATCGAAGGTCCGGCCGCACCGATAACCTCCGTAACCCATTTGAGAGACTTCTTGTCCTTTTCGGTTAATTCCTTTTCAGGAATCTTCCGAAGTTTGTCACGAAGTCTGTAGGCGTTACGTCGAGTCCGTGCGTTTAACCTCGAATCCTGTCCAGCCTCCAACCCTATTCTCGAGGAACCGGGGCCAGTGGCGTCCGTCGCTGTCCCTGTCAGGTCCTTCTCTAGACAGCCCCTGGATCCGCTCGGGCTAGATGCGCTAATCTCAGCCTTCGCCACCATTAGCGCCGTCAGAGTTTTCCCTCCCTCAGCACTGCCTTGACCACTTATTCCAGTGGCTACAGCAGCACCCAGATTCTTTTCAGCCGACATTTTAAGAGTTTCGGCTTCTCTTTTTGTTGTTTGTGTTTTTAGTTTTTTGTTTGAAGACATAGTTGTTCCCACGAGTTGCGGAGAAGGGGTGGTCCACCTTTGCAGAGGTCCGCAGTACACAGGTAAGGCTAGCTAATTCGGAGGGCGCCAGGTATCCGAATACTCCGTTCGAGACTGGGCTATTATTTAAACTGGGCCCCCAGCCAGGCTGATCCTCGGCACGGGTCGTATGGCACCTTGATCCAGCCCAGTTGGTGGTTGTTTGTATCACCGACACAGCAAGAGCAGCCAATGTTACACTGACTGATCCTACTGAGCCAGTGACTTAAGCCCCTACACCACGACAAGGTCACCACCAGGTAGGAGTTCATCTTAAAGGTAAGCATTAATTTTGATTTCAATTGATTTTTAAACTTTGTGTCGTTACTATACAATAACATATCGTCAACTTATAACGCCAAGAATGTCATTTTGTTATTTTTGACGTTAAAATACACGCATGGATCTACCTTTGAAAGAATCATCCCATATGATTGCAATGCCAAATCCAGATTTTGATTCCACACTAAACTAGCTTGCTTTAATCCATAGAGTGCCTTTTTTAACTTCAGAACATGGCCTTTTGCATTTGAATTACTAATGGAGGTTCAAAAAAAATATCCTCCGCTAAATCTCCTTGTAAAAATGCAGTTACAGCATCCATCTGTTCAATATCTAGTTTGAAACGAACAGCTAAAGCAAATAAATACCTGTAGCGAATAACTGGAGAAAAGCTTTCTTCATAATCTACTCCTTTGCATTGAGTATAACCTTTGACGACAAGTCTACCCTTATACCGAATCGTCTCATTTGGTTCAATTTTCTTTTTGAAAACCCATTTTGTTTCGATTGCGTTGCAACTTTGTGGTTTTGGAACGGAAATCCACGTTTGATTTTCTTCCAATGAACCCAACTCACTGTCGATAGCTGCTTTCCATTTAAGATGATCTTCACCAGATAAAGCTCCTTCAATCGTATTCGGCTCATCTTCGGACAGAACAGCTTTGTAACCAATCCATGCATCTTGCTTTTTCCGTTAAAGTTGACTCGCTCTCTTGACTCGCTCTGCCAATCCATTTTGCTCCGGATTAAAAGGTACAGTTGTTTGATGTATAATTCCAAATGATTTCATTAATTTCTCCATACTTTTATTTACATATTCTCATATTCTATATACTCAGCATACCGTCGGCGACCGCAGAAGTTACAGTACACAAAGATGACAACAAGATAGAACTAGAACGACTGCGTAGCCGCAACATCTCCCCCGGGCCGAGTACGGCTCAACGACGAAACAGTTCACCAAACCGAAACACGGCCACCGAAAGACAACACACGGCGATGGCCGCGGTGCAGACCAACATCCGACAGCCAACGAAACTTGATCCTCAGAATCTCAACTACGGTAGCATGGTAAACCAAGTGCGCAAATGGGATGTCAGATTCGACGATAAAATAAATTCGACGAACCCCTAGACTTCGTCGAGCGACTGGAAGAGTTGGCTGACGCCTACGGAATACCACAGGATGTGCTGCCCCGAGCAATGCCGGAGGTTCTGCAGGGCAAGGGCGTGCAGTGGGTCCGTAATAACAAGAAACCATGGCTTCACTGGGGAAATTTCAAGCATGACTTTCTGAAGTTTTTCCTGTCCTCGCTCTACAGAGAAAGCCTTGATGACAAAGTGCGACAGAGATTCCAAGGCTCAAACGAATTGTTCAAAGATTTCGTTAATGAGGCACACTGGTTACACGGAAGCTGACAAAATTGAGCGAATCTCTAGAAATAGTCGACACGACTATCAACTTTACGTGAAGCGGCGAGATTTACAAACACTAGAACAGTTGGTCGATTTGTGCGATGAATACGAAAACATTTTGGGTCATCGGAAAACCACAACTACGCAGGAGATTCGTGAAGCTAAATGTCGCGAAATAAAATCACGTCAGAGGAGCAACCAAGGAGTGAGCGGAACCCGCAACGAAGTAACGACGTTCTTAATCCTCAGACGGCATGCCGTCGCTGTAGAGCGGACGGACACCTTGCAAGGGGATGCAGAAACCCGGTAATGCTATTCTGCTGGCAATGCGGAAGAAAGGGGCTACGAACCATATTCAAAGTTAACCAGCGACACCACACAGCCGATATTCACTTGGCGGGAAAGCAAGTGACAGCAATCGACACCGGCGCGACCCGCAGTTTTGTTTCCAGAAACTTTCTGGATAATTTGGGACCCTCATCGCGAACCGTCACCACGCGCGTGAACGTACGACTAGCCGATGGAACGACTCTACGAGTAGGAACCGCGCTCATGGAAAAAGTGCAAGAGGGTACACGTGCATTCTCCTTCGTGTTTCTGGTATTACCCGCTGCCATGGTCACCGTTACACTTGGTATGGATGTTCTGGCGGAAACGAAGACGAAGACAACCTGCGACTGACGATCTACCGGATTCAGCGATGAGTCAGGAAGTAACCGGCATGGCGAAGACACTCTAGGGACCATACACGAAGCTCACGAGGAACCGGATATAGCGTCATTTCTGGCAGCTGAGTTGAAGCAGTTTGAAACCATGAGCGGAGTGACCAATGTGGCATCGTACCGAATCAACATGAGAGACGACACTCCGGTAAAACAGCGGTACTACCCGAAGAATCCGGCCATGCAAGCTGTATTAAACAAACAGGTAGACGAGCTGTTGAAATTAAACTGCATTGAATCATCGTAAAGCGCTTACAGCTGTCACCAGTAAGAAAACCGCTGAGTGGAGAATGTGTGTCGACTACCGCTAGGTGAATTCAAAGTCTATAACAGACGCTTACCCGCTTCCCAGAATTAATCATATATTGGAGAAACTACGAGAAGCGCGTTATATAATTACGATCGACCTCAAGAACGGGTATTGGAAAATTCCGGTCGAACCAAATAGCCGGAAGTACACCGCATTTACCGTTCCGGGACGAGGCCTGTTCCAGTTGCGAACCATGCCATTCGGATTACACTCAGCTCCGGCCACTTTTCAGCGAGCGCTAGGCAATGTTATTGGACAGGAAATGGAGCCCAACGACTTCGCCTACCTAGACGATATTGTGGTGGTCTGCCAAAACATAGAGGATCACAAGCGACATCTAGCAAACGTTTTCAATCGTCTTCGCTAGCCAAACCTTCGAATCAACCAGGATAAGTGCCAGTTCTTCAAAAGGGAGCTTCGCTATCTCGTCCATCTCATAACGCTGGCGGGAATCAGGACAGACCCAGACAAAGTGGCGGCGATCAAAGAGCTCAAAGCTCCAACCAACGTTAAGGAGTTGCGAAGATGTCTAGGCACCGCATCTTGGTACAGGCGATTCGTGCCAGAGTTCAGTAGAATCGCCTTTCCGTTAACTAGTATGCTGAAGAAAGGCAAGCGATGGCAAGGGGGTCCGGAACAACAACAGTCGTTTGAGGAACTAAAGGAAAAGTTGACCGAAGCACCAGTATTGGCATGTCCTGATTTTGCCAGGCAATTCATACTTCAAACAGACGCCAGTGACATCGGGCTGGGCGCAGTACTCACCCAAGAGCAAGAGGGAGGTGAACGTGTGGTCTCCTACGCCAGTCGACATGTACAAGTACCTGAAAAGAACTACTCCGCAACTGAGAAGGAGTGTCTTGCAATAGTTTTGGCAGGAAGGAAGATGAGGCCATATCTGGAAGGGTACCATTTCAATATAATCACCGACCATCTGGCTCTCAAGTAGCTAAACAGCATAGATAACCCCTCTGGGAGAATTGCGCGCTGGGCGTTAAAACTTCAGCAACATTCGTTTGAAATTCAATCCCCTCGCTAATTCAATCACCCTCGCCATCAACACCAGTACACCCAGTGCAAGGGTATTCGCCATCATACCTGGTCCAAGGGCGTCAACCGAGGTTACCGAGGAATCTATTCGACGAAATTACACTAGGCACAGGCCAGCAAACAACGGACCCATCGCAGAGGTTATATCAATTTAAAGAGATCTTCAAGATAGCGCGCAGAAACCTAGCCGTGGCAGCGGCCGACCAAGCTCGCCACTACAATCTCCGAAGGAGGCCCTGCGCACCGCAAATAGGCGAACTGGTGTTGGTTCGAGCACACCATCTCTCCAAGGCATCAGAAAACTTTGCTTCGAAATTAACTCCGAAATACAACGGCCCGTTCCCTGTATTAAACTTTGTTTCTCCGGGGATCGTAACCTTAGGAAGCCCCAGCAGGAAGACAAAAACGGCCGAACAGAATTTAAAAAAAAAAAAAAAAAAAAAAAAATATATATATAATAACTAACATCAAAGGTACCCACATTTACTGTAAAACAGGTTGCCTACAAACCCCAGATGCCCAGCCGGACAGAGAGAACGTAGAGAGCACCCCGTTCTCGGCAAAACTCAGATCGCTCCTTAAGTTACGGCAGCCGTCAGCCCTATAAAAGGACGGAAGCTTGACAGTGTCACATCAGTTGACTTACGACCATCCTCGGAGGAACATCGATCAGTTACGAGCAGACAACAGATAACAACAACCACAACAACAACAACAACGACGACACCACCAACAACAACAAAACATGACACCAGAAACTTTCGCCCGCGCAGAAGCGATCGACATCTCCTCGGACTCGTCGGCACCGTAAGGGGAGGAAGTGCTCAGGTACACAGCCGGAAAAGGAGGAGTGACCCTCTTCATGGAGGATTACAAGAGGCTCGTGTATGGGCGGTTCCTGAACGACAAACTAATCGAGTTCTATAGTAGATGGATGAACGAGAACATCTTACCTCCACAGCTGTACGGACGGGTATTCATAGTAAATACCTTCACCTACCAGGTCATCGATCGCAGCCCGTACGAACATGCTCGCGTCCGATGACACCTGCGGTACGCGGACATATTCGAGAAAGGTTGGATCGTGATCCCAATTAATTTGGACGACCATTGGCTGGCCGCGATCATCGAGTGGACAACGGACCCGGAGCAAAAACTAGAAAGAGGCAAGATCTTCATGCTCGATTCACTGTCGCCGAAAGTGGACCGCAATAATCAGTAAAATTTACCGCAGCAAACGGACGGGTACAATTGCGGGATCTACATGCTGCTTAACGTGGAGCGTTACCTGCAGAGTCTGCCAGGGGCACCAGGTAATACGGGGAAGCGAGCAAGAATACCTTAGCGGCCGCACGCGGATCGACACCATCGTACGGGCGTTGTCGAACGCCGATGGAAAGAAGGTACGGTTCCCCCCATTGCGTTTTACGACGGCAAAACGCAAGGAAGATGAATTGCCCATGGAATGTAACATCCGACGTAGGCCCACCACAACAGCGTAGCAGACAACCGCGCCCACAACCAACAAACGTGCGTGTCCAGGCGAGAGGGCAGAGCGGCATCAGTGGATAGCCGTGGGCAAAAGCGACTACCCGACGTCCGTAGACGACGCCATCGCCAGCGCAGCCAAAGATTACCGACAAGGCACACGCAAGAAATTCTTGGAAATAGCATTCCATTGGGCAAGTCTGCTGAACATCGAACAACGAACAGAAACGACTTCCGACTGACAGCGTATAAGAACGACCACAGCACACAGGAGCGTTCAGTCATTCGCAAACATCAGTACGGGTAAGACCTCGTGAAGGCAACTCCTCTACTCTGCGTAGCCGAGAGCCAACACTACCCGTATCAGAGATTCTGTCGTGTTAGTTCGAAGCAATGTCTGAGGTTACAACTCTCCTCTCCGTAGCCGCTCTCAAACCTCTCCGTAGCCTCTCTCACACGCCGAGAGAAAACACTACCCGGATCAGAGATTCTGTCTTGTTGGTTCGAAGCAATGTTGGAGGGTGCAACTCTCCTCTCCTAAGCCTCTCTCAAACGCCGAGAGCCAACACTACCCGGATCAGAGATTCTGTCGTGTTGGTTCGAAGCAATGTTGGAGGGTGCAACTCTCCTCTCCGTAGCCTCTCTCAAGCGCCGAGAGCCAACACTACCCGGATCAGAGTTTCTGTCGTGCTGGTTCAAAGCAATGTTTGAGGTTGCAACTCTCCTCTCCGTAGCCGCTCTCAAACCACTCCGTAGCCTCTCTCAAACGCCGAGAGCCAACACTACCCGGATCAGAGATTCTTTCGTGTTTGTTCGAAGCAATGTTTGAGGTTGCAACTCTCCTCTCCGTAGCCGCTCTCAAACCATTCCGTAGGCTCTCTCAAACGCCGAGAGCCAACACTTCCCGGATCAGAGATTCTGTCGTGTTGGTTCGAAGCAATGTTTGAGGTTGCAACTCTCCTCTCCGTAGCCGCTCTCAAACCACTCCGTAGCCTCTCTCAAACGCCGAGAGCCAACACTTCCCGGATCAGAGATTCTGTCGTGTTGGTTCGAAGCAACGTTTGAGGTTGCAACTCTCCTCTCCGCAGCCTCTCTCAAACCCCGAGACCCAACACTACCCGGATCAGAGTTTCTGTCGTGCTGGTTCAAAGCAATGTTTGAGGTTGCAACTCTCCTCTCCGTAGCCGCTCTCAAACCACTCCGTAGCCTCTCTCAAACGCCGAGAGCCAACACTACCCGGATCAGAGATTCTTTCGTGTTTGTTCGAAGCAATGTTTGAGGTTGCAACTCTCCTCTCCGTAGCCGCTCTCAAACCATTCCGTAGGCTCTCTCAAACGCCGAGAGCCAACACTTCCCGGATCAGAGATTCTGTCGTGTTGGTTCGAAGCAATGTTTGAGGTTGCAACTCTCCTCTCCGTAGCCGCTCTCAAACCTCTCCGTAGCCTCTCTCACACGCCGAGAGCCAACACTACCCGGATCAGAGATTCTGTCTTGTTGGTTCGAAGCAATGTTGGAGGGTGCAACTCTCCTCTCCTAAGCCTCTCTCAAACGCCGAGAGCCAACACTACCCGGATCAGAGATTCTGTCGTGTTGGTTCGAAGCAATGTTTGTGGTTGCAACTCTCCTCTCCGCAGCCTCTCTCAAACCCCGAGACCCAACACTACCCGGATCAGAGTTTCTGTCGTGCTGGTTCAAAGCAATGTTTGAGGTTGCAACTCTCCTCTCCGTAGCCGCTCTCAAACCACTCCGTAGCCTCTCTCAAAAGCCGAGAGCCAACACTTCCCGGATCAGAGATTCTGTCGTGTTGGTTCGAAGCAATGTTTGAGGTTGCAACTCTCCTCTCCTAAGCCTCTCTCAAACGCTGAGAGCCAATACTACCCGGATCAGAGATTCTGTCGTGTTGGTTCGAAGCAATGTTGGAGGGTGCAACTCTCCTCTCCGTAGCCTCTCTCAAGCGCCGAGAGCCAACACTACCCGGATCAGAGTTTCTGTCGTGCTGGTTCAAAGCAATGTTTGAGGTTGCAACTCTCCTCTCCGTAGCCGCTCTCAAACCACTCCGTAGCCTCTCTCAAACGCCGAGAGCCAACACTACCCGGATCAGAGATTCTTTCTTTTTGTTTTGTGTTCTATTTGCATTCTGAGTACACCTCCAGTTAGTTTCATGTCCATAAACTAAACATTTAGCACAGTATGGTGTGTTTTTCCTAATTAGGCAGTCTTCCCTCGTGTGACCCCTTCTACTACAAAAACTACACGTTATATTTGTTGTTGGTTGCTTGGAAAAGTTGTTAGTGTAACTTCGTTGTGGTATGTCGTTTTTCCTGTCAACTTGTTGTCAGTTTACTACCGACTGCCGAAATTGTGTTGTAGGGTCGCTGTAAGTCTGTTCTGTTTGTGTCCCAGTAATGTTCTGTTTGTGTCCCACCATACCAACAAACTCGCTGGATTGTCTAATCTCTGCTTGTCTTAACTGATCAGCAATACTTACAGCTTGCTCTACAAGATCTTCTAGTGATTTGTCCGCTGATCCTAACAAATGTAGTCGCAAAGTGCTGTCTTTTAATCCCAATTTAAAAGATTTCATCACGGACTTTGTTATTTCCGCGAGCAGGGCCGCATCGGAGTTACCTTTGTATACTGTAGTAGCTATATCTGTCGCTTGTGACCCTAATGACATAAGACGTTCTGCAAACTGCCTTATATCCTCAGTCGGTGATTGGCGTATGTTCTGTATTTCCGTCATAACTGTGTCAAGAGATCTGTACTGTAGTTCTTTTTAATTGTTACGCAAAAATCTTCTACAGTTGCAAACGTTTTTGAGCGCAATAAACTGTATGCGTTTCCGTGAAGCCTTTGTTTTATGCATGCTAAGAAATCTGGCATATCTGTTGCTGTCATATTTCGTTTCGCTAAGTCGCAACCTTCTATAAATTTATAGACTTCATTTCGAAGATGAGAAGATGGCGCCCCAGAAAACAGTGGTACTAATCTATTGACGGTTTTTGCGATTTCTTCTATACCCATTTTTATTTTGTGTTTGTTTCTATATTCTAATTGAAAGGATGTATCTATTGGACTAAACACGGCTGTGTTTAATTTTTGTTGTTCAAATAGTTTATTAACCACGTCTGCTGACTGCTTTAAATGTCTATTTTCTTCTGTTAGTTTTTGTAGTGTTCTTTTTGCGTCGTCTAACGCTGCACAGTCTTCTTTTCTTTCTCGTTCGTATTGATATAATGCCCTGTTTAGCGTTTCGTCTGTTAAACCTTTTTCTTTTAGCCACTCTTTAAGCGAATTACTTTCTTCGTCTGCTTCCTTTAATAGCTGTTCCTGTTGTCTGATACTAGTTAGGCTTTCTTCGTACCTACGTTTTATCGATGCGAATTTTACTTTCCACTCTGCTATTTCGTCTTTTCTACTGTCTAATTTTGTATTTGTTACCAAGATAATTTCTTCTACAATGGCATCTGCCTTTTCTGCATTTGTTATATTACCCAAATCTCTTAAGTTTGCTCTTATTAATTCCCAATTTTCTTTATTTCCTACTATTTCCTTTAAAATATTATAAAGCTTCGATACAAATTCTTTTAATTCTTTTTGTAGTTCCTTATGATTTTTTTCTAGTTGCTTATAATTTTCTTCTAACAAAGATTCTGCCATTAATCACTCATTTAATTTTATCAAGTTTCTTATCTCCTACTACAATTGTATGATTAGTTAATCGTCCTGTTTATTCAAATATTTTTCATTAAGGGTTTTTTTTTGCTTGACAATTCCCCCTTTTTTCCACTTCTAAAATTTCAATGTCAACTCAAAACTATCGCACCACCGTTTAACTGGATTTCGTTTTGTTTCGTTCTATTTTTTCTACTTCTATGAATTTTTGCTGATTATGCATCGACCTACTTATTGTGGATGGGTTCATTGAACGCTTGCAAGCACTGCATCTGTTAAAATGTTGAGCTTTTAATTTGAAAACAGTACTTTTTATCTTTATGTTGTGTTGAAATTAAGCTTTTGTTTCAATGTGAATTGTTTTCTTTAAAACATTCTTAATTATTTGAAATTTACGAAATCAAAGGAAATAATGTGAAATAACTTTTCCCTTTTCATTAAATTACAAAACACCACTTATCAACATGTATTAAGCGCTTAATTCATACAATAAAATCTTTCAATTAAGTATTCAAATCATCGCTCAACGAAACTGAGCGATTTGCATGCATTAATTTCGATTTTCCCGTAACTTGAAATATATTTGTAGAACTTAAACTCGCTTTTTGATCAAACTGAATAGATCAGGTGTCGCCGAATTAGGGAGGGGAGCAGGCGATCATGTGTCGCCGAATGTTCATGTAAAAGAATTCCAAGTTCAATTGAATAACTTAACTTTATTTAACTTACACTTCTCGCGTTCGAAATTACAAAACTTCTGAAACACCTGACTTGTTAACACTTCACAACCTCTTAACCTTCACAATGTTGCTTGAAAATGATACTTATTGAGACATTACAATCGCTGAAGCAATTATTTGTTCATCTCCAAGCCAGATACGCACATTATTTGCTATCATTATTTCAACATGCCTTCATGCAATCCATGTGAACTGTGAAATAAGTACAAGGATGACATGTCAGAAGACATTTTACATCGAATTCGTGTCAGCTCAGGGAATACCGATCTCGATGTGAATGAGGAGATACATAACCACGATTTGCTTTTAATCGAAGACATGTGTTACCTCATGTGCGGCAATTTGTTAGTCAAGTTAGGAATGCCATCGCCAGATGGTGGAATGAATGACGAATTCAATTGAGAATTGGAACGTGAACGTGAACGTAGCAGCAGATAAAGCCATGTATTCTGCCTCCGTTGTTGATAAGGCCACGGTAGGTTGTTGCTTGCTATTCCAAGATATTGCAGCACCTTGTAGAATGTTAAAATATCCAGTAACTGATCTTCGATCTTCACTGCCATTGGCCTAATTTCAATCTGAATATGAAATTATATCCTTATTACCCGAATTCGAAAATTTTAGCTTGCCAGCGGACGTTCCTTTAGGGTATCGAAATATTCGCTTTACAACAGTCCAATGAGACCTATCAGGATCTTTGTTAAATTTACTTAAAAAATTAACAGCTTGTGTAATATCCGCTCGCGTACATTGTTCTGCGAATAATAAACTTCCAACTGCTTGTTGATAAGGTACATCCTTCATCAATGGATCCACTGATTTTGATTTTTCTAATTTCTGATTAACGTCAAATGGAGTTGATACTGGATTGCAATTTTCCATCTTGTATCTTCTAAGCATTGAAAGTATATAATACTCCTGATCAAGATATGTTATCATCTTTTCTCGTTATTCTCATGCCAAGACATTTTTGAGCATTTCCCAAAAATTTCATCTTAAAGGTAGGTAGGTAGGCAGTTATGGCTGTTCATGCGAACACACTTAGACCATGAAGGTCCATTGTGATGCCATATTGATCTCTTCTCCTCAAGGCTATGTCAGCCACAAAGTGCTATTTATGTAGCGATTTAAATCCCTCACATTGAGTGGACTCACATCACAAAGGTCCTTGTAAAAGTAGACACCCAAGTGGGCCTGTCTCCTTTGATCTAGGGCTGGGCAGCTGCATAAGAGATGAGAAACGGTCTCCTCCTCTTCCTTACCTCTGCAGCTCCTGCAAAAATCATTCGAGAAAAAGCCCAGCCTCCTAGCATGAGGCCCAAAAAGGCAATGTCCTGTTATGACTCCTATCACTCGCCGGATGTTTTCCTTGTTCAACGTTAGGAGGTCCTGCAAGTTCTTCCAGTGATACTGAGGCCATAGTTGTCTTGCAATACCGCAAGTTACCTTCTCCTCCCACCTTTTGTTAGCTTCCATTAAGGCTTCTGTTTTCAATAAATACTTACAGGTAGCAAATGGCATACCCGTGTCTACGTTATCTGTTATGATGCCTGATTCAGTACCCAGGCGGGCTAATTCATCCGCTCGGCAGTTCCCTGGAATGTGTCCTGGGTCCTGGGACCCAGCACAATTTTAAAGATATCTGTTCCGCTATCTCGTTAAGAGATTGGTGACAGCTTTTTACCACCAACGAAGTGGTGAAGGTCGATTCCAGGGATCTTATCGCAGCCTGGCTATCGGTATAAATACAGACATCCTCGGAGAATGTCTGATTATCTTTCAGCCAGGACAGTGCCTCCCGAATTGCCATCACTTCTGCCTAGAAGACGCTGCAATGGTCCGGAAAGCGAAAATTGCCCTCCCTTCCAAGGATTTTGCAGAAAACTCCAGCACCAACTCTGCCTCGCATCTTCGAACCATCAGTATACACATGTATACCTTTCTTGCCTGGCAGAGTTCCAGCCTCCCAGTCACCCCTGGTTGGAATTTCCGTTCGAAATTTTTGTGCTGGTAGTAAGGTTGGAATGGTGTAGTTAAGGTTTTCAAAGGAGGATGATAATCCTTCCAAAATAGTCTGATGACCAGCTTTAGTATTGGTCCATCTCTTTACAGCATTTAGCCTTATAGCCGAACACCTAGCTAGCAACTTGCCCATTACGTCTATTTGCAGGAGGTGCAACAGCACCTCCAAAGCAGCTGTCGGTGTCGACCTCAACGCACCTCCTATACATAAACAAGCAGATCTTTGGACTTTTTCCAACAATCTGCAGTTTGTTACCTTAGTCAGAGCTGGCCACGAAGTGACCACCCCATATAGCAGTATGGGCCTGACTACTGCAACATTCAGCCAGTGTACTATCGATGGGTTGAGGCCCCATTTATTACCAATGGCTCTCCTACAAGAGTAAAAAGCCACCGTTACTTTATTTACTCTTTCGATGATATTTGGTTTCCAGCTTAATTTTCTATCCAGGATGAGATCAAGAAATTTTGCCTCATCCGTGAAGTTAATCCTAGCTGCACCCATCCTTAGAGGTTCAATTCGCGGAATTTCATGCTTCCTCGTGAAAAGAACCAATTCAGTTTTCCGTGGTTTTACACCCAATACCCTAGGAGCTGCCCATCTACTTAGAGTGTTTAGAGCAAGCTGTACAAGATCCCGGATTACACATGGGTACTTGCCAGAGGCCGCTATGGCAAGATCATCCGCATATGCAATAACCTCTAGACCTTCTTGCTCCAGAATTTTCAGCACTCCATCGACCACCACGCAACCCAGCCGTGCCCCAATAGTCCTTCCTTCCAGAAACTGACTGATAAAGCCCACAAGATGCCTATCACCTTGCAGGGTTCTTAAGGCATCCAGGATTGCATTCGTCTTCACATTGTTGAACGCTCCCTCGATGTCAACAAAAGCAACCAAGGAAAACCCCTTCCATGCTAAAGATTTCTCTATGATACCAACTAAGCAGTGCAGAGCTGTCTCTACTGACCTGCCCTTTAGGTATGCGTGCTGAGCTCGAGATAATAAAAACGAGCCGATCCTTCACGACCTCACTATAGGACAACAGCTTGTCTCCACCTCTGATACCTGCTGCCCCAACCCTAGCCCTTTTTCCGATCGGCGGTATTACTTCATCACCTGACCGTTGTCTCTTGGGCGTTGTTGGTATCGAAGGTCCGACCGCACCGATAACCTCCGTAACCCATTTGAGAGCCTTTTGTCCTTGTCGGTTAATTCCTTTTCAGGAATCTTCCGAAGTTGGTCACGAAGTCTGTAGGCGTTACGTCAAGTCCGTGCGTTTAACCTCGAACCCTGTCCAGCCTCCAACCCTATTCTCGAGGAACCGGGGCCAGTGGCGTCCGTCGCTGTCCCTGTCAGGTCCTTCTCTAGACAGCCCCTGGATCCGCTCGGGCTAGATGCGCTGATCTAAGCCTTCGCCACCATTACCGCCGTCAGAGTTTTCCCTCCCTCAGCACTGCCTTGACCACATATTCCAGTGGCTACAGCAGCACCCAGATTCTTTTCAGCCGACATTTAAAGAGTTTCGGCTTCTCTTTTTGTTGTTTGTGTTTTTAGTTTGTTTGAAGACATAGTTGTTCCCACGAGTTGCGGAGAAGGGGTGGTCCACCTGTGCAGAGATCCGCAGTACACAGGTAAGGCTAGCTAATTCGGAGGGCGCCAGGTACCCGAATACTCCGTTTGAGACTGGGCTATTATTTAAACTGGGCCCCCAGCCAGGCTAATCCTCGGCACGGGTCGTATGACACCTTGATCCAGCCCAGTTGGTGGTCGTTTGTATCACCGACACAGCAAGAGCAGCCAATATTACACTGACTGATCCTACTGAGCCAGTGACTTAAGCCCCTACACCACGACAAGGTCACCACCATGTAGGAGATGAAGGTGACAAAATATCTACTTCCTCCTAAAGACTTGTCTTCCATTGGACCACAGACATCGGAATGGATAATTCCAAGAACTTCTTCAGCTCTACTTCCAGCATTTAAAAAACATCCTCGTACGTGTTTTCCTTGAGCACAGCTTTCTCAAAATGTTGTTTCTGCAGCATCTTCCTTGTATTGAACTCCAGTCACAAGACCATTCTGCAACATTTTTAAATTTTCCTTATTCAAGTGACCAAACCTTTTGTGCCATTTCTTAGCCGAATCGTCCAAATTAGCAATGAATACTTCTACTGGTTTGCTCATGTCTAACTTGTACATGCCATTTTCACTTGAAGCGGTTACAACAACTTGGTTTTTGTCATTAAAGACTTTGCATGTAGATTTATCAAATGTAACTTTATTGCCCTTCTTTACCATCTGACTGACTGAGAGTAGATTTTCAGCAACATTTGGTACATATAGAACTTCTCGAGCTGGAATTGATTGAATTCCGCCATTTTTTATAACATTTAACTGAATGTCTCCTTTAGATTCCACTTTCAGAATATTGTCATCAGCAATCTTGACATCACCAACATACCGCTTTGGATGTCGAATTAAGCTTCCATCATTCGTCATATGAGCCGTAGCTCCACTGTCAACATACCAGTTTTTATTGTTTGAAGTATTTTTCGTCAAATTAGTAACGAACAGAGATGTCTCCCTTTTTGATGCATCTTTCTTCCATTTCTGGTTACCTTTTCCTTTCTTGATGGGACATTCAGCAGCGAAATGTCCAAATACATTGCAACTAAAGCATTTGCGTTGTATATTCTTCTTCTTGTAATAATTATTATTTTTGCTTATTAAAGCCTGATTCGTATTTTCAGTTTGCACATCCTGAAGCAGCTTCATCTTAATTGAATCTGCAGTAATTTTTGCGCCACTGCTCTCCAGTGACAATATCATTGGGCGATATAGTTCCGGAAGTCCCTTCAGCAACAAACAACCAAACCATTCATCATTAACAACAAATCCAATTGATCCAAGCTTTTGTAGTGTGGTTACAATTTGTGAAACATAGTCTTCAACTGAACTGTAATTATCTAGTTGAACGGAGCATAGCTTTTGTAGTTGTCCCACTTTCCTGTCCAGGCCAGAGTCTTCAAACAGACCTTTTAAAGTATTCCATACTGCCTTCGGCGTCGTGCAGTCTCCTATATATACATACAGCGATTTATCCAGCGATAAAATTAATCGGCACTTGGCCTTTTCCTGATCTGATACACTTGTATCAACATCATCAGATATACACTTCCATAGTCCATCCAGTTTCAATCGTGCCTCAATCGCGAAACTCCAAGTTAGCCAATTTGCAGAGCCAACGAGCTTTTCGAATTTATCGAACATTGTTAAACAAGCCATTTTTTTTTTTTAATTTTCGTATTTTCCTTTAAATAAAAATAAAAAATTTCAAATTCGACGCGGCACAATTTTTCCTTTTATATATACATATATCCTATATGTAATTCAAAAAAACGATTCTCTGAACTTCAGACCTGGGCCCATAACCTATTGGAAAATGTTAATTGCGTGAAAGTTTATTTGAGAATGAGATACAATTTTTGACAGAACATAAAGACATACAAACAAAACATGTCAATTGAGTGCTCGTGTGACATACCATCGGTCATTTGACCGAGAGGGAACAATAACTGTTTTTTGAGCGTACGGAAAATGATTGCAATGTGCATCGGCCTTATATAAATTATCGAAAAGAGCAAATTTGATTAATATTTAACAGGAAATTTGATTTATTTTAATGGTGTTGATGATTTTCTTTTTCAAAAAGTACATTTTTAAATACATATATGTCGCAATAATAGCAACTATTATAGCACGGAAGCGTCCAGTAGATGCCTTTATTTAAGTTAGTGGTATTTTAGAATTGTACGTACTGCTCCCGCCTCTCATGGCACCATGATATATAGAGTATATAGAGATGGGGGAAGAAGGATAAAAGAGCGAAAGATCGGTTGGTAAATTTTATTCACAATGATTATTTAAGTTATGTTCAAGACAAAAGTTCAGCAAAGGAAATGTGGCTGAGTTTGCAATCAGTATTTGCAAAGAAATCTATTGTTAGTCAATTATTAGTGCGCAAGGAGCTAACAAAACTTCGCATGAAGGATGGCGACACGATAGTAGAACATTTAATGAAATTTGATAAGCTGATTAGACAGCTTAAGATTTCTGGAGCTACAATGGAGGACAGTGACTTGTTGGCGCAACTTTTTCTAACATTGCCTGAAAAATTTGATCCACTTGTTACCGCACTGCAAAACATGGATTATAAGAAATTAACGCTTGAGCTAGTAAAAGAAAGATTAATATCTGAAGAAACAAAGTTGTCTGATCGCCAAGGGAAGAAGTGTCAGAAAAGATGGCATTTTCTGGTAAGAAGCAATTTAAGAAACCTTTTAAATTTCAAGGTAAGTGCTTCAAATGTAATAAGTTTGGTCACAAAGCTAAATTTTGTCGGCAATATGATGCGCGAAGTGCCGTAGAGAAAAATACAAAAGTCTGTTTTATGGCTGATAGCACCAAACAGAATATGAAAAAGTCAAAATTATCTTTTAAATTGGATTCTGGCGCTAGTGATCATGGTTAATGAAAACTGGTATTTCTCCCAGTTACTTGAGCTCAGAACACCAGTATCCATAAATGTTGCCAAGGATAATCAGTCACTGATTGCGAAATGTTTTGGACAAATTTGTGGAGTGAGCAATCACGGTATTGAATTATTAATAAAGGATGTGTTGTATGTTCCAGAATTTCGTGATAATTTGCTCTCTGTTCGCAAACTTACTAATAGTGGAATTAAAGTAATATTTTGCAAAAAAGAAGTAAATTTAATCAAAGATCGTCAAAGAATTGCCACAGCGTACTTACGAGGAGGATTGTTTGAAATAGATATAGATTTATATCAGAAGAATGCTTACGAATGCAATTCTGATAAGGTGAAACTATGGCATAAGCGTTTTGGGCATATTGGTCAACAAGCATTTAATGACTTGATAAAAAATAATTTGGCAAAGGGATTAGATGTTAAAACCGAAGCTTTTAGTTTTTGTGATGTTTGTGTTCAAGGTAAAGAAACGCGTGATCCATTTAAAGGTACCCGGGACGAGTCTAAAAGAGTTCTTGAAAGAATACATTCTGATGTATGTGGGCCGATGGATCCTGTTGCTTGGAATTGTTCAAAATACATTGTATCCTTTATCGATGACTTTACACATTTTGCCATGATATATACAATTAAGAAAAAATCTGAAGTCTTCTCTGTAATGAAAGAATATGAAGCAATGGTAAGCGCAAAATTTGGATGTTTAATTTCAAAGCTGATAATTGACAACGGAGGAGAGTACATGTCAAGATAAGTGGTATAAAGAAAAAGGAATTTCTGTAGAAATGACAGTACCATATACACCGCAACAAAACGGTGTAGCAGAGCGATTTAACAGAACACTGATTGAAAAAGTAAGGACAATGTTACTGGAATGTAATGTACCGAAGCGACTTTGGTGTGAAGCAGCGTCTACTTCAGTATATTTAATTAATAGAAGTCCCACGAACTCCCTCAAAAATAAAAGCACTCCAGCAGAAATGTGGTATGGTACCAAACCTGATCTTAATAAATTGCGAGTGTTTGGCTGTAAGGCATTCGCGTGGATACCTAGTCAATGCAGAAAGAAGCTGGATGCTAAAAGTTCAATATCTGTGATGGTTGGATATGCTCCGGGAGCATATAGACTATGGGATCTACAGAAGCATAAAGTTTTTCTAGCAAGTAATGTAAAATTTCATAAAAATTCTTTTCCGTTTCAAACAATGGAAATAGAAAAATCAAAGTTAAATTATGGAGATATATATATTAAATACAGTAATGAGCAAGAAGGGGATAATTATGGAGATGTACTCATTCCTCATGAACATCAAATTACTAGGGACTTAGCTCAAGACTCTTCGGATGATGTAGTAATTAATGAAGAATTTCAAGACGCTTTTGAATTTTTTTCCTTTCGAGGATTTCAATATCAATGATTCCAATATTAAAAAAGATTTGGATGGTCTGCGATATCGATGTGACATGTTTGAGCAACGTGAGATTGCTGCGGATGCTGTACTTAAAGGAGTTCCTCTGCTTAAGGATGAAAAACTCAATGAAATTTACAACAAATTATGGCATACTGTTGGTTGTCGACCCCTGGAGCTTACTTCAATTTTTCGACCCAGGAGCAAAACTAATAATGTGTATATAATTATTAAATTCCGTTCTGTTCCTATGAGGAATGAATTATTACGTTCAGTGGCTGATTTTTGCAGAAGGGAGAAGCGATAACTTTGTCTAGCGGATGTTGGCATGGAATCCAATAGTACAATTCACTTAAATGAAAGTTTGACAACCAATTGCCGTCAAATTCTGTACAGTGATGTTAAATTAAAGCATTGTGGAACGCTGTATGCGGTTTCGACGAGGTATGGATATGTGGCCATTAAAACTAAAAAAGACAGTAGCTGGAATGTGGCACGTGAGTTAGGAGCCCTGCAGTCTATAGCACAGGAGGCCAGGATGTAATGATTATTATTGAAACTTTCTCTTGTTTTTAATTTGTGCTTGATAATTTTAATAAAATTATTAGACCAATGTTTTCATTATTTAAATTCATTATATACTTGTTGAAATATTGTACTTTAATTAACAGTGTTTCTATGATAAGTTTCTACAATCTTCTACTTACCTTTCTATATTTTTTCATTTCATGCTTTTATTCTAGCCTTGTGGCTTATTTATCTGTGAGTTTTGTGTGGCTTGTTGCTTATGTTATTGTTAAATGCGTATGCTTCCTTAAACTGTGGTACATGGTGGTGTTTTTTATCAGGCGTGGTGACTTAGCTACTGTCAGTGATGTCCGGTAACTCTAGCTCTGAGGACTCGGTATACCCTATGGTGCGTATTTTTGGCAAGCAGGCCAATGGCTTGAAGATTTTTCATATCAATGCCCAAAGCTTAACAAATAAAATTGATGAATTTAGACTAATCTTTGAACTGTCAGGTATGGATATAATTTGTGTCTCTGAAACTTGGTTCTTTGTGGCACAACCAGATGAATTGCTGCGATTGCATGGTTATCAGTTATTTAGGGCGGATAGATTGAGGCATGCAGGTGGAGTAGCGATTTATCTAAGGGAAGACATATGTTGTAAATTAAGGATCAGATCGCCTCCTGATGCGAATATGGAATTTATTTTTTTGAGATCTCATCTGAAGTTGGAAAGTTGTTGTTGGGCTGTGCATATCGACCTAATAATAGGGTGAACATTGACCTTCTTGTTGAAACTATCGACAGTGTGGCAATAGCTTATCAAAATGTAATAGTTGTCGGTGATTTAAATTGTGATTTATTAATTAACCATAGCCTTATAGAACTTATGTCAAGTGTTGCCTTATATCCAGTCAATGTTACGATGCCAACCCATTTCACCACTACTAGTAAAACTTTACTTGATGTATTTTTTGTAAATAAAAGAAGTAAAATAATATTTTACAACCAGATTTCTGCGCCCCAGTTTTCTCACGATGACTTGCTGTTTCTAACTTTTAATTTTCCTCTGATGTATTGTACTCAGAGTTTTACTTATCGCAGTTTTAAAAATATTGACTATGCTGCTCTTTTGGCGGACGTTGAGAAAGTTGACTGGAATGTTATTTATAGGATGGCTGAGGTGAATGATCAATTGGAGTTTTTTAATAATGAGTTTGTTTCACTTTTTAATCGGCATGTACCTGAAAAAGTGAAGACCTTGTATAAACCTAATAAGCCTTTGTTTACTAACAACATCAAAAAATTTATGAAATGCCGTGACACTACGTTTAAGCGGTGGAAGCGTTTCAGACTTGCCGAGTTTTTCTTTGTTTTTGTTAAGCTCAAGAGAGAAGTTATCAAAGCTGTTAGAATAGCTAAATGTCGGTATTATACTAATTTGTTCACCTCAGCAACTGAAACTAAGCAGACATGGAGGCAATTACGTTCATTTGGTTTAATAAAAAATGTTTCATTGCCATCTAATGGTATGGACTTTGATTGCGATGAGCTTAATAACCGCTTTGTTAACATTGGTATTGCGCGGGTTACCACCAACAGCTATTTAAACGAAAATAATTGTCCCCTTCATACTGCTAGTTTTTATTTCAGATGCGTGGACCGTTATGAAGTTCTAAAGAGTTTACTGAAAGTTAAATCCAACGCAGTCGGACTTGGTGGCATAAATCCAGTTTTTTTGAAACTGTTGCTACCACGGTTGCTACAATTTATCACGCATATTTATAATTCCATTATTACCACTTCTGTTTTTCCTAATGCATGGAAAACTGCTAAGGTTATACCAATACCTAAATCAGATAATGACTTCAGACCAATATCGATACTTCCATTTTTGTCTAAGGCCTTTGAAGGTGTTTTGTGTGCTCAAATTTCGGATTTTTGTAAGGAAAACAGATTAATTTCTGAATTCCAATCAGGTTTTAGGGCTGGACATGGCTGCATAACTGCTTTGTGTGATGTTGTGGAGCAAGTTAGAGTTAATGTTGATGAAAGTCGTCTAACATTTCTAGTGTTACTTGATCACTCCAAGGCTTTCAGTCTTGGGTCCTCTGCTTTTCACTTTATACATCAATGACTTACCGAGTGTACTTTCTTGTTGTAAAGTTCACATGTACGCTGACGATGTACAATTAATCATTTTGTCCTCTATTGGCTCTGTTCACTCGTGTATACATAATTTAAATAGAGAGTTAGATAAAGTTAACCTGTGGGCGCTTAAAAATGGTTTGTGCCTTAATCCTAAAAAGAGTAAATGCTTGGCTATTCATAGAAGAGTTTTTGATTTGACTTCACTGCCTACATTAAGCCTAAATGGAAGCTCTGCGGAATATGTTAAGAAGGCCAATAATTTGGGTGTACTCTTTAATAATGTGCTATCGTGGAATGAACATATAAATAGAAATATTGCGATCACTTATACAAAACTACGGGTGCTTTGGTGTGCACATTTTTATACACCGTACAAGATTCGGCTTCTCCTTGCCAAAGTGTATTTGATGCCGTCGCTGTTGTATGGCTGTGAATTATTTGCGAACTCTGATTCACTTTGTAGGCGGAAACTCAATGTGATGTTTAATAGTATTGTGAGATACATCTTTGGGTTAAAACGGACAGACAGTGTATCTACGCATAGCAAAACTGTATATGGTGTTTCTTTCAATGACTTACTTGCTTACCGTGTTTTAATATTTTTCAATAAGTTGGTTAAGTCTGGTGTGCCGTCCTACTTGTATCGACGGTTAATTTTTACCCAGTCTAACCGAATTTTTAATATTGTGCCATTTCGGTATTCCTGTCGGGTCTCAGAGCGTCAATTTTTTATTTATTCTGTTCGGCTTTGGAACAACTTGCCTGTTCATCTACGAAAACTAACCAGCATGCCGCAATTCAGGAGGCTTATTTTGCAGTATTTTTCTTCTACTCCTGCACAATCTCACAGATAGCTATTTTTTTCTAGTTATTTTTCTATTTTTTTTTCTCTTCCATGATTTCTTCTTTTCTCTGATTTTCTTACAACTGTTTTCTTTTTGCCTTTCTGATTTTTCTGTCTTGACTTCTTTTACTTTCTACTATTATTCTACTTATTCACCTTATTTTTCAGCTTATTATAATGTGTATAATGAAATATCAAACTGAATTTAAACTAAACTAATTTAATTTAATTTAATTATAATGCATGAGTAATATTCTTCATTCCATGTAATTGTATTATACAGCTTATAAGACTCTTAGTCTTGGAGTATAATGAATAGGAAATAAATAAATGAAATGAAATGAAATGAAATGAAATTTTTCTTTTCAATTTTTCTGTTTGTTTAATATTTTAACTAGCATGTTCTTTTTCTATTGTATTTCAATTTTAATATTATATTTCAATCCATGTTTAAATGTTTTCTTCTCTTTCACAAACGAAACACCACATTTTTCCACTTCTAAACTTCTTCTTCCAAATCTTATTTTCTAGCATTTTTCAAACTGATTTGTTCTTTTGATTATCTTTATTCAATCACGCCAAAAATAATTCACAACTCTTTCTCTATCCACCATTAAACTTTTTTTCATCTCCCACCTCCCGTTCCGATTCCCATCCAAACTTTACCAATAATTCTTCCTTCCATTCACAATTCCCACTTTCCCTAATTCCGTGGTCAATCACACTTCCATTCACACCTTCCACAATCACCTTTCCACACAAATCATTCAACCAGGAGACTTAGGGTCTTGCTGTGAGGGAAAAATATTATATTTACAAATTTAATTTAACATATAACATAAAACACTTAAACCACAAGATTCTAAAATTAATTACAACAAGTAATACAAACAAACAAATAAAGAAATTGTAAAAACAAATAAATTCATCCTTCGGTTTAGGAGATACCATACACGGCCTGCCACTACAGGCTCGAGACCGTCGATATTTTTGTACAATATGAAACGTGTTCGTAAAAAAAATATGTAGGCTGTGTCCATCTAATTCCACATAAAGTGTGGCTTCGACCCACTTCTCATGCTCTACTGATCTGAGCTAGTCGGGCCTTAATTAACCGCGTAACCAAAGGATTTCGTCCGGATTTTCTTACTCAATCTATATTGCACTAAACCTCTCTAAAATTATAACTACATAGTAAATATCACAGTTGTTATCACTAAATCTTAAGCTAATATTGCGTTAACTATCATCTAATATTGCACTAGGTAATAATTACATCTAATGGTAAAAGAAAATACCACAGAAAGAAAAATAAATATATAATAAATAATAAAGGTCAACTCTACCATTTACAAAAACGAGTCAAGTGAGTTAAAACTAAAGAAAAATAAATACAAAAATAATTACTAGCTTATAAAAAAAAAATTCTCAAAACTAAAAACTACAACTCTCACTACATACAACATGCATTACGACACAAACAAATACTTAGCGTGGTATACTCCCAGCTTCTTCCCACCAAGTGTGCCGAGCTCGTACAACGAGTTGCCAACTCTACTTAAAATTACACATTTAATGTTGGCTGGCGCCAGCTTGGCGTTGTAACCATCAATGAGGTTACTCTGTTTAAAATTTCGGCGGTATACCACTTGTCCAACTTGAAAATTACATCCCTACTACGCGTGTTATACGCCTTGGCGCATTTTGAAATAAATCTTCACCTTTCACAGAGCTCACACGACGCATTATCTCATAGGAGTTTGCGTGTTGCATCATGTGAGCCCCAAACACTGCGTAGTAGGGTGCCAAACCGATTGAACGGTAGACAACACTTCTTAGCGCAAATGCTGCGTCACTAATATGAAGGTCCCAGTTTCGTTGGTTCTCTCCTACAAACGAACGCACAATTTGCAAAACTGAACGGTTTACTCTTTCAGCTGCGTACGCTTGAGGAGAGTAGAATCCTGTTCTGACATGTTTAACTCCATATTTTTCTAAAAACTCCTTAAACATGCCAGAAACCAACTGTTTCCCATTGTCAGAATATACAAACTCAGGCACACCAAAAACATGAAACACACTACTTTCTAAAGACCTACCTACATTAGCGGAGGTGGCACTTCGCATTGGTTGGAGAAAAACAAACTTCGAAAAGTGGTCTAGACATACGAAGATGAAGGAATTGCCGTTCTTTGATCTTGGATAGCGGCCCATAAAATCTATGTAGAGACGCTGGAAGGGTCGTTCAGTGATGTATTGTTCACCCATCAGGGGACGGTGCATTGCTTTAGACTTTTTGCTGCGTTTGCATACATCACAATTCTTAATACTATATTGCACATCGCTAACCATTCCCGGCCAATAATATTTCTGTCTTAACTTAGCCAGCATCTTATGAATACCCCAAGTCCAGCTGAAGGGGAGCTATGACAAGCCTCCAGTAACCTAGAACGCAATTCAGACGGTACCCAGAGCTGCCAAGCGTGATCCTCTTGAACCACATCACCCGTCCTAAAACCCGTACGTCTGTACACAAACCCGTCCGAAATTACTAAATCTGGTAGTTCGTCTTTGTTTTCAGTCACTGTTTTCCTCAATTCCTCATATTCTTACGAAGAAAAAGCTGGGGAATTGAGGTCAACATCCAGTGATCTGTCTACCGGTCCTATCTCTTCCAGATACATGCGAGAAAGAACATCCGGCACCACATTTGGTTAACCTTTTCGGTGTTCAATATTAAAATTGTAAACTTGAAGTTTTAAACTCCATCTGGCTAATCTTCCAGACAACTCTTTTTGGTTCATCAACCACTTCAAGCTCGCGTGATCCGTAATGATGGTAAAAGGTAAACCTTCCACATAAGGACGGAACTTCTTCACGCTTAGTGCAGCAGCGTAACACTCAAGCTCAGTGACACTATAATTCTTCTGAGCCTTATTGAGTTTCGCTGACATAAACGCTATCGGATGCTCGTTCTCTTCATCGTCCATCTGAAAGAGAACTCCTCCCACCCCTTGCGTAGATGCGTCACATTGAATATAAAAATGTTTGTTGAAGTCCGGATTACTAAGCACTGGCGCCGAAGAAAGACTGCGCTTCATCTCTTCAAAGGCGTGCTTAGCTTCGTCAGTTAGCGCACATTTCTACATTTTGTCTTTCTTGAGATAGTCATGCAGCGGAGCTGCTATGATCGAGTAGTCCCTAATAAATCTGCGGTAACAGCCTGACATCCCTAGGAACCGTCTTAACTCTTTTAGTGTTCCGGACCTGCCAACCAACCTGCCATCATCTGCCCCTGCTGCATCATCATTGCAAGACTCTCGCTCACGTTCCATGCACCAAACACTCACTCACAAAACTCACACTAAGGCGAAACTGATCAAAGCGAATACGAAATTGGAAGAATGTAAACCGGAAAGAAAGTATATAAAAAACTAGTAAGGGTACCTTCGGTCAGACCGAAGCTTATATACCCTACATCCCAGCAACCTTTATTATACATATTTGTTATAAAAAGTAGGCGTGTCACTCCGCCGATTTTCCCCATTTTCAATACTGAGTTATCTATGATGGCAGAGAATATTCGTACCGAATTTCAAGTCAATTCTTCCAACCGTTATTCTGGAATTGCGGTTTATATCAATGTCATATGTTCGTGGGCGGACACGCCCATTTTTTTTAAAAATTTAATCTACCTGTACCGATGTATTCGGAAACAAAATTGAAGCTCAAAACTAAGTCTACAAGTTGAAATATTGTTAAAAGAATTAGTATTTGTTAAAAAAGTAGGCGTGGCGCTGCACCGATTTATCCCATTTTTAATCCCACAGAGTTTCGGATGACAAAGAATATACGTGCAAAATTTCATCGCGATAGCTTCATTCGTTCTCCTGTAATCGTGATTTCCACAGACAGACAGACAGACAGACAGACAGACAGACAGACAGACAGACAGACAGACAGACAGACAGACAGACAGACAGACAGACAGACTACGGACATGGCTAAATCGACTCAGGAGGTGACACTGATCAAGAATATATATACTTTTCCATACCTGCCACGCCTCCTTTAATGCGTTACACACGGAAGCACAAAGTGAATATACCCTCATTCCTTCGGATGTAGGGTATAAAAAAGAAAGAATGCAAAAATAGTAATAAAAAAAAACTCCAACAACTACAACCAGCTAAAAAAAAATGAAAAATTATTTATAAAGATAATAATAATTATAAAAAACTATATATATAAAAAAATAATTTAAAAAAATGATTAAAAATTAATTAAGAAACATTGCGACTCAGAGGCAAAAATAAAGAGTAATGATTAATGAAATAAGAAAAAAAATAATATAAAATATACAAATATAGTAAAATAATAAAATAATAATAATTAATAAACAAATTAGATAAAAATAACAAATAAAAATGAAAAAAGTAAAAAAATTTAACCCCCTTTAGTATACTGGAGATTCGCCTCACAAGTACAACCACTGAAAGTTTGAAAGTTGGTAGCGAATCTGTCGGTACATGTATCATGCACATCCGATACTGCATTGTTTAATGTATACACATTAAATAAAAAGGATGATTTTATGATCTTGGTTATGTATGTGGATGATCTGTTGATTGCAGGAAGTAGTCTCGATTCGATCAAACGTTTTAAAAAAAAATTAAGTGAAAATTTTGAAATGTCCGATTGTGGTGAACTTAAACACTTTTTGGGGATGAAAATTGAATCAGAGGATGCATGTATAAAGCTGTCACAGGAAGTAAATATTGCGAAGATATTGCTGAAGTTTGGGTTGAACGAATGTAATCCAGTAAAAAGCCTTATGGAAAAAGGTTTGCAACTCTTGAAAAAGCAAGATGATGCTATTTTACATAAACCATATAGGGAAATGTTGGGTAGCATAATGTATATTATGCTATGCACTATCCCGGACATTTGTTTTCCGGTTGGATACATGGGTCGATTTCAACAAAATCCTGCGGAAGAACATTGGCAAGCCCTAAAAAGAATACTTAGATATTTGAAAGGAACTAAGTTTACTAAATTAATTTTTAATAAAATAAATACCAGCAAAGTACTTGTAGGATATGCAGATGCTGACTGGGCAAGTGATACAGTTGATCGAAAATCAGTAAGTGGTTTTATCTTTCAAGTATATGGTTGCACAGTTTCATGGAGTAGTAAAAAACAAGTTACTGTAGCAGTATCATCGAGTGAATCCGAATACGTGGCATTAAGTACAGCAACAACTGAAGCAATTTTGGCTAAGAGGATTATTACAAGATTTAAAACAAATTGATGATGAAGCAATAACAATATTTGAAGATAATAGAGGCTGTATTGGAATGGCGAGTTCAACGGAATCAAAACGGCTAAGCACATTGATATTAAACATCATTTTATTACAGACTGCATAGAAAATAAACTCATTAATATTCAATCAATTAACACTCAAGATCAAGTAGCAGATATATGTACAAAAGCAGTGGATGTTATAAAATATAAAAAATTAAGTTTGATGTTAGGGTTGTGCGATTGAGAAGGGGTATTGGAATAATCGCAATCTTACATGAATCATTATTAAATTATACTACTGTATAATAACTTGCTTATTTCAATTGTTTTGTAATTGAATATATATTTGAATTGTTGTTTGCTGTCATTTAAAAAATCATTAATAGAATAATAGAAAATTATTGTTATTCAGATCGTCTTGAGAATTGCTGTATATTGTTTTTCAAATAAAACTGAAAAGTTCTTTTGTTAATTCTTTCGAAGCTGTTTGCATTATTAGAAGATTATAACAGGTTATTATTAAGAAGGGTATGTATTACGTTAAGAAATCTATTGTTAGTCAATTATTAGTGCGCAACGAGCTAACAAAACTTCGTATGAAGGATGGCGACACAATAGTAGAACATTTAATGAAATTTGATAAGCTTATTAGACAGCTTAAGATTTCTGGAGCTACAATGGAGGATAGTGACTTGTAGGCGCAATTTTTTCTAACATTGCCTGAAAAATTTGATCCAATTGTTACCGCACTGCAAAACATGGATGATAAGAAATTAACGCTTGAGCTAGTAAAAGAAAGATTAATATCTGAAGAAACAAAGTTGTCTGATCGCCAAGTGGAAGAAGTGTCAGAAAAGATGGCATTTTCTGTTAAGAAGCAATTTAAGAAACCTTTTAAATTTCAAGGTAAGTGCTTCAAATGTAATAAGTTTGGTCACAAAGCTAAATTTTCGGCAATATGATGCGCGAAGTGCCATAGAGAAAAATACAAAAGTCTATTTTATGGCTGATAGCACCAAACAGAATATGAAAAAGTCAAAATTGAATTGAATTGAATTATTAATAAAGGATGTGTTGTATGTTCCAGAATAACGTGATAATTTGCTCTCTGTTCGCAAACTTATTAATAGTGGAATTAAAGTAATATTTTGCAAAAAAGAAGTAAATTTAATCAAAGATGGTCAAAGAATTGCCACAGCGTACTTACGAGGAGGATTGTTTGAAATAGATATAGATTTATATCAGAAGAATGCTTACGAATGCAATTCTGATAAGGTGAAACTATGGCATAAGCGTTTTGGGCATATTGGTCAACAAGCATTTAATGACTTGATAAAAAATAATTTGGCAAAGGGATTAGATGTTAAAACCGAAGCTTTTATTTTTTGTGATGTTTGTGTTCAAGGTAAACAAACGCGTGATCCATTTAAAGGTACCCGGGACGAGTCTAAAAGAGTTCTTGAAAGAATACATTCTGATGTATGTGGGCCGATGGATCCTGTTGCTTGGAATTGTTCAAAATACATTGTATCCTTTATCGATGACTTTACACATTTTGCCATGATATATAAAATTAAGAAAAAATCAGAAGTCTTCTCTGTAATGCAAGAATATGAAGCAATGGTAAGCGCAAAATTTGGATGTTTAAGTTCTAAGCTGACAATTGACAACGGAGCAGAGTACATTTCAGCATGTCAAGATAAGTGGTATAAAGAAAAAGGAATTTCTGTAGAAATGACAGTACACAGTAACAGTGTTGCAGAGCGATTTAACAGAACACTGATTGAAAAAGTAAGGACAATGTTACTGGAAAGTAATGTACCGAAGCGACTTTGGTGTGAAGCAGCGTCTACTTCAGTATATTTAATTAATAGAAGTCCCACGAAATCCCTCAAAAATTAAAGCACTCCAGCAGAAATGTGGTATGGTACCAAACCTGATCTTAATAAATTGCGAGTTTTTGGCTGTAAGGAATTTGCGTGGATACCTAGTCAATGCAGAAAGAAGCTGGATGCTAAAAGTTCAATATCTGTGATGGTTGGATATGCTTCGGGAGCATATATGGAACACTGATGATTATTTCCCGCAGCAGGAAATTATCACACAACACGGAGTGAGTTTAATTACAAAAATGATAGACATGTATATATATATTAAACGAAGTGAGGAAATTAGTAACATATGGAATAAATTGAAAAATAAACTTGTTGAAATGCATTCGGACTATTGTATTAACAATTTATTATTAATTAGTTAATTAATGTTAATATTGCCAATGATAATCACTCTGTATAAGTCATTAACAGTAATTAATAATAGTTCGATAACAATTAACATAACGGACTAACATAAGAAATAAAGGTTCGAAGCAAACAAGCAACGGTGAGCGCGAAGTTGAGTGCCACGAAACAAGGTCAAAGCAGAAGAAACAGAAAAGGTGAACAACACGAGAGCATACAAGGTCACACGAAAACTCGGAAGACAGGAACAACATAAACGTGTTGACGAACTAAATAATCGAACATAGCGAAGAACGGGAACTTGTTTTCGAACAAACGAGACAACGCCAGAGCATAGCGGGAAACGTATAACGGAAGCAAGGAAAAGTGGTCTATAAAAGAACGAACAACCAAGCAGCAAGGATTCAGTCGAGTTTGAGCCGAGACTTCGTGAAGTACAGAGTTAAATCCCAGCAGAGAACCAGAGTATACTTTAAAACAGTGAACAGTGAATAGTGAGCAGAGAGTTCGCATAAAAGACAGTCACGGTGAAGACTTACAGTACATATCAAAACTTATTGATTTGCGTGCCTAAGCCCTTCAATAAAGCGCCTTTGACGATTATCCTTCGTATCGCTGCATCCGTTGTGCGTAAGCCCATCAGCGATCAGCACCGACATTTATTGACTTGTGTGCGTAAGTCCTTCAATAAAGTGTCTTCGACAATTATACCTCGCATCGCTGCATCTGTTGTGCGTAAGCCCATCAGCGATCAGCACCGACATTTATTGACTTGTGTGCGTAAGCCCTTCAATAAAGTGTCTTTGACAATTATACTCCGCACCGCTGCGTCTGTTACGCGTACGCCCACCAGCGGAGCCCGAACGACCACGACGACACTACAAGCATTACTATTACTATTAATATTACCAGTACTATTATTAGCAGTAAAACAAGCCTTGTTAGTTTTAAGCATCAATATATTGTAATTACCAAAATAAGCGAAAGGAGTTCAAATAAACGAATCATTGTACCATAGAACCTCAGGTCTTGTAATTCGAACCCTGGACATCCGCTGAGATTATCTCGGCTAACCGAATTTCGTTACAAGTGGCGCCCGAACAGGGACTTAAGTTTACAAAGACATACGCTTACAATACACACATCGAAGGACGAAGGATGGTTCGTGTCAGTTGGGTACACGAGCTCTCCAACGACGAACTGGTGAAAGTCATGGAGACGTATGGCGTGTCCACTGCAGGCTCCAGTAAGGAAAAACGAAGACGATTCAGCGCTTGGATCGTAAATGGTGTCCACGAGGCCGCGGTGAATGAAGAGCTCAACGCACTCGAAGAGAAGCACCGACGTAAAACTGGCGCATGGTCCGAGAAGAAGACAGCGAAAGTCCGTTATTTCGAAAGTCTGGAGGATAAGATCCGGAAATCACATCACCTAGAAGGAGAAGAGTTTAAAAATTATGTTATTCGTCTACAAAATATGATGAGATACGCAGATTATACCGAGAGTCAAAAATTAGAACGAATCTACAGGAACAGCAGGAAAGAATTCCAGTTCTATATTAGACGGATGGATTTTAACAGTCTACAAGAACTGTTAACGCTGGCTGCAGACCTCGAGTGTCTCGCGAGTGGAGGCCCACCCATGAGCCTGGTGTGTCCACAGTGGAAGTTCCCGGATAATAAAATTCTCAGTCCTCAGCAAGAGAATGATTATATTGGCCGACCATTACAAGGAAATGCTCGCAGAGCACTGCCAGAACGTCAAATCGATCCTAGGACAGCTTGCCGAAACTGCGGTCTGGAAGGGCATCGGGCCCAGGGTTGCCGTAACAGACAGGTTTTGTTCTGTTGGGAGTGCGGACGTCGAGGAGTTCGCACCGTAGATTGCTGCCGACAGCGAGCGGGAAACGGCTTGGGACCACATCAACGGCGAGTGGAGACGGAAATCCCGAGGCCGGCGACTCGCGAACAGTAGAGGCCAGAAGTCTGTGCGTCGAAAGGGGCCGGATTTACGCGAGAGTACAAGTGAACGGCGAGCAATACGACGCGACAGTAGACACCGGAGCGACGAGGAGCTTTATCAGCAGACGCCTGGCGGAGAAAGTTAGAAGAGATACTAATATCACACCAAAAGCAACCACGATCACACTAGCCGACAACTCACGGAAAACCTGCGTGGGCGAAGTTACACTACAGATTAGCTTAGAGAAGGAGACCTTCAAAATGTCAATGATGGTTTTACCAGAAGTCGTCGATGACATCATCTTGGGTATGGACTTTTTATGCTCCACCGGTACTACCATTAAATGTGGTGGCCATACACTGAAGCTGACAGAACATCAGGTGCCAACATCATACACAAGGTGCACAACCATACAAGAGAGACGTGAGGTTACCATGGAGGAGGCAACAAAGATTCTACCAGCAGAGCTGAAGAAATTCGAAGACATCAGGGGTCCAAGTCACATTACGAGTCACAAGATCATCATGCGAGACGAGAGACCAATCAAACAACGTTACTTTCCACGAAACCCAGCCATGCAAGAGGTGATCAACGAAGAAGTCAACGCATTACTGGAGAACGGGTGCATTGAACCGTCCCACAGTCCATTCAGTGCGCCCATAGTGTTAGTGAAGAAGAAAACGGCAAAATGGCGACTATGCATCGATTATTGCCAGTTGAACGCAAAGTCTGTTCCGGACGCATATCCAATTCCACGAATTCAACATATTCTAGACCGGCTACGAGACGCAAAATACATAAGCAGTCTAGATTTGAAGAATGGATACTGGCAGATTCCCATGGATGAGAACAGCAAGCAGTACACGGCTTTTACCGTACCCGGCAGGGGCTTGTTTCATTGGCGAGTGATGCCCTTTGGGTTACATTCGGCCCCAGCAACTTTCCAGAGAGCACTAGACCAAGTCATCGGGGCAGATTTGGAGCCGTACGCATTCGCTTATTTGGACGACATAATAGTCACAGGGTCCACGTTGGCAGAGCACATCAAGAATTTAAAAGAAGT
Source organism: Thecophora atra (assembly GCA_937620795.1). Classification (NCBI taxonomy): domain Eukaryota; kingdom Metazoa; phylum Arthropoda; class Insecta; order Diptera; family Conopidae; genus Thecophora; species Thecophora atra. Next base: position 5,986,225 of record CALMKQ010000008.1, on the reverse strand, counting down.
TTTCCGTCGACTACGTCAGGCAAATCTCAGGCTTAACGTTGACAAGTGCGATTTCTTTAAACGGGAAGTGAAATACTTAGGACACATGGTCAGCGAGCAAGGGATTCACATGGACCCGGACAAAGTTTCTGCGATTCAGCAACTCAAGCGGTGCTTACACAGGAATTCGACGGGAACGAGCTAGTGATCGCATATGCAAGTCGACGACTGAATCCAGCGGAACGCAATTATTCTGCAACAGAAAAGGAATGCCTAGCAATTATTTGGGGAATCAGGAAAATGCGGTCATACCTCGAAGGATACCATTTCATCGTAGTCTTGGACCACCGGTCTCTCAAATGGTTGAACTCGATCGAGAATCCGTCAGGACGAATTGCCAGATGGGCACTCGAATTGCAGCAGTACAGATTTGACATAAAGTATCGCCGAGGAAAGTTAAATGTTGTTGCCGACGCTTTATCGCGTCAACCAGAAGAAACCGCAGGGAGAATCAGCGCAGTGGACGGTAAAGCAGATAGAGGCACGTGTCCATGGCTGGACAGAAGGATCAAAGACGTCAAAGAAAGCCCGCAGAAGTTCAACGACTACATCATACAGGATGGTCAACTCTACCGCCATATTGCGAACACTTTAGACGACGAGGAATACATACTCTGGAAGTTATGCGTCGCAACGAACCAACGAGCGCAAGTATTACAGGAAAACCACGATAACCCATGTGCCGCACACGGCGGTATACAAAAGACATCTGCAAGAATGGCCGCTAAGTATTACTGGCCTGGAATGTTCAGGGATATCAAACGATATGTCCGAGGGTGCAAACTATGCCAACAATACAAACCGAGTCAACGCAAACCAGCGGGACATATGCTGTCGAAAATCGAGAAAAGTCCGTGGGAAACACTATGCACCGATTTCGTGGGACCGCTTCCACGGTCGAAACATGGAAATTGTATGTTGTTGGTGTTCTTCGATAAGTTCTCCAAGTGGACCGAAATGGTACCCCTACGCAAAGCCTCAACGGAGAACTTAAAGAAAGCCTTTCGAGAACGGATTCTGGCGCGCTTTGGTGTACCTAAAGTTCTGATCTCTGACAACGGAGCACAATTTACGAGTCAAAGTTTCCGCAACTTTCTGGCGGAAATGGGCATCAGGCACCAATTCACAGCACCGTATACACCACAAGAAAACCCGACGGAACGCATTAATAGAACTTTGAAAGCAATGATCGCGCAACTCGCAGGAAGTCACTACAAAGCCTGGGACGAGATGTTGCCAGAGGTATCTTTAGCCATTAATAGCAGTGTATCAGAAAGTACGGGGTATAGCCCAGCTTTCCTTATACAAGGAAGAGAACTGCGACTACCGAAGACACTATATGACGGAGTCACGAATGGGACGGGTCACGAAAGTAACGACGCGCAAGGGAGAGCAACGAAACTCATGGAAGCGTATCAAATAGCCCGCAGAAACATGCAACGATCAGCGCAACAACAAGCACGACACTACGACTTGCGACGTCGTCAGTGGAAACCCTCAGTTGGCCAAGCAGTGTTGGTGAAACAACATCCCCTGTCTAAAGCAGTGGACAATTTCGCGGCGAAACTGGCACCACGGTTTGAAGGTCCGTATTACGTGGTCGACTTTATATCGCCAGTAATAGTGAAAGTTAGAAAAGACGGAGAAACCCGAACTCGCACAGCGCACGTAAGCGAACTTAAGGAGTTCCATAAGCAAACATTCGAAGCAAATGTAACTAGGCGACGTGAAGACAGTAATCCGGATAACCGAATAAATAACCAGAGTTCTAAAAACAATATCAAGATAAATTAGTCCAGCACAAGGGATGCAAAAATACCGAGGTCAAGAACGACGAGATGAAGCAGATTTGCACTAAATTAAACGAACACGCGAGTCGCGAGCGAAAAAAAAAACACAAGAAATTTGTTTGAACGACGACGACGTCGTTCGACGACGCGAAGCACGACTACACCGAACCGAACCTATAATGCGGCAAGACAAGGAACAGCGAAGTCTGAAAGACATGAAACGTTAATAAACAATATAAAAAAAAGTGTTGGAGTACATACCATACCCAAGAACACAACAACTTACCTGAAGTCATCTGAGGTTCGAAAAGACAGTGGCATCGAGCAACGAGGAACGTATCGAATACATTATCCCATGAAAACCTAAAACAAGAAAACAATGAAACTAAGAGTAAACATAAAAGTTACTTACCAAGTTTCCGAAGCTATGGTCGGACATTCAACAACGATGCGAATGCTGCGTTCCACGTTATGCTGCATTTCACCTTTTACAAATCCACATTATAATTCTTTAAACTTATTTCTTTACCAAACTAAAACTATACATTACAACTGAAATAAATTTTACAAAATGAATGAAAACAAACACACGAAGAAATAATACAACAGAATGTCACAACAAATATTGGAAAACGAGTGGGGTTACACCAAAGACGACTGGAAGGATCGATCATTTCAAGTGTATGGTACACGAGTTTTAGCGACAATTATAACTTTTAGGATGATGATAGAGCACGGACAATGCACGAATCACCTGAAATAAGGAAACAGAGAGGTGAGGGCTAAAGCCAACCCCGAGAAGGCTAAGATTTAAAATAAAAATACAAAAAAATTAAACTATATGATATAAGGAAAATTAATAATGAAATTGCGATCGAAATAAATAATGAAATCGAAATTGGAATTAATATTAATATTAAAGATATAACAGCAATTGCTATTTAATAAATAGTAAGTACGAAATCATAGTAATATTAATAAAAATCAATATTAAGGCAATAAGAAAAGAATCAATATAACGACATGGATTATCGTCTTCTGAATATTAAAGAAACAATATAAGAAATAATACATAGTCTAGCAGTAACAAATACATAAAAGTGGACTAAAGAAAGTAAAAGGAAAACAAGAGCAACATCGGCAACAACAAACACAAGCGATCGAGGAACAAACGAAGCCAAAGTCAACGCACTTGAACTTGAAACGAAACACATAAAGCATCGTCGAACTTGAACTTGAAAATCAAGTACATAGAGCATCAACGAGAATATATACATAGAAATCAGAAACTTGAACTTGAAAACGACTCCATAACTGTCGTCGACCGAAAATACATGTGAGCGCAAAGGAAAACAAAAGCCGAAGAAATAACATGTACACAAAAATTGCAATCAAACGCAATGAACACATAATTGAACCACGATTAGCGGTTTGCAAGAGTAACAAAAGTGAGTAAATAGAGAGTGAAAAACAAACACATAGTTACGGGAAATTTGAAGTTATGTACAAAAGCGGACGAAACAAAGAAGTATGTTTTGAGGTCATGCTAACGACGCGGGAAAATCACTTAGTTCAGTTTATGCTTAGAAGTGATCAGTGGAGTCTGAAAAGTGTTTAAAGAACAAGTGAAGTGCAAATATATATAGTGGGAAAATTCAATGAGAGTGAGACAACAACAACGCAAATGAAGACAAGAACAGCTCATATGAAGACAATAACAACACCAAAACACACCAGCACAAAATAAGCATCACAACAACAAAAGGTAGCAACCGAGTAACCGTATCTCGCTACACTCACCGAGGAAAGGAGGGAGTGTGATGATTATTTCCCGCAGCAGGAAATTATCACACAACACGGAGTGAGTTTAATCACAAAAATGATAAACATGTATATATATATTAAACGAAGTGAGGAAATTAGTAACATATGGAATAAATTGAAAAATAAACTTGTTGAAATGCATTCGGACTATTGTATTAACAATTTATTATTAATTAGTTAATTAATGTTAATATTGCCAATGATAATCACTCTGTATAAGTCATTAACAGTAATTAATAATAGTTCGATAACAATTAACATAACGGACTAACATAAGAAATAAAGGTTCGAAGCAAACAAGCAACGGTGAGCGCGAAGTTGAGTGACACGAAACAAGGTCAAAGCAGAAGAAACAGAAAAGGTGAACAACACGAGAGCATACAAGGTCACACGAAAACACGGAAGACAGGAACAACATAAACGTGTTGACGAACTAAATAATCGAACATAGCGAAGAACGGGAACTTGTTTTCGAACAAACGAGACAACGCCAGAGCATAGCGGGAAACGTATAACGGAAGCAAGGAAAAGTGGTCTATAAAAGAACGAACAACCAAGCAGCAAGGATTCAGTCGAGTTTGAGCCGAGACTTCGTGAAGTACAGAGTTAAATCCCAGCAGAGAACCAGAGTATACTTTAAAACAGTGAACAGTGAATAGTGAGCAGAGAGTTCGCATAAAAGACAGTCACGGTGAAGACCTACAGTACATATCAAAACTTATTGATTTGCGTGCCTAAGCCCTTCAATAAAGCGCCTTTGACGAATACACTTCGCATCGCTGCATCTGTTGTGCGTAAGCCCATCAGCGATCAGCACCAACACTTTATTGACTTGTGTGCGTAAGCCCTTCAATAAAGCGCCTTTGACGATTATCCTTCGTATCGCTGCATCCGTTGTGCGTAAGCCCATCAGCGATCAGCACCGACATTTATTGACTTGTGTGCGTAAGTCCTTCAATAAAGTGTCTTCGACAATTATACCTCGCATCGCTGCATCTGTTGTGCGTAAGCCCATCAGCGATCAGCACCGACATTTATTGACTTGTGTGCGTAAGCCCTTCAATAAAGTGTCTTTGACAATTATACTCCGCACCGCTGCGTCTGTTACGCGTACGCCCACCAGCGGAGCCCGAACGACCACGACGACACTACAAGCATTACTATTACTATTAATATTACCAGTACTATTATTAGCAGTAAAACAAGCCTTGAGTTTTAAGCATCAATATATTGTAATTACGAAAATAAGCGAAAGGAGTTCAAATAAACGAATCATTGTACCATAGAACCTCAGGTCTTGTAATTCGAACCCTGGACATCCGCTGAGATTATCTCGGCTAACCAAAGTTCGTTACAATAGACTATGGGATCTACAGAAGCATAAAGTTTTTCTAGCACGTGATGTAAAATTTGATGAAAATTCTTTTCCGTTTCAAACACTGGAAATAGAATAATAGAAAATTTGCGTTCGTTCATTTTGGCTACACACGGAAACTAATCATCTTTTTATTATGAGCATTGTTATATTATATAACCATTAATATTATTGTTATATTACATATTAATTATATATGATATTAATAATAATTAAGATATATTAGTTATTGTTTAAAACGCCACTTTACATTGTAAATTGCGAAAAAGATCGAAACACGCTATTTTTTAGTTTCTCTCAGTGCTGAAAACAAACTCATCCGCACACATGCTTAAATTGTGATAGTATAAGAATGCCTGTCACTATTTTAGAGGCAGTGTAACCCAATTCCAGTGAAACCATAACAACTTCCGAAGGGAATTTTGCTTTCGTTGCAAAACACGGGAAAGATCAGTGTGGTGACCAATTTACGCGAGGGAAAAAAAAAAAAAATATAGTAATTGTAAAATTGTAAATGCGACGCGATTTACAATTGCAAAACACGGGAAAGATCAGTGTGGTGACCAATTTACGCGAGGGGAAAAAAAAAATATAGTAATTGTAAATGCGACGCAGTTATTGAAGGGAAAAGATACTATGAGTGCCGTGATTACTAAAGAAAAGTGAATTAAATTTGCGGAAAATTAAAGATATCAATTACGCGTGCTACGAACATCACATACAATAAGTGCCGTGGCTGTCAAAACATAAAACAAAAAAAAAAAAAAAAAAATTATACACTTTCTTGCTATATCTGTGGGGCAGGCTAACAAATCTGTGGGGCTCAGTTCAAGCCGACTTCGACGGGACCTTTTAACACAAACTTATTAAATAAAGTTTATGAAATTTTTTTCCGCTTATTTTTATTTTACGGCATAATTTCTGTTGTTATTAGTTTCATCGCAGGTATACCAAAATAAAATCGGCGCAGTAACATGCCATCTATTAAGTGGGTATACAACCTGCGGAAAGAGGATCTGGTTACCCTGTCCGAGGCATTCAACCTGGATATGTTTGGGATCGTTCAGGAATTGCGGAAACAGCTGGTCGCATTCTTCAACGAAACCGGACATGACCCAGAAACCCAGCAACGCACCGCCGAATTTGAAGCGACCTAAGCGCGCACTGTTTCACCAAGCCAACAGAGCCAGAAGACCAGAGGTTACATTGCTGCAGACTTGGGCGACCGAACGCTCCCGATACCAAGGACGGCACAGATGGAAGGCGCGTCTAGTTCAAAGGACTGCGTCTAGTTCAAAGGGCTGCGCGGCACCGCCCCATTCGATTCCGTCAAGAAGTAAGACACCGGACCAGGGATGGCCGAGTCAACCGGTTCACCAAACACCCGTACTAATCGAGCAGGTACGGAAGTGGGCAGTGAAATTTGATGGGACCAAGGATCCCATATCCTTCATCGAGCGGATCGACGAACTAGCCGACGAGTACGGGATGAAGATAGACTGTCTACCCCGCACTATGACGGAACTATTAAAAGACAGCGCGCTCATTTGGTTCCAGAAAAACAATCAGCACTGGACTACGTGGAGCGACTGCCGAAGGGACTTTCTGAGGTTCTTCCTACCCCCACGGTTCTGGACCGGGCTTGACGACGACATCATGGGAAGACTGCAGAAGCCGAAGGAATCCTTCAAGGCATACCTGCTGGAAATTCAAAACCTTATGCGGCACGCGAACTACTCCGACGAACGGAAGCTCGAACGCATCTTCAAGAACCTACATCCCGACTACAAATGGTATATCCGGCGAAGGGATTTCATAACACTCGCGGAGCTGGTGGAACTAGCCGAACACCTCGAACGGATCAGGGAGCGGTATCATGCGCCAGCACGGTATTTTGAGCAAGGTAACGGTGGCGTGGCACGGTGGCTTTGGCAAGGCTCGCCGGCAATATGGGATGGTTTCTTGCCACCCTACCCACAACAGAAAAACAATATCGTGCCATATTTTCTTTTTCTAAAAAGAAGAGGAGCGGATAGAGGAAGGATAAGGAGAGAATTAAGACAAAACACTAGTCACAAACAACTATGTTTCCTAATGGGTCATTCAATGCAAAACCTCTCACACTCAGAATTACCTAATCATAAAACCTTTCATACGATCCAGTCTCACCCACTACTATGCACCTAAACCAACAGAATTCATTCAACCTATAACCCACAAGGAATCTCATACACCCTAGCACAATACAACCTATGTCATCGTCCGTCTGTAACGCGTTCAAGTTACAGCCATGAACCGCACTTGGCTCAAAGTGCACCGCGGTTCCCTTAATTCTTTAATCTATCGAAGTCTCTGTTAGTCCGTCTGACTATTCCATAATGTCCGTTATGTCTGTCTGTAGCCTAAATGTTTGCAATTAGCACTGCATGTTTTCCAATTATAGTGACGACAAACTTATTATTTCAACACATTATTTTATTAATAATGTTATTAAAATAATTTAAGGTTATTTACAGTAACAGTTTATATAAATTTATGTATATTAAGTTTCAAGTTTATTTTTCTAATCTTATATATGTATATTGGTACATATGTATATTTCTCTTAAATAGTTTTTGATTTATAAATGATAGTTTGATATAACTCTTTAAAAAAAAAACACAGGAAGGAAAAGGAAGTATAAAATTTGACGATTGGTTTGGTTTCCAATTGAGTAACTTAACATCAATATTTATTTACAAATGCATAGCAAGTTTCATTACTCCCACATTACAGGATCCTTGAAGATGGCGCCACCTAGCAGCTCCAAATCTGTAAAAAAACTGAAACTTATTTCTACATTTTTTTTTCTTTTTTTTTCTATTTTCTTATCCTTTCTTTTAATATTATTTGTGTCTTTAAGCTGAATTATATAATATATAAAAAGAGATTTTTATAGTTTTTTTTTCTAGCATAAATTTCTGTTTCTTTCTTGTTCGTTTTTTTTTTCTTATTCTTACTTATTATTCTTACTTACTATTTATTCTTTAATTTTTTTTATAAAAGATAAGATAATTACAAAAAAATATATATATATTTATAATTTGATAGCTTATTTTATTATATTTATTTATTTTTCTAAAATAATGCTAGCAACTCTGCTTACGCTCCTGTGTTCGATATGTAAATTCTAGTCTGTTCTCTGCTTGTTCGTTTTCTTTTTCTGCATGTACATATATTATATACTCTGTTAGCGCATTGGTGTTAACTTGTATTGTTTATGCTGTTGTTGTTGTTCTTTATTGCAAATATAGGTAGATAGTTTTGGTTTTGTGAAAATTTAATGATGTTGTCGCTATGTAATTTTTATGTGGAAGTAAAAGCCTTTTGTTATATACAAAAATTGGCGGGAATTCGTGGCATCTTTGCATCTAGTTTTCTAGTACTGGCAGTAGTTCCTCGAATTAAACAATTGTTTGCACGTCTTGTACTGCACTGAGTCGTTTCTCGCCTTTAGTTACAAGTTTTTTTTTTTTGTTACAACAATATGGTACAAATTTTTCTTTTAAATTTTTCTGTTTGTTTAATATTTTAACTAGCATGTTCTTTTTCTATTGCATTTCAATTTTAATATTGTATTTCAATTCATGTTAAAATGTTTTCATCTCTTTCACAAACGAAACACCACATTTTTGCACTTCTAAACTTCTTCTTCCAAATCCTTGTTTTCTAGCATTTTTCAAACTGATTTGTTCTTTTAATTATATTTATTCAATCACGCCAAAAATAATTCACAACTCTTTCTCTATCCACCATTAACCTTTTTTTCATCTCCCACCTCCCGTTCCGATTCCCATCCTTCCAATCTTTTTCAATAATTCCCCCTTCCATTCACAATTTCCACCTTCTCTAATTCCCTGTTCAATCACACTTCCATTCACACCTTCCACAATCACCTTTCCACACAAATCATTCAACCAGGAGACTTAGGGTCTTGCTGTAAGACCCTTCGACCCACTTCTCATGCTCTACTGATCTGAGCTAGTCGGGAATTAATTAACCGCGTAACCAAAGGATTTCGTCCGGATTTTCTTACTCAATCTTTATTGCACTAAACCTCTCTAAAATTATAACTACATAGTAAATATCACAGTTGTTATCACTAAATCTTAAACTAATATTGCGTTCACTATCATCTAATATTGCACTAGGTAATAATTAGATCTAATGGTAAAAGAAAATATCACAGAAAGAAAAATAAATATATAAAAATAAATAATAAATAATAAATAAATAATATATAAATAATAAATAATAAAGGTCAAGTCTACCATTTACAAAAACGAGTCAAGTAAGTTAAAACTAAAGAAAAATAAATACAAAAATAATTACTAGCTTATAAAAAAAAAACATGAAACACACTACTTTCTAAAAACCTAACTACATTAGCGGAGGTGGCACTTCGCATTGGCTGGAGAAAAACAAACTTCGAAAAGTGGTCTAGACATACGAAGATGAAGGAATTGCCGTTCTTTGATCTTGGATAGCGGCCCATAAAATCTATGTAGAGACGCTGGAAGGGTCGTTCAGTGATGTACTGTTCACCCATCAGGGGACGGTGCATTGCTTTAGACTTTTTGCTGCGTTTGCATACATCACAATTCTTAATACTATATTGCACATCGCTAACCATTCCCGGCCAATAATATTTCTGTCTTAACCTATCCAGCGTCTTATGAATACCCCAAGTCCAGCTGAAGGGGAGCTATGACAAGCCTCCAGTAACCTAGAACGCAATTCAGACGGTACCCAGAGCTGCCAAGCGTGATCCTCTTGAACCACATCACCCGTCCTAAAACCCGTACGTCTGTACACAAACCCGTCCGAAATTACTAAATCTGGTAGTTCGTCTTTGTTTTCAGTCACTGTTTTCCTCAATTCCTCATATTCTTCCGAAGAAAAAGCTGGGAAATTGAGGTCAACATCCAGTGAGCTGTCTACCGGTCCTATCTCTTCCAGATACATGCGAGAAAGAGCATCCGGCACCACATTTGGTGAACCTTTTCGGTGTTCAATATTAAAATTGTAAGCTTGAAGTTTTAAAATCCATCTGGCTAATCTTCCAGACAACTCTTTTTGGCTCATCAACCAATTCAAGCTCGCGTGATCCGTAATGATGGTAAAAGGTAAACCTTCCACATAAGGACGGAACTTCTTCACGCTTAGTGCAGCAGCGTAACACTCAAGCTCAGTGACACTATAATTCTTCTGAGCCTTATAGAGTTTCGCTGACATAAACGCTATCGGATGCTTGTTCTCTTCATCGTCCATCTGAAAGAGAACTCCTCCCACCCCTTGCGTAGATGCGTCACATTGAATATAAAAATGTTTGTTGAAGTCCGGATTACTAAGCACTGGCGCCGAAGAAAGACTGCGCTTCATCTCTTCAAAGGCGTGCTTAGCTTCGTCAGTTAGCGCACATTTCTACATTTTGTCTTTCTTGAGATAGTCATGCAGCGGAGCTGCTATGATCGAGTAGTCCCTAATAAATCTGCGGTAACAGCCTGACATCCCTAGGAACCGTCTTAACTCTTTTAGTGTTCTAGGCTCCGAAAACTCATCAATCGCAGCCACCTTCTTGCTATCTGTCCTGATGCTTCCGTCCCCGACAAATTAACCCAGATACCTCACCTCTTTGTAGCAAAATTTGCTTTTGAGTTTTGCATCCCGCAGACATTCGGCAACCCGATCCAGCAGTGCAAGATGTGACTCGAAACTGGCAGAACACACCAGAAGATCATCGAGGTAGACAAAGACACGTTCCCTAAGTTCAGCTGGTATGACTTTGTCCATTAGCGTACACATACGCTGCGCGGCATTACACAGTCCGAACGGCATTGAGGTAAACTGATATAACGGCCGTCCTGAAGTCTGGCAAGGATGCCCTCAATGTGAGGTAACGGGTATGCGTCTTTAATCGTTCGTTCGTTTAGTTTCCTAGCATCAAGGCATAGTCGGTTTTTAGTCCCTGTTCTTACCAAACACACTGGAGAGCTCCAGCTCAGTTGCTGAATCACAGGTGAAATGGGGTAGTGGCGTTGTTTTACTGGAAGATGCTCATCTACCACTTCTATCACGTGCTCTTCCATGTTGGTTCGCCCGAGACCCAGAACAGCACAAGATGGGAATCTCGCTTTAGCATTTTCCAGTACTACCTCTTGCTCTTTGGTAAGAATGTGTAGGTCCGTATCGAAAGTCAGGTCTGAAGATGTCTGTTTCAATTCACTCACAGACGCTGAGCTGGTTGCGTCAACCCTTACACCTGTACATTTACTAATTACTGACTACTCAAAGGTTCGCCAGAAGTCAACCCCAAAGTAAAATTAAAAAGGCAAAAATAAAAGCGGGAACTATGAGAAACTCAATGTCCTTTGTCAAGCCCTCCAAGACAACCGGAAGTGAAATTGCACCTATCACAGCGGTTTCACCTCAGTTTGCAGTCCTTACTTTCTGCCCTTGTATCGGAATGACTTGCTTGTTTCGTGTTTTAATGAATTCTAAAGCACCATTTCCGATACAGTTAGCAGAAGCACCTGAATCCAGCAATGCTACCACGTTTTCACCGTCCACCTTAGTTTTAGCGAAAAATCTATTATCGCCTTCCAGCGTCACAATGGCAGAGACTAAAACTTTCTTAATTTTCTTCATCATATGTCTCTTGGCCCTCATCTTCGCTATCTTATCGAAGTTCCTCTTTTTCCTGCCAAGTACAACCTCACTTATAAAGATTTTCTCCCTCACAGCTTCGTACTCGACCTTGCGCTGGTGTAAAGTTTTTACTGGGCGACCTATCGGGCTATGCCTGCGGATCACTGGATCCTTCCTCTGTAGAATCCTTACAGGTTGGCCGGGAACTCCTCCTTTAGTGCAGAGATCCCCGGATTCCCTGCAGGATTCGCGTTTCCCGGACGATATTCACAATGAGATACATCACTATGACAAACAAAACACGTCATATTGTGGAATGCCGAGTTACACTTCGCGTCAAGTTAGTTTTTCTTGAAGTGGTCCCAGGCATTCCGCAACTAAAACATAAATTAACGTGAAACGGAGACTGTCAAAAGACTTGGTTACTACTAAATGGACGAGACACAGACATAAACGGACGTGGACCTGAAGGACCCGGTCCCTCAGGAAATCCCTTCTTTGGGGTACATTTAAATTGGGCCGCTGAGGAGCCAGAGCCTCCACACTAGTTGAAGGTTCTCCCTTCTCAAGCAGCAACCCCACCTCGCTAACCTACCTTGCCTTCGCTCTACTATCGCTAATGAGTTTTCAGCTCTTCTGCACTCGGTGCAAAATTCTTTTAACGAGCTTACTTTACAGGCAAAGGTCAGGCTAGCAAGGTTTGCCCTTAAATTGGATCTAATAATTGTAATTAGTTCCTCCTCAGGAATTTTCTTCCGCAGCCTGAAGGTGAGATTATGGATCTCAGCATAAAACTCTTCAAAGGATCCACCTACTTGTTGTTTCCGATCCATAATCTCCCTTATAATATAGTTGTCGGAGTCTACAGATCGGAAGTTGTATAGCAGCTCTCTTTTTAAATCTTCATATCCGAAGTCTGGGTCACTCTCGTGATCCTCCAGCACCCGCCAATACTAGTTAGCCGCGGCTCCAGTGACCAGGCAGTGGAAATCGGTGAAGAGCTGTTCATAAGAAATTTCATATTGTTTCCGCAACTTTTCGATGCGGAATATGAAGCTCTCCACTGTCAATTCCTTACAAGAGCCTTCGAACTTAACATGCCACTAGTAGAGTGACTGACAGCATCAGGAGCCTCTCGCCTTGTCGGAGTGGAGGCGTCCCTTGGATAGGAGTTTGGTGGTATACGTGACGCCTCCATCGCAGCCGCTCTTCTGCCAAGGTCTGTGAAACCACCACGAAGTTGCTGCATGGCTTCTGCGCAACCTGCCATCATCTGCCCCTGCTGCATCATCATTGCAAGACTCTCGCTCACGTTCCATGCACCAAACACTCACTCACAAAACTCACACTAAGGCGAAACTGATCAAAGCAAATACGAAATTGGAAGAATGTAAACCGAAAAGAAAGTATATAAAAAAAAAAGAAAGAATGCAAAAATAATAATAAAAAAAACTCCAATAACTACAACCAGCTAAAAAAAATGAAAAATTATTTATAAAAGTAATAATAATTATAAAAAACTATATATATAAAAAAATAATTTAAAAAAATGATTAAAAATTAATTGAGAAACACTGCGACTCAAAGGCAAAAATAAAGAGTAATGATTAATGAAATAAGAAAAATAATATAAAATATAGTAAAATAATAAAATAATAATAACTAATTAACAAATTAGATGAAAATAACAAATAAAAATGAAAAAAGAAAAAAAATTTAACCCCCTTTAGTATACTGGAGATTCGCCTCACAAGTACAACCACTGAAAGTTTAAAAGTTGGTAGCGAATCTGCTTTTCAACTCACCTGTTGAAAACAACAGTGAAAAGTACTGCGACTGGTACCACTTACGAAAACACTGGTGCCTTACTGAAGGAATCCAGTCGCAAAATCTTCCTCAACATAAAGTTGTAGCAACTCCAGTTTCTGCGCAAAAACAATTCCTTGTGAAACTACTGTTCGAGGCAGAAACCAGCGTTGCTACGCCGTCCACACACAAATAAGAAAAAGAAACAGAAAAGTGGAAACTAAAAAAAAAAATAAACTAGTAAGGGTACCTTCGGTCAGACCGAAGCTTATATACCCTACATCCCAGCAACCTTTATTATACATATTTATACATATTTCCGTTATCTATGATGGCAGAGAATATTCGTACCGAATTTCAAGTCAATTCTTCCAACCGTTATTCTGGAATTGCGGTTTATATCAATGTCATATGTTCGTGGGCGGACACGCCCATTTTTTTAAAAAATTTAATCTACCTGTACCGATGTATTCGGAAACAAAATTGAAGCTCAAAACTAAGTCTACAAGTTAAAAGAATTAGTATTTGTTAAAAAAGTAGGCGTGGCGCTGCACCGATTTATCCCATTTTCAATCCCACAGAGTTTCGGATGACAAAGAATATACGTGCAAAATTTCATCGCGATAGCTTCATTCGTTCTCCTGTAATCGTGATTTCCACAGACAGACAGACAGACAGACAGACAGACAGACTACGGACATGGCTAAATCGACTCAGGAGGTGACACTGATCAAGAATATATATACTTTTCCATACCTGCCACGCCTCCTTTAATGCGTTACACACGGAAGCACAAAGTGAATATACCCTCATTCCTTCGGATGTAGGGTATAAAAATGAAACGTTGGAAATAATGTAACGTTGGGCGCCATTTCTGTTGTGAGCAAGGTTAGGGTGGCGTGGCACGGTGGCTGCGGCTAGGCTCGCCGATAATATGGGGTGGTTTCTTGCCACCATACCCACAATAGAAAAACAATATCGTGCAAAATTTTCTTTTTCGAAAAAGAAGAGGAGCGGATAGAGGAAGGATAAGGAGAGAATTAAGACAAAACACTAGTCACAAACAACTCCTAAGTTCCCTAATGGGTTATTCAATGCAAACCCTCTCACACTCAGAATTACCTAATCATAAAACCTATCATACGATCATCCAGTCTCACCCACCCATCAGAATATAAACATTTGTTAATAATAATTACTTTTAAGAATGAAATGCCGCTAATGGTTTATGAATATTATTATGCCCTTATTTTGTAGATATGCGATCCGAAAACAAAGACTAGAAAATATGTGTAATGTAAAAGAATTCCGATTTGACTTTTTGGAATTGCTTATGTAAAAGTGTTACAATAACAACCACAAGCACTGATAGAAATAAGAATCAGAAGAGTATTCATCGAAATTTCTCAATATTAACCATTGTCATCAACTCTCCACCAAAGTCTTCAAATGTAAAGCAAAGACAACAATAACAGCCAAATTATCCTTAAAATTTCTACGGGTTAAATTTTTATGGAATAACTGTATTAACCAAGTGATGGCATCTTTTGTTCATTAAGTTTCACTTCGAAACCAGTTTTCATTCGTAACTCTTGAGTATGCAATCTTGAAGTTTCATTAATTACACCTCAATCGATTTCTTATTTGATTCTTTTTATTGTTTGTGCGTTCTTGTGGTTAAAAATATTAGTTATTGGTGTTTCCTTTAACTAAAATGAATTGAACAGCAAAATATTTAAAACAAAAATGTATTCTATTTTGCAAACATTCCTTTTGATAACGAATACTCACATTTTGTTTAACATTCGGAAGTTTAAACAAATTTTAACTTTAACTTTCGATTATCGTTGATCACTCTTACAAAATATATGTAGTTTCATGCAAGTAAATATAAACTGTTTGAGTTAGTTTTGTTTCATGCAACATCAAACGAAATACACAAACGCTAATAGAAACAGAATTCATATACCTCAAATCTTTATATAGTTATATTATTTTTATTACAATATAAAATTTATATAGTATATTGTTACTATTATAACTATTCTACCAAATGATACGCCTGTAACGTTTTCTCGAAAGTTTTTGTTGGAGAGGAACGCTGTAGAAGATACTTCCAATGAAGGTTTTCATAAAAATGAATGGATAAAGTGCGTACTAGGGAAAATGGTAAAAAATAAAGCTGTTTATTATTTGGTGCGTTATGTGGACAAAACGCTAAGTATTGGCTGGGAAAGTGAGAAATTTATTATGGAAAACTGTTCGCATCTATTGATTGCCTTTGATATGTGCTGCTTAAAAGAACAACAAAAAATGGTATAGTTGCTGATTTACTTGTCGATATTAACATTTTAACTGTCTAGTTTTTCTAGATGCGTTATATCAAGGTGCCATGAGAGGCGGGAGCACTACGTACAATTCTAAAAATACCACTGACTTAAATAAAGGCGCTTCCGTGCTATAATAATAACTATTATTGCGACATATATGTATTTAGAAATGTACTTTTTGAAAAAGAAAATCATCAACACCATTACAACAAATCAAATTTCCTATTAAACATTAATCAAATTTGCTCTTTTCGAAAATTTATATAAGGCCGATGCACATTGCAATAATTTTCCGTACGCTCAAAAAACAGTTGCTCGAAAATACTTTAGCATTCTTATATACAAAACGGTTCGAATAACGCTTTGTATGTGATTGAAAATATTTTCCAATACAGTGTCTCAAGTTCTTTCGTTCTAAAATTTCAAATTCTTTAATGACCGTTGGGGAAAAATTAAACCAGATAGGAAAGCCGTATAAGATTACGGGTCTTATAGATGTTTTATAAAGCAAAAGTTTGGTTTTCTTATGCATACTTCTGTTCCAAAAAATACTGGAAAAAGTGCCCAAAATTCTGCAAGGTTTTTTTAATACTATCCTTGCATGTTTGTTCAATTTTAGGAGACTGTAAAAATTAATGCCAAGATATTTTATCACAACTTATGCCGCCAAAATTCGATAAAATCCCATTAAAAAGAACGCAGAAATTTCTGTTGTCAAAAAAACTCTTAAACAATTTAACAAAACAAAATTTTGTAAAGGATTCCGTTATGATATGCGTGATCAAACGCCTTTCCAATATCTAAGGAAATTGCAACAGTGCACCGACGAATGTAAATTGGAAGTTATATCATTTTAAAACTTCAGCAAAGCATCAACTGTTGAGTGCCCTTTTTTAAATCCAAATTGCAAATTTGGAATATATGTCGAATCCAACCCAACGTCTATTATTGTGCGAATAATGTTTTTGAAAAGTTTTCCCAGATTAGATAACAAAGAAATTGATCTAAGGTTATTCAACTCACAGCTGTTGGAATTTTTTTTAATGGGAACTATTTTAGA
The DNA here is from genome assembly GCA_937620795.1 of Thecophora atra. Lineage (NCBI taxonomy): Eukaryota > Metazoa > Arthropoda > Insecta > Diptera > Conopidae > Thecophora > Thecophora atra. Next base: position 5,969,314 of record CALMKQ010000008.1, on the reverse strand, counting down.
TATCTTCTATGCGTTAGGAAAATATGAATTGCTTAAGCAATTATTAATAATAATTACGAAAAATTCGAATGCTTTCATAGAAAGTTTCCTAAGTAAAAAATTGACAAAAATGTCAACCTAGGAAGATGGCATTCATTAAGTGAAAAAAAATCATCACTAAAAGTAAAGGTATTTGCAGCAACTTGATCAAAGACTCACGAATGTGAGTTTTCTATATAAGAAACGTTTCTGTTAGGAGGACATCCCCTGTAAATATGAGAAAAATGGCCTTGAAGTTGTTGCAGTTTTTCCTCGTCATTATCAATAAAACCCCACCAACTGAAAGATTTTTCATTAAGGATTTTCTCTTCGCTCTTATCAAATTATAAATTTGCTTATGAGCCCTTGGTCCTGGAACAATCTTGCTCAGTTTATCAGAAAAAACTTTGGAATTTTCCACTTCTACTTGTCTTTTAATAATAATACTCAACAGCTGAATTTGTTTAGACAAAAGTAAATAGCTTGGGTTAGAGCGGTTCATGTTATTTTGATAAATACGTTTTAGCTCCTTTTGCCAACGATGTTTAATTTTATACAAATGTCTTATATTATCAGAAATTAAAATTTTTTTGTGTTTTCTAAGAATTTTTTATGAATGAAGCGTAACTAACGAATTTAAACAAGTTGTAAACTGGGTTATGAAGTCATCAATTTCATAATTACTTAAATTCCTACAAGAGGGAGGAAAGAAATTTAATATTTCATTTACAAAATTAATTCTAAACGACTCCCAATGGGTTGTTCTGTAGGAGGTGAAAAAATTTTGTGAATGGAGAACAAAATCAAAATCAGTGAATTTAATATACAATTTAAGCTTAAAGTGGTCAGAAAAAGTAGGAAGTCTGGAAATTTTAAAATTTGGATTTGTGGTGTTTAGAAGGTTTGAGCTAATTAAGAAGTGGTCGAGAAAAGACGAACCGTTAGGATAAGACGGTGTGGAGTCCGATAACCTTGTGAAGGTGAGAATATTGTGCTGTAACCAACTGAAGAAAGCATTACCGTTGGTATTGTTGAATGAATCACGCCAGTCAATGTTTTTTGAATTGAAGTATCCTCCAACAATGGACCCATCAAAATTTTGTGACAACCTCGTTAAGTTTGATAACCCATCATAAATTAAAGAATGTTAAGAATTACGTGGAATATACACCGATCCGAACAAGTTCGTTTTGATGACACTATTAACTAGCGTGTCAATCGATAGTAATAAGTTTGGAAAACTAACACACTTAATTATTGAAAATTTTAAGGTTTTTTTTTAAAGCTATGCCAACCCCAAGTTGACTATTACCACGAAGAAAAGTAAAATCCTCCAGGTAAACTTTTTGATTAGCCCTCAAGTGAGTTTCTTGAACAAACGCAACGTCAATGTTATTAAATTTGAATAACTGCAATAAATCTAGTCTTCGGCTCACATCAATTAGTGACCTTACATCAAATCCAAATACATTGACGCTTATGTCTCTGTTGTTTTTTTCAAACTGCTCAATATCTTTCAAAGTTAGAGGGAATGTTAAACACTAAAAATTTAAAACGATTCCATTCGATAGACTGATGATGTTATCCGCAATATTGGGAATGTTGTAAACTTGCAGTCTTTGAGGATTAAATTCTTTCGGACACAGAGCAGCGATGAGTGTCCATTTAAAGCAATATTCGTCGTTGTTTTGGACATTAATGCAGGCTTTCTTCTTATCCAGGACATTTGGTAGAGGCAAGTATGATGAACCTCTTATTGGGCCGTACTGATTTATGTTTATTTCGATATGGCAGATTTTCGCCAAGCTCCACCCACTATCTCTCTCCTGAAATTCGCTCACTTTTCTAGTAATGACCTCAAAATTTTCTCTGGAAAGTGGCACTATTTGTTGCTCCAGCTGAAGTATTTGCATTCTCGTTTGGAATGCTTTTAATTCCACGATCATATCATCATCTGAGGTAATTTTTATATACTCTCAGAAGAGCTCATTATTAAATTTCAACGACATGTGCTTATCTAAGCTAATTTTTAGCTCCTGCACAATGTCAACCTCACTTCTCAGAAATAATTCTTCGGGTATTAGCAAACCTTCATCTTTGTTTTCAAAAATAAAAGATTTAATCCTTTTATTGAAGGCGGACCTTATATATTTTATGTTGCTGTTAGGAGTAGATATTGAATATAAAAATGTTTGTTGAAGTCCGGATTACTAAGCACTGGCGCCGAAGAAAGACTGCGCTCTTCAAAGATCTTCAAAGGCGTGCTTAGCTTCGTCAGTTAGCGCAAATTTCTTCATTTGGTCTTTCTTGAGACAGTCATGCAGCGGAGCTGCTATTGTCGAATAGTCCCTAATGAATCTACGGTACCAGCCTGACATCCCTAGAAACCGTCTTAACTGTTTTGGCGTTCTAGGCTCCGGAAACTCGTCAATCGCAGCCACCTTCTTGCTATCTGTCCTGATGCTTCCGTCCCCAACAACATAACCCAGGTACCTCACCTCTTTGTAGCAAAATTTGCTTTTCTCAACATTTATTGTGAGTTTTGCATCCCGCAGACATTCGGCCACCCGATCCAGCAGTGCAAGATGTGACTCGAAACTGGCAGAACACACCAGAAGATCATCGAGGTAGACAAAGACACGTTCCCTAAGTTCAGCTGGTATGACTTTGTCCATTAGCGTACACATACGCTGCGCGGCATTACACAGTCCGAACGGCATTGAGGTAAACTGATATAACGGCCGCCCTGGAACTGTGAATGCCGTCTTACCTCTCGACTTCTATTCCAATGGTATCTCCCAGAACGCATCCTTCAAATCGATCGCACTGATAAAGCGAATGTCCTGAAGTCTGGCAAGGATGCCCTCAATGTGAGGTAACGGGTATGCGTCTTTAATCGTTCGTTCGTTTAGTTTCCTAGCATCAAGGCATAGTCGGTTTTTAGTCCCTGTTCTTACCAAACACACTGGAGAGCTCCAGCTCAGTTGCTGAATCACAGGTGAAATGGGGTAGTGGCGTTGTTTTACTGGAAGATGCTCATCTACCACTTCTATCACGTGCTCTTCCATGTTGGTTCGCCCGAGACCCAGAAGAGCACAAGATGGGAATCTCGCTTTAACCTTTTCCAGTGCTACCTCTTGCTCTTTGGTAAGAATGTGTAGGTCCGTATCGAAAGTCAGGTCTGAAGATGTCTGTTTCAATTCACTCACAGACGCTGAGCTGGTTGCGTCAACCCTTACACCTGTACATTTACTAATTACTGACTACCCAAAGGTTCTCCAGAAGTCCACCCCAAAGTAAAATTAAAAAGGCAAAAATAAAAGCGGGAACTATAAGAAACTCCATGTCCTTTGTCAAGCCCTCCAAGACAACCGGAAGTGAAATTGCACCTATCACAGCGGTTTCACCTCAGTTTGCAGTCCTTACTTTCTGCCCTTGTATCGGAATGACTTGCTTGTTTCGTGTTTTAATGAATTCTAAAGCACCATTTCCGATACAGTTAGCAGAAGCACCTGAATCCAGCAATGCTACCACGTTTTCACCGTCCACCTTAGTTTTAGCGAAAAATCTATTATCGCCTTCCAGCGTCACAATGGCAGAGACTAAAACTTTCTTTATTTTCTTCATCATATGTCTCTTGGCCCTCATCTTCGCTATCTTATCGAAGTTCCTCTATTTCCTGCCAAGTACAACCTCACTTAAAAAGATTTTCTCCCTCACAGCTTCGTACTCGACCTTGCGCTGGTGTAAAATTTTTACTGGACGACCTATCGGGCTATGGCTGCGGATCACTGGATCCTTCCTCTGTAGAATCCTTACAGGTTGGCCGGGAACTCCTCCTTTAGTGCAGAGATCCCCGGATTCCCTGCAGGATTCGCGTTTCCCGGACGATATTCACAATAAGATACATCACTATGACAAACAAAACACGTCATATTGTGGAATGCCGAGTTACACTTCGCGTCAAGTTGGTTTTTCTTGAAGTGGTCCCAGGCATTCCGCAACTAAAACATAAATTAACATAAAACGGAGACTGACAAAAGACTTGGTTACTACTAAATGGACGAGACACAGACATAAACGGACGTGGACCTGAAGGACCCGGTCCCTGAGGAAATCCCTTCTTTGGGGTACATTTAAATTGGGCCGCTGAGGAGCCAGAACCTCCACACTAGTTGAAGGTTCTCCATTCTCAAGCAGCAACCCCACCTCGCTAACCTACCTTGCCTTCGCTCTACTATCGCTAATGACCTTTTCAGCTCTTCTGCACTCGGTGCAAAATTCTTTTAACGAGCTTACTTTACAGGCAAAGGTCAGGCTAGCAAGGTTTGCGCTTAAATTGGATCTAATAATTGTAATTAGTTGCTCCTCAGGAATTTTCTTTCGCAGCCTGAGGGTGAGATTATGGATCTCAGCATAAAACTCCTCAAAGGATCCACCTACTTGTTGTTTCCGATCCATAATCTCCCTTATAATCTAGTTGTCGGAGTCTACAGATCGGAAGTTGCATAGCAGCTCTCTTTTTAAATCTTCATATCCGAAGTCTGGGTCACTCTCGTGATCTTCCAGCACCCTCCAATACTACATAGCCAAGGCTCCAGTGACCAGGCAGTGGAAATCGGTGAAGAGCTGTTCATAAGAAATTTCATATTGTTTCCGCATCTTTTCGATGCGGAATATGAAGCTCTGCACTGTCAATTCCTTACAAGAGCCTTCGAACTTAACATGCCACTTGTAGAGTGACTGACAGCATCAGAAGCCTCTCGCCTTGTCGGAGTGGAGGCGTCTCTTGGATAGGGGTTTGGTGGTATACGTGCCACCACGAAGTTGCTGCATGGCTTCTGCGCAACCTGCCATCATCTGCCCCTGCTGCATCATCATTGCAAGACTCTCGCTCACGTTCCATGCACCAAACACTCACTCACAAAACTCACACTAAGGCGAAACTGATCAAAGCAAATACGAAATTGGAAGAATGTAAACCGGAAAGAAAGTATATAAAAAAAAAATGAAAGAATGCAAAAATAATAATAAAAAAAACTCCAACAACTACAACCAGCTAAAAAAAATGAAAAATTATTTATAAAAGTAATAATAATTATAAAAAACTATATATATAAAAAAATAATTTAAAAAAATGATTAAAAATTAATTGAGAAACACTGCGACTCAAAGGCAAAAATAAAGAGTAATGATTAATGAAATAAGAAAAATAATATAAAATATAAAAATATAGTAAAAGAATAAAATAATAATAACTAATTAACAAATTAGATGAAAATAACAAATAAAAATGAAAAAAGAAAAAAAATTTAATCCCCTTTAGTATACTGGAGATTCGCCTCACAAGTACAACCACTGAAAGTTTAAAAGTTGGTAGCGAATCTGTCGGTACATGTATCATGCACATCCGATACTGCATTGTTTAATGTATACACATTAAATAAAAAGGATGATTTTATGATCTTGGTTATGTATGTGGATGATCTGTTGATTGCAGGAAGTAGTCTCGATTCGATCAAACGTTTTAAAAAAAAATTAAGTGAAAATTTTGAAATGTCCGATTGTGGTGAACTTAAACACTTTTTGGGGATGAAAATTGAATCAGAGGATGCATGTATAAAGCTGTCACAGGAAGTAAATATTGCGAAGATATTGCTGAAGTTTGGGTTGAACGAATGTAATCCAGTAAAAAGCCTTATGGAAAAAGGTTTGCAACTCTTGAAAAAGCAAGATGATGCTATTTTACATAAACCATATAGGGAAATGTTGGGTAGCATAATGTATATTATGCTATGCACTATCCCGGACATTTGTTTTCCGGTTGGATACATGGGTCGATTTCAACAAAATCCTGCGGAAGAACATTGGCAAGCCCTAAAAAGAATACTTAGATATTTGAAAGGAACTAAGTTTACTAAATTAATTTTTAATAAAATAAATACCAGCAAAGTACTTGTAGGATATGCAGATGCTGATTGGGCAAGTGATACAGTTGATCGAAAATCAGTAAGTGGTTTTATCTTTCAAGTATATGGTTGCACAGTTTCATGGAGTAGTAAAAAACAAGTTACTGTAGCAGTATCATCGAGTGAATCCGAATACGTGGCATTAAGTACAGCAACAACTGAAGCAATTTTGGCTAAGAGGATTATTACAAGATTTAAAACAAATTGATGATGAAGCAAGAACAATATTTGAAGATAATAGAGGCTGTATTGGAATGGCGAGTTCAACGGAATCAAAACGGCTAAGCACATTGATATTAAACATCATTTTATTACAGACTGCATAGAAAATAAACTCATTAATATTCAATCAATTAACACTCAAGATCAAGTAGCAGATATATGTACAAAAGCAGTGGATGTTATAAAATATAAAAAATTAAGTTTGATGTTAGGGTTGTGCGATTGAGAAGGGGTATTGGAATAATCGCAATCTTACATGAATCATTATTAAATTATACTACTGTATAATAACTTGCTTATTTCAATTGTTTTGTAATTGAATATATATTTGAATTGTTGTTTGCTGTCATTTAAAAAATCATTAATAGAATAATAGAAAATTATTGTTATTCAGATCGTCTTGAGAATTGCTGTATATTGTTTTTCAAATAAAACTGAAAAGTTCTTTTGTTAATTCTTTCGAAGCTGTTTGCATTATTAGAAGATTATAACAGGTTATTATTAAGAAGGGTATGTATTACGTTAAGAAATCTATTGTTAGTCAATTATTAGTGCATTGCCTGAAAAATTTGAAATTTGAAATTGCCTGAAACATTGCCTGAGAAATTTGATCCAATTGTTACCGCACTGCAAAACATGGATGATAAGAAATTAACGCTTGAGCTAGTAAAAGAAAGATTAATATCTGAAGAAACAAAGTTGTCTGATCGCCAAGTGGAAGAAGTGTCAGAAAAGATGGCATTTTCTGGTAAGAAGCAATTTAAGAAACCTTTTAAATTTCAAGGTAAGTGCTTCAAATGTAATAAGTTTGGTCACAAAGCTAAATTTTCGGCAATATGATGCGCGAAGTGCCATAGAGAAAAATACAAAAGTCTGTTTTATGGCTGATAGCACCAAGCAGAATATGAAAAAGTCAAAATTGAATTCAATTGAATTATTAATAAAGGATGTGTTGTATGTTCCAGAATAACGTGATAATTTTCTCTCTGTTCGCAAACTTATTAATAGTGGAATTAAAGTAATATTTTGCAAAAAAGAAGTAAATTTAATCAAAGATGGTCAAAGAATTGCCACAGCGTACTTACGAGGAGGATTGTTTGAAATAGATATAGATTTATATCAGAAGAATGCTTACGAATGCAATTCTGATAAGGTGAAACTATGGCATAAGCGTTTTGGGCATATTGGTCAACAAGCATTTAATGACTTGATAAAAAATAATTTGGCAAAGGGATTAGATGTTAAAACCGAAGCTTTTATTTTTTGTGATGTTTGTGTTCAAGGTAAACAAACGCGTGATCCATTTAAAGGTACCCGGGACGAGTCTAAAAGAGTTCTTGAAAGAATACATTCTGATGTATGTGGGCCGATGGATCCTGTTGCTTGGAATTGTTCAAAATACATTGTATCCTTTATCGATGACTTTACACATTTTGCCATGATATATACAATTAAGAAAAAATCTGAAGTCTTCTCTGTAATGCAAGAATATGAAGCAATGGTAAGCGCAAAATTTGGACGTTTAATTTCAAAGCTGACAATTGACAACGGAGGAGAGTACATTTCAGCATGTCAAGATAAGTGGTATAAAGAAAAAGGAATTTCTGTAGAAATGACAGTACCATATACACCGCAACAGAACGGTGTTGCAGAGCGATTTAACAGAACACTGATTGAAAAAGTAAGGACAATGTTACTGGAAAGTAATGTACCGAAGCGACTTTGGTGTGAAGCAGCGTCTACTTCAGTATATTTAATTAATAGAAGTCCCACGAAATCCCTCAAAAATTAAAGCACTCCAGCAGAAATGTGGTATGGTACCAAACCTGATCTTAATAAATTGCGAGTGTTTGGCTGTAAGGCATTCGCGTGGATACCTAGTCAATGCAGAAAGAAGCTGGATGCTAAAAGTTCAATATCTGTGATGGTTGGATATGCTTCGGGAGCATATATGGAACACTGATGATTATTTCCCGCAGCAGGAAATTATCACACAACACGGAGTGAGTTTAATTACAAAAATGATAGACATGTATATATATTTTAAACGAAGTGAGGAAATTAGTAACATATGGAATAAATTGAAAAATAAACTTGTTGAAATGCATTCGGACTATTGTATTAACAATTTATTATTAATTAGTTAATTAATGTTAATATTGCCAATGATAATCACTCTGTATAAGTCATTAACAGTAATTAATAATAGTTCGATAACAATTAACATAACGGACTAACATAAGAAATAAAGGTTCGAAGCAAACAAGCAACGGTGAGCGCGAAGTTGAGTGACACGAAACAAGGTCAAAGCAGAAGAAACAGAAAAGGTGAACAACACGAGAGCATACAAGGCCACACGAAAACACGGAAGACAGGAACAACATAAACGTGTTGACGAACTAAATAATCGAACATAGCGAAGAACGGGAACTTGTTTTCGAACAAACGAGACAACGCCAGAGCATAGCGGGAAACGTATAACGGAAGCAAGGAAAAGTGGTCTATAAAAGAACGAACAACCAAGCAGCAGGGATTCAGTCGAGTTTGAGCCGAGACTTCGTGAAGTACAGAGTTAAATCCCAGCAGAGAACCAGAGTATACTTTAAAACAGTGAACAGTGAATAGTGAGCAGAGAGTTCGCATAAAAGACAGTCACGGTGAAGACCTACAGTACATATCAAAACTTATTGATTTGCGTGCCTAAGCCCTTCAATAAAGCGCCTTTGACGAATACACTTCGCATCGCTGCATCTGTTGTGCGTAAGCCCATCAGCGATCAGCACCAACACTTTATTGACTTGTGTGCGTAAGCCCTTCAATAAAGCGCCTTTGACGATTATCCTTCGTATCGCTGCATCCGTTGTGCGTAAGCCCATCAGCGATCAGCACCGACATTTATTGACTTGTGTGCGTAAGTCCTTCAATAAAGTGTCTTCGACAATTATACCTCGCATCGCTGCATCTGTTGTGAGTAAGCCCATCAGCGATCAGCACCGACATTTATTGACTTGTGTGCGTAAGCCCTTCAATAAAGTGTCTTTGACAATTATACTCCGCACCGCTGCGTCTGTTACGCGTACGCCCACCAGCGGAGCCCGAACGACCACGACGACACTACAAGCATTACTATTACTATTAATATTACCAGTACTATTATTAGCAGTAAAACAAGCCTTGTTAGTTTTAAGCATCAATATATTGTTATTACCAAAATAAGCGAAAGGAGTTCAAATAAACGAATCATTGTACCATAGAACCTCAGGTCTTGTAATTCGAACCCTGGACATCCGCTGAGATTATCTCGGCTAACCGAATTTCGTTACAAGTGGCGCCCGAACAGGGACTTAAGTTTACAAAGACATACGCTTACAATACACACATCGAAGGACGAAGGATGGTTCGTGTCAGTTGGGTACACGAGCTCTCCAACGACGAACTGGTGAAAGTCATGGAGACGTATGGCGTGTCCACTGCAGGCTCCAGTAAGGAAAAACGAAGACGATTCAGCGCTTGGATCGTAAATGGTGTCCACGAGGCCGCGGTGAATGAAGAGCTCAACGCACTCGAAGAGAAGCACCGACGTAAAACTGGCGCATGGTCCGAGAAGAAGACAGCGAATATGAGGAACAGCGTGGAAGACCCAGAAGTCACCGTCATGACTTCCTCAAGCTTGACTCCAAGAAGTATATCAGTGGCGCAGCAGGTACCGGTTCCACATTACGCGATGGTTATCGACATCGTGCGGAAGTGGTCAGAAAGATACGACGGCGAAAAGGACCCACTCCTATTCACAGAGCGCATCGAAGAACTGGCAGAGACGTTTGGCCTGGATATCGACATGCTACCAAGGACAATGCCAGAGTTGCTGAAAGGAAGGGCACTGTTATGGTTCCGTAACAACAATGCAAAGTGGCAGCACTGGGAAGCCTTTAAAACAGACTTCCAAAATTTCTTCTTACCGGCCCGTTATTTCGAAAGTCTGGAGGATAAGATCCGGAAATCACATCACCTAGAAGGAGAAGAGTTTAAAAATTATGTTATTCGTCTACAAAATATGATGAGATACGCAGATTATACCGAGAGTCTAAAATTAGAACGAATCTACAGGAACAGCAGGAAAGAATTCCAGTTTTATATTAGACGGATGGATTTTAACAGTCTACAAGAACTGTTAACGCTGGCTGCAGACCTCGAGTGTCTCGCGAGTGGAGGCCCACCCATGAGCCTGGTGTGTCCACAGTGGAAGTTCCCGGATAATAAAATTCTCAGTCCTCAGCAAGAGAATGATTATATTGGCCGACCAAATAAAAGCGGGAACTATGAGAAACTCAATGTCCTTTGTCAAGCCCTCCAAGACAACCGGAAGTGAAATTGCACCTATCACAGCGGTTTTACCTCAGTTTGCAGTCCTTACTTTCTGCCCTTGTATCGGAATGACTTGCTTGTTTCGTGTTTTAATGAATTCTAAAGCACCATTTCCGATACAGTTAGCAGAAGCACCTGAATCCAGCAATGCTACCACGTTTTCACCGTCCACCTTAGTTTTAGCGAAAAATCTATTATCGCCTTCCAGCGTCACAATGGCAGAGACTAAAACTTTCTTAATTTTCTTCATCATATGTCTCTTGGGCCTCATCTTCGCTATCTTATCGAAGTTCCTCTTTTTCTTGCCAAGTACAACCTCACTTAAAAAGATTTTCTCCCTCACAGCTTCGTACTCGACCTTGCGCTGGTGTAAAGTTTTTACTGGACGACCTATCGGGCTATGGCTGCGGATCACTGGATCCTTCCTCTGTAGAATCCTTACAGGTTGGCCGGGAACTCCTCCTTTAGTGCAGAGATCCCCGGATTCCCTGCAGGATTCGCGTTTCCCGGACGATATTCACAATAAGATACATCACTATGACAAACAAAACACGTCATATTGTGGAAAGCCGAGTTACACTTCGCGTCAAGTTGGTTTTTCTTGAAGTGGTCCCAGGCATTCCGCAACTAAAACATAAATTAACATGAAACGGAGACTGACAAAAGACTTGGTTACTACTAAATGGACGAGACACAGACATAAACGGACGTGGACCTGAAGGACCCGGTCCCTGAGGAAATCCCTTCTTTGGGGTACATTTAAATTGGGCCGCTGAGGAGCCAGAGCCTCCACACTAGTTGAAGGTTCTCCCTTCTCAAGCAGCAACCCCACCTCGCTAACCTGCCTTGCCTTCGCTCTACTATCGCTAATGAGTTTTCAGCTCTTCTGCACTCGGTGCAAAATTCTTTTAACGAGCTTACTTTACAGGCAAAGGTCAGGCTAGCAAGATTTGCCCTTAAATTGGATCTAATAATTGTAATTAGTTCCTCCTCAGGAATTTTCTTCCGCAGCCTGAAGGTGAGATTATGGATCTCAGCATAAAACTCTTCAAAGGATCCACCTACTTGTTGTTTCCGATCCATAATCTCCCTTATAATATAGTTGTCGGAGTCTACAGATCGGAAGTTGCATAGCAGCTCTCTTTTTAAATCTTCATATCCGAAGTCTGGGTCACTCTCGTGATCCTCCAGCACCCGCCAATACTAGTTAGCCGCGGCTCCAGTGACCAGGCAGTGGAAATCGGTGAAGAGCTGTTCATAAGAAATTGTTTTCGCAACTTTTCGATGCGGAATATGAAGCTCTCCACTGTCAATTCCTTACAAGAGCCTTCGAACTTAACATGCCACTTGTAGAGTGACTGACAGCATCAGGAGGCGTCTCTTGGATAGGGGTTTGGTGGTATACGTGACGCCTCCATCGCAGCCGCTCTTCTGCCAAGGTCTGTGAAACCACCACGAAGTTGCTGCATGGCTTCTGCGCAACCTGCCATCATCTGCCCCTGCTGCATCATCATTGCAAGACTCTCGCTCACGTTCCATGCACCAAACACTCACTCACAAAACTCACACTAAGGCGAAACTGATCAAAGCGAATACGAAATTGGAAGAATGTAAACCGGAAAGAAAGTATATAAAAAAAAAAGAAAGAATGCAAAAATAATAATAAAAAAAAACTCCAACAACTACAACCAGCTAAAAAAAAAATGAAAAATTATTTATAAAGATAATAATAATTATAAAAAACTATATATATAAAAAAATAATTTAAAAAATGATTAAAAATTAATTAAGAAACACTGCGACTCAGAGGCAAAAATAAAGAGTAATGATTAATGAAATAAGAAAAATAATATAAAATATACAAATATAGTAAAATAATAAAATAATAATAATTAATAAACAAATTAGATAAAAATAACAAATAAAAATGAAAAAAGTAAAAAAATTTAACCCCCTTTATTATACTGGAGATTCGCCTCACAAGTACAACCACTGAAAGTTTGAAAGTTGGTAGCGAATCTGTCGGTACATGTATCATGCACATCCGATACTGCATTGTTTAATGTATACACATTAAATAAAAAGGATGATTTTATGATCTTGGTTATGTATGTGGATGATCTGTTGATTGCAGGAAGTAGTCTCGATTCGATCAAACGTTTTAAAAAAAAATTAAGTGAAAATTTTGAAATGTCCGATTGTGGTGAACTTAAACACTTTTTGGGGATGAAAATTGAATCAGAGGATGCATGTATAAAGCTGTCACAGGAAGTAAATATTGCGAAGATATTGCTGAAGTTTGGGTTGAACGAATGTAATCCAGTAAAAAGCCTTATGGAAAAAGGTTTGCAACTCTTGAAAAAGCAAGATGATGCTATTTTACATAAACCATATAGGGAAATGTTGGGTAGCATAATGTATATTATGCTATGCACTATCCCGGACATTTGTTTTCCGGTTGGATACATGGGTCGATTTCAACAAAATCCTGCGGAAGAACATTGGCAAGCCCTAAAAAGAATACTTAGATATTTGAAAGGAACTAAGTTTACTAAATTAATTTTTAATAAAATAAATACCAGCAAAGTACTTGTAGGATATGCAGATGCTGATTGGGCAAGTGATACAGTTGATCGAAAATCAGTAAGTGGTTTTATCTTTCAAGTATATGGTTGCACAGTTTCATGGAGTAGTAAAAAACAAGTTACTGTAGCAGTATCATCGAGTGAATCCGAATACGTGGCATTAAGTACAGCAACAACTGAAGCAATTTTGGCTAAGAGGATTATTACAAGATTTAAAACAAATTGATGATGAAGCAAGAACAATATTTGAAGATAATAGAGGCTGTATTGGAATGGCGAGTTCAACGGAATCAAAACGGCTAAGCACATTGATATTAAACATCATTTTATTACAGACTGCATAGAAAATAAACTCATTAATATTCAATCAATTAACACTCAAGATCAAGTAGCAGATATATGTACAAAAGCAGTGGATGTTATAAAATATAAAAAATTAAGTTTGATGTTAGGGTTGTGCGATTGAGAAGGGGTATTGGAATAATCGCAATCTTACATGAATCATTATTAAATTATACTACTGTATAATAACTTGCTTATTTCAATTGTTTTGTAATTGAATATATATTTGAATTGTTGTTTGCTGTCATTTAAAAAATCATTAATAGAATAATAGAAAATTATTGTTATTCAGATCGTCTTGAGAATTGCTGTATATTGTTTTTCAAATAAAACTGAAAAGTTCTTTTGTTAATTCTTTCGAAGCTGTTTGCATTATTAGAAGATTATAACAGGTTATTATTAAGAAGGGTATGTATTACGTTAAGAAATCTATTGTTAGTCAATTATTAGTGCATTGCCTGAAAAATTTGAAATTTGAAATTGCCTGAAACATTGCCTGAGAAATTTGATCCAATTGTTACCGCACTGCAAAACATGGATGATAAGAAATTAACGCTTGAGCTAGTAAAAGAAAGATTAATATCTGAAGAAACAAAGTTGTCTGATCGCCAAGTGGAAGAAGTGTCAGAAAAGATGGCATTTTCTGGTAAGAAGCAATTTAAGAAACCTTTTAAATTTCAAGGTAAGTGCTTCAAATGTAATAAGTTTGGTCACAAAGCTAAATTTTCGGCAATATGATGCGCGAAGTGCCATAGAGAAAAATACAAAAGTCTGTTTTATGGCTGATAGCACCAAGCAGAATATGAAAAAGTCAAAATTGAATTGAATTGAATTATTAATAAAGGATGTGTTGTATGTTCCAGAATAACGTGATAATTTGCTCTCTGTTCGCAAACTTATTAATAGTGGAATTAAAGTAATATTTTGCAAAAAAGAAGTAAATTTAATCAAAGATGGTCAAAGAATTGCCACAGCGTACTTACGAGGAGGATTGTTTGAAATAGATATAGATTTATATCAGAAGAATGCTTACGAATGCAATTCTGATAAGGTGAAACTATGGCATAAGCGTTTTGGGCATATTGGTCAACAAGCATTTAATGACTTGATAAAAAATAATTTGGCAAAGGGATTAGATGTTAAAACCGAAGCTTTTATTTTTTGTGATGTTTGTGTTCAAGGTAAACAAACGCGTGATCCATTTAAAGGTACCCGGGACGAGTCTAAAAGAGTTCTTGAAAGAATACATTCTGATGTATGTGGGCCGATGGATCCTGTTGCTTGGAATTGTTCAAAATACATTGTAACCTTTATCGATGACTTTACACATTTTGCCATGATATATACAATTAAGAAAAAATCTGAAGTCTTCTCTGTAATGCAAGAATATGAAGCAATGGTAAGCGCAAAATTTGGACGTTTAATTTCAAAGCTGACAATTGACAACGGAGGAGAGTACATTTCAGCATGTCAAGATAAGTGGTATAAAGAAAAAGGAATTTCTGTAGAAATGACAGTACCATATACACCGCAACAGAACGGTGTTGCAGAGCGATTTAACAGAACACTGATTGAAAAAGTAAGGACAATGTTACTGGAAAGTAATGTACCGAAGCGACTTTGGTGTGAAGCAGCGTCTACTTCAGTATATTTAATTAATAGAAGTCCCACGAAATCCCTCAAAAATTAAAGCACTCCAGCAGAAATGTGGTATGGTACCAAACCTGATCTTAATAAATTGCGAGTGTTTGGCTGTAAGGCATTCGCGTGGATACCTAGTCAATGCAGAAAGAAGCTGGATGCTAAAAGTTCAATATCTGTGATGGTTGGATATGCTTCGGGAGCATATATGGAACACTGATGATTATTTCCCGCAGCAGGAAATTATCACACAACACGGAGTGAGTTTAATTACAAAAATGATAGACATGTATATATATATTAAACGAAGTGAGGAAATTAGTAACATATGGAATAAATTGAAAAATAAACTTGTTGAAATGCATTCGGACTATTGTATTAACAATTTGTTATTAATTAGTTAATTAATGTTAATATTGCCAATGATAATCACTCTGTATAAGTCATTAACAGTAATTAATAATAGTTCGATAACAATTAACATAACGGACTAACATAAGAAATAAAGGTTCGAAGCAAACAAGCAACGGTGAGCGCGAAGTTGAGTGACACGAAACAAGGTCAAAGCAGAAGAAACAGAAAAGGTGAACAACACGAGAGCATACAAGGCCACACGAAAACACGGAAGACAGGAACAACATAAACGTGTTGACGAACTAAATAATCGAACATAGCGAAGAACGGGAACTTGTTTTCGAACAAACGAGACAACGCCAGAGCATAGCGGGAAACGTATAACGGAAGCAAGGAAAAGTGGTCTATAAAAGAACGAACAACCAAGCAGCAGGGATTCAGTCGAGTTTGAGCCGAGACTTCGTGAAGTACAGAGTTAAATCCCAGCAGAGAACCAGAGTATACTTTAAAACAGTGAACAGTGAATAGTGAGCAGAGAGTTCGCATAAAAGACAGTCACGGTGAAGACCTACAGTACATATCAAAACTTATTGATTTGCGTGCCTAAGCCCTTCAATAAAGCGCCTTTGACGAATACACTTCGCATCGCTGCATCTGTTGTGCGTAAGCCCATCAGCGATCAGCACCAACACTTTATTGACTTGTGTGCGTAAGCCCTTCAATAAAGCGCCTTTGACGATTATCCTTCGTATCGCTGCATCCGTTGTGCGTAAGCCCATCAGCGATCAGCACCGACATTTATTGACTTGTGTGCGTAAGTCCTTCAATAAAGTGTCTTCGACAATTATACCTCGCATCGCTGCATCTGTTGTGCGTAAGCCCATCAGCGATCAGCACCGACATTTATTGACTTGTGTGCGTAAGCCCTTCAATAAAGTGTCTTTGACAATTATACTCCGCACCGCTGCGTCTGTTACGCGTACGCCCACCAGCGGAGCCCGAACGACCACGACGACACTACAAGCATTACTATTACAATTAATATTACCAGTACTATTATTAGCAGTAAAACAAGCCTTGTTAGTTTTAAGCATCAATATATTGTTATTACCAAAATAAGCGAAAGGAGTTCAAATAAACGAATCATTGTACCATAGAACCTCAGGTCTTGTAATTCGAACCCTGGACATCCGCTGAGATTATCTCGGCTAACCGAATTTCGTTACAAGTGGCGCCCGAACAGGGACTTAAGTTTACAAAGACATACGCTTACAATACACACATCGAAGGACGAAGGATGGTTCGTGTCAGTTGGGTACACGAGCTCTCCAACGACGAACTGGTGAAAGTCATGGAGACGTATGGCGTGTCCACTGCAGGCTCCAGTAAGGAAAAACGAAGACGATTCAGCGCTTGGATCGTAAATGGTGTCCAAGAGGCCGCGGTGAATGAAGAGGTCAACGCACTCGAAGAGAAGCACCGACGTAAAACTGGCGCATGGTCCGAGAAGAAGACAGCGAATATGAGGAACAGCGTGGAAGACCCAGAAGTCACCGTCATGACTTCCTCAAGCTTGACTCCAAGAAGTATATCAGTGGCGCAGCAGGTACCGGTTCCACATTACGCGATGGTTATCGACATCGTGCGGAAGTGGTCAGAAAGATACGACGGCGAAAAGGACCCACTCCTATTCACAGAGCGCATCGAAGAACTGGCAGAGACGTTTGGCCTGGATATCGACATGCTACCAAGGACAATGCCAGAGTTGCTGAAAGGAAGGGCACTGTTATGGTTCCGTAACAACAATGCAAAGTGGCAGCACTGGGAAGCCTTTAAAACAGACTTCCAAAATTTCTTCTTACCGGCCCGTTATTTCGAAAGTCTGGAGGATAAGATCCGGAAATCACATCACCTAGAAGGAGAAGAGTTTAAAAATTATGTTATTCGTCTACAAAATATGATGAGATACGCAGATTATACCGAGAGTCTAAAATTAGAACGAATCTACAGGAACAGCAGGAAAGAATTCCAGTTCTATATTAGACGGATGGATTTTAACAGTCTACAAGAACTGTTAACGCTGGCTGCAGACCTCGAGTGTCTCGCGAGTGGAGGCCCACCCATGAGCCTGGTGTGTCCACAGTGGAAGTTCCCGGATAATAAAATTCTCAGTCCTCAGCAAGAGAATGATTATATTGGCCGACCAAATAAAAGCGGGAACTATGAGAAACTCAATGTCCTTTGTCAAGCCCTCCAAGACAACCGGAAGTGAAATTGCACCTATCACAGCGGTTTTACCTCAGTTTGCAGTCCTTACTTTCTGCCCTTGTATCGGAATGACTTGCTTGTTTCGTGTTTTAATGAATTCTAAAGCACCATTTCCGATACAGTTAGCAGAAGCACCTGAATCCAGCAATGCTACCACGTTTTCACCGTCCACCTTAGTTTTAGCGAAAAATCTATTATCGCCTTCCAGCGTCACAATGGCAGAGACTAAAACTTTCTTAATTTTCTTCATCATATGTCTCTTGGCCCTCATCTTCGCTATCTTATCGAAGTTCCTCTTTTTCTTGCCAAGTACAACCTCACTTAAAAAGATTTTCTCCCTCACAGCTTCGTACTCGACCTTGCGCTGGTGTAAAGTTTTTACTGGACGACCTATCGGGCTATGGCTGCGGATCACTGGATCCTTCCTCTGTAGAATCCTTACAGGTTGGCCGGGAACTCCTCCTTTAGTGCAGAGATCCCCGGATTCCCTGCAGGATTCGCATTTCCCGGACGATATTCACAATAAGATACATCACTATGACAAACAAAACACGTCATATTGTGGAAAGCCGAGTTACACTTCGCGTCAAGTTGGTTTTTCTTGAAGTGGTCCCAGGCATTCCGCAACTAAAACATAAATTAACATGAAACGGAGACTGACAAAAGACTTGGTTACTACTAAATGGACGAGACACAGACATAAACGGACGTGGACCTGAAGGACCCGGTCCCTGAGGAAATCCCTTCTTTGGGGTACATTTAAATTGGGCCGCTGAGGAGCCAGAGCCTCCACACTAGTTGAAGGTTCTCCCTTCTCAAGCAGCAACCCCACCTCGCTAACCTGCCTTGCCTTCGCTCTACTATCGCTAATGAGTTTTCAGCTCTTCTGCACTCGGTGCAAAATTCTTTTAACGAGCTTACTTTACAGGCAAAGGTCAGGCTAGCAAGGTTTGCCCTTAAATTGGATCTAATAATTGTAATTAGTTCCTCCTCAGGAATTTTCTTCCGCAGCCTGAAGGTGAGATTATGGATCTCAGCATAAAACTCTTCAAAGGATCCACCTACTTGTTGTTTCCGATCCATAATCTCCCTTATAATATAGTTGTCGGAGTCTACAGATCGGAAGTTGCATAGCAGCTCTCTTTTTAAATCTTCATATCCGAAGTCTGGGTCACTCTCGTGATCCTCCAGCACCCGCCAATACTAGTTAGCCGCGGCTCCAGTGACCAGGCAGTGGAAATCGGTGAAGAGCTGTTCATAAGAAATTGTTTTCGCAACTTTTCGATGCGGAATATGAAGCTCTCCACTGTCAATTCCTTACAAGAGCCTTCGAACTTAACATGCCACTTGTAGAGTGACTGACAGCATCAGGAGGCGTCTCTTGGATAGGGGTTTGGTGGTATACGTGACGCCTCCATCGCAGCCGCTCTTCTGCCAAGGTCTGTGAAACCACCACGAAGTTGCTGCATGGCTTCTGCGCAACCTGCCATCATCTGCCCCTGCTGCATCATCATTGCAAGACTCTCGCTCACGTTCCATGCACCAAACACTCACTCACAAAACTCACACTAAGGCGAAACTGATCAAAGCAAATACGAAATTGGAAGAATGTAAACCGGAAAGAAAGTATATAAAAAAAAAATGAAAGAATGCAAAAATAATAATAAAAAAAACTCCAACAACTACAACCAGCTAAAAAAAATGAAAAATTATTTATAAAAGTAATAATAATTATAAAAAACTATATATATAAAAAAATAATTTAAAAAAATGATTAAAAATTAATTGAGAAACACTGCGACTCAAAGGCAAAAATAAAGAGTAATGATTAATGAAATAAGAAAAATAATATAAAATATAAAAATATAGTAAAAGAATAAAATAATAATAACTAATTAACAAATTAGATGAAAATAACAAATAAAAATGAAAAAAGAAAAAAAATTTAATCCCCTTTAGTATACTGGAGATTCGCCTCACAAGTACAACCACTGAAAGTTTAAAAGTTGGTAGCGAATCTGCCAGCAACTCACCTGTTGAAAACAACAGTGAAAAGTCCTGCGACTGGTACCACTTACGAAAACACTGGTGCCTTACTGAAGGAACCCAGTCGCAAAATCTTCCACAACATAAAGTTGTAGCAACTCCAGTTTCTGCGCAAAAACAATTCCTTGTGAAACTACTGTTCGAGGCAGAAACCAGCGTTGCTACGCCGTCCACACACAAATAAGTAAAAGAAACAGAAAAGTGGAAAGCAAAATAAAACTCAAATTAGAAGATAGGAAAAATTAAGAAATGAAACTAAAAAAAAAAATAAAAAATGAAACGTTGGAAATAATGTAACGTTGGGCGCCATTTCTGTTGTAAGCAAGGTTAGGGTGGCGTGGCACGGTGGCTGCGGCTAGGCTCGCCGACAATATGGGGTGGTTTCTTGCCACCATACCCACAATAGAAAAACAATATCGTGCAAAATTTTCTTTTTCTACCAAAAAGAAAAGGAGCGGATAGAGGAAGGATAAGGAGAGAATTAAGACAAAACACTAGTCACAAACAACTCCTAAGTTCCCTAATGGGTTATTCAATGCAAACCCTCTCACACTCAGAATTACCTAATCATAAAACCTATCATACGATCATCCAGTCCCACAGACCCATCAGAATATAAACATTTGTTAATGATAATTACTTTTAAGAATGAAATGCCGCTAATGGTTTATGAATATTATTATTCAATTCAATTTATTCATTCAAATATGGTACACTAAGACATCTTTTATAGTACATTAATGACTAAAAGCAAGAAATAATAATAAACTTAAAAAAAAAACTAGACAAAACAAAGTGAGTAACACTAATAAATAAATAAAGCAATCTTAGCAATAAGAGAGCAAATAAGTAAGAGAGCAAAACAAATAAGTAGAAATTAAGAAAGTGAAATAACAGAAAGGATTGAGCCAAAGTTTAAACTCCCGAGAAAAACAACAAGCGCACGCCAGAAACAGCCGCCCAGCTGAATCCGTCTCAAGGACAAAGGTAATGAATTCCAAAGTCTGATGGTGCTAATGAAGAAAAATCTACTACTATTGAGATAGTTGTATCTCGGGACGACAAAAAATAACGCTCTTGTAGAAAGAGAAAACATAAGCTTCTCTTGCAGGTATCGAGGGTTACGAGTGTGGATAAGCCTATGTAAAAACATAATTTGGACAACACTAAGATACTCGGATAGCCCACATCCAAGAATACCTCTGCTCACTAAAGAAATATGGTCAAAACGACTAAAGGCAAACACATACCTGGCAGCAGAGTTAAAGGCTACAAGAAGCTTATGCTCAGAGTGTGAATCAAGACGACAATAGACTAAAGTAAAGAAAGTTATACATGGCATAATTAATTGTTTTACTAGTCTCCTTCTCGTCTCAAGCGGAGTATATCGAGCAGAGCAGCACAAACACCGAAGAATAGCATAAATCTTACCAACAGTAATATTCACATGATCAGTGCAAGTCAAATTATAATTTAAAATAAATCCAAGATTTTTAACCTTTTTAACAAAATTCAAGCGAGTAGATCCAATGTATAGAGGTGGCAAATCATTGAAATCAACAAAGGTCCTACATATAGGTAAAACTTTTGTCTTGGCAGGGTTAATACAAAGCAAATTTGCAGTAGCCCAGTTTGTTAATGAACATAAGTCAACATTCAACATCAATCTAAAGGACAAATCTTCAGCGAGGTTCAAAGGTTTAGACAGGTATACTTGAATATCGTCCGCATAGGCATGCATAAAACATACTTACAGGCAACGAGGACATCATTAATAAACATTGAAAATAATAAAGGTCCCAAAACTGAGCCCTGAGGCACTCCTTTGGTAACATCCTTAAGAGAAGAAAATTTACTCCCAATTTTCACACGCTGCTTTCTGCCCTCCAGATAACTAGCCATGAGTTTTTCTTGAAGTGGTCCCAGGCATTCCGCAACTAAAACATAAATTAACATGAAACGGAGACTGACAAAAGACTTGGTTACTACTAAATGGACGAGACACAGACATAAACGGACGTGGACCTGAAGGACCCGGTCCCTGAGGAAATCCCTTCTTTGGGGTACATTTAAATTGGGCCGCTGAGGAGCCAGAGCCTCCACACTAGTTGAAGGTTCTCCCTTCTCAAGCAGCAACCCCACCTCGCTAACCTGCCTTGCCTTCGCTCTACTATCGCTAATGAGTTTTCAGCTCTTCTGCACTCGGTGCAAAATTCTTTTAACGAGCTTACTTTACAGGCAAAGGTCAGGCTAGCAAGGTTTGCCCTTAAATTGGATCTAATAATTGTAATTAGTTCCTCCTCAGGAATTTTCTTCCGCAGCCTGAAGGTGAGATTATGGATCTCAGCATAAAACTCTTCAAAGGATCCACCTACTTGTTGTTTCCGATCCATAATCTCCCTTATAATATAGTTGTCGGAGTCTACAGATCGGAAGTTGCATAGCAGCTCTCTTTTTAAATCTTCATATCCGAAGTCTGGGTCACTCTCGTGATCCTCCAGCACCCGCCAATACTAGTTAGCCGCGGCTCCAGTGACCAGGCAGTGGAAATCGGTGAAGAGCTGTTCATAAGAAATTGTTTTCGCAACTTTTCGATGCGGAATATGAAGCTCTCCACTGTCAATTCCTTACAAGAGCCTTCGAACTTAACATGCCACTTGTAGAGTGACTGACAGCATCAGGAGGCGTCTCTTGGATAGGGGTTTGGTGGTATAAGTGACGTCTCCATCGCAGCCGCTCTTCTGCCAAGGTCTGTGAAACCACCACGAAGTTGCTGCATGGCTTCTGCGCAACCTGCCATCATCTGCCCCTGCTGCATCATCATTGCAAGACTCTCGCTCACGTTCCATTCACCAAACACTCACTCACAAAACTCACACTAAGGCGAAACTGATCAAAGCAAATACGAAATTGGAAGAATGTAAACCGGAAAGAAAGTATATAAAAAAAAAAAGAAAGAATGCAAAAATAATAATAAAAAAAACTCCAACAACTACAACCAGCTAAAAAAAATGATAAATTATTTATAAAAGTAATAATAATTATAAAAAACTATATATATAAAAAAATAATTTAAAAAAATGATTAAAAATTAATTGAGAAACACTGCGACTCAAAGGCAAAAATAAAGAGTAATGATTAATGAAATAAGAAAAATAATATAAAATATACAAATATAGTAAAAGAATAAAATAATAATAACTAATTAACAAATTAGATGAAAATAACAAATAAAAATTTAATCCCCTTTAGTATACTGGAGATTCGCCTCACAAGTACAACCACTGAAAGTTTAAAAGTTGGTAGCGAATCTGCCAGCAACTCACCTGTTGAAAACAACAGTGAAAAGTCCTGCGACTGGTACCACTTACGAAAACACTGGTGCCTTACTGAAGGAACCCAGTCGCAAAATCTTCCACAACATAAAGTTGTAGCAACTCCAGTTTCTGCGCAAAAACAATTCCTTTTGAAACTACTGTTCGAGGCAGAAACCAGCGTTGCTACGCCGTCCACACACAAATAAGTAAAAGAAACAGAAAAGTGGAAAGCAAAATAAAACTCAAATTAGAAGATAGGAAAAATTAAGAAATGAAACTAAAAAAAAAAATAAAAAATGAAACGTTGGAAATAATGTAACGTTGGGCGCCATTTCTGTTGTGAGCAAGGTTAGGGTGGCGTGGCACGGTGGCTGCGGCTAGGCTCGCCGACAATATGGGGTGGTTTCTTGCCACCATACCCACAATAGAAAAACAATATCGTGCAAAATTTTCTTTTTCTACCAAAAAGAAAAGGAGCGGATAGAGGAAGGATAAGGAGAGAATTAAGACAAAACACTAGTCACAAACAACTCCTAAGTTCCCTAATGGGTTATTCAATGCAAACCCTCTCACACTCAGAATTACCTAATCATAAAACCTATCATACGATCATCCAGTCCCACAGACCCATCAGAATATAAACATTTGTTAATGATAATTACTTTTAAGAATGAAATGCCGCTAATGGTTTATGAATATTATTATTCAATTCAATTTATTCATTCAAATATGGTACACTAAGACATCTTTTATAGTACATTAATGACTAAAAGCAAGAAATAATAATAAACTTAAAAAAAAAACTAGACAAAACAAAGTGAGTAACACTAATAAATAAATAAAGCAATCTTAGCAATAAGAGAGCAAATAAGTAAGAGAGCAAAACAAATAAGTAGAAATTAAGAAAGTGAAATAACAGAAAGGATTGAGCCAAAGTTTAAACTCCCGAGAAAAACAACAAGCGCACGCCAGAAACAGCCGCCCAGCTGAATCCGTCTCAAGGACAAAGGTAATGAATTCCAAAGTCTGATGGTGCTAATGAAGAAAAATCTACTACTATTGAGATAGTTGTATCTCGGGACGACAAAAAATAACGCTCTTGTAGAAAGAGAAAACATAAGCTTCTCTTGCAGGTATCGAGGGTTACGAGTGTGGATAAGCCTATGTAAAAACATAATTTGGACAACACTAAGATACTCGGATAGCCCACATCCAAGAATACCTCTGCTCACTAAAGAAATATGGTCAAAACGACTAAAGGCAAACACATACCTGGCAGCAGAGTTAAAGGCTACAAGAAGCTTATGCTCAGAGTGTGAATCAAGACGACAATAGACTAAAGTAAAGAAAGTTATACATGGCATAATTAATTGTTTTACTAGTCTCCTTCTCGTCTCAAGCGGAGTATATCGAGCAGAGCAGCACAAACACCGAAGAATAGCATAAATCTTACCAACAGTAATATTCACATGATCAGTGCAAGTCAAATTATAATTTAAAATAAATCCAAGATTTTTAACCTTTTTAACAAAATTCAAGCGAGTAGATCCAATGTATAGAGGTGGCAAATCATTGAAATCAACAAAGGTCCTACATATAGGTAAAACTTTTGTCTTGGCAGGGTTAATACAAAGCAAATTTGCAGTAGCCCAGTTTGTTAATGAACATAAGTCAACATTCAACATCAATCTAAAGGACAAATCTTCAGCGAGGTTCAAAGGTTTAGACAGGTATACTTGAATATCGTCCGCATAGGCATGCATAAAACATACTTACAGGCAACGAGGACATCATTAATAAACATTGAAAATAATAAAGGTCCCAAAACTGAGCCCTGAGGCACTCCTTTGGTAACATCCTTAAGAGAAGAAAATTTACTCCCAATTTTCACACGCTGCTTTCTGCCCTCCAGATAACTAGCCATGAGTTTTTCTTGAAGTGGTCCCAGGCATTCCGCAACTAAAACATAAATTAACATGAAACGGAGACTGACAAAAGACTTGGTTACTACTAAATGGACGAGACACAGACATAAACGGACGTGGACCTGAAGGACCCGGTCCCTGAGGAAATCCCTTCTTTGGGGTACATTTAAATTGGGCCGCTGAGGAGCCAGAGCCTCCACACTAGTTGAAGGTTCTCCCTTCTCAAGCAGCAACCCCACCTCGCTAACCTGCCTTGCCTTCGCTCTACTATCGCTAATGAGTTTTCAGCTCTTCTGCACTCGGTGCAAAATTCTTTTAACGAGCTTACTTTACAGGCAAAGGTCAGGCTAGCAAGGTTTGCCCTTAAATTGGATCTAATAATTGTAATTAGTTCCTCCTCAGGAATTTTCTTCCGCAGCCTGAAGGTGAGATTATGGATCTCAGCATAAAACTCTTCAAAGGATCCACCTACTTGTTGTTTCCGATCCATAATCTCCCTTATAATATAGTTGTCGGAGTCTACAGATCGGAAGTTGCATAGCAGCTCTCTTTTTAAATCTTCATATCCTAAGTCTGGGTCACTCTCGTGATCCTCCAGCACCCGCCAATACTAGTTAGCCGCGGCTCCAGTGACCAGGAAGTGGAAATCGGTGAAGAGCTGTTCATAAGAAATTTCATATTGTTTTCGCAACTTTTCGATGCGGAATATGAAGCTCTCCACTGTCAATTCCTTACAAGAGCCTTCGAACTTAACATGCCACTTGTAGAGTGACTGACAGCATCAGGAGGCGTCTCTTGGATAGGGGTTTGGTGGTATAAGTGACGTCTCCATCGCAGCCGCTCTTCTGCCAAGGTCTGTGAAACCACCACGAAGTTGCTGCATGGCTTCTGCGCAACCTGCCATCATCTGCCCCTGCTGCATCATCATTGCAAGACTCTCGCTCACGTTCCATTCACCAAACACTCACTCACAAAACTCACACTAAGGCGAAACTGATCAAAGCAAATACGAAATTGGAAGAATGTAAACCGGAAAGAAAGTATATAAAAAAAAAAAGAAAGAATGCAAAAATAATAATAAAAAAAACTCCAACAACTACAACCAGCTAAAAAAAATGATAAATTATTTATAAAAGTAATAATAATTATAAAAAACTATATATATAAAAAAATAATTTAAAAAAATGATTAAAAATTAATTGAGAAACACTGCGACTCAAAGGCAAAAATAAAGAGTAATGATTAATGAAATAAGAAAAATAATATAAAATATACAAATATAGTAAAAGAATAAAATAATAATAACTAATTAACAAATTAGATGAAAATAACAAATAAAAATTTAATCCCCTTTAGTATACTGGAGATTCGCCTCACAAGTACAACCACTGAAAGTTTAAAAGTTGGTAGCGAATCTGCCAGCAACTCACCTGTTGAAAACAACAGTGAAAAGTCCTGCGACTGGTACCACTTACGAAAACACTGGTGCCTTACTGAAGGAACCCAGTCGCAAAATCTTCCACAACATAAAGTTGTAGCAACTCCAGTTTCTGCGCAAAAACAATTCCTTTTGAAACTACTGTTCGAGGCAGAAACCAGCGTTGCTACGCCGTCCACACACAAATAAGTAAAAGAAACAGAAAAGTGGAAAGCAAAATAAAACTCAAATTAGAAGATAGGAAAAATTAAGAAATGAAACTAAAAAAAAAATAAAAAATGAAACGTTGGAAATAATGTAACGTTGGAAATAATGTAACGTTGGGCGCCATTTCTGTTGTGAGCAAGGTTAGGGTGGCGTGGCACGGTGGCTGCGGCTAGGCTCGCCGACAATATGGGGTGGTTTCTTGCCACCATACCCACAATAGAAAAACAATATCGTGCAAAATTTTCTTTTTCTAAAAAGAAGAGGAGCGGATAGAGGAAGGATAAGGAGAGAATTAAGACAAAACACTAGTCACAAACAACTCCTAAGTTCCCTAATGGGTTATTCAATGCAAACCCTCTCACACTCAGAATTACCTAATCATAAAACCTATCATACGATCATCCAGTCTCACCCACCCATCAGAATATAAACATTTGTTAATGATAATTACTTTTAAGAATGAAATGCCGCTAATGGTTTATGAATATTATTATTCAATTCAATTTATTCATTCAAATATGGTACACTAAGACATCTTTTATAGTACATTAATGACTAAAAGCAAGAAATAATAATAAACTTAAAAAAAAACTAGACAAAACAAAGTGAGTAACACTAATAAATAAATAAAGCAATCTTAGCAATAAGAGAGCAAATAAGTAAGAGAGCAAAACAAATAAGTAGAAATTAAGAAAGTGAAATAACAGAAAGGATTGAGCCAAAGTTTAAACTCCCGAGAAAAACAACAAGCGCACGCCAGAAACAGCCGCCCAGCTGAATCCGTCTCAAGGACAAAGGTAATGAATTCCAAAGTCTGATGGTGCTAATGAAGAAAAATCTACTACTATTGAGATAGTTGTATCTCGGGACGACAAAAAATAACGCTCTTGTAAAAAGAGAAAACATAAGCTTCTCTTACAGGTATCGAGGGTTACGAGTGTGGATAAGCCTATGTAAAAACATAATTTGGACAACACTAAGATACTCGGATAGCCCACATCCAAGAATACCTCTGCTCACTAAAGAAATATGGTCAAAACGACTAACGGCAAACACATACCTGGCAGCAGAGTTAAAGGCTACAAGAAGCTTATGCTCAGAGTGTGAATCAAGACGACAATAGACTAAAGTAAAGAAAGTTATACATGGCATAATTAATTGTTTTACTAGTCTCCTTCTCGTCTCAAGCGGAGTATATCGAGCAGAGCAGCGCAAACACCGAAGAATAGCATAAATCTTACCAACAGTAATATTCACATGATCAGTGCAAGTCAAATTATAATTTAAAATAAATCCAAGATTTTTAACCTTTTTAACAAAATTCAAGCGAGTAGATCCAATGTATAGAGGTGGCAAATCATTGAAATCAACAAAGGTCCTACATATAGGTAAAACTTTTGTCTTGGCAGGGTTAATACAAAGCAAATTTGCAGTAGCCCAGTTTGTTAATGAACATAAGTCAACATTGAATCTAAAGGACAAATCTTCAGCGAGGTTCAAAGGTTTAGACAGGTATACTTGAATATCGTCCGCATAGGCATGCATAAAACATACTTACAGGCAACGAGGACATCATTAATAAACATTGAAAATAATAAAGGTCCCAAAACTGAGCCCTGAGGCACTCCTTTGCTAACATCCTTAAGAGAAGAAAATTTACTCCCAATTTTCACACGCTGCTTTCTGCCCTCCAGATAACTAGCCATGAGTTTGAGTGCACTGCTAGTAAAATTAAAAACATTGCTTAGCTTATTACGCAGTAGGATATGATCCACAGAGTCAAAAGCTTTTGAAAAGTCGATTACACAAAAAAGAGTTAGAAAATTTTGATCGTAATAAGAACGAATATCGTCAGTGATTTTCAATAAAGCAGTCGAACAACTGTGTCCAGATCGGAAACCCGATTGGAGTGGAGACAGTAATTTATTCATTTCAACATACGACGATATTTGCAAATACATAATCCGTTCCAGTATCTTTCCCAAAACCGGCAGTACACTAATAGGCCTAAAGTCATTTGGAGAAGAAGCAGACGCACATTTAGCAATACTGATTATCATTGCTACTTTCCAAAAGTCTGGGAAAATCGAGCATGTTAAACAGTGATTAAGGATATGAGTTAGGGGAGCTATGATAAACGGCAACACAATCTTTATAAACCTAATAGATACTCCATCAGCTCCCACAGCATTGGAGGTAATATGAAATATATGATTAATCACGTCATTTTCATTGACTGTGGAAAATTCAAATGGACTGAAAGAAAAAGTATTCAAAGAAACGGAAACCCGGGTACTAGAAGGTAAACTAGCAGGACTGAGATTACAACTACCCAGGAAGAAGTCATTCATAATTTCGGGATCAACATCACAATCCGTAGTAGATTTACCACAAATACCGAGTTTTCTTATATTATTCCATAACTGTTTAGAGTTTAATTTATGATTAAGCTTTGAACTAAAGTACCTCTTCTTCTCATCTCTCAATAGCAAGGTAGCAGCATTGCGAGCGCACCGATATTCTTCCCAAGCAACCACTGATCTGCTAGTTTTCCACTTAGAATGCAGCTTTTTTCTTTTTTTAATAGCAAGTAAGACCCGATGAGTAAACCAGGGGCAACTAGAGTTATATACACGTACTGATCGCAAAGGAACATGGTTGCAAAAAGCAGAATTCAATCTACTTAAAAAATTGCTAAGTTTGTCGTCAACAGATTCAAGGAAGCAGATGTCATTCCAGCAGACTGCGGCTAATTCCCCATAAAGCAAATCAAATTAATTGATTTGAAGTCAGAATAAGAGAAAAGAACTTGATCGTTATTACACAGTGTTAGAATTCATTTATTGAAGTAATACGTTGATGATTAGACAATGTTAATGAATTACATTTGAGAAAAGAAAAAGTGGTTTTAAAAAGGAAAAGATACTTTAAACAAAAAGTGCAAAGTTACTCTAATAAAAATCAAGCGAGCTGTGCGAACGAACGAAGACCGCTGACATAAAGGCTTGCCATCATGATAAGTCGAGAACACGCATATTTTTAACATCCCCACTTGTTGTCGACGTTATTCGCATTTTTGCCAAACATCTTGAAATTGTTATCCAATTTAGTTTCTTTGTAAGTAAATCTGCAACCTGCATCTCTGATGGCACATACGTGACATTAACATTACCAGCTTCTTGTTCCTGCCGAATTCTGTGATAACGCACTCCAATGTGCTTGGTTCTTCTGTGAAACTCCGGATTCTTGGACATTGCAATAGCAGCTTGATTGTCGACCTTCAATTCAGTTGCTCTCGTCATTTCATAACCAAAAGATTCTATTAATGGTCGTAGCCAAAGAAGTTCCTTCAACGCTTCCGAAATCGACATGTATTCTGCTTCTGATGATGAAAGTGCCGTAACTCGCTGTAGACTTGATGACCAAGCAATCGGTCCACCATGAAACAAAAAAACATATCCAGACGTTGATTTCCGATGTTATAGTTCACCAGCGTAGTCAGAATCACAATATCCAATCAAATCATTCGAAGACTCTTTACTGAAGCATAATGATAAAGCTATCGTTCCCTTAAGATACTTCATGACACGTTTAACTGCTTTCCAGTGAAGGTCCTGTGGATTATTTGCATACCGAGCAAGTACATTCACGGCAAAAGAAATATCTGGCCTTGATATTACAGCGACATAATTCAAACACCCAACTGCTTCACGGTATGGAAACCGTTTTTCCATCGTCTTTTCTTCTTTAAGTCCTTCTATTAATTTTACGGATGAATCCATTGGAGATTTTGCTGATTTACAGTCTTCCATTCCAAAACGATGCAGCATTCGAGAAATGTAACCCTGTTGATTGATGTTAATTGTTTTTCTTTCACGATCACGAGTTATCTCCACACCTACGTAACATGATGGTTCATGATGTGTAATTTCAAATTGGGACTTCAATGATGAAATAAATGATTGCAATAATTCTTTTTGTTTGCAAGCTATAAGGCCATCGTCCACATACAAACACAAAATTATGCAATCTTGCGTGCCAGCTCCTTTTATAAAAATGCACGGATCTGATTGCGATTGCAGAAAACCATAAGAGACTACAAACTTATGGAATCTGTTATTCCAATTCCTGGATGCCTGTTTGAGCCCATAAATACATTTCTTTAGTCGACAAACACGATCGGATCCATCATCATATCCTTGTGGTTGCTGCATGTAAATTTCTTCTTCAAGAGGACTATTAAGAAAGGCTGTCTTTACGTCGAATTGCACCAGTTCTAAATCTTGTTTGGCGACTATAGCTAAAACAGTTCTTACCGATTCGTAGCGTACTACAGGCGAAAAAGTCTCAAAATAATCTATACCTTGAGTTTGACTAAATCCTCGAGCCACCAATCGTGCCTTATAACGTTCGATCGTACCATTTGATTGTAATTTAGACTTGTAGACCCACCGACACGAGACAATAGGTTGACTATTTTGCACTAATTCAAGTTCCCATGTTTTGTTTTTGACAAGTGATGCCATTTCATCATCCATCGCTCTTTTCCATGATTCGGAATCCTCTCGTACAATTGCATCTTCAAACGATGTAGGATCTAATGAAACCTTCATTGCAGTTATACGTGCGGTTTTATCTCGTAACACGCGATCCGTTGGGCAGCTTTCATTTTGATATGACTTCGATCCAATCGGTCGACCCCTTTTTCTTTGTGGTTCGATTTGCACTGCAATAGTATCATCATTCACAATGGCATCCTCAAACTGATCATCAGAATCTGCGGAATCTGTAGAAAAATCTTCGGTTCGCGGCTCCTCAAACTCATTTTGTGGTACTTCAACTGGTACGGGAAAAAGAACTTGATCCTTTGCATTATCTATATCTTCAATTTCAACGTCAGCAACTCTTTCAACAATTTTCTTTTCAGGATTGAACACTCTGTACACCTTATTAGTATAGTCATCATATCCCACAAAAAACGCTTTTCTTGCTTTTGGATCCATTTTATGTCTCATCGAATCATGAATACGCACAAAAGCCTTTGCTCCGAAAATTCGAAGATGAGAAATATCCGGCTTGATTCCATGCCATTCACTATATGGCGTCGTATTATTATCTCCTCGATTTGGAACACGATTCCGAAGATATGCTGCCGTTCCAACAGCTTCTGTCCAAAGCAAAAGACGATCTGTTTTTGAAAAATCTGCATTAAACAACATGGATCTTGCTGAATCACAAAGAGTACGATTTTCTCGTTCTGCCATACCATTACACTGCTTTACATTTGGTGGTGACAATTCATGAATAATGTTCATTGATGTGAGAAGATCCTTTATGTCGCTATTGACATATTCCGTACCATTATCCGTTCTTATTGAAATTACTTTTCTTCCCGTTTCTTTTTCAGCCGCTATGAAAAACTGCTTGAGAATATTTGGTACTTCAGTTTTTGATTTCATGAAGTAGACTTTTCTATATCCAGATGCCTCATCTTTTATTGTCAAGAAATATATGCATTTATTCCAGGAGGTAACACCAACATGACAAACGTCTGAGTGAAAACGTTGACCAGGTAAACATTTGCGTTTTTCTCGAGTTGGATGAGAACTGATAGTCTGCTTTCCAAGGTGACAAGAATCGCAATCGTCTCTCTTCGTCAAAATAACGTCTAAGCCATCAACCAGATTTCTTCTCACCATTGCTTTTATCACGTTGTCGCTCACATGACCCAGACGCTGATGCCAAAGTCCAATTGATTTAGCAGCCATTACAGAGGCTGATTGCGCTTTTACGCGAATGTATGGTACATACTGGTTGTCAATTCTTTTACCGCCAAGTATTGTCTTCTTCCCGTCCATCAGTCGCATGATTCCGTGCCCGTGATAAAAACCATAACCTTTAGTTCTTTCCATAAAGGTAGTTGAGAAAAGTGACTCGGAACTCATATTTTCGCAATAATACACAGACTCCCATGTTCGTTTCTCCCAAGTAGTACCATTCACTGACTTTTCAATTTCAATGTCGCCAATATGAGTTGCCTTCAATGTTTTACCATCGGCTATGTTTAACGAAAGTGGAGAGACAAGCTTCCGCAGTGAGGAAAACCATTCGATATTACTGGTAAGATGAACACTTGCTCCAGAATCTGCAATAATATAACCATTAGTACTTGACTTAAAAACTGATACTGACAGTCCGTTATCATTCATTGCTTTGCTTTTGTCTTTTGTCCCTTTCCACGATTCAGATTTTTCTAATTTCTGCCAACAATCACGTTTCATGTGACCTGCTTTCCCACACTTATGACACTTCCCTTTAAATGTTTTCTTCTTGCTGCCAGATCCTGCTGAGTAACCATCCGCTGACTTTGATTGTTATTTGAATACATCGGCCAGAACTTCAACCGGCCGCCCGGTAATATTCCTTTCAGAATTATTCAATTTTTCAATGAAAGAATCCAGTGACATCTCATCAGACAAAAGAGACCAACTTGTCACAAAACTATCATAATCTTTTGGCAAACATCCGAGAACTTTTGCCATAACCAATTTCTCGTTAAACTTGTCACCGAAATCTGTAGACTCCAGAGCTTCAATTTTTCGCACAATCACTTTTAGCCCTGCCACAAACGTTCCAACTGTGTCCGTGGATTTCCAGCAATATGTGAAGAACTCACGTAATAATTCTAATAAAGCACTTAATGTTTTCGGCTCATAAAAGGTTTTGATCCTTTTTATTATTTCTGCTGACGTCTCGCAGTCGCAGACCTGATCAAACGCAATGCAATCTAAAGTTGACCTTATAATTGACCGAGCCTTGCTGTCCTTAGCTTTCCAATCATCTATGTCTTTAGCGTTTGTTACAGCCCCAGCCTCACTCTTGATTTCCTTTGGTTTCTCTGCCGTTCCGGCCGCAATCTCCCAAATTCGATAACTTTCTAGGACATCTCTTATTTCGATTTTCCATCGAGCGTAAGTGGGTTTCGTCAACTTGCTCACTCGAACATCTCTTAAGACTCCTTCGTCAGTCATCCTTTTATAACCTCAAAATTTTTGCACACGTTTTCTCATATAAATTAGACCAGCGCTTTAAGTCTCATAATCTCTTAGAATTCATTTATTGAAGTAATACGTTGATGATTAGACAATGTTAATGAATTACATTTGAGAAAAGAAAAAGTGGTTTTAAAAAGGAAAAGATACTTTAAACAAAAAGTGCAAAGTTACTCTAATAAAAATCAAGCGAGCTGTGCGAACGAACGAAGACCGCTGACACACGCCAAGTGACAGATGAATCGTGAAAAGGGTTGCCATCATGATAAGTCGAGAACACGCATATTTTTAACACACAGGTTAATATTCAAGCATACAAATAACAAATCATGGTCAGATAAAAAGGTAATTTGGTCATAGCATAAGACTAGAGAGCGATCAGAAACAAGGCAAACATCAAGTAAACTGGATTCACAATTAGGGGCGTACCGAGTAGGAGTGTCAGAGTTAATGATACTTAACCCACACAACGAAACATAAGCCAATAAGTTTTGGCTGACCGAATCGGTGACTAATAAATTAACATTAAGATCCCCACATACAACAAAATAGTCAAAGTCAATTAATTTACCAGAGAGGTCATTAAAAAACTCCACAAAACTATAACTACGCCGTGGGTTGTAGACACAAGAAACTAAAACTTTAATATTATTATCATATAACTCAACATTAACAAACTCACAGAAATTGTTGCCCTTATTAAAGAGTTTTGAATTCAGAGTAGACTTGCAATAAATGGCAACACCACCACCTCTTTTCCCACACCTGTCATTACGATAAAGCCTATAACTATCCAAGTTAAGTTTAGACCTTTCGTTCTAAAATTTCAAATTCTTTAATGACCGTTGGGGAAAAATTAAACCAGATAGGAAAGCCGTATAAGATTACGGGTCTTATAGATGTTTTATAAAGCAAAAGTTTGGTTTTCTTATGCATACTTCTGTTCCAAAAAATACTGGAAAAAGTGCCCAAAATTCTGCAAGGTTTTTTTAATACTATCCTTGCATGTTTGTTCAATTTTAGGAGACTGTAAAAATTAATGCCAAGATATTTTATCACAACTTATGCCGCCAAAATTCGATAAAATCCCATTAAAAAGAACGCAGAAATTTCTGTTGTCGAAAAAACTCTTAAACAATTTAATAATTGAGGAATCGAAGCCAATTTGCAAAATTTTATAAAGGATTCCGTTATGATATGCGTGATCAAACGCCTTTTCAATATCTAAGGAAATTGCAACGGTGCACCGACGAATGTAAATTGGAAGTTATATTATTTTAAAACTTCAGCAAAGCATCAACTGTTGAGTGACCTTTTTTAAATCCAAATTGCAAATTTGGAATCCAACCCAACGTCTATTATTGCGCGAATAATGTTTTCGAAAAGTTTTCCCAGATTAGATAACAAAGAAATTGATCTAAGGTTATTCAACTCACAGCTGTTGGCATTTTTTTTAATGGGAACTATTTTAGATATCTTCTATGCGTTAGGAAAATATGAATTGCTTAAGCAATTATTAATAATAATTACGAAAAATTCGAATGCTTTCATAGGAAGTTTCCTAAGTAAAGAATTGACAAAAATGTCAACCTAGGAAGATGGCATTTAAAGGTATTTGCAGCAACTTGATCAAAGACTCACGAAAGTGAGTTTTCTATATAAGAAACGTTTCTGTTAGGAGGACATCCCCTGTAAATATGAGAAAAATGGCCTTGAAGTTGTTGAAGTTTTTCCTCGGCATTATCAATAAAACCCCACCAACTGAAAGATTTTTCATTAAGGACTTTCTCTTCGCTCTTATCAAATTATAAATTTGCTTATGAGCCCTTGGTCCTGGAACAAACTTGGTCAGTTTATCAGAAAAAACTTTGGAATTTTCCACTTCTACTTGTCTTTTAATAATAATACTCAACAGCTGAATTTGTTTAGACAAAAGTAAATAGCTTGGGTTAGAGCGGTTCATGATATTTTGATAAATACGTTTGAGCTCCTTTTGCCAACGATGTGTAATTTTATACAAATGTCTTATATTATCAGAAATTAAAATTTTTTTGTGTTTTCTAAGAATTTTTTATGAATGAAGCGTAACTAACGAATTTAAACAAGTTGTAAACTGGGTTATGAAGTCATCAATTTCATAATTACTTAAATTCCTAGAAGAGGGAGGAAAGAAATTTTAAAAAATTAATTCTAAACGACTCCCAATGGGTTGTTCTGTAGGAGGTGAAAAAATTTGGTGAATGGAGAAGAAAATCAAAATCAGTGAATTTAATATACAATTTAAGCGGAAAGTGGTCAGAAAAAGTAGGAAGTCTGGAAATTTTAAAATTTGGATTTGTGGTGTTTAGAAGGTTTGAGCTAATTAAGAAGTGGTCGAGAAAAGACGAACCGTTAGGATAAGACGGTGTGGAGTCCGATAACCTTGTGAAGGTGAGAATATTGTGCTGTAACCAACTGAAGAAAGCATTACCGTTGGTATTGTTGAATGAATCACGCCAGTCAATGTTTTTTGAATTGAAGTCTCCTCCAACAATGGACCCATCACAATTTTGTGACAACCGCGTTAAGTTTGATAACCCATCATAAATTAAAGAATGTTAAGAATTACGTGGAATATACACCGATCCGAACAAGTTCGTTTTGATGACACTATTAACTAGCGTGTCAATCGATAGTAATAAGTTTGGAAAACTAACACACTTAATTATTGAAAATTTTAAGGTTTTTTTTTTAAAGCTATGCCAACTCCAAGTTGACTATTACCACGAAGAAAAGTAAAATCCTCCAGGTAAACTTTTTGATTAGCCCTCAAGTGAGTTTCTTGAACAAACGCAACGTCAATGTTATTAAATTTGAATAACTGCAATAAATCTAGTCTTCGGCTCACATCAATTAGTGACCTTACATCAAATCCAAATTCATTGACGCTTATGTCTCTGTTGTTTTTTTCAAACTGCTCAATATCTTTCAAAGTTAGAGGGAATGTTAAGCACTA
Organism: Thecophora atra; assembly: GCA_937620795.1. Taxonomy (NCBI): domain Eukaryota; kingdom Metazoa; phylum Arthropoda; class Insecta; order Diptera; family Conopidae; genus Thecophora; species Thecophora atra. Next base: position 5,932,570 of record CALMKQ010000008.1, on the reverse strand, counting down.
AAAATTTAAAACGATTCCATTCGATAGACTGATGATGTTATCCGCAATATTGGGAATGTTGTAAACTTGCGGTCTTTGAGGATTAAATTCTTTCGGACACAGAGCAGCGATGAGTGTCCATTTAAAGCAATATTCGTCGTTGTTTTGGACATTAATGCAAGCTTTCTTCTTATCCAGGACATTTGGTAGAGGCAAGTATGATGAACCTCTTATTGGCTTGGCAGATTTTCGCCAAGCTCCACCCACTATCTCTCTCCTGAAATTCGCTCACTTTTCTAGTAATGACCTCAAAATTTTCTCTGGAAAGTGGCACTATTTGTTGCTCCAGCTGAAGTATTTGCATTCTCGTTTGGAATGCTTTTAATTCCACGATCATATCATCATCTGAGTTAATTTTTATATACTCTCAGAAGAGCTCAATATTAAATTTCAACGACATGTGCTTATCTAAGCTAATTTTTAGCTCCTGCACAATGTCAACCTCACTTCTCAGAAAGAATTCTTCGGGTATTAGCAAACCTTCATCTTTGTTTTCAAAAATAAAAGATTCAATCCTTTTATTGAAGGCGGACCTTATATATTTTATGTTGCTGTTAGGAGTAGATACGTAGCAATTCCTTTTGTGTTTATTGGATCTTAAGTATATGAAATGCCCAATTTTTTATTTCAACGTTTGTTTTGCATTCTTTGCAATATGAAGAGCTGCTTTGTATGGTTTTTAGGGCAGCTGAAGGGCCAACTTCCCCATTTGCATGCACTGCCTTTTTGTGTTCCACCAATTTATAATTTCTGGTAAATTCTTGTTCGCACTCGTCACATTTGAACAATTTGTTCATGTGCTTTGTTTTAATATGCCTCAATAAATTGTGATTGAAAGTGAAGGTTGTCGAACACTTTTCACATATGAAATTCATTTTAAAACTTTTATTTGGTGGTTAAAATGAGCAAAGTTAATGTTGTTTAAATGTATGTAGAAACTAAATTAAAATATCTGATGTGGCCAACACATGACTTCCTTGTATGATGGCAATTGTATGGTTTTATTTCAAGAATGGTTGATATATTTTATTTATATTTTAAAATTGAAGTTTTAAAAATTTGAAATATTTTTTCTTCCATAATGAAAAAAATTTCATAGGTTTCTCTTAATTTAAATAATTTAAATAGTAGTAAGTAAAAACAAGGAGGTACAAATTAGTTGCCACACAGCTTTAACTATCAATCGTAGTAATTTTGATTTCCCTGTTTAGTTCTGTTAGGGTACAACCAATTTGTATAAAAGATATAGCAGCATAACATTCATTTATCATTTATGTAATTCGGATAATACATGCTTCGTGTTCCTTTGGCGAAGAGTCCTTTTGGTGCGAACCATCATTAAAATTGGAGCTACAAAATTGTGTCTTATGTAAGGCCCAATAGTATATACTTCTAGGAGTGTTTGCTTTTGAGTAATGTATGAAATTTGAAAAAAACTGTATGAGAAGTGTCCTTTTCGCGCAACCGATTGCATCCAAAAAGGGAGGTGCACAACTAGGTCTTATAAGAGTCTCAAATACCAAATTTCAAGTTTCTACGATTCTCCGTTTTTAAGTTATTGAGGATACGTACATACGTACATACGTACAGACGTACATACGTACATACCTACATACGTACATACGTACATACGTACATACGTACACACGTCATGACCAAACTAGTCAAAATGGACTCCGCGATGGTCAAAATGTGTGTTACCATCAAAATCTCAATACCGAAATTTTTCATGATTACAATACTTTCTTGTATTTACTACGTATACAAGGAAGTAAAAACGAAACACAAAACAAAGGAATTTGAAACTATGCAAACTATGAGAAAAAAGAAGAACTTAGATGTGATTATACTCACCGATTGAAACTTTCTATATTCTTTCACTATTTAAGTATGGTCTTTTTTCACAATTTTTTCACTTCACTTTTACTATTTCACTTTATATTGATTATTTTTTGCTGTTTTAATTTTTGCTGGTCATGTGATGACTGAGTAATATCAAAAACTGAACTCTTGTCCGAAATTTTGTTACTTTTTATATAAAATTGTCTTCTTCTTCTTCCTCAACATAATTTTCTTCTTCTTCGTTTTCTTCTCCTTCTTCTTCTTCTTCTTCTTCTCTCCTTTTGAAAAAATTCCTACAAAACGTCATGAAATGCAAACAAACGAATTTCCTCTAATTGAATTTGTTAGATAAGGTATAATTGGTTTATGGGATGATTCCATTACGAATCACGTTTATTTGTACACCTGCACAAGGAATCCTGTGTATTCAGAGTCTCATCACTTTTTCCTAATTTATTGCCTTTCGATATAAATATTTTTTCTCTTAAAATGAAAAATTCTTGAAAAAACCTATAAAATGTCAATGAAATTTTTCCTTTTGTAATTTACGGTTTGGTAAGCGATAATTTCAGTACGGCGATCATTGCGTTTGCTGCCACACTTAGTGCACCTTAATTTTAAGGGATGATCGCAGTTAAAATACATAAACCAACAACAAAAACAACAAGAAAATAACCAAAAACCTGAACTCAGGCCAACAAGAAAAACATCCACGATCGCACCATAGAAAAAGGAAAACGCCCACGATCTTGTCATAGGAATTCGTTAGCAGTTAGAATACACACAAACAAAAGTAGAAGACAATAAGCAAAAACTTGAACTCAGGCCAACAAGAAAAACATTCACGATAGGAATTCTTTAGCTGTTAAAATACATACAAGTAACTGCAACACAATTGGAAAATGCTGTACTCAGTCAAAAAGTAAAACACCCACCCTCAAAAGTAATACCCTCAAAAGAATGCTACAAAAAAATTAAATTCACTAAAGCAAAATATAATTAGCAATTATACTAACCTATAACAAGAAAATATATTTTTTGTAGTAAAGCCACAAGCCTATAATGCGAAAATATAAGTTTATCGATAACGAAAAAAGCAAATATAGCACAGACATAAACCAAGTATAAAAATACTTACCCATTTTTATAGCTAAGACACGAACCAAAAAACGAATCCCTCGAATCCCTCGATTTCCTTTGTGCCAGAACGACCCAATTACCACTACTCACGAGCACTCAATTGACTGCTGAAAAGTTTTCTTTGCAATAAATTAGTAATTAATAGATTAGCAAATTAAGTATATAATTTCAGTAATTTTTAGAAGAGTATTTTTAGCCTCAATAGAAGCAGGCAATCGTTGACTTATAGTCTACGCGACTTCGTGCGCTACTTGAGTACTTGCCGAAATAGATACCTGTAAGAAGTATCTATAATACTATAATATGAAACCTATAAGAAATTCTCAAATAACATTGCTCCTAATTTTAGTTAGTGGTATGAAAGCCGATAAGAAATTGTCAACAAATGAAGTTAAGGAAAGGAAATAAAATTTAATGAAATTAAAAAAAAAAAAAAAAAAGCTGCAATATAGGGCTGCTTGAAAACAAAAATAGTTTTATTCTAAAGTTAAAAACTTATGTTGTAAACCACCCTATTACGAAAGGGGATAGCCTTAAGACTAACTCAACGCGGAAACGACGACAGACGATCGAACAGCTGACTGACTGCTAAAAAGACCCGACGAGATCAGCCAAACCGCCCCTCGTTCGACAACACGCGAACTCCGCCGACAAGCCCCGACGAGATCAGCCAAACCGCCCCTCGTCCGACAACTCGCGAACTCCGCCCACTGCACCCGACGAGATCAGCCAAACCGGTCCTCGTCCGATAAATTGCGAACTCCGCCGGCAGCACCCGACGAGATCAGCCAAACCGGCCCTCGTCCGATAACTCGCGAACTCCGCCGACAGCACCCGACGAGATCAGTGAAACCGGCCCTCGTCCGACAACTCGCGAATACCGCCGACCGCACCCGACGAGATCAGCCAAACCGGCCCTCGTCCGATAACTCGCGAACTCCGCCGACAGCACCCGACGAGATCAGTGAAACCGGCCCTCGTCCGACAACTCGCGAATACCGCCGACCGCATCCGACGAGATCAGTCAATCCGGGCCTCGTCCGACAACTCGCGAGTACCGCCGACCGCACCCGACGAGATCCGATAAATCCGACACGATAAAGAAATTTGTGTGGGACGGAAGCCCTCGACAACCGGCGAGACGATCCGGAGCAAAAAGGTTCGTCACAGTGGCGCCCGAGCAGGGACTTGAGCTAAGAGAGCAAACAACAAGAAAAAAAACCACACCCGAACCAGTGACAAGGTAAAAAAATAATAAACAGAACTAAGATAAATACAGTGCACACAACAGTGATCAGTGAACAGTGACACAGCGAGATAAACAAAAAAAAAAAAAGAAAAGAGAACAAGAGACATAAGTAAGTTACAAACATAATTTACAAAAAAAAAATGAAACATCAGTAAACAAAGCGTGGCGAGCTATTTATTATTCAAACATAAGGCCCAAGTAAAACAAAATGGCAGTCACAGAAAAACCGCGCGTGGGTAATTTATGGCATAAACAGTGAAAAAGGGGAAAACCCGATAATAAGTTAAAATAATCTCTCATAAAACAAAACAAAGGACTATCTAAAAGCAATGGAACATTTCTGCGAAAGTGTTAGAGAATAGTTTGAGAGCATTGACGGGCATTCCTGCACAAATGTGCTGGAAGTTTTGAGTTTCTTCATATGTATACAAAGAGTGCTTCCAATAAAATTACGTCAGTCGCTGCCAAGCCACCAACGAGCACGGAACGTTCATTTTGGCTACACCCGGAAACTAATCATCTTTTTATTATGAACATATAATCATTAATATTATTGTTATATTACATATTAATTATATATGATATTAATAATAATTAATATATATTAGTTATTGTTTAAAACGCTTCTTTACATTGTAAATTTTGATCATTGAAACACGCTATTTTTTAGTTTCTCTCAGTGCTGAAAACAAACTCATCCGCATAAATGCTTAAAATGTGATAGTATAAGAATGCCCGTCACTATTTTAGAGGCAGCGTAACCCAATTCCAGTGAAACCATAACAATTTCCGACGGAAGTTTTGTTTTCGTTGGAAAACACGGAGAGATCAGTGTGGTGACCAATTTACGCGAGGGACATTTTCAAATGCGAAATAAAAACTCGGAATACGGAACAAGTGAAATTTTAAATACAAAAAAAAAAAAAATATATATAGTAATAGTAAATGCGACGCGATTATTGAAGGGAAAAGATACTATGAGTGCCGTGATTACTAAAGAAAAGTGAATTAAATTTGCGGAAAATTAAAGATATCAATTACGCGTGCTCGAACATCACATACAATAAGTGCCGTGGCTATCAAAATATAAAACAAAAAAAAAAAAAAAATTACACACTTTCTTGCTATATCTGTGGGGCAAGCTAACAAATGGGTGGGGCTCAGTTCAAGCCGACTTCGGCGGCATCTTTTACCACAAACTTATTAAATAAAGTTTATGAAAATTTTTTCCGCTGAGTTTTATTTTACGGCATACATTTCTGTTGTTAATAGTTTCATCGCAGGTATACAAAAATAAAATCGGCGCAGTAACATGCCATCTATTAAGTGGGTATACAACCTGCGGAAAGAGGATCTGGTTACCCGGTCCGAGGCATTCAACCTGGGTATGTTTGGGATCGTTCAGGAATTGCGGAAACAGCTGGTCGCATTCTTCAACGAAACCGGACATGACCCAGAAACCCAGCAACGCACCGCCGAATTTGAAGCGACCTAAGCGCGAACAGTTTCACCAAACCAACAGAGCCAGAAAGACCGGAGGTTACACTGCTGCAGACTGGGGCGACCGAACGCTCCCGATACCAAGGACGGCAAAAAGACGTCGTATTCCACTTACCGTCGTATCCCGACTACCATTGGTATATCCGGCGAAGGGATTTCATAACACTCGCGGAGCTGGTGGAACTAGCCGAAGACCTCGGACGGATCAGGGAGCGGTATCATGCGCCAGCACGGTATTTTGAGCAAGGTAAGGGTGGCGTGGCACGGTGGCTGCGGCTAGGCTCGACGGCAATATGGGATGGTTTCTTGCCACCCTACCCACAACAGAAAAGCAATATCGTGCCATATTTTCTTTTTCTAAAAAGAAGAGGAGCGGATAGAGGAAGGATAAGGAGAGAATTAAGACAAAACACTAGTCACAAACAACTATGTTTCCTAATGGGTCATTCAATGCAAAACCTCTCACACTCAGAATTACCTAATCATAAAACCTATCATACGATCCAGTCTCACCCACCACTATGCACCTAAACAAACAGAATACATTCAACCTATAACCCACAAGGAATCTCATACACCGTAGCACAATACTACCTACGTCATCGTCCGTCTGTGAGCCGCCCACCCCGTCTGTAACGCGTTCAAGTTACAGCCATGAACCGCACTTGGCTCAAAGTGCACCGCGGTTCCCTTATGTCTTTAATCTGTCGAAGTCTCTGTTAGTCCGTCTGACTATTCCATAATGTCCGTTACGTCATCGTCCGTCTGTGAGCCGCCCACCCCGTCTGTAACGCGTTCAAGTTACAGCCATGAACCGCACTTGGCTCAAAGTGCACCGCGGTTCCCTTATGTCTTTAATCTGTCGAAGTCTCTGTTAGTCCGTCTGACTATTCCATAATGTCCGTTATGTCTGTCTGTAGCCTAAATGTTTGCAATTAGCACTGCATATTTCCAATTATAGTGACGACAAACTTATTATTTCAACACATTATTTTATTAATAATGTTATTAAAATAATTTAAGGTTATTTACAGTTATAGTTTATATAAATTTATGTATATTAACTTTCAAGTTTATTTTTCTAATCTTATATATGTATATTGGTACATATGTATATTTCTCTTAAATAGTTTTTGATTTATAAATGATAGTTTGATATAAGTCTTTAAAAAAAAAAACACAGGAAGGAAAAGGAAGTATAAAATTTGACGATTGGTTTGGTTTCCAATTGAGTAATTTAACATCAATATTTATTTACAAATGCATAGCAAGTTTCATTACTCCCACATTACAGGATCCTTGAAGATGGCGCCACCTAGCAGCTCCAAATCTGTAAAAAAAACTGAAACTTATTTCTACATTTTTTTTTCTTTTTTTTTTTTCTATTTTCTTATCCTTTCTTTTAATATTATTTGCGTCTTTAAGCTGAATTATATAATATGTAAAAAGAGATTTTTATAGTTTTTTTTTCTAGCATAAATTTCTGTTTCTTTCTTGTTCGTTTTATTTTCTTATTCTTACTTCTTATTCTTACTTACTATTTATTCTTTAATTTTTTTTATAAAAGATAAGATAATTACAAAAAAATATATATATATTTATAATTTGATAGCTTATTTTATTTTATTTATTTATTTTTCTAAAATAATGCTAGCAACTCTGCTTACGCTCCTGTGTTCGATATGTAAATTCTAGTCCGTTCTCTGCTTGTTCGTTTTCTTTTTCTGCATGTACATATATTATATACTCTGTTAGTGCATTGGTGTTAACTTGTGTTTGGTTTTGTGAAAATTTAATGATGTTGTCGCTATGTAATTTTTATGTGGAAGTAAAAGCCTTTTGTTATATACAAAAATTGGCGGGAATTCGTGGCTTCTTTGCATTTAGTTTTCTAGTACTGGCAGTAGTTCCTCGAATTAAACAATTGTTTGCACGTCTTGTACTGCACTGAGTCGTTTCTCGCCTTTAGTTACGAGTTTTTTTTATTGTTACAACAATATGGTACAAATTTTTCTTTTCAATTTTTCTGTTTGTTTAATATTTTAACTAGCATGTGCTTTTTCTATTGTATTTCAATTTTAATATTGTATTTCAATCCATGTTTAAATGTTTTCTTCTCTTTCACAAACGAAACACCACATTTTTGCACTTCTAAACTTCTTCTTCCAAATCCTTGTTTTCTAGCATTTTTCAAACTGATTTGTTCTTTTAATTATATTTATTCAATCACGCCAAAAATAATTCACAACTCTTTCTCTATCCACCATTAACCTTTTTTTCATCTCCCACCTCCCGTTCCGCTTCCCATCCTTCCAATCTTTTTCAATAATTCCCCCTTCTATTCACAATTCCCACTTTCTCTAATTCCCTGTTCAATCACACTTCCATTCACACCTTCCACAATCACCTTTCCACACAAATCATTCAACCAGGAGACTTAGGGTCTTGCTGTGAGGGAAAAATATTATATTTACAAATTTAATTTAACATATAACATAAAACACTTAAACCACATGATTCTAAAAGTAATTACAACAAGTAATGCAAACAAACAAATAAAGAAATTTTAAAAACAAATAAATTCATCCTTTGGTTTAGGAGATACCATACACGGCCTGCCGCTACAGGCTCGAAACCGTCGATTTTTTTGTACAATATGGAACGTGTTCGTAAAAAAACAAGGAAGTAAAAATGTAGGCTGTCTCCATCTAATTCCACATAACATGTGGCTTCGACCCACTTCTCATGCTCTACTGATCTGAGCTAGCCGGGCCTTAATTAACCGCGTAACCAAAGGATTTCGTCCGGATTTTCTTACTCAATCTTTATTGCACTAAACCTCTCTAAAATTATAACTACATAGTAAATATCACAGTTGTTATCACTAAATCTTAAACTAATATTGCGTTAACTATCATCTAATATTGCACTAGGTAATAATTACATCTAATGGTAAAAGAAAATATCACAGAAAGAAAAATAAATAAATAATAAATAATAAAGGTCAAGTCTACCATTTACAAAAACGAGTCAAGTGAGTTAAAACTAAAGAAAAATAAATACAAAAATATTTACTAGCTTATAAAAAAAAACATGAAACACACTACTTTCTAAAAACCTAACTACATACACTACCTAACTACTACTACTACACTTCGCATTGGCTGGAGAAAAACAAACTTCGAAAAGTGGTGTAGACATACGAAGATGAAGGAATTGCCGTTCTTTGATCTTGGATAGCGGCCAATAAAATCTATGTAGAGACGCTGGAAGGGTCGTTCAGTGATGTATTGTTCACCCATCAGGGGACGGTGCATTGCTTTAGACTTTTTGCTGCGTTTGCATACATCACAATTCTTAATACTATATTGCACATCGCTAACCATTCCCGGCCAATATTATTTCTGTCTTAACCTAGCCAGCGTCTTATGAATACCCCAAGTCCAGCTGAAGGGGAGCTATGACAAGCCTCCAGTAACCTAGAACGCAATTCAGACGGTACCCAGAGCTGCCAAGCGTGATCCTCTTGAACCACATCACCCGTCCTAAAACCCGTACGTCTGTACACAAACCCGTCCGAAATTACTAAATCTGGTAGTTCGTCTTTGTTTTCAGTCACAGTTTTCCTCAATTCCTCATATTCTTCCGAAGAAAAAGCTGGGGAATTGAGGTCAACATCCAGTGATCTGTCTACCGGTCCTATCTCTTCCAGATACATGCGAGAAAGAGCATCCGGCACCATATTTGGTGAACATCTTCGGTGTTCAATATTAAAATTATAAGCTTGAAGTTTTAAACTCCATCGGGCTAACCTTCTAGACAACTCTTTTTGGTTCATCAACCACTTCAAGCTCGCGTAATCCGTAATGATGGTAAAAGGTAAACCTTCCACATAAGGACGGAACTTCTTCACGCTTAGTGCAGCAGCGTAACACTCAAGCTCAGTGACACTATAATTCTTCTGAGCCTTATAGAGTTTCGCTGACATAAACGCTATCGGATGCTCGTTCTCTTCATCGTCCATCTGAAAGAGAACTCCTCCCACCCCTTGCGTAGATGCGTCACATTGAATATAAAAATGTTTGTTGAAGTCCGGATTACTAAGCACTGGCGCCGAAGAAAGACTGCGCTTCATCTCTTCAAAGGCGTGCTTAGCTTCGTCAGTTAGCGCACATTTCTACATTTTGTCTTTCTTGAGATAGTCATGCAGCGGAGCTGCTATGATCGAGTAGTCCCTAATAAATCTGCGGTAACAGCCTGACATGCCTAGGAACCGTCTTAACTCTTTTAGTGTTCTAGGCTCCGAAAACTCATCAATCGCAGCCACCTTCTTGCTATCTGTCCTGATGCTTCCGTCCCCGACAAATTAACCCAGATACCTCACCTCTTTGTAGCAAAATTTGCTTTTGAGTTTTGCATCCCGCAGACATTCGGCCACCCGATCCAGCAGTGCAAGATGTGACTCGAAACTGGCAGAACACACCAGAAGATCATCGAGGTAGACAAAGACACGTTCCCTAAGTTCAGCTGGTATGACTTTGTCCATTAGCGTACACATACGCTGCGCGGCATTACACAGTCCGAACGGCATTGAGGTAAACTGATATAACGGCCGTCCTGAAGTCTGGCAAGGATGCCCTCAATGTGAGGTAACGGGTATGCGTCTTTAATCGTTCGTTCGTTTAGTTTCCTAGCATCAAGGCATAGTCGGTTTTTAGTCCCTGTTCTTACCAAACACACTGGAGAGCTCCAGCTCAGTTGCTGAATCACAGGAGAAATGGGGTAGTGGCGTTGTTTTACTGGAAGATGCTCATCTACCACTTCTATCACGTGCTCTTCCATGTTGGTTCGCCCGAGACCCAGAACAGCACAAGATGGGAATCTCGCTTTAGCATTTTCCAGTACTACCTCTTGCTCTTTGGTAAGAATGTGTAGGTCCGTATCGAAAGTCAGGTCTGAAGATGTCTGTTTCAATTCACTCACAGACGCTGAGCTGGTTGCGTCAACCCTTACACCTGTACATTTACTAATTACTGACTACTCAAAGGTTCGCCAGAAGTCAACCCCAAAGTAAAATTAAAAAGGCAAAAATAAAAGCGGGAACTATGAGAAACTCAATGTCCTTTGAGCCCTCCAAGACAACCGGAAGTGAAATTGCACCTATCACAGCGGTTTCACCTCAGTTTGCAGTCCTTACTTTCTGCCCTTGTATCGGAATGACTTGCTTGTTTCGTGTTTTAATGAATTCTAAAGCACCATTTCCGATACAGTTAGCAGAAGCACCTGAATCCAGCAATGCTACCACGTTTTCACCGTCCACCTTAGTTTTAGCGAAAAATCTATTATCGCCTTCCAGCGTCACAATGGCAGAGACTAAAACTTTCTTAATTTTCTTCATCATATGTCTCTTGGCCCTCATCTTCGCTATCTTATCGAAGTTCCTCTTTTTCCTGCCAAGTACAACCTCACTTATAAAGATTTTCTCCCTCACAGCTTCGTACTCGACCTTGCGCTGGTGTAAAGTTTTTACTGGACGACCTATCGGGCTATGCCTGCGGATCACTGGATCCTTCCTCTGTAGAATCCTTACAGGTTGGCCGGGAACTCCTCCTTTAGTGCAGAGATCCCCGGATTCCCTGCAGGATTCGCGTTTCCCGGACGATATTCACAATAAGATACATCACTATGACAAACAAAACACGTCATATTGTGGAATGCCGAGTTACACTTCGCGTCAAGTTAGTTTTTCTTGAAGTGGTCCCAGGCATTCCGCAACTAAAACATAAATTAACGTGAAACGGAGACTGACAAAAGACTTGGTTACTACTAAATGGACGAGACACAGACATAAACGGACGTGGACCTGAAGGACCCGGTCCCTCAGGAAATCCCTTCTTTGGGGTACATTTAAATTGGGCCGCTGAGGAGCCAGAGCCTCCACACTAGTTGAAGGTTCTCCCTTCTCAAGCAGCAACCCCACCTCGCTAACCTACCTTGCCTTCGCTCTACTATTGCTAATGAGTTTTCAGCTCTTCTGCACTCGGTGCAAAATTCTTTTAACGAGCTTACTTTACAGGCAAAGGTCAGGCTAGCAAGGTTTGCCCTTAAATTGGATCTAATAATTGTAATTAGTTCCTCCTCAGGAATTTTCTTCCGCAGCCTGAAGGTGAGATTATGGATCTCAGCATAAAACTCTTCAAAGGATCCACCTACTTGTTGTTTCCGATCCATAATCTCCCTTATAATATAGTTGTCGGAGTCTACAGATCGGAAGTTGTATAGCAGCTCTCTTTTTAAATCTTCATATCCGAAGTCTGGGTCACTCTCGTGATCCTCCAGCACCCGCCAATACTAGTTAGCCGCGGCTCCAGTGACCAGGCAGTGGAAATCGGTGAAGAGCTGTTCATAAGAAATTTCATATTGTTTCCGCAACTTTTCGATGCGGAATATGAAGCTCTCCACTGTCAATTCCTTACAAGAGCCTTCGAACTTAACATGCCACTAGTAGAGTGACTGACAGCATCAGGAGCCTCTCGCCTTGTCGGAGTGGAGGCGTCCCTTGGATAGGGGTTTGGTGGTATACGTGACGCCTCCATCGCAGCCGCTCTTCTGCCAAGGTCTGTGAAACCACCACGAAGTTGCTGCATGGCTTCTGCGCAACCTGCCATCATCTGCCCCTGCTGCATCATCATTGCAAGACTCTCGCTCACGTTCCATGCACCAAACACTCACTCACAAAACTCACACTAAGGCGAAACTGATCAAAGCAAATACGAAATTGGAAGAATGTAAACCGAAAAGAAAGTATATAAAAAAAAAAGAAAGAATGCAAAAATAATAATAAAAAAAACTCCAATAACTACAACCAGCTAAAAAAAATGAAAAATTATTTATAAAAGTAATAATAATTATAAAAAACTATATATATAAAAAAATAATTTAAAAAAATGATTAAAAATTAATTGAGAAACACTGCGACTCAAAGGCAAAAATAAAGAGTAATGATTAATGAAATAAGAAAAATAATATAAAATATAGTAAAATAATAAAATAATAATAACTAATTAACAAATTAGATGAAAATAACAAATAAAAATGAAAAAAGAAAAAAAATTTAACCCCCTTTAGTATACTGGAGATTCGCCTCACAAGTACAACCACTGAAAGTTTAAAAGTTGGTAGCGAATCTGCTTTTCAACTCACCTGTTGAAAACAACAGTGAAAAGTACTGCGACTGGTACCACTTACGAAAACACTGGTGCCTTACTGAAGGAATCCAGTCGCAAAATCTTCCTCAACATAAAGTTGTAGCAACTCCAGTTTCTGCGCAAAAACAATTCCTTGTGAAACTACTGTTCGAGGCAGAAACCAGCGTTGCTACGCCGTCCACACACAAATAAGAAAAAGAAACAGAAAAGTGGAAACTAAAAAAAAAAATAAACTAGTAAGGGTACCTTCGGTCAGACCGAAGCTTATATACCCTACATCCCAGCAACCTTTATTATACATATTTATACATATTTCCGTTATCTATGATGGCAGAGAATATTCGTACCGAATTTCAAGTCAATTCTTCCAACCGTTATTCTGGAATTGCGGTTTATATCAATGTCATATGTTCGTGGGCGGACACGCCCATTTTTTTAAAAAATTTAATCTACCTGTACCGATGTATTCGGAAACAAAATTGAAGCTCAAAACTAAGTCTACAAGTTAAAAGAATTAGTATTTGTTAAAAAAGTAGGCGTGGCGCTGCACCGATTTATCCCATTTTCAATCCGACAGAGTTTCGGATGACAAAGAATATACGTGCAAAATTTCATCGCGATAGCTTCATTCGTTCTCCTGTAATCGTGATTTCCACAGACAGACAGACAGACAGACAGACAGACAGACTACGGACATGGCTAAATCGACTCAGGAGGTGACACTGATCAAGAATATATATACTTTTCCATACCTGCCACGCCTCCTTTAATGCGTTACACACGGAAGCACAAAGTGAATATACCCTCATTCCTTCGGATGTAGGGTATAAAAATGAAACGTTGGAAATAATGTAACGTTGGGCGCCATTTCTGTTGTGAGCAAGGTTAGGGTGGCGTGGCACGGTGGCTGCGGCTAGGCTCGCCGATAATATGGGGTGGTTTCTTGCCACCATACCCACAATAGAAAAACAATATCGTGCAAAATTTTCTTTTTCGAAAAAGAAGAGGAGCGGATAGAGGAAGGATAAGGAGAGAATTAAGACAAAACACCTGTCACAAACAACTCCTAAGTTCCCTAATGGGTTATTCAATGCAAACCCTCTCACACTCAGAATTACCTAATCATAAAACCTATCATACGATCATCCAGTCTCACCCACCCATCAGAATATAAACATTTGTTAATAATAATTACTTTTAAGAATGAAATGCCGCTAATGGTTTATGAATATTATTATGCCCTTATTTTGTAGATATGCGATCCGAAAACAAAGACTAGAAAATATGTGTAATGTAAAAGAATTCCGATTTGACTTTTTGGAATTGCTTATGTAAAAGTGTTACAATAACAACCACAAGCACTGATAGAAATAAGAATCAGAAGAGTATTCATCGAAATTTCTCAATATTAACCATTGTCATCAACTCTCCACCAAAGTCTTCAAATGTAAAGCAAAGACAACAATAACAGCCAAATTATCCTTAAAATTTCTACGGGTTAAATTTTTATGGAATAACTGTATTAACCAAGTGATGGCATCTTTTGTTCATTAAGTTTCACTTCGAAACCAGTTTTCATTCGTAACTCTTGAGTATGCAATCTTGAAGTTTCATTAATTACACCTCAATCGATTTCTTATTTGATTCTTTTTATTGTTTGTGCGTTCTTGTGGTACAAAAATATTAGTTATTGGTGTTTCCTTTAACTAAAATGAATTGAACAGCAAAATATTTAAAATAAAAATGTATTCTATTTTGCAAACATTCCTTTTGATAACGAATACTCACATTTTGTTTAACATTCGGAAGTTTAAACAAATTTTAACTTTAACTTTCGATTATCGTTGATCACTCTTACAAAATATATGTAGTTTCATGCAAGTAAATATAAACTGTTTGAGTTAGTTTTGTTTCATGCAACATCAAACGAAATACACAAACGCTAATAGAAACAGAATTCATATACCTCAAATCTTTATATAGTTATATTATTTTTATTACAATATAAAATTTATATAGTATATTGTTACTATTATAACTATTCTACCAAATGATACGCCTGTAACGTTTTCTCGAAAGTTTTTGTTGGAGAGGAACGCTGTAGAAGATACTTCCAATGAAGGTTTTCATAAAAATGAATGGGTAAAGTGCGTACTAGGGAAAATGGTAAAAAATAAAGCTGTTTATTATTTGGTGCGTTATGTGGACAAAACGCTAAGTATTGGCTGGGAAAGTGAGAAATTTATTATGGAAAACTGTTCGCATCTATTGATTGCCTTTGATATGTGCTGCTTAAAAGAACAACAAAAAATGGTATAGTTGCTGATTTACTTGTCGATATTAACATTTTAACTGTCTAGTTTTTCTAGATGCGTTATATCAAGGTGCCATGAGAGGCGGGAGCACTACGTACAATTCTAAAAATACCACTGACTTAAATAAAGGCGCTTCCGTGCTATAATAATAACTATTATTGCGACATATATGTATTTAGAAATGTACTTTTTGAAAAAGAAAATCATCAACACCATTACAACAAATCAAATTTCCTATTAAACATTAATCAAATTTGCTCTTTTCGAAAATTTATATAAGGCCGATGCACATTGCAATAATTTTCCGTACGCTCAAAAAACAGTTGCTCGAAAATACTTTAGCATTCTTATATACAAAACGGTTCGAATAACGCTTTGTATGTGATTGAAAATATTTTCCAATACAGTGTCTCAAGTTCTTTCGTTCTAAAATTTCAAATTCTTTAATGACCGTTGGGGAAAAATTAAACCAGATAGGAAAGCCGTATAAGATTACGGGTCTTATAGATGTTTTATAAAGCAAAAGTTTGGTTTTCTTATGCATACTTCTGTTCCAAAAAATACTGGAAAAAGTGCCCAAAATTCTGCAAGGTTTTTTTAATACTATCCTTGCATGTTTGTTCAATTTTAGGAGACTGTAAAAATTAATGCCAAGATATTTTATCACAACTTATGCCGCCAAAATTCGATAAAATCCCATTAAAAAGAACGCAGAAATTTCTGTTGTCAAAAAAACTCTTAAACAATTTAACAAAACAAAATTTTGTAAAGGATTCCGTTATGATATGCGTGATCAAACGCCTTTCCAATATCTAAGGAAATTGCAACAGTGCACCGACGAATGTAAATTGGAAGTTATATCATTTTAAAACTTCAGCAAAGCATCAACTGTTGAGTGACCTTTTTTAAATCCAAATTGCAAATTTGGAATATATGTCGAATCCAACCCAACGTCTATTATTGTGCGAATAATGTTTTTGAAAAGTTTTCCCAGATTAGATAACAAAGAAATTGATCTAAGGTTATTCAACTCACAGCTGTTGGAATTTTTTTTAATGGGAACTATTTTAGATATCTTCTATGCGTTAGGAAAATATGAATTGCTTAAGCAATTATTAATAATAATTACGAAAAATTCGAATGCTTTCATAGAAAGTTTCCTAAGTAAAAAATTGACAAAAATGTCAACCTAGGAAGATGGCATTCATTAAGTGAAAAAAAATCATCACTAAAAGTAAAGGTATTTGCAGCAACTTGATCAAAGACTCACGAATGTGAGTTTTCTATATAAGAAACGTTTCTGTTAGGAGGACATCCCCTGTAAATATGAGAAAAATGGCCTTGAAGTTGTTGCAGTTTTTCCTCGTCATTATCAATAAAACCCAACCAACTGAAAGATTTTTCATTAAGGATTTTCTCTTCGCTCTTATCAAATTATAAATTTGCTTATGAGCCCTTGGTCCTGGAACAATCTTGCTCAGTTTATCAGAAAAAACTTTGGAATTTTCCACTTCTACTTGTCTTTTAATAATAATACTCAACAGCTGAATTTGTTTAGACAAAAGTAAATAGCTTGGGTTAGAGCGGTTCATGTTATTTTGATAAATACGTTTTAGCTCCTTTTGCCAACGATGTTTAATTTTATACAAATGTCTTATATTATCAGAAATTAAAATTTTTTTGTGTTTTCTAAGAATTTTTTATGAATGAAGCGTAACTAACGAATTTAAACAAGTTGTAAACTGGGTTATGAAGTCATCAATTTCATAATTACTTAAATTCCTACAAGAGGGAGGAAAGAAATTTAATATTTCATTTACAAAATTAATTCTAAACGACTCCCAATGGGTTGTTCTGTAGGAGGTGAAAAAATTTTGGTGAATGGAGAACAAAATCAAAATCAGTGAATTTAATATACAATTTAAGCTTAAAGTGGTCAGAAAAAGTAGGAAGTCTGGAAATTTTAAAATTTGGATTTGTGGTGTTTAGAAGGTTTGAGCTAATTAAGAAGTGGTCGAGAAAAGACGAACCGTTAGGATAAGACGGTGTGGAGTCCGATAACCTTGTGAAGGTGAGAATATTGTGCTGTAACCAACTGAAGAAAGCATTACCGTTGGTATTGTTGAATGAATCACGCCAGTCAATGTTTTTTGAATTGAAGTCTCCTCCAACAATGGACCCATCAAAATTTTGTGACAACCTCGTTAAGTTTGATAACCCATCATAAATTAAAGAATGTTAAGAATTACGTGGAATATACACCGATCCGAACAAGTTCGTTTTGATGACACTATTAACTAGCGTGTCAATCGATAGTAATAAGTTTGGAAAACTAACACACTTAATTATTGAAAATTTTAAGGTTTTTTTTTAAAGCTATGCCAACCCCAAGTTGACTATTACCACGAAGAAAAGTAAAATCCTCCAGGTAAACTTTTTGATTAGCCCTCAAGTGAGTTTCTTGAACAAACGCAACGTCAATGTTATTAAATTTGAATAACTGCAATAAATCTAGTCTTCGGCTCACATCAATTAGTGACCTTACATCAAATCCAAATACATTGACGCTTATGTCTCTGTTGTTTTTTTCAAACTGCTCAATATCTTTCAAAGTTAGAGGGAATGTTAAACACTAAAAATTTAAAACGATTCCATTCGATAGACTGATGATGTTATCCGCAATATTGGGAATGTTGTAAACTTGCAGTCTTTGAGGATTAAATTCTTTCGGACACAGAGCAGCGATGAGTGTCCATTTAAAGCAATATTCGTCGTTGTTTTGGACATTAATGCAGGCTTTCTTCTTATCCAGGACATTTGGTAGAGGCAAGTATGATGAACCTCTTATTGGGCCGTACTGATTTATGTTTATTTCGATATGGCAAATTTTCGCCAAGCTCCACCCACTATCTCTCTCCTGAAATTCGCTCACTTTTCTAGTAATGACCTCAAAATTTTCTCTGGAAAGTGGCACTATTTGTTGCTCCAGCTGAAGTATTTGCATTCTCGTTTGGAATGCTTTTAATTCCACGATCATATCATCATCTGAGGTAATTTTTATATACTCTCAGAAGAGCTCAATATTAAATTTCAACGACATGTGCTTATCTAAGCTAATTTTTAGCTCCTGCACAATGTCAACCTCACTTCTCAGAAATAATTCTTCGGGTATTAGCAAACCTTCATCTTTGTTTTCAAAAATAAAAGATTTAATCCTTTTATTGAAGGCGGACCTTATATATTTTATGTTGCTGTTAGGAGTAGATATTGAATATAAAAATGTTTGTTGAAGTCCGGATTACTAAGCACTGGCGCCGAAGAAAGACTGCGCTCTTCAAAGATCTTCAAAGGCGTGCTTAGCTTCGTCAGTTAGCGCAAATTTCTTCATTTGGTCTTTCTTGAGACAGTCATGCAGCGGAGCTGCTATTGTCGAATAGTCCCTAATGAATCTACGGTACCAGCCTGACATCCCTAGAAACCGTCTTAACTGTTTTGGCGTTCTAGGCTCCGGAAACTCGTCAATCGCAGCCACCTTCTTGCTATCTGTCCTGATGCTTCCGTCCCCAACAACATAACCCAGGTACCTCACCTCTTTGTAGCAAAATTTGCTTTTCTCAACATTTATTGTGAGTTTTGCATCCCGCAGACATTCGGCCACCCGATCCAGCAGTGCAAGATGTGACTCGAAACTGGCAGAACACACCAGAAGATCATCGAGGTAGACAAAGACAAGTTCCCTAAGTTCAGCTGGTATGACTTTGTCCATTAGCGTACACATACGCTGCGCGGCATTACACAGTCCGAACGGCATTGAGGTAAACTGATATAACGGCCGTCCTGGAACTGTGAATGCCGTCTTACCTCTCGACTTCTATTCCAATGGTATCTCCCAGAACGCATCCTTCAAATCGATCGCACTGATAAAGCGAATGTCCTGAAGTCTGGCAAGGATGCCCTCAATGTGAGGTAACGGGTATGCGTCTTTAATCGTTCGTTCGTTTAGTTTCCTAGCATCAAGGCATAGTCGGTTTTTAGTCCCTGTTCTTACCAAACACACTGGAGAGCTCCAGCTCAGTTGCTGAATCACAGGTGAAATGGGGTAGTGGCGTTGTTTTACTGGAAGATGCTCATCTACCACTTCTATCACGTGCTCTTCCATGTTGGTTCGCCCGAGACCCAGAAGAGCACAAGATGGGAATCTCGCTTTAACCTTTTCCAGTGCTACCTCTTGCTCTTTGGTAAGAATGTGTAGGTCCGTATCGAAAGTCAGGTCTGAAGATGTCTGTTTCAATTCACTCACAGACGCTGAGCTGGTTGCGTCAACCCTTACACCTGTACATTTACTAATTACTGACTACCCAAAGGTTCTCCAGAAGTCAACCCCAAAGTAAAATTAAAAAGGCAAAAACAAAAGCGGGAACTATAAGAAACTCCATGTCCTTTGTCAAGCCCTCCAAGACAACCGGAAGTGAAATTGCACCTATCACAGCGGTTTCACCTCAGTTTGCAGTCCTTACTTTCTGCCCTTGTATCGGAATGACTTGCTTGTTTCGTGTTTTAATGAATTCTAAAGCACCATTTCCGATACAGTTAGCAGAAGCACCTGAATCCAGCAATGCTACCACGTTTTCACCGTCCACCTTAGTTTTAGCGAAAAATCTATTATCGCCTTCCAGCGTCACAATGGCAGAGACTAAAACTTTCTTAATTTTCTTCATCATATGTCTCTTGGCCCTCATCTTCGCTATCTTATCGAAGTTCCTCTTTTTCCTGCCAAGTACAACCTCACTTATAAAGATTTTCTCCCTCACAGCTTCGTACTCGACCTTGCGCTGGTGTAAAGTTTTTACTGGACGACCTATCGGGCTATGCCTGCGGATCACTGGATCCTTCCTCTGTAGAATCCTTACAGGTTGGCCGGGAACTCCTCCTTTAGTGCAGAGATCCCCGGATTCCCTGCAGGATTCGCGTTTCCCGGACGATATTCACAATAAGATACATCACTATGACAAACAAAACACGTCATATTGTGGAATGCCGAGTTACACTTCGCGTCAAGTTAGTTTTTCTTGAAGTGGTCCCAGGCATTCCGCAACTAAAACATAAATTAACGTGAAACGGAGACTGACAAAAGACTTGGTTACTACTAAATGGACGAGACACAGACATAAACGGACGTGGACCTGAAGGACCCGGTCCCTCAGGAAATCCCTTCTTTGGGGTACATTTAAATTGGGCCGCTGAGGAGCCAGAACCTCCACACTAGTTGAAGGTTCTCCATTCTCAAGCAGCAACCCCACCTCGCTAACCTACCTTGCCTTCGCTCTACTATCGCTAATGACCTTTTCAGCTCTTCTGCACTCGGTGCAAAATTCTTTTAACGAGCTTACTTTACAGGCAAAGGTCAGGCTAGCAAGGTTTGCGCTTAAATTGGATCTAATAATTGTAATTAGTTGCTCCTCAGGAATTTTCTTTCGCAGCCTGAAGGTGAGATTATGGATCTCAGCATAAAACTCCTCAAAGGATCCACCTACTTGTTGTTTCCGATCCATAATCTCCCTTATAATCTAGTTGTCGGAGTCTACAGATCGGAAGTTGCATAGCAGCTCTCTTTTTAAATCTTCATATCCGAAGTCTGGGTCACTCTCGTGATCTTCCAGCACCCTCCAATACTACATAGCCAAGGCTCCAGTGACCAGGCAGTGGAAATCGGTGAAGAGCTGTTCATAAGAAATTTCATATTGTTTCCGCATCTTTTCGATGCGGAATATGAAGCTCTGCACTGTCAATTCCTTACAAGAGCCTTCGAACTTAACATGCCACTTGTAGAGTGACTGACAGCATCAGAAGCCTCTCGCCTTGTCGGAGTGGAGGCGTCTCTTGGATAGGGGTTTGGTGGTATACGTGCCACCACGAAGTTGCTGCATGGCTTCTGCGCAACCTGCCATCATCTGCCCCTGCTGCATCATCATTGCAAGACTCTCGCTCACGTTCCATGCACCAAACACTCACTCACAAAACTCACACTAAGGCGAAACTGATCAAAGCAAATACGAAATTGGAAGAATGTAAACCGGAAAGAAAGTATATAAAAAAAAAATGAAAGAATGCAAAAATAATAATAAAAAAAACTCCAACAACTACAACCAGCTAAAAAAAATAAAAATTTTTTATAAAAGTAATAATAATTATAAAAAACTATATATATAAAAAAATAATTTAAAAAAGTGATTAAAAATTAATTGAGAAACACTGCGACTCAAAGGCAAAAATAAAGAGTAATGATTAATGAAATAAGAAAAATAATATAAAATATAAAAATATAGTAAAAGAATAAAATAATAATAACTAATTAACAAATTAGATGAAAATAACAAATAAAAATGAAAAAAGAAAAAAAATTTAATCCCCTTTAGTATACTGGAGATTCGCCTCACAAGTACAACCACTGAAAGTTTAAAAGTTGGTAGCGAATCTGTCGGTACATGTATCATGCACATCCGATACTGCATTGTTTAATGTATACACATTAAATAAAAAGGATGATTTTATGATCTTGGTTATGTATGTGGATGATCTGTTGATTGCAGGAAGTAGTCTCGATTCGATCAAACGTTTTAAAAAAAAATTAAGTGAAAATTTTGAAATGTCCGATTGTGGTGAACTTAAACACTTTTTGGGGATGAAAATTGAATCAGAGGATGCATGTATAAAGCTGTCACAGGAAGTAAATATTGCGAAGATATTGCTGAAGTTTGGGTTGAACGAATGTAATCCAGTAAAAAGCCTTATGGAAAAAGGTTTGCAACTCTTGAAAAAGCAAGATGATGCTATTTTACATAAACCATATAGGGAAATGTTGGGTAGCATAATGTATATTATGCTATGCACTATCCCGGACATTTGTTTTCCGGTTGGATACATGGGTCGATTTCAACAAAATCCTGCGGAAGAACATTGGCAAGCCCTAAAAAGAATACTTAGATATTTGAAAGGAACTAAGTTTACTAAATTAATTTTTAATAAAATAAATACCAGCAAAGTACTTGTAGGATATGCAGATGCTGATTGGGCAAGTGATACAGTTGATCGAAAATCAGTAAGTGGTTTTATCTTTCAAGTATATGGTTGCACAGTTTCATGGAGTAGTAAAAAACAAGTTACTGTAGCAGTATCATCGAGTGAATCCGAATACGTGGCATTAAGTACAGCAACAACTGAAGCAATTTTGGCTAAGAGGATTATTACAAGATTTAAAACAAATTGATGATGAAGCAAGAACAATATTTGAAGATAATAGAGGCTGTATTGGAATGGCGAGTTCAACGGAATCAAAACGGCTAAGCACATTGATATTAAACATCATTTTATTACAGACTGCATAGAAAATAAACTCATTAATATTCAATCAATTAACACTCAAGATCAAGTAGCAGATATATGTACAAAAGCAGTGGATGTTATAAAATATAAAAAATTAAGTTTGATGTTAGGGTTGTGCGATTGAGAAGGGGTATTGGAATAATCGCAATCTTACATGAATCATTATTAAATTATACTACTGTATAATAACTTGCTTATTTCAATTGTTTTGTAATTGAATATATATTTGAATTGTTGTTTGCTGTCATTTAAAAAATCATTAATAGAATAATAGAAAATTATTGTTATTCAGATCGTCTTGAGAATTGCTGTATATTGTTTTTCAAATAAAACTGAAAAGTTCTTTTGTTAATTCTTTCGAAGCTGTTTGCATTATTAGAAGATTATAACAGGTTATTATTAAGAAGGGTATGTATTACGTTAAGAAATCTATTGTTAGTCAATTATTAGTGCATTGCCTGAAAAATTTGAAATTTGAAATTGCCTGAAACATTGCCTGAGAAATTTGATCCAATTGTTACCGCACTGCAAAACATGGATGATAAGAAATTAACGCTTGAGCTAGTAAAAGAAAGATTAATATCTGAAGAAACAAAGTTGTCTGATCGCCAAGTGGAAGAAGTGTCAGAAAAGATGGCATTTTCTGGTAAGAAGCAATTTAAGAAACCTTTTAAATTTCAAGGTAAGTGCTTCAAATGTAATAAGTTTGGTCACAAAGCTAAATTTTCGGCAATATGATGCGCGAAGTGCCATAGAGAAAAATACAAAAGTCTGTTTTATGGCTGATAGCACCAAGCAGAATATGAAAAAGTCAAAATTGAATTCAATTGAATTATTAATAAAGGATGTGTTGTATGTTCCAGAATAACGTGATAATTTGCTCTCTGTTCGCAAACTTATTAATAGTGGAATTAAAGTAATATTTTGCAAAAAAGAAGTAAATTTAATCAAAGATGGTCAAAGAATTGCCACAGCGTACTTACGAGGAGGATTGTTTGAAATAGATATAGATTTATATCAGAAGAATGCTTACGAATGCAATTCTGATAAGGTGAAACTATGGCATAAGCGTTTTGGGCATATTGGTCAACAAGCATTTAATGACTTGATAAAAAATAATTTGGCAAAGGGATTAGATGTTAAAACCGAAGCTTTTATTTTTTGTGATGTTTGTGTTCAAGGTAAACAAACGCGTGATCCATTTAAAGGTACCCGGGACGAGTCTAAAAGAGTTCTTGAAAGAATACATTCTGATGTATGTGGGCCGATGGATCCTGTTGCTTGGAATTGTTCAAAATACATTGTATCCTTTATCGATGACTTTACACATTTTGCCATGATATATACAATTAAGAAAAAATCTGAAGTCTTCTCTGTAATGCAAGAATATGAAGCAATGGTAAGCGCAAAATTTGGACGTTTAATTTCAAAGCTGACAATTGACAACGGAGGAGAGTACATTTCAGCATGTCAAGATAAGTGGTATAAAGAAAAAGGAATTTCTGTAGAAATGACAGTACCATATACACCGCAACAGAACGGTGTTGCAGAGCGATTTAACAGAACACTGATTGAAAAAGTAAGGACAATGTTACTGGAAAGTAATGTACCGAAGCGACTTTGGTGTGAAGCAGCGTCTACTTCAGTATATTTAATTAATAGAAGTCCCACGAAATCCCTCAAAAATTAAAGCACTCCAGCAGAAATGTGGTATGGTACCAAACCTGATCTTAATAAATTGCGAGTGTTTGGCTGTAAGGCATTCGCGTGGATACCTAGTCAATGCAGAAAGAAGCTGGATGCTAAAAATTCAATATCTGTGATGGTTGGATATGCTTCGGGAGCATATATGGAACACTGATGATTATTTCCCGCAGCAGGAAATTATCACACAACACGGAGTGAGTTTAATTACAAAAATGATAGACATGTATATATATATTAAACGAAGTGAGGAAATTAGTAACATATGGAATAAATTGAAAAATAAACTTGTTGAAATGCATTCGGACTATTGTATTAACAATTTGTTATTAATTAGTTAATTAATGTTAATATTGCCAATGATAATCACTCTGTATAAGTCATTAACAGTAATTAATAATAGTTCGATAACAATTAACATAACGGACTAACATAAGAAATAAAGGTTCGAAGCAAACAAGCAACGGTGAGCGCGAAGTTGAGTGACACGAAACAAGGTCAAAGCAGAAGAAACAGAAAAGGTGAACAACACGAGAGCATACAAGGCCACACGAAAACACGGAAGACAGGAACAACATAAACGTGTTGACGAACTAAATAATCGAACATAGCGAAGAACGGGAACTTGTTTTCGAACAAACGAGACAACGCCAGAGCATAGCGGGAAACGTATAACGGAAGCAAGGAAAAGTGGTCTATAAAAGAACGAACAACCAAGCAGCAGGGATTCAGTCGAGTTTGAGCCGAGACTTCGTGAAGTAAAGAGTTAAATCCCAGCAGAGAACCAGAGTATACTTTAAAACAGTGAACAGTGAATAGTGAGCAGAGAGTTCGCATAAAAGACAGTCACGGTGAAGACCTACAGTACATATCAAAACTTATTGATTTGCGTGCCTAAGCCCTTCAATAAAGCGCCTTTGACGAATACACTTCGCATCGCTGCATCTGTTGTGCGTAAGCCCATCAGCTATTAGCACCAACACTTTATTGACTTGTGTGCGTAAGCCCTTCAATAAAGCGCCTTTGACGATTATCCTTCGTATCGCTGCATCCGTTGTGCGTAAGCCCATCAGCGATCAGCACCGACATTTATTGACTTGTGTGCGTAAGTCCTTCAATAAAGTGTCTTCGACAATTATACCTCGCATCGCTGCATCTGTTGTGCGTAAGCCCATCAGCGATCAGCACCGACATTTATTGACTTGTGTGCGTAAGCCCTTCAATAAAGTGTCTTTGACAATTATACTCCGCACCGCTGCGTCTGTTACGCGTACGCCCACCAGCGGAGCCCGAACGACCACGACGACACTACAAGCATTACTATTACTATTAATATTACCAGTACTATTATTAGCAGTAAAACAAGCCTTGTTAGTTTTAAGCATCAATATATTGTTATTACCAAAATAAGCGAAAGGAGTTCAAATAAACGAATCATTGTACCATAGAACCTCAGGTCTTGTAATTCGAACCCTGGACATCCGCTGAGATTATCTCGGCTAACCGAATTTCGTTACAAGTGGCGCCCGAACAGGGACTTAAGTTTACAAAGACATACGCTTACAATACACACATCGAAGGACGAAGGATGGTTCGTGTCAGTTGGGTACACGAGCTCTCCAACGACGAACTGGTGAAAGTCATGGAGACGTATGGCGTGTCCACTGCAGGCTCCAGTAAGGAAAAACGAAGACGATTCAGCGCTTGGATCGTAAATGGTGTCCACGAGGCCGCGGTGAATGAAGAGCTCAACGCACTCGAAGAGAAGCACCGACGTAAAACTGGCGCATGGTCCGAGAAGAAGACAGCGAATATGAGGAACAGCGTGGAAGACCCAGAAGTCACCGTCATGACTTCCTCAAGCTTGACTCCAAGAAGTATATCAGTGGCGCAGCAGGTACCGGTTCCACATTACGCGATGGTTATCGACATCGTGCGGAAGTGGTCAGAAAGATACGACGGCGAAAATGACCCACTCCTATTCACAGAGCGCATCGAAGAACTGGCAGAGACGTTTGGCCTGGATATCGACATGCTACCAAGGACAATGCCAGAGTTGCTGAAAGGAAGGGCACTGTTATGGTTCCGTAACAACAATGCAAAGTGGCAGCACTGGGAAGCCTTTAAAACAGACTTCCAAAATTTCTTCTTACCGGCCCGTTATTTCGAAAGTCTGGAGGATAAGATCCGGAAATCACATCACCTAGAAGGAGAAGAGTTTAAAAATTATGTTATTCGTCTACAAAATATGATGAGATACGCAGATTATACCGAGAGTCTAAAATTAGAACGAATCTACAGGAACAGCAGGAAAGAATTCCAGTTCTATATTAGACGGATGGATTTTAACAGTCTACAAGAACTGTTAACGCTGGCTGCAGACCTCGAGTGTCTCGCGAGTGGAGGCCCACCCATGAGCCTGGTGTGTCCACAGTGGAAGTTCCCGGATAATAAAATTCTCAGTCCTCAGCAAGAGAATGATTATATTGGCCGACCAAATAAAAGCGGGAACTATGAGAAACTCAATGTCCTTTGTCAAGCCCTCCAAGACAACCGGAAGTGAAATTGCACCTATCACAGCGGTTTTACCTCAGTTTGCAGTCCTTACTTTCTGCCCTTGTATCGGAATGACTTGCTTGTTTCGTGTTTTAATGAATTCTAAAGCACCATTTCCGATACAGTTAGCAGAAGCACCTGAATCCAGCAATGCTACCACGTTTTCACCGTCCACCTTAGTTTTAGCGAAAAATCTATTATCGCCTTCCAGCGTCACAATGGCAGAGACTAAAACTTTCTTAATTTTCTTCATCATATGTCTCTTGGCCCTCATCTTCGCTATCTTATCGAAGTTCCTCTTTTTCTTGCCAAGTACAACCTCACTTAAAAAGATTTTCTCCCTCACAGCTTCGTACTCGACCTTGCGCTGGTGTAAAGTTTTTACTGGACGACCTATCGGGCTATGGCTGCGGATCACTGGATCCTTCCTCTGTAGAATCCTTACAGGTTGGCCGGGAACTCCTCCTTTAGTGCAGAGATCCCCGGATTCCCTGCAGGATTCGCGTTTCCCGGACGATATTCACAATAAGATACATCACTATGACAAACAAAACACGTCATATTGTGGAAAGCCGAGTTACACTTCGCGTCAAGTTGGTTTTTCTTGAAGTGGTCCCAGGCATTCCGCAACTAAAACATAAATTAACATGAAACGGAGACTGACAAAAGACTTGGTTACTACTAAATGGACGAGACACAGACATAAACGGACGTGGACCTGAAGGACCCGGTCCCTGAGGAAATCCCTTCTTTGGGGTACATTTAAATTGGGCCGCTGAGGAGCCAGAGCCTCCACACTAGTTGAAGGTTCTCCCTTCTCAAGCAGCAACCCCACCTCGCTAACCTGCCTTGCCTTCGCTCTACTATCGCTAATGAGTTTTCAGCTGTCATAAAAGCTATCGGATGCTCGTTCTCTTCATCATCCATCTGGAAGAGAACTCCTCCCACCCCTTGCGTAGATGCTTCACATTGAATATAAAAATGTCTGTTGAAGTCCGGATTACTAAGCACTGGCGCCGAAGAAAGCTTCGTCAGTTAGCGCAAATTTCTTCATTTAGTCATGCAGCGGAGCTGCTGTGATCGAGTAGTCCCTAATAAATCTGCGGTACCAGCCTGACATCCCTAGGAACGGTCTTAACTGTTTTGGTGTTCTAGGCTCCGGAAACTCATCAATCGCTATATTTATATACATATACATATCAAGTTTCATTACTCACACATTACAGGATCCTTGAAGATGGCGCCACCTGGCAGCTCCAAATCTGTAAAAAAACTGAAACTTATTTCTACATTTTTTTGTCTTTTTTTTTCCAATTCCTTTTTCGGTTCTTTTAATATTATTTGTATCTTTAAGCTTTGTGACGACACATTTCGGCGCATCGAAGTGAGGCGCACAAATTATTATGTAGACACGACTTATGCATTTTTCTATTTATATTTATAAGTTTCCTCTTGTACACGAAATAATAAAGTACATATTTTTTTAAGAACACATATGGCATTCCCATAATTATGATTTAAAAAAAAAACTAAACTTTCGAAGTTACAATCACCCAGTATCACATTGCAGATAATCGGGTAGCGGCGAGCACTCAAGCACAGATCACATAACAAACACAAACCGGTTTTCTAGTACATAATCATAAGCAGAGGAGTTAAAGCGAGACCACACTACCCGCGCAGCGGCAAGGCAACGAACGAAATTGAGCACAGTAACGCTCAGAAAGTCAGTCTTTCTTGAATCGTGGTATCAGCACGAACTAGAGGTAGGCCCCTTTTCCTCTCCCTCTGAGTTCGACTTGTCGATTTGCTATGGAATCGCTCGTTGTTCTCTTCGTTAGTCGCTCTCGCGGAGTTCAACTCGTCGATTTGCTATGGAATCGCTTGTTGTTTTCTGAGGAACAGTCGTCCCTTTTCCTCTCCCTCTCTCCTGTCTGTTCTTTGTTCTCCGTAGCCGCTCTCGCTGAGTTCGACTTGTCGATTTGCTATGGAATCGCTGGTCGTTCTCTTCGTTAGCCGCTCTCGCTGAGTTCGACTTGTCGATTTGCTATGGAATCGCTCGTCGTTCTCTTCGTTAGTCGCTCTCGCGGAGTTCAACTCGTCGATTTGCTATGGAATCGCTCGTTGTTCTCTGAGGAACAGCCCTCCCTTTCCCTCTCCCTCTCTCCCTTCTATTCTTTGTTCTCCGTAGCCGCTCTCGCTGAGTTCGACTTGTCGATTTGCTATGGAATCGCTCGTCGTTCTCTTCGTTAGCCGCTCTCGCGGAGTTCAACTCGTCGATTTGCTATGGAATCGCTTGTTGTTCTCTGAGGAACAGCTCTCTCTCTCTCTCTCTTCCCCCCCCCCCCCCCCCCCCCCCCCCCCCCCTCGGTGGCAGCTTCTGCTTACTGCTTATTCCACGCCGATCTTAACAAACGGTTCCATTTCATACAGAATCGCAAGCATCGAGTACAAGTAAATGAAATACCGTCGCGTCATAAGTAGCAACAAAGTCGCGTTGAAACTAGTATACATCATCAAAGCAATCGTGAAACCCGCAAGACGAGGTTCGCATAACGGGTTCCAATCAACAAGCCGTCGCAAATACGTATTACAAAGAAAAAAAACCTCTCGCTATACCGATATACGTCGCCAAAACCTCTCGCTATACCGATATACAGCACCGCACAGTTTTTTTTTTTTCTTTCCGTATCAAGATCCTTCATACAACGTGCCATCGCAGCTACCCATCATATTGTTAGCACCATAAGTTAAATAATGAGCTAGATCCTAAGAGCTGAAGTAAAATAAATAAAGTTTAACAACACCAAATACGAGTTCATCATTTACAAATTTTCTTGAGTACGACCCTGGACACCCGCGAGCGTACCCACGCTATAGACGGTCCAAGGACCTTAAAAGAAACGCCGCCTCAGTAGGACCGAGGCGAGAAGGTCGTTTCAAGTGGCGCCCGAACAGGTACCCGGTTAAACAAATCAGCTCAGGATAGCAACGAGACATCACTTACAAGAGGAAAGAAAAGAAAAACTGTGCGTGAATAAGTATTGCTTTTACTAGCAGTGGCAAGGCATCCATCGAAGCGCATCATGGTCCGAAGGTGGATAGCAGCACTCAGACAGGAGGAGTTGGTTAAATGTATGGAGGAGTTCGGCTTGGCAGTCGAGGGTAAAGTAGAAGACCTCAAGCACACTTTCTCCTCATTTACCTACAAAGAGGACCTCAAAGCAGAAGAAGTACAGCGCTTGCGAGAATTAGAACGGCAGTACACACGCAGCCCATCTCCAGTTACACGCCCGACTCCGCCGACGATTCAGTTCACGATGCCACCAGCGACCTCAACAGCAGGCAGCAGTGTTATGCACCAAGCATCAAGTTATGAACATGCGACAACGTCACCAAGCGTCCACTGAGCTTAGCAGAGCAGAAAGCAGCAGTCCCGACGCAAGCAAGAGACGGGCAGCAGCCGAGTCAAACGGAGCAACATCAAATGTTTCATAACGTAATGGACAAGGTGCTTAAGTGGTCCATAAGCTTCAACAACAGAATGAACCCACTTGAATTTGTGGAACGCTTGGAGGAGTTAGCCAATGCTTACGGGTTCTCGCTAGACATGTTACCCAGGGCCATGCCTGAGATCATGCAGGGCAAAGGACTCGAGTGGTTCTGCAACAACAAGAGGCCCTGGTTGCGCTGGCAGGAATTCGAGAAGGATTTTCTAAAGTTTTTCCTATCGTCGCTGTACCAGGAACGACTCGATGATAAAGTGCGGCAACGTTTCCAAGCCACGGGCGAGCTCTTCAAGGATTACATCCTAGTTATGCAAAAATTGATGCGTCACACGGAGTACACCGGGGAGAAGAAACTCGAACGTATCTATAGGAACAGCCGGCGTGAATATCAGACGTACGTGAAGCGGCACGATTTTAAAACGCTGGAAGAGTTGACCGAATTGTGCGACCAATACGAGAACATCTTGGGCCACTGCAAAACAACATCAAGTTCAAGTCAAGCACCGCGCTGTTGACTCGAAGCCGGAAATCCAAAGGAGTACAGAGAACAAGGCGATTCTTAACGCTAGCACCGCGTGCCGTCGCTGGGAGGTAAATGGACACTTCGCACGCGGGTGCCGAAACGCAACCACACTATTTTGCTGGAAGTGCGGCAGACAGGGAGTAAAGACCATCGAATGCTGCCAGAGGCTTACGGGAAACGCCAGAGGCCCTGAGGTGTAAAGGCGAACATCGAGGGTCGCAAAAATCCAGTTACAAAAGCCCAATCACCGCTTAAAGTCTCGCAACGTCATCTCAGAGCCGACATTCGTTTGAACGGAACACCGATCACCGCAACGATAGATACCGGGGCTACACGCAGTTTTGTCTCGAAATATTTCGTCGACAGCTTAGGCGATACAGCACGCACCACGACAACCCAGATGAAGGTAAGATTGGCTGACGGCGCACTACTACGAGTGAAGACTGCGTTAACAGCCAACGTTGAACTTGGAAGCCGAAAAATGTGCACCAGATTCTTTATGCTACCCACCGCCATCGACACAGTCACCTTGGGTATGGATTTCCTAGCAGACGCAGGGGCAAGATTACTACGTGCTGGACAGAGCGTGGAGCTAAAATCAGATCCAGACGACAGCAGCGATACTGTAACCATGCTATGGACAATAAGCGAAATGCAAGAGGACGACAGCGACGTTGACAATTACTTAAGCAGAGAATTAAAGGTATTCGAAACAATGACTGGGGTGACCAGCTTGGCGAGCCACCGAATAAACATGAGGGACAAAGCGCCAGTCAAACAACGCTACTATCCAAAGAACCCGGCCATGCAGACGATCACCAA
This sequence comes from Thecophora atra, assembly GCA_937620795.1. Taxonomy (NCBI): domain Eukaryota; kingdom Metazoa; phylum Arthropoda; class Insecta; order Diptera; family Conopidae; genus Thecophora; species Thecophora atra. The sequence continues at coordinate 5,900,780 of CALMKQ010000008.1, read as the reverse complement.
CGAGCAACTCGATGATCTGCTGCAGCAGAACTATGTAGAGCCTTCACAGAGCGCGTTCAGCTCGCCAATACTCGCCAAGAAAAAGACTGGCGACTGGCGGCTGTGTATAGACTACCGCCAGGTTAATGCGAAGTCTATACCCGACGCCTATACATTGCCACGCATCAATTGCATCCTGGAAAAGCTGAGAGGAGCACAGTACATCAGCACCATCGACCTCAAGAATGGGTATTGGCAAGTCCCAGTGGAACCAAGCAGCCGGGAATATACAGCATTTACTGTTCCTGGCAGAGGGCTTTTTCAATGGCGCGTGATGCCATTTGGTCTGCACTCTGCACCAGCCACCTTCCAGAGACTTTTGGACCAAGTCATCGGGCCTGAGATGGAACCAAATGCCTTCGCCTATATAGATGACATCGTGGTAGTAAGCAGGTCCAAAGACGAACACAAGCAGCATCTGAGTAGCGTCTTTCACCGCCTTCCGCAAGCTAATCTTCGCATCAACAGGGAAAAGTGCCACTTTTTCAAAAGCGATCTGAAATATTTGGGACATCTAGTTACCTCCACGGGCATAAAGACGGACCCAGAGAAGGTTTCGGCGATAAAGGAGCTCAAGCCGCCCACGAACATAAGAGAGCTGAGAAGATACCTGGGTACGGCATCTTGGTACAGAAGATTCGTGCCTGACTTCACGAAGATCGCCCATCCTTTGACAAGTATGCTGCGAAAAGGGAAACGATGGCACTTGGGATCCTAGTAAGAGCAAGCGTTCGAGGAGCTGAAGGTGAAGTTGACAGAAGCACCATGCCCAGATTTAGCTGACATGCCCAGATTTTAGCAAACAATTTACGTTGCTCGGCTCAGTATTGACACAGGAGAAGAATTATTCGGACACGGAGAAAGAGTGCCTGGCTATTGTTTGGGCAGTACGAAAGATGAGGCCGTACCTGGAAGGGTACCACTTCAAAGTTATCACGGATCACATGGCGCTGAAATGGCTCAATGGAATTGACAACCCGTCCGGAAGAATTGCAAGCTGGACACTGGAGCTGCAACAGCATTCATACCAAGTATTACACAGGAAGGGCAAATACAATGTAGTCGCGGACACACTGTCGTGGAAGCCTAGAGACGCAGAGGAGGTAAACGGGAGACTGGGCACCGGCGGTGACATTTGCAGTTGGCTGGAAGCCCAGAAGAAGAAGGTCACGAAGTATCCAGACTATGTGCTCAACAACGATGCGCTCTACCGCCACATGCCGCACGACATCGGCGACGACGACGAAGATCCGTGGAAGCTGTGTGTGGGCCGCCCAGATCGTCGAAAAGTTCTATCGGAGAACCATGATCAACCTAGTGCCGGTCATTTAGGCATACGCAAGACCATCGCACGAGTGGCACGGAGGTACTATTGGCCTGGCATGTTCAAGGAAGTTATCCGTTACGTGAGGAGTTGCGATACTTACAAGCGGCATAAAGCGGATCAGAGGAAGCCCGCTGGCGAGATGCTGACCAGAGTGCCTGAGCAGATTTTGTGGGTCCCCTTCCAAGGTCACGAAGAGAGCACAACATGCTGCTCGTATTCCTAGACAGGTTCTCGAAATGGGTAGAGATAGTTCCTTTACGAAAGGCTACAGCCACGACACTACAGAGGGCTCGCCAAGAAAAAGACTGCCGACTGGCGGCTGTGTATAGACTACCGCCAGGTTAATGCGAAGTCTATACCCGACGCCTATACATTGCCACGCATCAATTGCATCCTGGAAAAGCTGAGAGGAGCACAGTACATCAGCACAATCGACCTCAAGAATGGGTATTGGCAAGTCCCGGTGGAACCAAGCAGCCGGGAATATACAGCATTTACTGTTCCTGGCAGAGACCTTTTTCAATGGCGCGTGATGCCATTTGGTCTGCACTCCGTCCAGCCACCTTCCAGAGACTTTTAGACCAAGTCATCGGGCCTGAGATGGAACCAAATGCCTTCGCCTATCTAGACGACATCGTGGTAGTAAGCAGGTCCAAAGACGAACACAAGCAGCATCTGAGCAGCGTCTTTCACCGCCTTCGGCAAGCTAATCTTCACATCAACAGGGAAAACTGCCAATTTTTCAAAAACGAGCTCAAGTATTTGGGACATCTAGTCACTTCCACGGGCATAAAGACGGACCCAGACAAGGTTGCGGCGATAAAGGAGCTCAAGCCGCCCACGAACGTAAGGGAGCTGAGAAGATACCTGGGTACGGCGTCTTGGTACAGAAGATTCGTGCCTGACTTCACGAAGATCGCCCATACCTTGACGAGTATGCTGAGAAAAGGGAAACGATGGCACTTGGGATCCTAGTAAGAGCAAGCGTTCGAGGAGCTGAAGGTGAAGTTGACAGAAGCACCATGCCCAGATTTAGCTGACATGCCCAGATTTTAGCAAACAATTTACGTTGCTCGGCTCAGTATTGACACAGGAGAAGAATTATTCGGACACGGAGAAAGAGTGCCTGGCTATTGTTTGGGCAGTACGAAAGATGAGGCCGTACCTGAAAGGGTACCACTTCAAAGTTATCACGGATCACATGGCGCTGAAATGGCTCAATGGAATTGACAACCCGTCCGGAAGAATTGCAAGCTGGACACTGGAGCTGCAACAGCATTCATACCAAGTATTACACAGGAAGGGCAAATACAATGTAGTCGCGGACACACTGTCGTGGAAGCCTAGAGGCGCAGAGGAGGTAAACGGGAGACTGGGCACCGGCGGTGACATTTGCAGTTGGCTGGAAGCCCAGAAGAAGAAGGTCACGAAGTATCCAGACTATGTGCTCAACAACGATGCGCTCTACCGCCACATACCGCACGACATCGGCGACGACGACGAAGATCCGTGGAAGCTGTGTGTGGGCCGCCCAGATCGTCGAAAAGTTCTATCGGAGAACCATGATCAACCTAGTGCCGGTCATTTAGGCATACGCAAGACCATCGCACGAGTGGCACGGAGGTACTATTGGCCTGGCATGTTCAAGGAAGTTATCCGTTACGTGAGGAGTTGCGATACTTACAAGCGGCATAAAGCGGATCAGAGGAAGCCCGCTGGAGAGATGCTGACCAGAGTGCCTGAGCAGATTTTAAGGGTCCCCTTCCAAGGTCACGAAGAGAGCACAACATGCTGCTCGTATTCCTAGACAGGTTCTCGAAATGGGTAGAGATAGTTCCTTTACGGAAGGCTACAGCCACGACACTACAGAGGGCTCGCCAAGAAAAAGACTGCCGACTGGCGGCTGTGTATAGACTACCGCCAGGTTAATGCGAATCCTATACCCGACGCCTATCCATTGCCACGCATCAATTGCATCCTGGAAAAGCTGAGAGGAGTACAGTACATCAGCACCATCGACCTCAAGAATGGGTATTGGCAAGTCCCAGTGGAACCAAGCAGCCGGGAATATACAGCATTTACTGTTCCTGGCAGAGGGCTTTTTCAATGGCGCGTGATGCCATTTGGTCTGCACTCCACACCAGCCACCTTCCAGAGACTTTTGGACCAAGTCATCGGGCCTGAGATGGAACCAAATGCCTGCGCCTATATAGATGACATCGTGGTAGTAAGCAGGTCCAAAGACGAACACAAGCAGCATCTGAGCAGCGTCTTTCACCGCCTTCCGCAAGCTAATCTTCGCATCAACAGGGAAAAGTGCCACTTTTTCAAAAGCGATCTGAAGTATTTGGGACATCTAGTCACCTCCACGGGCATAAAGACGGACCCAGACAAGGTTTCGGCGATAAAGGAGCTCAAGCCGCCCACGAACATAAGAGAGCTGAGAAGATACCTGGGTACGGCATCTTGGTACAGAAGATTCGTGCCTGACTTCACGAAGATCGCCCATCCTTTGACAAGTATGCTGCGAAAAGAAAAACGATGGCACTGGGGATCCGAGCAAGAGCAAGCGTTCGAGGAGCTGAAGGGGAAGCGGACGGAAGCACCAGTGCTGGCATGCCCAGATTTTAGCAAGCAATTTACGTTGCAAATGGACGCCTGTGACGTCGGACTCGGCGCAGTATTGACACAGGACCAAGAGGTATGCGAGCGTGTGATTGCATACGCAAGTCGACATCTACAGGGGGGCGGAGAAGAATTATTCCGCCACGGAGAAAGAGTGTCTGGCTATTGTTTGGGCAGTACGAAAGATGAGGAAGTACCTGGAAGGGTACCACTTTAAAGTTATCACGAATCACATGGCGCTGAAATGGCTCAATGGAATTGACAACCTGTCCGGAAGAATTGCACGCTGGGCACTGGAGCTGCAACAGCATTCATACGAAGTGCTATACAGGAAGGGCAAATACAATATAGTCGCGGACACACTGTCGAGGCAGCCTAGAGACGCAGAGGAGGTCAACGGGAGACTGGGCACCGGCGGTGACATTTGCAGTTGGCTGGAAGCCCAGAAGAAGAAGGACGCCAATTAACACACGAAGTATCCAGACTATGTGCTCAACAACGATGCGCTCTACCGCCACATACCACACGACATCGGCGACGACGACGAAGATCCGTGGAAGCTGTGTGTGGGCCGCCCAGATCGGTGAAAAGTTCTATCAGAGAACCATGATCAATCTAGTGCCGGTCATTTAGGCATACGCAAGACCATCGCACGAGTGGCAAGGAGGTACTATTGGAATGGCATGTTCAAGGAAGTTAGCCGTTACGTGAGGAGTTGCGATTCTTGCCAGCGGCACAAAGCGGATCAGAGGAAGCCCGCTGGCGAGATGAGGACCAGAGTGCCCGAGGAACCATGGGCCCCCGTATGTGCAGATTTTGTGGGTCCCCTTCCAAGCTCACTCTCTCCCTTCTATTCTTTGTTCTCCGTAGCCGCTCTCGCTGAGTTCGACTTGTCGATTTGCTATGGAATCGCTCGTGTTTCTCTTCGTTAGCCGGTCTCGCGGAATTCAAATTGTTGATTTGTTATGAAATCGCTTGTACTTCTCTGAGGAACAGCCCTTCCTTTCCCTCTCTCTCCCTCCCTTCTATTCTTTGTTCTCCGTAGCCGCTCTCGCTGAGTTCGACTTGTCGATTTGCTATGGAATCGCTCGTCGTTCTCTTCGTTAGCCGCTCTCGCGGAGTTTAAATTGTCGATTTGCTATGGAATCGCTTGTTGTTCTCTAAGGAGCAGCTCTCTCTCTCTCTCTCTCTCCCTCCTACGGTGGCAGCTTCTGCTTACTGCTTATTCCACGCCTATCTTAACAAACAGTTGCATTCCATACACAATCACAAGCATCAAGTACAAGTAAATTAAACACTGTCGCGTCATAAGTAGCAACACAGCCGCAGGACAAGGTTCGCGTAACGGGTTCCAATCAACAAGCCGTCGCAGTTACGTATTACAAAGAAAAAAACCTCTCGCTATACCGATGTATGTCGCCACAGCACCGCACAGATTTTTTCTCTTTCCCCATCAAGATCTTTCATTCAACGTGCCATCGCAGCTACCCATCATACTGTTAGCACCATAGGTTAAATAATAAGCTAGATAATAATAATAATAATAATAATAATAATAATAATAATTATTAATAATAATAATAATAATAATAATAATAATAATAAGCTAGATCCTAAGAGCTGAAGAAAATAAATAAAGTTTAACAACACCAAATACGGGTTCATCGTTTACAAATTTTCTTGAGTACGACCCTGGATACCCGCGAGCATACCCAGGCTATAGACGGTCCAAGGACCTTAAAAGAAACCCCGCCTTAGTAGGACCGAGGCGAGAAGGTCGTTTCAAGTGGCGCCCGAACAGGTACCCGGTTAAACAAATCAGCTCAGGATAGCAACGAGACATCACTTACAAGAGGAAAGAAAAGAAAAACTGTGCGTGAATAAGTATTGCTTTTACTAGCAGTGGCAAGGCATCCATCGAAGCGCATCATGTTCCGAAGGTGGATAGCAGCACTCAGACAGGAGGACTTGGTTAAATGTATGGAGGAGTTCGGCTTGGCAGTCGAGGGTAAAGTAGAAGACCTCAAGCACACTTTCTCCTCATTTACCTACAACGAGGACCTCAAAGCAGATGAAGTACAGCGCTTGCAGGAATTAGAACGGCAGTACGCACGCAGCCTATCTCCAGTTACACGCCCGACTCCGCCGACGATTCAGTTCGCGATGCCACCAGCGACCTCAACAGCAGGCAGTAGTGTTATGCACCAATCATCAAGTTACGAACATGCGACAACATCACCAAGCGTCCACCAAGCATTGGGCGCAGCAGAGCAGAAAGGGGCAGTCCCGACGCAAGCAAGAGACGTGCAACAGCCGAGTCAAACGGAACAACATCAGATGATTCATAACGTAATGGACAAGGTGCGTAAGTGGTCCATACGCTTCAGCATTCATACGAAGCATTCAATTATCTCTCCAGTAATTGTCACCTTAAGAACCCCCGGAGGAAAAAGTAAAACGGCTCACATCGGTGACCTCAAGCCTTACCACCCGGACAGCAAGGATGAGCTACCCAGAGTAAACTGCAATTTTACTCACGCACGTGGTAACAACGCGACACAGGAAAACCAACACTCCAAAAAAAGCACTTGCACACACACTAACATCAACCAAAGAGCAGCCACCACCTCAGTCCCGACCAGTCGCAGCCTATGAAAGAAAGCATCCCGCGAACAATAGGATCAGTAGTGGAGCTGTCATCAAAGTGTAAAGTCATCCCTAACAACGACAAGTGTGAAAACAACAACGACCACAATCATCAAAACAACAACAACAACAACAACAAACGTGAACAATAGCGAACAACAACAATAGCGAACAACAACAACAACAATAGTGAAAACAACAACACCAATCATTAAAATAACAACAATTGTGAAAACAACAACAACGATCATTAATACAACAACAACAACAGCAGTGAAAAAAAAAAAAGAGTAATAAATAAAACAACAATTTTGACAAAAAAACAACAAGAACGACAACAGCAACATGGAACATCACGCTCGCTTTGTGGAAGTGATGGAGTTATCCTCAGACTCAGGGGAGGAGACAACGTAGGTATTACTAAAATACCCACCGGCAAGGGGAAGCATCGCCGTGGTCAAAGAGGACTACATGAGATTGTCGGAGGGACGGTTCCTCAATGACACCGTCATTAATCTGTATTTGAAGTGGGTGGCGAACACCGGGCCCACTTCCCGAACCTACCCCGGCCAATCATGTACGGCGAGGACAACGCTCCAGTAGTCGAGCCACCAGTGCCGAAGCAAACAGACGGCTACAACTGTGGCGTATTCATGTTGCTAACGGTAGAGCGATTCCTGACCAGCCATCTGGCTAAAGACAATTCGACCCCGCAAGAATGGCGCAGCCAAGTTGATTATCGGGGTGGCCGACTCCGGATCGCCAGCATTATTCGCGCGCTGGCTAGCACAGGTGGGAGGCGTCTAAAATTTCCCACCTCTGCGCTATGCAGCAATTCCCCAACGAATCCAGAGCAAGTTCCGCCGAGTGAAGGGCAAACCGGCGACAACGGTAGCGTCCCAGCGCCAAAACCACGCACCGAAGACACCGCCGAGGACGCATCCACAACCCCGAAGAGACGCCGCCCAACCGAGGCAGAAGATACCCCAGCCACACAGTGGGAGGAGATCAATCTCGCTTGCGCCCCGGTCGCAGTGAGGGCAAGGATCCAGGAGGCAGCAGCGTGCAAGCGAAAGGGGCAGCAGGTGAACTTCCTTCAAGTCGCCGAGGAACGTACATATCGAGTGCGCATGTCCCGAGGGGGCGCCACACAAATTTTTATTTCCTCCCGGAAGCCACGGGGAGATGTGACGACACATTTCGGCGCATCGAAATGAGGCGCACAAATTATTATGTAGACACGACGTATGCATTTTTCTATTTATTTCCTCTTGTACACGAAATAATAAAGTACATATTTTTTTAAGAACACATATAGCATTCCCATAATTATGATGTAAAAAAAAACTAAACTATCGAAATTACAATCACCCAGTATCACATTGCAGATAATCGGGTAGCGGTGAGCACTCAAGCACAGATCACATAACAAACTCAAACCGGTTTTCTAGTACATAGTCATAAGCAGAGGAGTTAAAGCGAGACCACACTACCCTCGCAGCGGCAAGGCAACGAACGAACACATGGAACAAAATTACAGCGAGAAGGATAAATTGAGCACAGTATCGCTCAGCAAGTCAGTCTTTCTTGAATCGTGGTATCAGCAGGAACAAGTGGTAGGCCTCTTTTCCCTTTTCCTCTCCCTCTCTCCTTTCTGTTCTTTGTTGTCCGTAGCCGCTCTCGCTGAGTTCGACTTGTCGATTTGCTATGGAATCGCTCGTCGTTCTCTTCGTTAGCCGCTCTCGCTGAGTCCGACTTGTCGATTTGCTATGGAATCGCTCGTCGTTCTCTTCGTTAGTCGCTCTCGCTTACTTCAACTCGTCGATTTGCTATGGAATCGCTTGTTGTTCTCTGAGGAACAGTCGTCCCTTTCCCTCTCCCTCTCTCCCTTCTATTTTTTGTTCTCCGTAGCCGCTCTCACTGAGTTCGACTTGTCGATTTGCTATGGAATCGCTCGTCGTTCTCTTCGTTAGCCGCTCTCGTGGAGTTCGACTTGTCGATTTGCTATGGAATCGCTCGTTGTTCTCTTCGTTAGTCTATCTCGCGTAGTTCAACTCGTCGATTTGCTATGGAATCGCTTATTGTTCTCTGAGGAACAGCCCTCCCTTTCCCTCTCCCTCTCTCTCCCTTCCATTCCTTGTTCTCCGTAGCCGCTCTCGCTGAGTTCGACTTGTCGATTTGCTATGGAATCGCTCGTCGTTCTCTTCATTAGTCGCTCTCGCGGAGTTCAACTCGTCGATTTGCTATGGAATCGCTTGTTGTTCTCTGAGGAACAGTCGTCCCTTTCCCTCTCCCTCTCTCCCTTCTATTCTTTGTTCTCCGTAGCCGCTCTCACTGAGTTCGACTTGTCGATTTGCTATGGAATCGCTCGTCGTTCTCTTCGTTAGCCGCTCTCGTGGAGTTCGACTTGTCGATTTGCTATGGAATCGCTCGTTGTTCTCTTCGTTAGTCTCTCTCCCGTAGTTCAACTCGTCGATTTGCTATGGAATCGCTTGTTGTTCTCTGAGGAACAGCCCTCCCTTTCCCTCTCCCTTCCATTCCTTGTTCTCCGTAGCCGCTCTCGCTGAGTTCGACTTGTCGATTTGCTATGGAATCGCTCGTCGTTCTCTTCGTTAGCCGCTCTCGCGGAGTTCAACTCGTCGATTTGCTATGGAATCGCTTGTTGTTCTCTGAGAAACAGCCGTCCCTTACCCTCTCCCTCTCTCCCTTCTATTCTTTGTTCTCCGTAGCCGCTCTCGCTGAGTTCGACTTGTCGATTTGCTATGGAATCGCTCGTCGTTCTCTTCGTTAGCCGCTCTCGCGGAGTTCAACTCGTCGATTTGCTATGGAATCGCTTGTTGTTCTCTGAGAAACAGCCGTCCCTTACCCTCTCCCTCTCTCCCTCTCTCCCTTCTATTCTTTGTTCTCCGTAGCCGCTCTCGCTGAGTTCGACTTGTCGATTTGCTAAGGAATCGCTCGTCGTTCTCTTCGTTAGCCGCTCTCGCAGAGTTCAACTCGTCGATTTGCTATGGAATCGCTTGTTGTTCTCTGAGGAACAGCTCTCTCTCTCTCTCCCTCTCTCGGTGGCAGCTTCTGCTTACTGCTTATTCCACGCCGATCTTAAGAAACGGTTCCATTTCATACAGAATCGCAAGCATCGAGTACAAGTAAATTAACTACCGTCGCGTCATAAGTAGCAACACCGTTGCGTTGATACTAGTATACATCATCAAAGCAATCGTGAAACCCGCAAGACGAGGTTCGCATAACGGGTTCCAATCAACAAGCCGTCGCAAATACGTATTACAAAGAAAAAAAACCTCTCGCTATACCGATATACGTCGCCAAAACCTCTCGCTATACCGATATACGTCGCCACAGCACCGCACATTTTTTTTTTTGTTTCTTTCCCTATCAACATCCTTCATACAACGTGCCATCGCAGCTACCCATCATATTGTTAGCACCATAAGTTAAATAATAAGCTAGATCCTAAGAGCTGAAGTAAGTTAAATAAAGTTTAACAACACCAAATACGGGTTCATCATTTACAAATTTTCTTGAGTACGACCCTGGACACACGCGTGCATAACCAGGGTATAGACGGTCCAAGGACCTTGAAAGAAACGCCGCCTCAGTAGGACCGAGGCGAGAAGTTCGTTTCAGCTCATATAATATATAAAAAGAGATTTTTATAGTTTTTTTTTCTAGCATAAATTTCTGTTTCTTTCTTGTTCATTTTTTTTTCTTATTCTTCCTTACTATTTATTATTTAATTTTTTTTATAAAAGATATGATAATTACAAAAAAAAAAAATAAATATATATTTATAATTTGATAGCTTATTTTATTTTATTTATTAATTTTTCTAAAATAATGCTAGCATTAATTAATTAATTAACTAAATATAAATGGATAGATCATATAATAGCATATAAATATATAAAAAAAAATCATGTACGGCAACTCTGCTTACGCTCCTGTGTTCGGTATGTAAATTCTAGTCTGTTCTCTGCTTGTTCGTTTTTTTTCTGCATGTACATATATTATATACTCTGTTAGTGCATTTGTGTTAAGTTGTATTGTTGATGGTGTTGTTCTTTATTCCAAATATATGTAGATAGTTTTGGTTTTGTGAAAATTTAATAATGTTGTCGCTAAGTAATTTTTATGTGGAAGTAAAAAAAAAAGTCCTTTTGTTATATACAAAATTGGCGGGAATTCGTGGCTTCTTTGCATCTAGTTTTCTAGTGAACTGGCAGTAGTTGCTCGAATTAAACAATTGTTTGCACGACTTGTACTGCACTTATTCGTTTCTCGCCTTTAGTTACGATTTTTTTTTTTTTGTTACAACAATATGGTACAAATTTTTCTTTTCAATTTTTCTGTTTGTTTAATATTTTAACTAGCATGTGCTTTTTCTATTGTATTTCCATTTTAATATTGTATTTCAATCCATGTTTAAATGTTTTCTTCTCTTTCACAAACAAAACACCACATTTTTCCACTTCTAAACTTCTTCTTCCAAATCCTTGTTTTCTAGCATTTTTCAAACTGATTTGTTCTTTTAATTATCTTTATTCAATCACGCCAAAAATAATTCACAACTCTTTCTCTATCACTCTATCACTAACTGCGGCCGGGGCACAAGCGAGGTTGATCTCTTCCCACCGCGCGGCTGGGCGGTATCTTCTGCCTCGGTTGGGCGGCGACTCTTCCGGCTTGTGGATGCGTCATCGGTGGTGTCTTCGGTGCGTGGTTTTGGCGCTGGGACGCTACCGTTGTCGCCGGTATGCCCTTCACTTGGCGGAACTTGCTCTGGTTTCGTCTGGGGAATTGCTGCATAGCGCAGAGGTGGAAATGTGGACGCCTCCCATCTATGCCAGCTAGCGCGCGAATAATGCTGGCGATCCGGAGTCGGCCACCCCGATAATCAACTTGGCTGGGCCATTCTCGGGAGTCGAATTGTCTTTAGCCAGATGGCTGGTCAGGAATCGCTCTACCGTTAGCAACATGAATACGCCACAGTTGTAGCCGTCTGTTTGCTCCGGCACGTGTAGCTCGACTACTGGGCCGTTGTCATCGCTGTACTTGATTGGCCGGGGTAGGTTTGGGAAGGTTCCGTGCCAGGATGGTGTTCCTAATAACGTTTGTCCCCAAGGAGTCCATTATTAGGATTCTACATTCGTTGAGCTGCCAGTCTAGCTCTAAATTCTGCCGCGAACCAGTGGTCGTCTTTGTTCACAGGTATCACCAGCATTGTCTTCTGGAACACGGCTATTGCTCGCAGTTCCCGCCTGACCCTGGCGTGTTTGTACGGTGCGAATGTCTGGGCGTCGTGAAAAAAGGTGCTGAGGCATGCGACTTGATTCCGCAGTTGTTGTTGTATTAATGATCGTTGTTGTTGTTTTCACTATTGTTGTTATTTTAGTGGTTGTTGTTGTTGTTGTTGTTGTTGTTTTCACTATTGTTGTTGTTGTTTTTCGCTATTGTTGTTGTTTTAATGATTGTTGTTGTTGTTGTTTTAATGTTTGTTGTTGTTTTCATGATTGTCGTTATTAGGTATGACTTTTCACTTTGATGACAACTCCACTACTGATCCGATTGTTCGCGGGACGCTTTCTTTTATAGGCTGCGACTGGTCGGGACTGAGGTGGCGGCTGTTCTTCGGTTGATGTTAGTGTGTGTGCAAGTGCTTTTTTGGAGTGTTTGTTTTTCTGTGTCGCGTTGTTACCACGTGCGTGAGTAAAATTGCAGTTTACTCTGCGTAGCTCATCCTTGCTGTCCGGGTGGTAAGGCTTGAGGTCACCGATGTGAGCCGTTTTACTTTTTCCTTGGAGGGTTCTTAAGGTGACAATTACTGGAGAGATAAAGTCTATCACCTGGAAAGGTCCCTCGTACTTCGGAGCCAATTTGGCTGTGAAATTTTCCGCGGCTTTGGACAGGTGATGAGCTCGTACTAACACCATATCTGAAATCTGCGGAGTCCACGCCCTTCGCCTGAGGTTGTAATGCCTTGCCTGTTCACGTGATGCCATTTGCATGTTCCGACGGGCTATTTGGAATATCTTCTGCAGCTGGCTCGCCTTTTGCTTTGGTTCCTGAGCTTCTTGGCCGGTGCCTAGAGTGACGTCATCGTAGAGGTTGTTGGGAAGCCTCGGTTCTCGTCCTTGTACCAGGAACGCAGCCAGTGGCACTCGACGTGCTACTGTTGACGGCAAGTGCTATTTCGGGAAGATGCTCATCCCAGTCTCGTTGATCAATTCCTGTGTATTGAGCGATCATCGTCTTTATAGTCCTGTTGGCTCGTTCAGTGGGGTTTTCGTGTGGGTTATAGGGTGCTGTAAACTGCTGTCGCACTCCAACGCTTCGTAGGTACTCCTTGAACTGCCGGCTGGAGAACTGGACGCCATTGTCTGTGAGGAGTACCTTGGGTGTTCCAAATCTAGCAACAATCCTTTCACGGAAAGCCCTCTGTAGTGTCGTGGCTGTAGCCTTCCGTAAAGGAACTATCTCTACCCATGTTGTGAGCAAGGTTAGGGTGGCGTGGCACGGTGGCTGCGGCTAAGCTCGACGGCAATATGGGGTGGTTTCTTGCTACCCTACCCACAACAGAAAAAAAAATCGTGCCAATATTTTTTTTAAAAGAAGAGGAGCAGATAGGGGAAGGATATTGAAGGAATTAAAACAAAACAATAGTCGCAATCACCTATGATTCCTAATGGGTCATCTCAAGCTAATCCTTTTACTCTCAGAATTACCTAATCATAAAACCTATTATTCAATCACCCAGTCTCAGCCAGCACTATTCACCTAAACAAACAGAATACATTCAACCTATAACCCACCAGGAATCTCATACACCCTAGCACAATACAACCTACGTCATCGTCCGTCTGTGAGCCGCCCACACCGTCTGTAACCTTTTTAAGTTACAGCCATGAACCGCACTTGGCTCAAAGTGTACCGCGGTTCCCTTATTTCTTAATCTGTCAAGTTACCGTTAATCCGTCTGTCTATTCAATAACGTCCGTTATATCTGTCCGTTTGCCACGCCCTCAAGTGTGGTGACCTCCTCTTAGGTCCGCCACCACATCAGCCCAAATGCTAGTGTTTAGCAACCCATTGTGGAAGGAAATAAACTGACCTTTACTTTTCATAATTTTTTTTGTTTTTTTTTTTTTTTTTCTATTCACAATTATTCCTTTTTCTTTGTTTTTACTAATCTACTTTTCCTTATTTATTTAACTAAAATAACAATATAATATATATATATATATATATATATAAGTTTTTACTATTTTTAATTATTTTGCTTTATGTATTATTCCTTTTTTTTGTCTTGTTTTTTTAATATTCAATAATTCTCAAATTTATATTTAATGATCATTTGATCATTTTTTTGACAATTTTAATAATATTTCATGAATCGGTAAGGCTTACCAGGTTCCAGACTGCTGATGGCGCCACTTTACAGCTTCGGACCTGTACAGAAAGGAAATTTTATATGTGTATTTATATATCTGCTAACTTTCTGCTATTATTGTGTTACATTACTAGTACATTACTTTGTTTCGTATTAGTTTGTTTCTTTCTTTCCTCTTTCAATTTGTTTTTACATAATTTTTTTCTAATATTGGGTTTCTATTGAATTTAAGGTAGCAAGCAATAAAAAAAATAATCTACAAAATCCAGAATTAATTGAAAAATAATAAAAATTTTAACAACAAAATAAGAAAATATACAGTAATAATAAAGTAATAAGTATAAAGTAATACAGCATTATATAAAAAAAATTAATGTTAAATAATTCTGTCGGCGGCATCTCTGCTTCTACGAATATGTGTCTGTTGTGTATATTTCTTATATTCTTGTTCGCTGCTTATATACTGACTTGCAATCTTTATGTGTTAACGATGTTGTTGTTGGTGTGTTGATGTTCACCATGTATTTCCTCTAAGTAATTCATGAGATTTCTTGGTAGACTGTCTGCTGGTTAGGTATCGTTCTCCATATCAACTATACATACAATTGTTAGTGTTGTGAAAAATTATGACGTTGCTATTGTGGATGCCTGTTTATATGTTTGGTTGCATTTCTTTTGAAGATTTATGTATAAAGACTCTGCATGCATAATTGTTCTGCTTTTAATTTAATGTACATTTGGTGCAGGTACATTACAAGTACAAAAAAAATTTACTTTTTATAAAGACAAAAGAAAACAATGTTTTTATGGACCAAGCGAAATTTTTGGCGCAATTTTATTACAATTTGGCGCACTTTTATTTTATGAAGTATATATATATATATATATATATATATATATATATATATATATATATATATATATATATATATATAAAAGTATCTTGTTGTTTGTTTTTAGCTTTTTTTTTAACAACGTTTTGTGCAGTAAATGACTGTTTTTATTTCTCCACAAAAACTCTATCATACACTTATTTGACGAGATTCAGTTGCAAAACCTTCACTTGTCAGCATGTTTGATATTCTCACTTTTAAGCCTTTCTTTATTCACATTTAATTTCATATTTTTCTTTTCCAAACAACCACTTCTTCGTCAATAGTTTTATTAACAATTTTTTCTCGCACCATTTAAGTTTTTTTTTTCTTTTTTTTTTCTTCAAGTAATCTTTTCAGCAATAGTTTTATTAACAATTATTTCTGCTTAACAATCACGCTCAAAAGCTTCATCCACCATTAATTAAATTTCACCAAACCCAAAAACTTCTCTCACGAAACAATCTTCAATCCACTTTTCTTTATCTTCTTCCTCCCGTTCCGATTCCCATCCTTCCAATCCCTTCTAATAATTCCCCCTTCCATTCACAATTCCCACTTTCCCTAATTCCCTGTTCAATCACACTTCCATTCACACCTTCCACAATCACCTTTCCACACAACTCATTCAACGAGGGGAAATCTTGATGGTTTATTTTTTTTTTTTTTTTATATATACCAAAACAACCATATTTGTACATGCAACAATTAAACAAAACAGTAACATCTATCAACAACAGAGACCAAACTTACTATTGCTAAAATCTCTCCTCTAGTTTAGGCGATATGTCAACACGGTCTGCCACTACAGGCTCGAAACCGTCGATGCTGTTTACAGCATGGAACGTGTTCGTAAAAAAAAAAAAGATTGTAGGCCGTGTTCACTTGTCTCCACTCGACGTGTGGCTTCGACCCACTTCTCACGCTCTATGAATCTGAGCTAACCGGGCCTTAATTAAACGCGTAACCAAAGGAGTTCGTCCGGATTTTCTTACTTAATCTATATTGTACTACACTACTCTAAAATTATAATTACAAAGTAAATATCACACTTGTTATCACTAAACTTAAACTAATATTGCGTTAAGTAAAATCTACTATTGCACTACTAACTACAACTAATAGTAAAAGAAAATATCACAGAAAGGAAATTAAATAAATAAATAATAAAAGTCAAGTCGAGAATATACAAAACCGAGTCAAGTCAAATTAAAACTAAAGAAAAATAAATACACAAATAATTACTAAAAAAAAAATGCAAAAATAATTACTAACTTATAAAAACGAAATAATTGTTAAAACTAAAAACTACAACACTCACTACATACAACCTACTTTACGACACAAACAAATCCTTAGCGTGGTATACCCCCAGCTTCTTCCTACCAAGTGTGCCGAGCTCGTACAACGAGTTGCCAACTCTACTTAAAATTACGCATTTTATGTTGGCTGGCCCCAGCTTGGCGTTGTAACCATCAACGAGGTTACTTTGTTTAAAATTACGGCGGTATACCACTTGTCCGACTTGAAAATTGACATCCCTACTACGCGTGTTATAAGCCTTGGCGCTTTTCTCGTGAGCAAGCTATAATGCTTCTGAAATTTTGTTGCGGATCAAACTCAACTTGTCCACTTGACTCACGACGGCGAAATCTTCTCCTTTTACGGAGCTCACACGACGCATTATCTCATATGAGTTTGCGTGTTGCATCATGTGAGCCCCAAACACGGCGTAGTAGGGTGCCAAACCGATTGAACGGTGGACAACACATTGGTCGCATTGGTTGTAGGAAAACGAACTTCGAAAAGTGGTCCAGACATACGAAGATGAAGGAATTGCCGTTCCTTGATCTTGGGTAGGGGCCCATAAAATCTATGTAGAGAGGCTGGAAGGGTCGTTCAGTTATGTACTGCTTTCCCATTAATGGACGGTGCATTGCTTTGGACTTCTTGCTGCCCTTACATACATCACAGTTCTTAACACTATATTGCACGTCGCTAACCATTCCCGGCCAATAATATCTTTGTCTTAACCGAGCCAGTGTCTTGTGAATTCCCCCATGTCCAGCTGAAGGCGAGCTATGACAAGCCTCCAGTAACCTAAAACGCAATTCAGACGGTACCCAGAGCTGCCAAGCGTGATCCTCTTGAACCACATCACCCGTCATAAAACCTGTAGGTCTGTACACAAACACGTCCGAAATTACTAAATCTGGTAGTTCGTCTTTGTTTTCAGTCACTGTTGTAACGAACCAAATGGCGGTGCCATTTGATCCGCACGTAAATCATTTTTTTTATTTGGTTCATTGTATTATTGAATTGTTTAAGAAGGAAAAAAGAAACTATTATATTCATTTTTATTATTGTATTCATTTATATTATTTGCATTTTTTTTATTTACTTTAATCTTGATCATATGTGAACTTAAAAACCTACTGGGTACTTATTATAGCATAAGTTAATATATAATGTAAATGCACGCCGGAGAGGAGAGCGGCTACGCAAGAGCACAAGCAAACGAAGGAGTGAACAGAACGCATGTATACAACAGAGAGCAAAAGTACAAACATCGGAACGCTGTGGAAACAGCACAGAAGAAGAAACGAACAAAAGAGATCAAGCAAACGCAAGGAAAAGGGTCGTTACTGAAACCAGCAAAGAATCGTTCAGTCAGTTGCTGTGAGACCATCGACGAAGACACTCGTGCTTAAGGCTTAACATCGACGCGGGCACAACCAGACAGTGAACTCGAAAGCAACGCCGTGATCGCCGCGTGTAAAATCATTTTTTTTTTAAATCGTGAATAATCGTGAACAAGAATTATTTTAAAGCGTGAATACAAATTTTCCGGTTGAGTAAAAGTATTGCGAATCTACGGATAGCCTTACTGGTATTGCGAATCTTCGGATAGCCTTACCACTCAATCGAACAATTTGCCGAAATGCACAACCGTGAACAAGAATTATTTTAAAGCGTGAATACAAATTTTCCGGTTGAGTAAAAGTATTGCGAATCTACGGATAGCCTTACTGGTATTGCGAATCTTCGGATAGCCTTACCACTCAATCGAACAATTTTCCGAAATACATAACCGTGAGCGAGAATTATTTGAAATCGTGAAGACCAATTTTCCGGTTGAGTAAAGCTATTGCGAATCTACGGATAGCCTTACTGGTATTGCGAATCTTCGGATAGCCCTACCATTCAATCGAACAATTTTCCGAAATACATAACCGTGAGCGAGAATTATTTGAAATCGTGAAGACCAATTTTTTGGTTGAGTACAGCCCCGACACCAACAGAACGACCAACGCTGCCCCTTGCGGTTACTAAACCAGTCAGTGCCGCGTAGCGTACCCTAACTCTCCGGCGCGTATATTAGATTTCATAAGCCATCGATAATACTCGCCAATCAGTCTGAAAGGCCACAATAAAGTCAAGGTCCTGTAAAACACAATTTTAAATTCTTCCTTGTCTGTAACGAACCCTGGACATCTGACGAGTTATCCCGGCTATAGACCCGGACAACCGGGAGTAGCGTTACACTGTTCTCCTCAATTCCTCATATTCTTCCGAAGAAAAAGCTGGGGAACTGAGGTCAACATCAAGTGGTCTGTCTACCGGTCCTATCTCTTCCAGATACATGCGAGAAAGGGCATTCTGCACCACATTTTGTGAACCTTTTCGGTGTTCAATATTAAAGTTGTAAGCTTGAAGTTTTAAACTCCATCTGGCTAATCTTCCAGACAAGTCAAGTTTGGTTCATCAACCACTTCAAGCTCGCGTGATCCGTAATTATTGTAAAAGGTAAACCTTCCACATAAGGACGGAACTTCTTCACGCTTAATACTGCAGCGTAACACTCAAGCTCAGTGACACTATAATTTTTTTGAGCCTTATTGAGTTTTGCTGACATAAATGCTATCGGATGCTCACCCTCTGCATCATCCATCCTCCCACCCCTTGCGTAGATGCGTCACATTGAATATAAAAATCTTTGTTGAAGTCCGGATTACTAAGCACTGGTGCCGAAGAAAGACTGCGCTTCATCTCTTCAAAGGCGTGCTTAGCTTCGTCAGTTAGCGCAAATTTCTTCATTTGGTCTTTCTTGAGACAGTCATGCAGCGGAGCTGCTATTGTCGAATAGTCCCTAATGAATCTACGGTACCAGCCTGACATCCCTAGAAACCGTCTTAACTGTTTTGGCGTTCTAGGCTCCGGAAACTCGTCAATCGCAGCCACCTTCTTGCTATCTGTCCTGATGCTCCCGTCCCCGACAACATAACCCATATACCTCACCTCTTTGTAGCAAAATTTGCTTTTCTCCACATTAATTGTGAGTTTAACATCCCGCAGACATTCGGCCACCCGATCCAGCAGTGCAAGATGTGACTCGAAACTGGCAGAACACACCAGAAGATCATCGAGGTAGACAAAGACATGTTCCCTAAGTTCAGCGGGTGTGACTTTGTCCATCAGCCTACACATTCGCTGCGCGGCATTGCACAGTCCGAACGGCATTGAAGTAAACTGATATAACGGCCGTCCTGGAACTGTGAATGCCGTCATACCTCTCGACTTCTCTTCCAATGGTATCTGCCAGAACGCATCCTTCAAATCGATCGCACTGATGAAGCGAGTGTCCTGAAGTCTGGCAAGGATGCCCTCAATGTGAGGTAACGGGTGTGCGTCTTTAATTGTTCGTTCATTTAGTTTCCTAGCATCAAGGCATAGTCGGTTTTTAGTCCCTTTTCTTACCAAAGACACTGGAGAGCTCCAACTGCTGTTGCTGACCTCTATTACTTCTAAACTTAGCATTCGGTCAAGCTCTGCGAAGATCAGTTGCTGAATCACAGGTGAAATGGGGTAGTGGCGTTGTTTTACTGGAAGATGCTCATCTACCACCTCTATTACGTGCTCTTCCATAGTGGTTCTCCCGAGACCCAGAACAGCACAAGACGGGAATCTCGCTTTAACCTTCTCCAGTTCTACCTCTTGCTCTTTGGTAAGAATGTGTAGGTCCGTATCGAAAGTCAGGTCTGAAGATGTCTGTTTAAGTTCACTTACAGACCCTGAACTGGTTGCGTCAACCCCTACACGTGTACATTTACTAATTACTGACAACCCAAAGGTTCGCCAGAAGTCAAACCCAAAGTAAAATTCTTGTTGTAAAGCGGGAACTATGAGAAACTCCATATCCCTTGTCAAACCCTCCCAGACAACCGGAAGTGAAATTGCACCTATCACAGCGGTTTCACCTCCGCTTGCAGTCCTGACTTTCTGCGCCTGTATCGGAATGACTTGTCTGTTTCGTGGTTTAATGAATTCTAAAGCACCATTTCCGATACAGTTAGCAGAAGCACCTGAATCCAGCAATGCAACCACATCTTCACCGTCCACCTTAGTTTTAGCGAAAAATCTATTATCGCCTTCCAGCGTCACAATGGCAGAGACTAAAACTTTCTTAATTTTCTTCATAATTTGTCTCTTTGCCCTCATCTTCGCTATCTTATCGAAGTTCCGTTTTTCTCTGCCGAGTACAACCTCACTTAAAAAGATTTTCTCCCTCACAGCTTCGTACTCGACCTTACGCTGGTGTAAAGTTTTTACTGGACGACCTATCGGGCTATGGCTGCGGATCACTGGATCCTTCCTCTGTAGAATCCTTACAGGTTGGCCGGGAACTCCTCCTTTAGTGCAGAGATCCCCGGATTCCCTGCAGGATTCGCGTTTCCCGGACGATACTCACAATAAGATACATCACTATGACACACATAACACGTCATACCGTGGAATGCCGAGTTACACTTCGCGTCAAGCCGGTTTTTCTTGAAGTGATCCCCGGGCATTCCACAACTAAAACACAAATTTAAATGGAACGGCGACTGACAAAATACCTGGTTTACAGTTGGACTATTACTAATAGGACGAGGCACAGACATATATGGACGAGGACCTGAAGGACATGATACCTGAGGAGGTCTTACGAAATCCCTTCTTTGGGGTACGTTTAAATTGGGCCGCTGAGGAGCTAGAGCCTCGACACTACTTGAAGGTTCTCCCTCCTGAAGCAGCAACCCCACCTCGCTAACCTGCCTTGCCTTTGCTCTACTTTCTTTAATCAATTTTTCAGCTCTTCTGCACTCGGTGCAGAACTCCTTTAAAGAACTGACCTTACACGCGAAAGTCAGGCTAGCGAGGTTTGCCCTTAAATTGGCTCTTACTATTGAAATTAATTCCTCCTCAGGAATCTTTCTCCGCAGTCTGAAGGTGAGATTATGGATCTCAGCATAAAAATCTTCAAAGCTCTCACCTACTTGTTTCCGATCCATAATCTCCCTTATGATTTCGTAATCGGAGTCTGCAGATCGGAAGTTGCTTAGCAACTCTCTTTTCAATTCTTCATATCCGAAGTCTGGGTCAACCTCATGATCTTCCAATACCCGCTAATACCACTTCGCAGCGGCTCCGGTGACCAGGCAGTGGAAATCGGTGAAGAGCTGCTCAAAAGAAATTTCATATTGTTTCCGCATCTTTTCGATGCGGAATATGAAGCTGTCCACTGTCAATTCCTTACAAGAGCCGTCAAACTTAACATGCCACTTGTTAAGGTCAACGCTCTTCCGCCTTGAAACCTCACCGCTACTCGGGGATATTGTCGGGCCTTGGAACGAGGTGTGACCCATCCCTTGCCGCATTGCAACCCCCAATACTGCATCTCTCACAGCATCGGCAGCCTCTCGCCTTGTCGGAGTGGAGGCGTCTCTTGGATGGGGGTTTGGTGGTATACCTGACGCCTCCATCGCAGCCACTCTTCTTCCCAGGTCTGTGAAACCACCACGAAGTTGCTGCATGGCTTCTGCGCAACCTGCCATCATCTGTCCCTGCTGCATCATCATTGCCATCATCTGATTCAATTGATTAGAATCAGACGATGCAGCAGCGGCAGACGATGTTAGGCCACTCGGCCCTGCAACCCCACGCTGCGGTTCCACACCCTGCCCCTCTTGCTCCGACATCTCTATTATTTTTTCTAGCTTGGCCGAAAAGCTACTAACGTTGACGGTCAAGCTACTAGACTCCGACCTAGCCCCTTCACTATTTGGAGGTCGTCCAAACACCAAGCTAACGCACTTGCTTAAATAGTCTACTGGGACAAAATCAACTCTTCTTTCTATCCCAGTATCTATCTGGTCGAGTACTGAACCTACTATTTGATTTTCTAGAGCCCTACTAACGCTTCTAGTAATAGGTCTCCTAGGTTCAAACTCACGCTCACGTTCCATACACCAAATACAAACACTCAAAACACTCACTCACACTCAGTCACAAAACTCACACTAAGGGGAAACTAATAAAAGCAAATACAAAATTGGAAGAACCTAACCAAAAAGGAAGTAAAAAAAAAATAAAGAATGGAAAATAATAAAAAAAAAATCCAACAACAACAACAACCTAAAAAAAAACAAAAATCTATATATATAAAAATGAATTGTTCGTTTGTACGTTCATAACATGCGAACGTGAAGTCCGATTTGCTTGATTTTTTGGTATGTTTTCATTATTTGCCTGTAGAAGGTTTGTGTGAAATAATAATTTAAAAAAATTTCATTTAAAAAAAATTATTATTTTTGCATAACGGAAAACAGAGGAATCAAAGTAAATTGAAAAATAAATTTGACGTTTTAATTTTGAATTTCAATTTGACAATGGAAGTAAGTAAATTGTAAATGTCTTCCATTATTGCTTTGTTTTGACAAATTATTTTGACACACATAGAATTTTATTTTAAATTTTGAAAAACAATTAAAATTATAAAAGGCTTAATGCCGATTAATTACTCTGTTTCGGGTGTGTCAAGTCCAAAACAGTGTTACGTATGACAGAAAATATGGAAGCGTTTAAAAGTGATGAGCAGCAAACCGAAGCGAATCAAGAAAAAGACGAAATGTGTTTTATTATAAACACTATAAACACTTATAAACATTATTTGTTTTTTTTTTAGTTATAATTATGCCGCGACCGAGACGTGGCGCCAATATTGGTCGTCGTACTCATAATACAAGACGAGTTGCATCTGTTAGAGCAGGTGAATCTGAAGCGGAACGTGAAGTGAGACTTGAACAGCAAAGAGAGCGTCAATCGAGATCGCGTTCTGCTCAAACAATCGAAGAACGATTCGCGAGTAATTCTTCGGATCGAGCGAGAATGAGTCGCAATCGCGCTGTTAGAAGTCGTGCCAATGACAATATTAATCAGCGAGTAATGCGTGCTGCTTTCAATTATGATAGTGAAGTTGACTATTGTTCTCTTCCATGCCTTTCAATCGGAACTATGACTAATGTCTGCGAACAGTGCAATGCATTGAAATTTCCATCGGAAACTCCTGGAATGTGTTGTGCAAATGGACAAGTAAAATTGCCTGTTTTGAATCCTCCTCCTGAGCCTTTGAGGTCATTAGTTTCTGGTTTGACTCCAGAATCGAATCATTTTTTGTCTAAAATACAGCAGTACAATTCATGTTTCCAAATGACGTCTTTCGGCGCCACAAATATAATCAGAGATGGATTCATGACTTTTAAGGTAATTACTGAACACGACACTAACAATGAGTTCTATCGTGAGATTGAATCAAATGTTTCATGTATGCAGATTCAAGGTCAAATCTATCATCGAATTGGATCGTTATTACCATGTTTGGATTCCAATCATTCCTTTTTGCAAATTTATTTCATGGGAAATTCAGATGTTGAAATTGAACGGCGTTGTGTGGTGGCACAAAATCCAAATGATAGTAATGCAGTGAGAAGAGGAATAATTGAAAGATTGCAGCAGTTTTTTCACGATGAAAATTGTTTGATCAAATTATTTCAAACTGCCCTTGATCAAATGCCTTCGGATTCTCATAGAATTGTTATTCGGGCCGATAAAGCACCTGGTGGAATTCATGCTGGAAGGTTAAACGCACCAACAATTGATGAAGTTGCCGTATTAATTGTGGATGAAGGAGCGAGCAGTCGAGATATTGTACTTCATCGTCGAGATCAAAGTGTTGTGCATGTTTCGGAAACTCATCGTTGTTATGATGCGTTGCAGTACCCAATTTTGTTTTGGCAAGGCGAGGATGGTTACCATTTCAATATTAAGATGAAACATCGTTTAACTGGTTAGTTACAATAAAATGCATCACACATTTTGTGAATTATTGATACTTAATATTCGCATTTATTTCAGGCTTGGAAACAGCAAAAAAAGTTAGTGCGATGAACTATTATTCGTACAGATTAATGGTTCGGCTGAACGAAATTAATCATATATTGAATTGTAGAAGGCTTTGCAACCAATTTATAGTTGATGTTTACGCTAAAATTGAGTCTGAACGATTGAATTTTATTCGATTTAATCAGAAAAAGTTAAAATCCGAACAATATATTCATTTGCGCGATGCAATTCAGAATGATGGGAATATCAACGATATTGGCCAAATGACAATATTACCAGCAACATATACTGGAAGTCCACGACACATGCACGAGTACGCGCAAGACGCAATGACGTACGTTCGGCATTATCATCGACCCGATTTATTTATTACTTTCACCTGTAATCCTCAATGGAATGAAATAAAGCAATATATGTTTCATGGTCAAAGTGCTTCTGATCGCCACGATATTGTTGCGCGTGTGTTCAAGCAAAAATTGAAAACGCTTATGGATTTTATTGTCAAACAACAAGTGTTTGGAAAAGTTCAATGTTGGATGTATTCTGTGGAATGGCAGAAAAGAGGACTTCCGCATGCACATATTTTGGTTTGGTTAGTTGATAAAATTACGCCAAATGAAATTGATAGCGTAATATCAGCCGAAATTCCTAATCCAATCATTGATCCAGGACTGTTTGAATCAGTTACGAAGCACATGATTCATGGACCATGTGGGGCATTAAATGTCAACTCACCGTGCATGGCTGAAGGAAAATGCACAAAACGGTACCCAAGAGCATTAATAGCGGAAACAATTTCTGGTAATGATGGTTATCCGTTATATCGTAGACGTTCACCTGAAGATGATGGCGAAACAGTTATGGTGAAATGCAAAAATCAAGACATTAAAATTGACAATCGTTGGATCGTTCCATATTCGCCGCTATTATCCAAAACTTTTGGTGCTCATATAAATGTTGAGTATTGTAACTCAGTAAAATCCATCAAGTACATATGCAAATATGTTAACAAAGGAAGTGATTTGGCCTATTTTGGAATTGCTGGGGATAAAAGTGATGAAATCACTTCATATCAATTAGGCCGTTATATTAGTACAAATGAAGCAATATGGCGAATTTTTTCATTTGCAATACACGAAAGGTATCCAAATGTACTGCACTTGGCAGTTCATCTTCAGAATGGTCAACGTGTGTACTTCACACCTGAGAATGCGGCGCAACGAGCAGAACAGCCACCGAAAACAACGTTGACTTCATTTTTTGATATGTGCAGAAATGACGAATTTGCTAAAATGTTATTGTATTCTGAAGTGCCACGATATTTCACATGGAATGAATCTGCGAAAGTTTTTCAAAGACGGAAACAAGGGCAACCAGTACGAGGCCATCCAAATGTATTTTCTACAGAAGCATTGGGTCGTGTGTATACCGTTCATCCAAATCATTATGAATGTTTTTATTTGCGTTTATTATTGATTAACGTTCGTGGTCCTACGTCATTTGAAGATTTAAGAACAGTCGATGGTGAATTGTGTGCGACTTATCGGCAAGCATGCCAGCGTTTGAATCTACTTGAAGATGATATGCATTGGGAAGCTACACTTGCTGATTCCGTAATTTCATCATCTCCACATCAAATACGAACATTATTTGCAATTATAATATCTACATGCAGTCCATCAAATCCATTTGAAATATGGCATAAATTTCGTGATGACATGACGGAAGACATTTTACTTAGAGTGCGACGTTCAGTTTCAAATCCTGAATTAGAAATCACACCGGAAATGCATAACGAAGCTTTGATTTTGATTGAAGACATGTGTATAATGATTGCAAACAAAATATTAGTGCAGTTAGGAATGATAGCGCCTAATCGTGCAGTTCATGATGTTATTAATCAAGAAATGCATCGTGAACAACAATATGATCGTAATCAATTGAGAACATTTGTGCAGTTAAAAGTTCCACAATTGAATAGTCAACAGAAATATGCTTATGACAAAATCATGGAAGGTGTGAACAATGAAGGAGGTGGATTTTACTTTATTGATGCACCAGGAGGCACTGGAAAAACATTTTTGCTGTCAAGTCGTTATCTTCGGCCTGTAGCTCTTATACCCTACATCCGTCAAGCATTTTTATTATGTCCCATTTGTTTAAATAGTCCGATTTTGTCAATTTTTCGTATCGACAATCTGAGTTGTAATCTTGCCAAATTTTCTGTTATCATTATTATCCTTTTATTTCTATGTTTTTTATAGGCGGACGGACGGTGTTGAATAAAATTGCAGACTCAAACTCATTCCACACACTGAAAAATTGAGCTGTAAGCACCAAACCTACGTTCCAAGTACCTACGTTCAGAGGTTCATCGCGGTAACTTCATGCACCAGACAGACAAACAAGAAACATTGTTTATCCACGTGCATTAGAATAATTTTAGCACTATTATCTAGACAATCTTTTATATTTTCTTTTTCTAAACAAGTTAGAAAACAACAAACTTTATCTTTTTTTAACATTTTTAGTGGGGCAGCAAAGCGCACCGGGGCAAAGCTAGTTATTTATAAAAGTAATAAGTAATAATAATTATTAAAAAAAAATGTATATAAAAAAGAATAATTCAAAATGACTAAAGATTAATTAAAAAACACAGCGACTCAAAGGCAAAAATAAAAAGTAATGATTAATGAAATAAGAAAAATAATATAAAATATACAAAAATAGTAAAATATAAAATAATAATAAATAAAAAAAACAAATTAAATAAAAATAATAAATAAAAATAATAAGCAGAAATAATAAGATAATAATGAAAAGAAAATAATAATAAAAAAAATATATGTAACAAATGCAATTATATTAAATAATAAAATAATAAAATATAAGCAAAAAAAAACAAATAATCAATAATGAAGAAATAATAAAAAAAGTTTATTTATTTCAATAAATGTGTTTAGGCTGATGTGTGTGGTGTTAACACAGGAGGCATTCAACACCTGAGCATGGATGTTCGTTTAGTCAAGTAACAGTCAGCTATATCCCAAAACCCCAAATAGTCTGTCTATGCTACCATTCTGGAACGTAGCACAACTGTACTTCAGTCTTAACTAAAGTTAGGTTGCCACGCCCCCTTGTAACATTTAACCCCCTTGAGTATACTGGAGATTCGCCTCACAAACACTACCTTAAAAGTTTTAAAGTTGGTAGCGAATCTGCCAGCAACTCGCCTGTCGAAAAACCCTGTGAAAAGTCCCGCGACTGGTACCACTTACGAAAACACTAGTGCCTTGCTAAAGGAACCCAGTCGCCAAACTTTTCACAACACAAAGTTGTAGCAACTCCAGCTTCCGCCCAAAAACAATAAGTGTTGAAACCGTTAAGTTCGAAGCAGAAATTGGCGTTGCCACCCTGTCCGAACACAAAAGGAAAAGAAATACAAAAGTAAAAATATCAAAATGAAAAAAGAAGATTAAAAGCACAAATTAAAAGATTTAAAAATTAGAGAAAAGAATAGAATTAGATAAAATAGTTAATATAGAAATGTTGGAAATAATAATCTTTGGGTGCCATTTCTGTTGTGAGCAAGGTTAGGGTGGCGTGGCACGGTGGCTGCGGCTAAGCTCGACGGCAATATGGGGTGGTTTCTTGCCACCCTACCCACAACAGAAAAAAAAAATCGTGCCAATATTTTTTTTAAAAGAAGAGGAGCAGATAGGGGAAGGATATTGAAGGAATTAAAACAAAACAATAGTCGCAATCACCTATGATTCCTAATGGGTCATCTCAAGCTATTCCTTTTACTCTCAGAATTACCTAATCATAAAACCTATCATTCAATCACCCAGTTTCAGCAAGCACTATTCACCTAAACAAACAGAATACATTCAACCTATAACCCACCAGGAATCTCATACACCCTAGCACAATACAACCTACGTCATCGTCCGTCTGTGAGCCGCCCACACCGTCTGTAACCTTTTTAAGTTACAGCCATGAACCGCACTTGGCTCAAAGTGTACCGCGGTTCCCTTATTTCTTAATCTGTCAAGTTACCGTTAATCCGTCTGTCTATTCAATAACGTCCGTTATATCTGTCCGTTTGCCACGCCCTCAAGTGTGGTGACCTCCCCTTAGGTCCGCCACCACATCAGCCCAAATGCTAGTGTTTAGCAACCCATTGTGGAAGGAAATAAACTGACCTTTACTTTTCATAATTTTTTTTGTTTTTTTTTTTTTTATTCACAATTATTCCTTTTTCTTTGTTTTTACTAATCTACTTTTCCTTATTTATTTAACTAAAATAACAATATAATATATATATATATATATATATATATATATAAATTTTTACTATTTTTAATTATTTTGCTTTATGTATTATTCCTTTTTTTTGTCTTGTTTTTTTAATATTCAATAATTCTCAAATTTATATTTAATGATCATTTGATCATTTTTTTGACAATTTTAATAATATTTCATGAATCGGTAAGGCTTACCAGGTTCCAGACTGCTGATGGCGCCACTTTACAGCTTCGGACCTGTACAGAAAGGAAATTTTATATGTGTATTTATATATCTGCTAACTTTCTGCTATTATTGTGTTACATTACTAGTACATTACTTTGTTTCGTATTAGTTTGTTTCTTTCTTTCCTCTTTCAATTTGTTTTTACATAATTTTTTTCTAATATTGGGTTTCTATTGAATTTAAGGTAGCAAGCAATAAAAAAAATAATCTACAAAATCCAGAATTAATTGTAAGATATAAATTTTAACAACAAAATAAGGAAATATACAGTAATAATAAAGTAATAAGTATAAAGTAATACAGCATTATATAAAAAAAATTAATGTTAAATAATTCTGTCGGCGGCATCTCTGCTTCTACGAATATGTGTCTGTTGTGTATATTTCTTATATTCTTGTTCGCTGCTTATATACTGACTTGCAATCTTTATGTGTTAACGATGTTGTTGTTGGTGTGTTGATGTTCACCATGTATTTCCTCTAAGTAATTCATGAGATTTCTTGGTAGACTATCTGCTGGTTAGGTATCGTTCTCCATATCAACTATACACACAATTGTTAGTGTTGTGAAAAATTATGACGTTGCTATTGTGGATGCCTGTTATATGTTTGGTTGCATTTCTTTTGAAGATTTATGTATAAAGACTCTGCATGCATAATTGTTCTGCTTTTAATTTAATGTACATTTGGTGCAGGTACATTACAAGTACAAAAAAAATTTACTTTTTATAAAGACAAAAGAAAACAATGTTTTTATGGACCAAGCGAAATTTTTGGCGCAATTTTATTACAATTTGGCGCACTTTTATTTTATGAAGTATATATATATATATATATATATATATATATATATATATATATATATATATATAAGTATCTTGTTGTTTGTTTTTAGCTTTTTTTTTAACAACGTTTTGTGCAGTAAATGACTGTTTTTATTTCTCCACAAAAACTCTATCATACACTTATTTGACGAGATTCAGTTGCAAAACCTTCACTTGTCAGCATGTTTGATATTCTCACTTTTAAGCCTTTCTTTATTCACATTTAATTTCATATTTTGCTTTTCCAAACAACCACTTCTTCGTCAATAGTTTTATTAACAATTTTTTCTCCCACCATTTAAGTTTTTTTTTTCTTTTTTTTTCTTCACGTAATCTTTTCAGCAATAGTTTTATTAACAATTATTTCTGCTTAACAATCACGCTCAAAAGCTTCATCCACCATTAATTAAATTTCACCAAACCCAAAAACTTCTCTCACGAAACAATCTTCAATCCACTTTTCTTTATCTTCTTCCTCCCGTTCCGATTCCCATCCTTCCAATCCCTTCCAATAATTCCCCCTTCCATTCACAATTCCCACTTTCCCTAATTCCCTGTTCAATCACACTTCCATTCACACCTTCCACAATCACCTTTCCACACAAATCATTCAACCAGGAGACTTAGGGTCTTGCTGCGAGGAGAAATCTTGATGGTTTATTTTTTTTTTTTTTTTTATATATACCAAAACAACCATATTTGTACATGCAACAATTAAACAAAACAGTAACATCTATTAACAACAGAGACCAAACTTACTATTGCTAAAATCTCTCCTCTAGTTTAGGCGATATGTCAACACGGTCTGCCACTACAGGCTCGAAACCGTCGATGCTGTTTACAGCATGGAACGTGTTCGTAAAAAAAAAAGATTGTAGGCCGTGTTCACTTGTCTCCACTCGACGTGTGGCTTCGACCCACTTCTCACGCTCTATGAATCTGAGCTAACCGGGCCTTAATTAAACGCGTAACCAAAGGAGTTCGTCCGGATTTTCTTACTTAATCTATATTGTACTACACTACTCTAAAATTATAATTACACAGTAAATATCACACTTGTTATCACTAAACTTAAACTAATATTGCGTTAAGTAAAATCTACTATTGCACTACTAACTACAACTAATAGTAAAAGAAAATATTACAGAAAGGAAATTAAATAAATAAATAATAAAAGTCAAGTCGAGAATATACAAAACCGAGTCAAGTCAAATTAAAACTAAAGAAAAATAAATACACAAATAATTACTAAAAAAAAAATGCAAAAATAATTACTAACTTATAAAAACGAAATAATTGTTAAAACTAAAAACTACAACACTCACTACATACAACCTACTTTACGACACAAGCAAATCCTTAGCGTGGTATACCCCCACCTTCTTCCTACCAAGTGTGCCGAGCTCGTACAACGAGTTGCCAACTCTACTTAAAATTACGCATTTTATGTTGGCTGGCCCCAGCTTGGCGTTGTAACCATCAACGAGGTTACTTTGTTTAAAATTACGGCGGTATACCACTTGTCCGACTTGAAAATTGACATCCCTACTACGCGTGTTATAAGCCTTGGCGCTTTTCTCGTGAGCAAGCTGTAATGCTTCTGAAATTTTGTTGCGGATCAAACTCAACTTGTCCACTTGACTCACGACGGCGAAATCTTCTCCTTTTACGGAGCTCACACGACGCATTATCTCATATGAGTTTGCGTGTTGCATCATGTGAGCCCCAAACACGGCGTAGTAGGGTGCCAAACCGATTGAACGGTGGACAACACTTCTTAGCGCAAATGCTGCGTCACTAATATGCAGGTCCCAGTTTCGTTGGTTCTCTCCTACAAACGAACGCACAATTTGCAAAACTGAACGGTTTACCCTTTCAGCTGCGTTCGCTTGAGGAGAGTAAAATCCTGTTCTGACATGTTTAACTCCATACCTCTCTAAAAATTCTTTAAACATGCCAGAAACGAACTGTTTCCCATTGTCAGAATGTATAAACTCAGGGACACCAAAACATGAAACACACTATTTTCTAAAAACCTAACTACATTAGCGGAGGTGGCACTTCGCATTGGTTGTAGGAAAACGAACTTCGAAATGTGGTCCAGACATACGAAGATGAAGGAATTGCCGTTCCTTGATCTTGGGTAGGGGCCCATAAAATCTATGTAGAGACGCTGGAAGGGTCGTTCAGTTATGTACTGCTTTCCCATTAATGGACGGTGCATTGCTTTGGACTTCTTGCTGCCCTTACATACATTACAGTTCTTAACACTATATTGCACGTCGCTAACCATTCCCGGCCAATAATATCTTTGTCTTAACCGAGCCAGTGTCTTGTGAATTCCCCCATGTCCAGCTGAAGGCGAGCTATGACAAGCCTCCAGTAACCTAAAACGCAATTCGGACGGTACCCAGAGCTGCCAAGCGTGATCCTCTTGAACCACATCACCCGTCATAAAACCTGTAGGTCTGTACACAAACACGTCCGAAATTACTAAATCTGGTAGTTCGTCTTTGTTTTCAGTCACTGTTCTCCTCAATTCCTCATATTCTTCCGAAGAAAAAGCTGGGGAACTGAGGTCAACATCAAGTGGTCTGTCTACCGGTCCTATCTCTTCCAGATACATGCGAGAAAGGGCATCCGGCACCACATTTTGTGAACCTTTTCGGTGTTCAATATTAAAGTTGTAAGCTTGAAGTTTTAAACTCCATCTGGCTAATCTTCCAGACAAGTCTTTTTGGTTCATCAACCACTTCAAGCTCGCGTGATCCGTAATTATTGTAAAAGGTAAACCTTCCACATAAGGACGGAACTTCTTCACGCTTAATACTGCAGCGTAACACTCAAGCTCAGTGACACTATAATTTTTTTGAGCCTTATTGAGTTTTGCTGACATAAATGCTATCGGATGCTCACCCTCTGCATCATCCATCCTCCCACCCCTTGCGTAGATGCGTCACATTGAATATAAAAATCTTTGTTGAAGTCCGGATTACTAAGCACTGGTGCCGAAGAAAGACTGCGCTTCATCTCTTCAAAGGCGTGCTTAGCTTCGTCAGTTAGCGCAAATTTCTTCATTTGGTCTTTCTTGAGATAGTCATGCAGCGGAGCTGCTATTGTCGAATAGTCCCTAATGAATCTACGGTACCAGCCTGACATCCCTAGAAACCGTCTTAACTGTTTTGGCGTTCTAGGCTCCGGAAACTCGTCAATCGCAGCCACCTTCTTGCTATCTGTCCTGATGCTCCCGTCCCCGACAACATAACCCATATACCTCACCTCTTTGTAGCAAAATTTGCTTTTCTCCACATTAATTGTGAGTTTAACATCCCGCAGACATTCGGCCACCCGATCCAGCAGTGCAAGATGTGACTCGAAACTGGCAGAACACACCAGAAGATCATCGAGGTAGACAAAGACATGTTCCCTAAGTTCAGCGGGTGTGACTTTGTCCATCAGCCTACACATTCGCTGCGCGGCATTGCACAGTCCGAACGGCATTGAAGTAAACTGATATAACGGCCGTCCTGGAACTGTGAATGCCGTCTTACCTCTCGACTTCTCTTCCAATGGTATCTGCCAGAACGCATCCTTCAAATCGATCGCACTGATGAAGCGAGTGTCCTGAAGTCTGGCAAGGATGCCCTCAATGTGAGGTAACGGGTGTGCGTCTTTAATTGTTCGTTCATTTAGTTTCCTAGCATCAAGGCATAGTCGGTTTTTAGTCCCTTTTCTTACCAAAGACACTGGAGAGCTCCAACTGCTGTTGCTGACCTCTATTACTTCTAAACTTAGCATTCGGTCAAGCTCTGCGAAGATCAGTTGCTGAATCACATGTGAAATAGGGTAGTGGCGTTGTTTTACTGGAAGATGCTCATCTACCACCTCTATTACGTGCTCTTCCATAGTGGTTCTCCCGAGACCCAGAACAGCACAAGACGGGAATCTCGCTTTAACCTTCTCCAGTTCTACCTCTTGCTCTTTGGTAAGAATGTGTAGGTCCGTATCGAAAGTCAGGTCTGAAGATGTCTGTTTAAGTTCACTTACAGACCCTGAACTGGTTGCGTCAACCCCTACACGTGTACATTTACTAATTACTGACAACCCAAAGGTTCGCCAGAAGTCAAACCCAAAGTAAAATTCTTGTTGTAAAGCGGGAACTATGAGAAACTCCATATCCCTTGTCAAACCCTCCCAGACAACCGGAAGTGAAATTGCACCTATCACAGCGGTTTCACCTCCGCTTGCAGTCCTGACTTTCTGCGCCTGTATCGGAATGACTTGTCTGTTTCGTGGTTTAATGAATTCTAAAGCACCATTTCCGATACAGTTAGCAGAAGCACCTGAATCCAGCAATGCAACCACATCTTCACCGTCCACCTTAGTTTTAGCGAAAAATCTATTATCGCCTTCCAGCGTCACAATGGCAGAGACTAAAACTTTCTTAATTTTCTTCATAATTTGTCTCTTTGCCCTCATCTTCGCTATCTTATCGAAGTTCCGTTTTTCTCTGCCGAGTACAACCTCACTTAAAAAGATTTTCTCTCTCACAGCTTCGTACTCGACCTTACGCTGGTGTAAAGTTTTTACTGGACGACCTATCGGGCTATGGCTGCGGATCACTGGATCCTTCCTCTGTAGAATCCTTACAGGTTGGCCGGGAACTCCTCCTTTAGTGCAGAGATCCCCGGATTCCCTGCAGGATTCGCGTTTCCCGGACGATACTCACAATAAGATACATCACTATGACACACAAAACACGTCATACCGTGGAATGCCGAGTTACACTTCGCGTCAAGCCGGTTTTTCTTG
Organism: Thecophora atra; assembly: GCA_937620795.1. Classification (NCBI taxonomy): domain Eukaryota; kingdom Metazoa; phylum Arthropoda; class Insecta; order Diptera; family Conopidae; genus Thecophora; species Thecophora atra. The sequence continues at coordinate 5,866,476 of CALMKQ010000008.1, read as the reverse complement.
AAGTGATCCCCGGGCATTCCACAACTAAAACACAAATTTAAATGGAACGGCGACTGACAAAATACCTGGTTTACAGTTGGACTATTACTAATAGGACGAGGCACAGACATATATGGACGAGGACCTGAAGGACCTGATACCTGAGGAGGTCTTACGAAATCCCTTCTTTGGGGTACGTTTAAATTGGGCCGCTGAGGAGCTAGAGCCTCGACACTACTTGAAGGTTCTCCCTCCTGAAGCAGCAACCCCACCTCGCTAACCTGCCTTGCCTTTGCTCTACTTTCTTTAATCAATTTTTCAGCTCTTCTGCACTCGGTGCAGAACTCCTTTAAAGAACTGACCTTACACGCGAAAGTCAGGCTAGCGAGGTTTGCCCTTAAATTGGCTCTTACTATTGAAATTAATTCCTCCTCAGGAATCTTTCTCCGCAGTCTGAAGGTGAGATTATGGATCTCAGCATAAAAATCTTCAAAGCTCTCACCTACTTGTTTCCGATCCATAATCTCCCTTATGATTTCGTAATCGGAGTCTGCAGATCGGAAGTTGCTTAGCAACTCTCTTTTCAATTCTTCATATCCGAAGTCTGGGTCAACCTCATGATCTTCCAATACCCGCCAATACCACTTCGCAGCGGCTCCGGTGACCAGGCAGTGGAAATCGGTGAAGAGCTGCTCAAAAGAAATTTCATATTGTTTCCGCATCTTTTCGATGCGGAATATGAAGCTGTCCACTGTCAATTCCTTACAAGAGCCGTCAAACTTAACATGCCACTTGTTAAAGTCAACGCTCTTCCGCCTTGAAACCTCACCGCTACTCGGGGATATTGTCGGGCCTTGGAACGAGGTGTGACCCATCCCTTGCCGCATTGCAACCCCCGATACTGCATCTCTGACAGCATCGGCAGCCTCTCGCCTTGTCGGAGTGGAGGCGTCTCTTGGATGGGGGTTTGGTGGTATACCTGACGCCTCCATCGCAGCCACTCTTCTGCCCAGGTCTGTGAAACCACCACGAAGTTGCTGCATGGCTTCTGCGCAACCTGCCATCATCTGTCCCTGCTGCATCATCATTGCCATCATCTGATTCAATTGATTAGAATCAGACGATGCAGCAGCGGCAGACGGTGTTAGGCCACTCGGCCCTGCAACCCCACGCTGCGGTTCCACACCCTGCCCCTCTTGCTCCGACATCTCTATTATTTTTTCTATCTTGGCCGAAAAGCTACTAACGCTGACGGCCAAGCTACTAGACTCCGACCTAGCCCCTTCACTATTTGGAGGTCGTCCAAACACCAAGCTAACGCACTTGCTTAAATAGTCTACTGGGACAAAATCAACTCTTCTTTCTATCCCAGTATCTATCTGGTCGAGTACTGAACCTACTATTTGATTTTCTAGAGCCCTACTAACGCTTCTAGTAATAGGTCTCCTAGGTTCAAACTCACGCTCACGTTCCATACACCAAATACAAACACTCAAAACACTCACTCACACTCAGTCACAAAACTCACACTAAGGGGAAACTAATAAAAGCAAATACAAAATTGGAAGAACCTAACCAAAAAGGAAGTAAAAAAAAAATAAAGAATGGAAAATAATAAAAAAAAAAAAAATCCAACAACAACAACAACAACCTAAAAAAAACAACAATTATTTATAAAAGTAATAAGTAATAATAATTATAAAAAAAAAATGTATATAAAAAAGAATAATTCAAAATGACTAAAGATTAATTAAAAAACACAGCGACTCAAAGGCAAAAATAAAAAGTAATAATTAATGAAATAAGAAAAATAATATAAAATATACAAAAATAGTAAAATATAAAATAATAATAAATAAAAAAAAAACAAATTAAATAAAAATAATAAATAAAAATAATAAGCAGAAATAATAAGATAATAATGAAAAGAAAATAATAATAAAAAAAAATATATGTAACAAATGGAATTATATTAAATAATAAAATAATAAAATATAAGCAAAAAAAAACAAATAATCAATAATGAAGAAATAATAAAAAAAGTTTATTTATTTCAATAAATTTGTTTAGGCTGATGTGTGTTGTTAACACAGGAGGCATTCAACACCTGAGCATGGATGTTCGTTTAGTCAAGTAACAGTCAGCTATATCCCAAAACCCCCAAATAGTCTGTCTATGCTACCATTCTGGAACGTGGCACAACTGTACTTCAGTCTTAACTAAAGTTAGGTTGCCACGCCCCCTTGTAACATTTAACCCCCTTGAGTATACTGGAGATTCGCCTCACAAACACTACCTTAAAAGTTTTAAAATTGGTAGCGAATCTGCCAGCAACTCGCCTGTCGAAACCCCTGTGAAAAGTCCCGCGACTGGTATCACTTACGAAAACACTAGTGCCTTGCTAAAGGAACCCAGTCGCCAAACTTTTCACAACACAAAGTTGTAGCAACTCCAGCTTCTGCCCAAAAACAATAAGTGTTGAAACCGTTAAGTTCGAAGCAGAAATTGGTTTTGCCACCCTGTCCGAACACAAAAGGAAAAGAAATACAAAAGTAAAAATATCAAAATGAAAAAAGAAGATTAAAAGCACAAATTAAAAGATTTAAAAATTAGAGAAAAGAATAGAATTAGATAAAATAGTTAATATAGAAATGTTGGAAATAATAATCGTTGGGCGCCATTTCTGTTGTGAGCAAGGTTAGGGTGGCGTGGCACGTTGGCTGCGGCTAAGCTCGACGGCAATATGGGGTGGTTTCTTGCCACCCTACCCACAACAGAAAAAAAAAATCGTGCCAATATTTTTTTTAAAAGAAGAGGAGCAGATAGGGGAAGGATATTGAAGGAATTAAAACAAAACAATAGTCGCAATCACCTATGATTCCTAATGGGTCATCTCAAGCTAATCCTTTTACTCTCAGAATTACCTAATCATAAAACCTATCATTCAATCACCCAGTCTCAGCCAGCACTATTCACCTAAACAAACAGAATACATTCAACCTATAACCCACCAGGAATCTCATACACCCTAGCACAATACAACTTACGTCATCGTCCGTCTGTGAGCCGCCCACACCGTCTGTAGCCTTTTTAAGTTACAGCCATGAACCGCACTTGGCTCAAAGTGTGCCGCGGTTCCCTTATTTCTTAATCTGTCAAGTTACCGTTAATCCGCCTGTCTATTCCATAACGTCCGTTATATCTGTCCGTTTGCCAAGCCCTCAAGTGTGGTGACCTCCTCTTATGTCCGCCACCACATCAGCCCAAATGCTAGTGTTTAGCAACCCATTGTGGAAGGAAATAAACTGACCTTTACTTTTCATAATTTTTTTTGTTTTTTTTTTTTTTATTCACAATTATTCCTTTTTCTTTGTTTTTCCTAATCCTACTTTTCCTTATTTATTTAACTAAAATAACAATAAAATATATATATATATATATAAATTTTTCCTTTCCTTTTTTTTGTCTTGTTTTTTTAATATTCAATAATTCTCAAATTTATATTTAATGATCATTTGATCATTTTTTTGACAATTTTAATAATATTTCATGAATCGGTAAGGCTTACCAGGTTCCAGTCTGCTGATGGCGCCACTTTACAGCTTCGGACCTGTACAGAAAGGAAATTTTATATGTGTATTTATATATCTGCTAACTTTCTGCTATTATTGTGTTACATTACTAGTACATTACTTTGTTTCGTATTAGTTTGTTTCTTTCTTTCCTCTTTCAATTTGTTTTTACATAATTTTTTTCTAATATTGGGTTTCTATTGAATTTAAGGTAGCAAGCAATAAAAAAAATAATCTACAAAATCCAGAATTAATTGTAAGATATAAATTTTAACAACAAAATAAGGAAATATACAGTAATAATAAAGTAATAAGTATAAAGTAATACAGCATTATATAAAAAAAATTAATGTTAAATAATTCTGTCGGCGGCATCTCTGCTTCTACGATTATGTGTCGGAAATATGTTGTGTATATTTCTTATATTCTTGTTCGCTGCTTATATACTGACTGGCAATCTTTATGTGTTAACGATGTTGTTGTTAGTGTGCTGTTGTTCACCATGTATTTCCTCTAAGTAATTTTTAGGTAGAAGAATTGGCTACTTTTTATAAAGACAAAAGAAAACAATGTTCTTATGGACCAAGCGAAATTTTGGCGCAATTTTATTACAATTTGTCGCACTTTTATTTTATGAAGTATATATCTATCTTGTTATTTGTTTTTAGCTTTTTTTTTTTAACAACGTTTTGTGCAGTAAATGACTGTTTTTATTTCTCCACAAAAACTCTATCATACACTTATTTGACGAGATTCAGTTGCAAAACCTTCACTTGTCAGCATGTTTGATATTCTCACTTTTAAGCCTTTCTTTATTCACATTTAATTTCATATTTTTCTTTTCCAAACAACCACTTCTTCGTCAATAGTTTTATTAACAATTTTTGCTCCCACCATTTAAGTTTTTTTTTTTCTTTTCTTTTTCTTCAAGTAATCTTCTCAGCAATAGTTTTATTAACAATTCTTTCTGCTTAACAATCACGCTCAAAAGATTCATCCACCATTAATTAAATTTCACCAAACCCAAAAACTTCTCTCACGAAACAATCTCCACTCCACTTTTCTTTATCTTCTTCCTCCCGTTCCGATTCCCATCCTTCCAATCCCTTCCAATAATTCCCCCTTCCATTCACAATTCCCACTTTCCCTAATTCCCTCTTCAATCACACTTCCATTCACACCTTCCACAATCACCTTTCCACACAAATCATTCAACCAGGAGACTTAGGGTCTTGCTGAGAGGGGAAATCTTGATGGTTTATTTTTTTTTTTTTTTATATATACCAAAACAACCATATTTGTACATGCAACAATTAAACAAAACAGTAACATCTATTAACAACAGAGACCAAACTTACTATTGCTAAAATCTCTCCTCTAGTTTAGGCGATATGTCAACACGGTCTGCCACTACAGGGTCGAAACCGTCGATGCTGTTTACAGCATGGAACGTGTTCGTAAAAAAAAAAGATTGTAGGCCGTGTTCACTTGTCTCCACTCGACGTGTGCCTTCGACCCACTTCTTACGCTCTATGAATCTGAGCTAACCGGGCCTTAATTAAACGCGTAACCAAAGGAGTTCGTCCGGATTTTCTTACTTAATCTATATTGTACTACACTACTCTAAAATTATAATTACACAGTAAATATCACACTTGTTATCACTAAACTTAAACTAATATTGCGTTAAGTAAAATCTACTATTGCACTACTAACTACAACTAATAGTAAAAGAAAATATCACAGAAAGGAAATTAAATAAATAAATAATAAAAGTCAAGTCGAGAATATACAAAACCGAGTCAAGTCAAATTAAAACTAAAGAAAAATAAATACACAAATAATTACTAAAAAAAATGCAAAAATAATTACTAACTTATAAAAACGAAATAATTGTTAAAACTAAAAACTACAACACTCACTACATACAACCTACTTTACGACACAAACAAATCCCTAGCGTGGTATACCCCCAGCTTCTTCCTACCAAGTGTGCCGAGCTCGTACAACGAGTTGCCAACTCTACTTAAAATTACGCATTTTATGTTGGCTGGCCCCAGCTTGGCCTTGGCGCTTTTCTCGTGAGCAAGCTGTAATGCTTTTGAAATTTTGTTGCGGATCAAACTCAACTTGTCCACTTGACTCACGACGGCGAAATCTTCTCCTTTTACGGAGCTCACACGACGCATTATCTCATATGAGTTTGCGTGTTGCATCATGTGAGCCCCAAACACGGCGTAGTAGGGTGCCAAACCGATTGAACGGTGGACAACACTTCTTAGCGCAAATGCTGCGTCACTAATATGCAGGTCCCAGTTTCGTTGGTTCTCTCCTACAAACGAACGCACAATTTGCAAAACTGAACGGTTTACCCTTTCAGCTGCGTTCGCTTGAGGAGAGTAAAATCCTGTTCTGACATGTTTAACTCCATACCTCTCTAAAAATTCTTTAAACATGCCAGAAACGAACTGTTTCCCATTGTCAGAATGTATAAACTCAGGGACACCAAAAACATGAAACACACTATTTTCTAAAAACCTAACTACATTAGCGGAGGTGGCACTTCGCATTGGTTGTAGGAAAACGAACTTCGAAAAGTGGTCCAGACATACGAAGATGAAGGAATTGCCGTTCCTTGATCTTGGGTAGGGGCCCATAAAATCTATGTAGAGACGCTGGAAGGGTCGTTCAGTTATGTACTGCTTTCCCATTAATGGACGGTGCATTGCTTTGGACTTCTTGCTGCCCTTACATACATCACAGTTCTTAACACTATATTGCACGTCGCTAACCATTCCCGGCCAATAATATCTTTGTCTTAACCGAGCCAGTGTCTTTTGAATTCCCCCATGTCCAGCTGAAGGCGAGCTATGACAAGCCTCCAGTAACCTAAAACGCAATTCAGACGGTACCCAGAGCTGCCAAGCGTGATCCTCTTGAACCACATCACCCGTCATAAAACCTGTAGGTCTGTACACAAACACGTCCGAAATTACTAAATCTGGTAGTTCGTCTTTGTTTTCAGTCACTGTTCTCCTCAATTCCTCATATTCTTCCGAAGAAAAAGCTGGGGAACTGAGGTCAACATCAAGTGGTCTGTCTACTGGTCCTATCTCTTCCAGATACATGCGAGAAAGGGCATCCGGCACCACATTTTGTGAACCTTTTCGGTGTTCAATATTAAAGTTGTAAGCTTGAAGTTTTAAACTCCATCTGGCTAATCTTCCAGACAAGTCAAGTTTGGTTCATCAACCACTTCAAGCTCGCGTGATCCGTAATTATTGTAAAAGGTAAACCTTCCACATAAGGACGGAACTTCTTCACGCTTAATACTGCAGCGTAACACTCAAGCTCAGTGACACTATAATTTTTTTGAGCCTTATTGAGTTTTGCTGACATAAATGCTATCGGATGCTCACCCTCTGCATCATCCATCCTCCCACCCCTTGCGTAGATGCGTCACATTGAATATAAAAATCTTTGTTGAAGTCCGGGTTACTAAGCACTGGTGCCGAAGAAAGACTGCGCTTCATCTCTTCAAAGGCGTGCTTAGCTTCGTCAGTCTTCGCCGTCTTAACTGTTTTGGCGTTCTAGGCTCCGGAAACTCGTCAATCGCAGCCACCTTCTTGCTATCTGTCCTGATGCTCCCGTCCCCGACAACATAACCCATATACCTCACCTCTTTGTAGCAAAATTTGCTTTTCTCCACATTAATTGTGAGTTTAGCATCCCGCAGACATTCGGCCACCCGATCCAGCAGTGCAAGATGTGACTCGAAACTGGCAGAACACACCAGAAGATCATCGAGGTAGACAAAGACATGTTCCCTAAGTTCAGCGGGTGTGACTTTGTCCATCAGCCTACACATTCGCTGCGCGGCATTGCACAGTCCGAACGGCATTGAAGTAAACTGATATAACGGCCGTCCTGGAACTGTGAATGCCGTCTTACCTCTCGACTTCTCTTCCAATGGTATCTGCCAGAACGCATCCTTCAAATCGATCGCACTGATGAAGCGAGTGTCCTGAAGTCTGGCAAGGATGCCCTCAATGTGAGGTAACGGGTGTGCGTCTTTAATTGTTCGTTCATTTAGTTTCCTAGCATCAAGGCATAGTCGGTTTTTAGTCCCTTTTCTTACCAAAGACACTGGAGAGCTCCAACTGCTGTTGCTGACCTCTATTACTCCTAAACTTAGCATTCGGTCAAGCTCTGCGAAGATCAGTTGCTGAATCACATGTGAAATGGGGTAGTAACTGATATAACGGCCGTCCTGGAACTGTGAATGCCGTCTTACCTCTCGACTTCTCTTCCAATGGTATCTGCCAGAACGCATCCTTCAAATCGATCGCACTGATGAAGCGAGTGTCCTGAAGTCTGGCAAGGATGCCCTCAATGTGAGGTAACGGGTGTGCGTCTTTAATTGTTCGTTCATTTAGTTTCCTAGCATCAAGGCATAGTCGGTTTTTAGTCCCTTTTCTTACCAAAGACACTGGAGAGCTCCAACTGCTGTTGCTGACCTCTATTACTCCTAAACTTAGCATTCGGTCAAGCTCTGCGAAGATCAGTTGCTGAATCACAGGTGAAATGGGGTAGTGGCGTTGTTTTACTGGAAGATGCTCATCTACCACCTCTATTACGTGCTCTTCCATAGTGGTTCTCCCGAGACTCAGAACACCACAAGACGGGAATCTCGCTTTAACCTTCTCCAGTTCTACCTCTTGCTCTTTGGTAAGAATGTGTAGGTCCGTATCTAAAGTGAGGTCTGAAGATGTCTGTTTAAGTTCACTTACAGACCCTGAATCAATCACCTGAATCCAGCAATGCAACCACATCTTCACCGTCCACCTTAGTTTTAGCGAAAAATCTATTATCGCCTTCCAGCGTCACAATGGCAGAGACTAAAACTTTCTTAATTTTCTTCATAATTTGTCTCTTTGCCCTCATCTTCGCTATCTTATCGAAGTTCCGTTTTTCTCTGCCGAGTACAACCTCACTTAAAAAGATTTTCTCCCTCACAGCTTCGTACTCGACCTTACGCTGGTGTAAAGTTTTTACTGGACGACCTATCGGGCTATGGCTGCGGATCACTGGATCCTTCCTCTGTAGAATCCTTACAGGTGTGACGATTATTTCCCGCAGCAGGAAATTATCACACAACACGGAGTGAGTTTAATCACAAAAATGATAGACATGTATATATATATTAAACGAAGTGAGGAAATTAGTAACATATAGAATGAATTGGAACAATAAACTTGGTGAAATGTATTCAGACTATTGTATTAACAATTTATTATTAATTAGTTAATTAATGTTAATATTGCCAATGATAATCACTCTGTATAAGTCACTAACAGGAGTTAATAATAGTTCGATAACAATTAACATAACGGGCTAACAAAAGAAATAAAGGTTCGAAGCAAACAAGCAACGGTGAGCGCGAAGTTGAGTGACACGAAACAAGGTCAAAGCAGAAGAAACAGAAAAAGTGAACAACACGAGAACATACAAGGTCACACGAAAGCACGGAAGACAGGAACAACATAAACGTGTTGACGAACTAAATAATCGAACATAGCGGAGAACGGGAACTTGTTTTCGAACAAACGAGACAACGCCAGAGCATAGCGGGAAACGTATAACGGAAGCAAGGAAAAGTGGTCTATAAAAGAACGAACAACCAAGCAATAGGATTCAGTCGAGTTTGAGCCGAGACTTCGTGAAGTACAGAGTTAAATCCCAGCAGAGAACCAGAGTATACTTTAAAACAGTGAACAGCGAATAGTGAGCAGAGAGTTCGCATAAAAGACAGTCACAGGGAAGACCTACAGTACATATCAAAACTTATTGATTTGCGTGCGTAAGCCCTTCAATAAAGCGCCTCTGACGAATAAACTTCGCATCGCTGCATCTGTTGTGCGTAAGCCCATCAGCGATCAGCACCAACACTTTATTGACTTGTGTGCGTAAGCCCTTCAATAAAGTGTCTTTGACAATTATACCTCGCATCGCTGCATCTGTTGTGCGTAAGCCCATCAGCGATCAGCACCGACATTTATTGACTTGTGTGCGTAAGCCCTTCAATAAAGTGTCTTTGACAATTATACTTCGCATCGCTGCATCTGTTGTGCGTAAGCCCATCAGCGATCAACACCAACATTTATTGATTTGCGTGCGTAAGCCCTTCAATAAAGTGCCTTTGACGATTACACTTCGTATCGCTGCATCTGTTGTGCGTAAGCCCATCAGCGATCAGCACCAACATTTATTGATTTGCGTGCGTAAGCCCTTCAATAAAGTGTTTTAGACAACTATACTTCGCATCGCTGCATCTGTTGTGCGTAAGCCCATCAGCGATCAGCATCGAAACTTATTGATTTGCGTGCGAAAGCCCTTCAATAAGTCGCTGTTACCAACTAACGACCAAACTCCGCTGCGTCTGTTGCGCGTACGCCCACCAGCGGAGCCCGAACGACCACGAAGACACTACATCATTACTATTACTATTAATATTACCAGTACCTAGCAGTAAAACACGCATTGTTAGTTTTAAGCATCAATATATTGTAAATACGAAAATAAGCGAAACAAGTTCAAATAAACGAATCCTTGTACCATAGAACCTCAGGTCTTGTAATTCGAAACATGGACATCCGCTGAGATTATCTCGGCAAACCGAAGTTCGTTACAAGTGGCGCCCGAACAGGGACTTAAGTTTACAAAGTCATACGCTTACATAATACACACATTGAATACCGAAGGATGGTTCGTGTCGGTTGGGTACATGAGCTCTCCAACGACGAACTGGTGAAATTAATGGAGACGTATGGCGTATCCACTGCAGGCTCCAGTAAGGAAAAACGAAGACGATTCAGCGCTTGGATCGTAAATGGGGTCCACGAGGCCGCTGTAAATGAAGAGCTCAACGCACTCGAGGAGAAGCACCGACGTAAAACTGGCGCATGGTCCGAGAAGAAGACAGCGAATATGAGGAACAGCGTGGAAGACCCAGAAGTCACCGTCATGACTTCCTCAAGCTTGACTCCAAGAAGTATCTCAGTGGCGCAGCAGGCACCGGTTTCACATTACGCGATGGTTATCGACATCGTGCGGAAGTGGTCGGAAAGATACGACGGCGAGAAGGATCCACTCCTATTCACAGAGCGCATCGAAGAACTGGCAGAGACGTTTGGCCTGGATATTGACATGCTACCAAGGACAATGCCAGAGTTGCTGAAAGGAAGGGCACTGTTATGGTTCCGTAACAACAATGCAAAGTGGCAGCACTGGGAAGCCTTTAAAACAGACTTCCACAATTTCTTCTTGCCGGCCCGTTATTTCGAGAGCCTGGAGGATAAGATCCGGAAATCACATCACCTAGAAGGAGAAGAGTTTAAAGATTATGTTGTTCGTCTACAAAATATGATGAGATACGCAGATTATACCGAGAGTCAAAAATTAGAACGAATCTACAGGAACAGCAGGAAAGAATTCCAGTTCTATATTAGACGGATGGATTTCAACAGTCTACAAGAACTGTTAACGCTGGCTGCAGACCTCGAGTGTCTCGCGAGTGGAGGCCCACCCATGAGCTTGGTGTGTCCACAGTGGAAGTTCCCGGATAATTAAATTCTCAATCCTCAGCAAGAGAATGATTATGTTGGCCGACCATTACAAGGAAATGCTCGCAGAGCACTGCCAGAACGCCAAATCGATCCTAGGACAGCTTGCCGAAACTGCGGTCTGGAAGGGCATCGGGCCCAGGGTTGCCGTAACAGACAGGTTTTGTTCTGTTGGGAGTGCGGACGTCGAGGAGTTCGCACCGTAGATTGCTGCCGACAGCGAGCGGGAAACGGCTTGGGACCACGTCAACGGCGAGTGGAGGCGGAAATCCCGAGGCCGGCGACTCGCGAACAGTAGAGGCCAGAAGTCTGTGCGTCGAAAGGGGCCGGATTTACGCGAGAGTACAAGTGAACGGCGAGCAATACGACGCGACAGTAGACACCGGAGCGACGAGGAGCTTTATCAGCAGACGCCTGGCGGAGAAAGTTAGAAGAGATACTAATGTCACATCAAAAGCAACCACGATCACACTAGCCGACAACTCACGGAAAACCTGCGTGGGCGAAGTTACACTACAGATTAGCTTAGAGAAGGAGACCTTTAAAATGTCAATGCTGGTTTTACCAGAAGTCGTCGATGACATCATCTTGGGTATGGACTTTTTATGCTCCACCGATACTACCATTAAATGTAGTGGCCAGACACTGAAGCTGACAGAACATCAGGTGCCAACATCATACACGAGGTGCACAACCATACAAGAGAGGCGTGAGGTTACCATGGAGGAGGCAACAAAAATTCTTCAAGTAGAGCTGAAGAAATTCGAAGACATCAAGGGTCCAAGTTACATTACGAGTCACAAGATCATCATGCGAGACGAGAGACCAATCAAACAACGTTACTTTACGGTGCATTGAACCGTCCCATAGTCCATTTAGTGCGCCCATAGTGTTAGTGAAGAAGAAAACGGGAAAATGGCGACTATGCATCGATTATCGCCAGTTGAACGCAAAGTCTGTTCCGGACGCATATCCAATTCCACGAATTCAACATATTCTAGACCGGCTGCGAGACGCAAAATACATAAGCAGTCTCGATTTGAAGAATGGATACTGGCAGATTCCCATGGATGAGAACAGCAAGCAGTACACGGCTTTTACCGTACCCGGCAGGGGCTTGTTTCATTGGCGAGTGATGCCCTTTGGGTTACATTCGGCCCCAGCAACTTTCCAGAGAGCACTAGACCAAGTCATCGGGGCAGATTTGGAGCCGTACGCATTCGCTTATTTGGACGACATAATAGTCACAGGGTCCACGTTGGCAGAGCACATCAAGAATTTAAAAGAAGTTTTCCGTCGACTACGTCAGGCAAATCTCAGGCTTAACGTTGACAAGTGCGATTTCTTTAAGCGGGAAGTGAAATACTTAGGACACATGGTCAGCGAGCAAGGGATTCACACGGACTCGGACAAAGTTTCTGCGATTCAGCAACTCAAGCCGCCAACGAATGTTCGAGAACTACGCCGGTATCTCGGCATAGCATCGTGGTATCGTCGATTCGTACCAGGCTTCGCCGACATAGTGCAACCTCTGACGTCTATGCTGAAGAAGGGAAAATACTGGAAGTGGGATGCGCCACAAGCGGAGGCATTCAATACCCTCAAGTCCAAGCTGACAGAAGCGCCGGTGCTGGCTTGTCCAGACTTCGCGCAAGAATTCACGCTACAGACGGACGCAAGCAACTTTGGTTTAGGAGCGGTGCTTACGGCGAATTGCCGCTAAGTATTACTGGCCTGGAATGTTCAGGGATATCAAACGATATGTCCGAGGGTGTAAACTATGCCAACAATACAAACCGAGTCAACGCAAACCAGCGGGACATATGCTGTCAAAAATCGATAAAAGTCCGTGGGAAACACTATGCACCGATTTCGTGGGACCGCTTCCACGGTCGAAACATGGAAATTGTATGTTGTTGGTGTTCTTCGATAAGTTCTCCAAGTGGACCGAAATGGTACCCCTACGCAAAGCCTCAACGGAGAACTTAAAGAAAGCCTTTCGCGAACGGATTCTGGCGCGCTTTGGTGTACCTAAAGTTCTGATCTCTGACAACGGAGCACAATTTACGAGTCGAAGTTTCCGCAACTTTCTGGCGGAAATGGGCATCAGGCACCAATTCACAGCACCGTATACACCACAAGAAAACCCGACGGAACGCATTAATAGAACTTTGAAAACAATGATCGCGCAACTCGCAGGAAGTCACCACAAAGCCTGGGACGAGATGTTGCCAGAGGTATCTTTAGCCATCAATAGCAGTGTATCAGAAAGTACGGGGTATAGCCCAGCCTTCCTTATACAAGGAAGAGAACTGCGACTACCGAAGACACTATATGACGGAGTCACGAATGGGACGCGGCACGAAAGTAACGACGCGCAAGGGAGAGCAACGAAACTCATGGAAGCGTATCAAATAGCCCGTAGAAATATGCAACAATCAGCACAACAACAAGCACGACACTACGACTTGCGACGTCGTCAGTGGAAACCCTTAGTTGGCCAAGCAGTGCTGGTGAAACAACATCCCCTGTCTAAAGCAGTTGACAATTTCGCGGCGAAATTGGCACCACGGTTTGAAGGTCCTTATTACGTGGTTGACTTTATATCACCAGTAATAGTGAAAGTTAGAAAAGACGGAGAAACCCGGACTCGCACAGCGCACGTAAGCGAACTTAAGGAGTTCCATCAGCAAACACTCGAAGCAAATGTAACTACGCGACGTGAAGACAGTAATCCGGATAACCGAATAAATAACCAGAGTTCTAAAAACAATATCAAGATAAATTAGTCCAGCACAAGGGATGCAAAAATACCGAGGTCAAGAACGACGAGACGAAGCAGATTTGCACTAAATTAAACGAACACGCGAGTCGCGAGCGGGAAAAAAAAAACACAAGAAATTTGTTTGAACGACGACGACGTCGTTCGACGACGTGAAGCACGACTACACCGAACCGAACCTATAATGCGGCAAGACAAGGAACAGCGAAGTCTAAAAGACATGAAACGTTAATAAACAATATAATAAAAAGTGTTGGAGTACATACCATACCCAAGAACACAACAACTCACCTAAAGTCATCCGAGGTTCGAAAAGGCAGTGGCATCGATCAACGAGGAACGCATCGAATACATTATCCCATGAAAACCTAAAACAAGAAAACAATGAAACTAAGAGTAAACATAAAAGTTACTTACCAAGTTTCCGAAGCTGAGGTCAGACATTCAACAACGATGCGAATGTTGCGTTTCACCTTATGCTGCATTTCACTTTCTCCACAAAGTCCAATAATCCACAAAGTAATTCTTTAAACTTATTTCTTTACCAAACTAAAACTAAACATTACAACTGAAATAAATTTTACAAAATTAATGAAAACAAACACACGAAGAAATAATACAACAGAATGTCACAACAAATATTGGAAAACGAGTGGGGTTACACAAAAGACGACTGGAAAGATCGATCATTCCAAGTGTATGGTACACGAGTTATAGCGACAATTATCACTTTTAGGATGATGATAGAACACGGAAAATGCACGAATCACCTGAAATAAGGAAACAGAGAGGTGAGGGCTAAAGCTAACCCCGAGAAGGCTAAGAATTAAAAAAAAAAAAAAACAAAAAAAAAATTTAAACTATATTATATAAGGAAAATTAATAATGAAATTGCGATCGAAATAAATAATGAAATCGAAATTGGAATTAATATTAAATATTTAACAGCAATTGCTATTTAATAAATATTAAATACGAAATCATAGTAATATCAATAAAAATTAATATTAAGGCAATAAGATAAGAATCAATATAACGTCATGGATTATCGTCTTTTGAATATTAAAGAAATAATTACTTGAAGAGATATAAGAAATAATACATAGTCTAGGAATAACAAATACATAAAAGTGGACTAAAGAAAGTAAAAGGAAAACAAGAGCAACATCAGCAACAACAAACACAAGCGATCGAGAAACAAACGAAGCCAAAGTCAACGCACTTGAACTTGAAACGAAACACATAACGCATCGTCGAACTTGAACTTGAAAATCAAGTACATAAAGCATCAACAAGAATATATACATAGAAGTCAGAAACTTGAACTTAAAAACGACTACATAACTGTCGTCGACCGAAAATACATGTGAGCGCAAAGGAAAACAAAAGCCGAAGAAATAACATGTACACAAAAAAATTGCAATCAAACGCAATGAACACATAATTGAACCACGATTACCGGTTTGCAAGAGTAAATTGCAAGTGAGTAATTAGAGAGTTAAAACTAAACACATAGTTACGGGAAATTTGAAGTTATGTACAAGCGGACGAAACAAAGAAGTAGGTTTTAAGGTCATGTTAACGACGCGGGAAAATCACTTAGTTCAGTTTATGCTTAGAAGTGATCAGTGGAGTCTGAAAAATGTTTAAAGAACAAGTGAAGTGCAAATATATATAGTGGGAAAATTCAATGAGAGTGAGACAACAACAACGCAAATGAAGACAAGAACAGCTCATATGAAGACAACAACAACACCAAAACACACCAGCACAAAATAAGCATCACAACAACAAAAGGTAGCAACCGAGTAACCGTATCGCGCTACACTCACCGAGGAAAGGAGGGAGTGTGATGATTATTTCCCGCAGCAGGAAATTATCACACAACACGGAGTGAGTTTAATCACAAAAATGATAGACATGTATATATATATTAAACGAAGTGAGGAAATTAGTAACATATAGAATGAATTGGAACAATAAACTTGGTGAAATGTATTCAGACTATTGTATTAACAATTTATTATTAATTAGTTAATTAATGTTAATATTGCCAATGATAATCACTCTGTATAAGTGACTAACAGGAGTTAATAATAGTTCGATAACAATTAACATAACGGGCTAACACAAGAAATAAAGGTTCGAAGCAAACAAGCAACGGTGAGCGCGAAGTTGAGTGACACGAAACAAGGTCAAAGCAGAAGAAACAGAAAAAGTGAACAACACGAGAACATACAAGGTCACACGAAAGCACGGAAGACAGGAACAACATAAACGTGTTGACGAACTAAATAATCGAACATAGCGGAGAACGGGAACTTGTTTTCGAACAAACGAGACAACGCCAGAGCATAGCGGGAAACGTATAACGGAAGCAAGGAAAAGTGGTCTATAAAAGAACGAACAACCAAGCAACAGGATTCAGTCGAGTTTGAGCCGAGACTTCGTGAAGTACAGAGTTAAATCCCAGCAGAGAACCAGAGTATACTTTAAAACAGTGAACAGCGAATAGTGAGCAGAGAGTTCGCATAAAAGACAGTCACAGGGAAGACCTACAGTACATATCAAAACTTATTGATTTGCGTGCGTAAGCCCTTCAATAAAGCGCCTCTGACGAATACACTTCGCATCGCTGCATCTGTTGTGCGTAAGCCCATCAGCGATCAGCACCAACACTTTATTGACTTGTGTGCGTAAGCCCTTCAATAAAGTGTCTTTGACAATTATACCTCGCATCGCTGCATCTGTTGTGCGTAAGCCCATCAGCGATCAGCACCGATATTTATTGACTTGTGTGCGTAAGCCCTTCAATAAAGTGTCTTTGACAATTATACTTCGCATCGCTGCATCTGTTGTGCGTAAGCCCATCAGCGATCAACACCAACATTTATTGATTTGCGTGCGTAAGCCCTTCAATAAAGTGCCTTTGACGATTACACTTCGTATCGCTGCATCTGTTGTGCGTAAGCCCATCAGCGATCAGCACCAACATTTATTGATTTGCGTGCGTAAGCCCTTCAATAAAGTGTTTTAGACAACTATACTTCGCATCGCTGCATCTGTTGTGCGTAAGCCCATCAGCGATCAGCATCGAAACTTATTGATTTGCGTGCGAAAGCCCTTCAATAAGTCGCTGTTACCAACTAACGACCAAACTCCGCTGCGTCTGTTGCGCGTACGTCCACCAGCGGAGCCCGAACGACCACGAAGACACTACATCATTACTATTACTATTAATATTACCAGTACCTAGCAGTAAAACACGCATTGTTAGTTTTAAGCATCAATATATTGTAAATACGAAAATAAGCGAAACAAGTTCAAATAAACGAATCCTTGTACCATAGAACCTCAGGTCTTGTAATTCGAACCCTGGACATCCGCTGAGATTATCTCGGCAAACCGAAGTTCGTTACACAGGTTGGCCGGGAACTCCGCCTTTAGTGCAGAGATCCCCGGATTCCCTGCAGGATTCGCGTTTCCCGGACGATACTCACAATAAGATACATCACTATGACACACAAAACACGTCATACCGTGGAATGCCGAGTTACACTTCGCTTCAAGCCGGTTTTTCTTGAAGTGATCCCCGGGCATTCCACAACTAAAACACAAATTTAAATGGAACGGCGACTGACAAAATACCTGGTTTACAGTCGGACTATTACTAATAGGACGAGGCACAGACATATATGGACGAGGACCTGAAGGACCTGATACCTGAGGAGGTCTTACGAAATCCCTTCTTTGGGGTACGTTTAAATTGGGCCGCTGAGGAGCTAGAGCCTCGACACTACTTGAAGGTTCTCCCTCCTGAAGCAGCAACCCCACCTCGCTAACCTGCCTTGCCTTTGCTCTACTTTCTTTAATCAATTTTTCAGCTCTTCTGCACTCGGTGCAGAACTCCTTTAAAGAACTGACCTTACACGCGAAAGTCAGGCTAGCGAGGTTTGCCCTTAAATTGGCTCTTACTATTGAAATTAATTCCTCCTCAGGAATCTTTCTCCGCAGTCTGAAGGTGAGATTATGGATCTCAGCATAAAAATCTTCAAAGCTCTCACCTACTTGTTTCCGATCCATAATCTCCCTTATGATTTCGTAATCGGAGTCTGCAGATCGGAAGTTGCTTAGCAACTCTCTTTTCAATTCTTCATATCCGAAGTCTGGGTCAACCTCATGATCTTCCAATACCCGCCAATACCACTTCGCAGCGGCTCCGGTGACCAGGCAGTGGAAATCGGTGAAGAGCTGCTCAAAAGAAATTTCATATTGTTTCCGCATCTTTTCGATGCGGAATATGAAGCTCTCCACTGTCAATTCCTTACAAGAGCCGTCAAACTTAACATGCCACTTGTTAAGGTCAACGCTCTTCCGCCTTGAAACCTCACCGCTACTCGGGGATATTGTCGGGCCTTGGAACGAGGTGTGACCCATCCCTTGCCGCATTGCAACCCCCGATACTGCATCTTTGACAGCATCGGCAGCCTCTCGCCTCCATCGCAGCCACTCTTCTGCCCAGGTCTGTGAAACCACCACGAAGTTGCTGCATGGCTTCTGCGCAACCTGCCATCATCTGTCCCTGCTGCATCATCATTGCCATCATCTGATTCAATTGATTAGAATCAGACGATGCAGCAGCGGCAGACGATGTTAGGCCACTCGGCCCTGCAACCCCACGCTGCGGTTCCACACCTTGCCCCTCTTGCTCCGACATCTCTATTATTTTTTCTAGCTTGGCCGAAAAGCTACTAACGCTGACGGTCAAGCTACTAGACTCCGACCTAGCCCCTTCACTATTTGGAGGTCGTCCAAACACCAAGCTAACGCACTTGCTTAAATAGTCTACTGGGACAAAATCAACTCTTCTTTCTATCCCAGTATCTATCTGGTCGAGTACTGAACCTACTATTTGATTTTCTAGAGCCCTACTAACGCTTCTAGTAATAGGTCTCCTAGGTTCAAACTCACGCTCACGTTCCATACACCAAATACAAACACTCAAAACACTCACTCACACTCAGTCACAAAACTCACACTAAGGGAAAACTAATAAAAGCAAATACAAAATTGGAAGAACCTAACCAAAAAGGAAGTAAAAAAAAAATTAAGAATGGAAAATAATTAAAAAAAAAAAAAAAAATCCAACAACAACAACAACCTAAAAAAACAAAAATTATTTATAAAAGTAATAAGTAATAATAATTATAAAAAAAAAATGTATATAAAAAAGAATAATTCAAAATGACTAAAGATTAATTAAAAAACACAGCGACTCAAAGGCAAAAATAAAAAGTAATGATTAATGAAATAAGAAAAATAATATAAAATATACAAAAATAGTAAAATATAAAATAATAATAAATAAATAAAAAACAAATTAAATAAAAATAATAAATAAAAATAATAAGCAGAAATAATAAGATAATAATGAAAAGAAAATAATAATAAAAAAAAATATATGTAACAAATGGAATTATATTAAATAATAAAATAATAAAATATAAGCAAAAAAAAAACAAATAATCAATAATGAAGAAATAATAAAAAAAGTTTATTTATTTCAATAAATGTGTTTAGGCTGATGTGTGTGGTGTTAACACAGGAGGCATTCAACACCTGAGCATGGATGTTCGTTTAGTCAAGTAACAGTCAGCTATATCCCAAAACCCCAAATAGTCTGTCTATGCTACCATTCTGGAACGTGGCACAACTGTACTTCAGTCTTAACTAAAGTTAGGTTGCCACGCCCCCTTGTAACATTTAACCCCCTTGAGTATACTGGAGATTCGCCTCACAAACACTACCTTAAAAGTTTTAAAGTTGGTAGCGAATCTGTCAGCAACTCGCCTGTCGAAAACCCCTGTGAAAAGTCCCGCGACTGGTACCACTTACGAAAACACTAGTGCCTTGCTAAAGGAACCCAGTCGCCAAACTTTTCACAACACAAAGTTGTAGCAACTCCAGCTTCTGCCCAAAAACAATAAGTGTTGAAACCGTTAAGTTCGAAGCAGAAATTGGCGTTGCCACCCTGTCCGAACACAAAAGGAAAATAAATACAAAAGTAAAAATATCAAAATGAAAAAAGAAGATTAAAAGCACAAATTAAAAGATTTAAAAATTAGAGAAAAGAATAGAATTAGATAAAATAGTTAATATAGAAATGTTGGAAATAATAATCGTTGGGTGCCATTTCTGTTGTGAGCAAGGTTAGGGTGGCGTGGCACGGTGGCTGCGGCTAAGCTCGACGGCAATATGGGGTGGTTTCTTGCCACCCTACCCACAACAGAAAAAAAAAATCGTGCCAATATTTTTTTTAAAAGAAGAGGAGCAGATAGGGGAAGGATATTGAAGGCATTAAAACAAAACAATAGTCGCAATCACCTATGATAATGGGTCATCTCAAGCTATTCCTTTTACTCTCAGAATTACCTAATCATAAAACCTATCATTCAATCACCCAGTCTCAGCCAGCACTATTCACCTAAACAAACAGAATACATTCGACCTATAACCCACCAGGAATCTCATACACCCTAGCACAATACAACCTACGTCATCGTCCGTCTGTGAGCCGCCCACACCGTCTGTAACCTTTTTAAGTTACAGCCATGAACCGCACTTGGCTCAAAGTGTGCCGCGGTTCCCTTATTTCTTAATATGTCAAGTTACCGTTAATCCGTCTGTCTATTCCATAACGTCCGTTATATCTGTCCGTTTGCCACGCCCTCAAGTGTGGTGACCTCCCCTTAGGTCCGCCACCACATCAGCCCAAATGCTAGTGTTTAGCAACCCATTGTGGAAGGAAATAAACTGACCTTTACTTTTCATAATTTTTTTTGTTTTTTTTTTTTTTTTTATTCACAATTATTCCTTTTTCTTTGTTTTTCCTAATCCTACTTTTCCTTATTTATTTAACTAAAATAACAATAAAATATATATATATATATATAAATTTTTACTATTTTTAATTATTTTGCTTTATGTATTATTCCTTTTTTTGGTCTTGTTTTTTTAATATTCAATAATTCTCAAATTTATATTTAATGATCATTTGATCATTTTTTTGACAATTTTAATAATATTTCATGAATCGGTAAGGCTTACCAGGTTCCAGACTGCTGATGGCGCCACTTTACAGCTTCGGACCTGTACAGAAAGGAAATTTTATATGTGTATTTATATATCTGCTAACTTTCTGCTATTATTGTGTTTACATTACTAGTACATTACATTGTTTCGTATTAGTTTGTTTCTTTCTTTCCTCTTTCAATTTGTTTTTACATAATTTTTTTCTAATATTGGGTTTCTATTGAATTTAAGGTAGCAAGCAATAAAAAAAATAATCTACAAAATCCAGAATTAAAGGTAAGATATAAATTTTAACAACAAAATAAGGAAATATACAGTAATAATAAAGTAATAAGTATAAAGTAATACAGCATTATATAAAAAAAATTAATGTTAAATAATTCTGTCGGCGGCATCTCTGCTTCTACGAATATGTGTCTGTTGTGTATATTTCTTATATTCTTGTTCGCTGCTTATATACTGACTTGCAATCTTTATGTGTTAACGATGTTGTTGTTGGTGTGTTGATGTTCGCCATGTATTTCCTCTAAGTAATTCATGAGATTTCTTGGTAGACTGTCTGCTGGTTAGGTATCGTTCTCCATATCAACTATACACACAATTGTTAGTGTTGTGAAAAATTATGACGTTGCTATTGTGGATGCCTGTTATATGTTTGGTTGCATTTCTTTTGAAGATTTATGTATAAAGACTCTGCATGCATAATTGTTCTGCTTTTAATTTAATGTACATTTGGTGCAGGTACATTACAAGTACAAAAAAAATTTACTTTTTATAAAGACAAAAGAAAACAATGTTTTTATGGACCAAGCGAAATTTTTGGCGCAATTTTATTACAATTTGGCGCACTTTTATTTTATGAAGTATATATCTATCTTGTTGTTTGTTTTTAGCTTTTTTTTAACAACGTTTTGTGCAGTAAATGACTGTTTTTATTTCTCCACAAAAACTCTATCATACACTTATTTGACGAGATTCAGTTGCAAAACCTTCACTTGTTAGCATGTTTGATATTCTCACTTTTAAGCCTTTCTTTATTCACATTTAATTTCATATTTTTCTTTTCCAAACAACCACTTCTTCGTCAATAGTTTTATTAACAATTTTTTCTCCCACCATTTAAGTTTTTTTTTTCTTTTCTTTTCCTTCAAGTAATCTTTTCAGCAATAGTTTTATTAACAATTATTTCTGCTTAACAATCACGCTCAAAAGCTTCATCCACCATTAATTAAATTTGACCAAACCCAAAAACTTCTCTCACGAAACAATCTTCAATCCACTTTTCTTTATCTTCTTCCTCCCGTTCCGATTCCCATCCTTCCAATCCCTTCCAATAATTCCCCCTTCCATTCACAATTCCCACTTTCCCTAATTCCCTGTTCAATCACACTTCCATTCACACCTTCCACAATCACCTTTCCACACAAATCATTCAACCAGGAGACTTAGGGTCTTGCTGCGAGGGGAAATCTTGATGGTTTATTTTTTTTTTTTTTTATATATATACCAAAACAACCATATTTGTACATGCAACAATTAAACAAAACAGTAACATCTGTTAACAACAGAGACAAAACTTACTATTGCTAAAATCTCTCCTCTGGTTTAGGAGATATGTCAACACGGTCTGCCACTACACCCATTTCGAGAACCTGTCTAGGAATACGAGCAGCATGTTGTGCCCTCTTCGTGACCTTGGAAGGGGACCCACAAAATCTGCACATACGGTGGCCCATGGTTCCTCGGGCATTATGGTCAGCATCTCGCCAGCGGGCTTCCTCTGATCCGCTTTGTGCCGCTGGCAAGAATCGCAACTCCTCACGTAACGGCTAACTTCCTTGAACATGCCAGGCCAATAGTATCTCCTTGCCACTCGTGCGATGGTCTTGCGTATGCCTAAATGACCGGCACTAGGTTCATCATGGTTCTCTGATAGAACTCTTCGACGATCTGGGCGGCTCACATACAGCTTCTACGGATCTTCGTCGTCATCGCCGATGTCGTGCGGTATGTGGCGGTAGAGCGCATCGTTGTTGAGCCATAGTCTGGATAATTCGTGGGTTCATTGGCGACCTTCTTCTTCTGGGCTTCCAGCCAACTGCAAATGTCACCGCCGGTGCCCAGTCTCCCGTTTACCTCCTCTGCATCTCTAGTCTGCCTCGATAGTATGTCCGCGACTACATTGTATTTGCCCTTCTTGTATAATACTTCGTATGAATGCTGTTGCAGCTCCAGTGTCCAGCTTGCAATTCTTCCGGACGAGTTATCAATTCCATTGAGGCATTTCAGCGCCATGTGATCCGTGATAACTTTGAAGCGGTAGCCTTCCAGGTACGGCCTCATCTTTCGTACTGCCCAAACAATAGGCAGGCACTCTTTCTCCGTGGCCGAATAATTCTTCTCCGCCCCCTGTAGATGTCGACTTGCATATGCAATCACGCGCTCGCATCCCTCTTGGTCCTGTGTCAATACTGCGCCGAGCAACGTAAATTGGTTGCTAAAATCTGGGCATGCCAGCACTGGTGCTTCCGTCAACTTCACCTTCAGCTCCTCGAACGCTTGCTCTTGCTCGGATCCCCAGTGCCATCGTTTTCTCTTTCTCAGCATACTCGTCAAAGGATGGGCGATCTTCGTGAAGTCAGGCACGAATCTTCTGTACCAAGACGCCGTACCCATGTATCTTCTCAGCTCCCTTATGTTCGTGGGCGGCTTGAGCTCCTTTATCGCCGCAACCCTAGATAGGCGAAGGCATTTGTTTCCATCTCAAGCCCGATGACTTGGTCCAAAAGTCTCTGGAAGGTGGCTGGTGCGGAGTGCAGACCAAATGGCCTCTGCCAGGAACAGTAAATGCTGTATATTCCCGGCTGCTTGGTTCCACCGGGACTTGCCAATACCCATTCTTGAGGTCGATTGTGCTGATGTACTGTGCTCCTCTCAGCTTTTCCAGGATGCAATTGATGCGTAGCAATGGACAGGCGTCGTGTATAGACTTCGGATTAACCTGGCGGTAGTTTATACACAGCCGCCAGTCGCCAGTCTTTTTCTTGGCGAGCACTTTTGGCGAGCTGAGCGCGCTCTGTGAAGGCTCTACATAGTTCTGCTGCAGCAGGTCATCGAGGTGCTTGTTGATGATCGTCTGCATGGCCGCGTTCTTTGGATAGTAGCGTTGTTTGACTGGCGCTTCGTCCCTCATGTTTATTCGGTGGCTTGCCAAGCTGGTCACCCCAGTCATTGTTTCGAATACCTTTAATTCTCTGCTTAAGAAATTGTCAACGTCGCTGTCGTCCTCTTGCATTTCGCTTATTGTCCATAGCATGGTTCCAGTATCGCTGCTGTCGTCTGGATCTGATTTTAGCTCCACGCTCTGTCCAGCACATAGTAATCTTGCCCCTGCGTCTGCTAGGAAATCCATACCCAAGGTGACTGTGTCGATGGCGGTGGGTAGCATCAAGAATCTGGTGCACATTTTTCGGCTTCCAAGTTCAACGTTGGCTGTTAACGTAGTCTTCACTCGTAGTAGTGCGCCGTCAGCCAATCTTACCTTCATCTGGGTTGTCGAGGTGCGTGCTGTATCGCCTAAGCTGTCGACGAAATATTTCGAGACAAAACTGCGTGCAGCCCCGGTATCTGTCGTTGCGGTGATCGGTGTTCCGTTCAAACGAATGTCGGCCGTGAGATGACGTTGCGAGATTTTAAGCGGTGATTGGGCTTTTGTAACTGGATTTTTGCGACCCTCGATGTTCCCCTTTACACCTCAGTTCCTCTGGCGTTTCCCGTAAGCCTCTGGCAGCATTCGATGGTCTTTACTCCCTGTCTGCCGCACTTCTAGCAAAATAGTGTGGTTGGGTTTCGGCACCCGCGTGCGAAGTGTCCATTTACCCCACAGCGACGGCACGCGGTGCTAGCGTTAAGAATCGCCTTGTTCTCTGTACTCCTTTGGATTTCCGGCTTCGAGTCAACAGCGCGGTGCTTGACTTGAACTTGATGTTGTTTTGCGGTGGCCCAAGATGTTCTCGTATTGGTCGCACAATTCGGTCAACTCTTCCAGCGTTTTAAAATCGTGCCGCTTCACGTACGTCTGATATTCACGCCGGCTGTTCCTATAGATACGTTCGAGTTTGTTCTCCTCGGTGTAGTCCGTGTGACGCATCAATTTTTGCATAACTAGGATGTAATCCTTGAAGAGCTCGCCCGTGGCTTGGAAACGTTACCGCACTTTATCATCGAGTCGTTCCTGGTACAGCGACGATAGGAAAAACTTTAGAAAATCCTTCTCGAATTCCTGCCAGCGCAACCAGGGCTTCTTGTTGTTGCGGAACCACTCGAGTCCTTTGCCCTGCATGATCTCAGGCATGGCCCTGGGTAACTTGTCTAGCGAGAACCCGTAAGCGTTGGCTAACTCCTCCAAGCGTTCCACAAATTTAAGTGGGTTCATGCTGTTGTCGAAGGGTATTTATTTATTTTTATTTATTTATTTATAATTGCTAACCATTGTAAGATATAATCTTATAAATTAATGTTTACTTAAAAGTAAAAAAGAAAGTTACTTAAAAAGAACTTAAATTAAAATTTAAAAGAAAATAAGAAAAGAAAGCAATGAAAGATTAAGAAGAAATATAACTAATTAGTTAGCGTTTAGGAAAGAAGAAAGTTCCGACTTAAATTTGCCCCTGCTGGCAATACCTCTAATAGTAGGAGGAAGCGAGTTCCATATCCTAGCGGCGCTCACAAAAAATTGCCTTCCAGTCGCAAGACAAGTGAACTTTGGTAATATTAGAGTTATTGACCTATGAGATCGCGAAAAACAGAGTTCATTGTATAGATAATCTGGCTGTCTTGAGTTGATGATTGAGTGAAGGAAAATCATCGTCCTTCTTTTCAATAAGCTCGCAGGGCTACAATTAAAAATTGAAAAAGACATATGGGAAATATGCTCACCAAGTTTGATATTCCAAACAAATCGCGCAATATTATTAAAAACTACTACGAATCTATGTAAGGAAGAAGAATCCAGATCATGGAAAATTTCGCATCCATACAGCAACATAGGAAAAAGCATGGCTTTTGATAGAAAAAGTTTTGTATATGCTGGCAGATAATGTTGAGTTAGCATTAACAAGCGTAACCCGCCATAAACTCTACCTATATTGGCACTTATATGACAAGACCAAGAAAGTGTACTATTGAAGATTACTCCGAGGTTTCTTGCAGATAACACATAATCAATAACTTCACCACCAAGGGAAATTCGTGGGAGGGACTGCAGAGCAATTTGCTTCTTGTATATAGGGAGAACCTTTGACTTAGAAGAATTTAGAGTCAATCCATTACTACATGCCCATGCTCTTATAGAAGCCAAGTCGTGATTTAGCAGTTGAATAGAGGTTTCAACGTCATTAAAAGGGCAACTGAAAACCAGCTGAACATCATCAGCATACATATGGATAGAGCAGTGCTCAACGACTTGCACTAGGTCATTCACATAAAATAGGAAGAGAAGTGGGCCTAATATCGACCCTTGTGGAACCCCAGAACGAACAGGCAGAAAGGAGGACGCAATCCCATTAGCAAAAACACACTGCTATCTGTCAGATAAGTATGACCGAATTAGGTTGGCAGATTGGGTTGAAAATTTAAAATTAGTCATAAGTTTGTAATACAGAATGGTGTGATTTACGCTATCAAAGGCTTTCGAAAAATCGAGAAGAGTCAAAAAGGATACAAAAGATTTATCCATTGCTTTACGTAACCTCTCGACAATAGCTGTCAAGGCTGTAATACAACTTCTTTCAGATCTGAAGCCAGACTGGCAATTAACTAAAAGATTATTCCGCGAAGAGAACTCGAGTATTTGCGCGCTTATCAGCCGTTCGAAAACCTTAGATAAAAATGGAAGCAATGAAATAGGGCGATAGTCATGGGTGCTATTGCTCTTCTTGATAGGTATAATTTTTGATGATTTCCAAGCAGAAGGAAAAACCGAAGTAGTAATAATGGAATTGAAGATGAATCTAAAGTATTTGATTAAAAATGGCAAAGTTAGCTTAACAAATTTAGGGCAGACACCGTCGATACCAACGGCATTCGATTTAACCGACTGGAAAGCATTGATGACATCAATATCATTGACGCATGCCAGAGAGAGTTGATCAGTATGCTCATTAAGGAGATTATCTAATTCGCTAGGACAGTAAGAAAAACTTAAGTTTTGCTGATGTGATAAAAAACGAGCATTAAGTTCATCGCAGTCCAAATCCTTAGGTAAAGCAGTGCAATGTTTGCCAATTCCGATTTTTCTTAACTTTTTCCAATAAGATTTAGTCGACAGACTTTGTCCAAATTTCCTCCCAAAAAAAATAGCTTTTTAGGATCTTATACTAGAAGTAACTTGATTGCGCAGTTGCCGATATAGAACAATATATTCGTTAAGATTAAACCGCTTCCACAACTTAAAGGCTTCATCACGCTTGCGCATGAGTGAAAGAATTGCTGGGGTTAGCCAAGGGGACCCACTATGCACGACGTCCTTAGTAATGACTGGCACATGCTTTTCAAACAAAGTTATTAGATTCGCTGATATAAACTCAACTTGATCATTTACAAGTGGCATATAATAGATAGATCCCCAGTTAACCCTTTCTAAATCATGCTTTAAGGACAAGAGGTTAACACGATCAAAGCACCTATATTGAATTTTTTCAATAGAATCATCCATATTTAAAGAATAGGTCATAAAAAGAAGATCATGCAAGGAAAAACCTGGAGCATCCAGCTGTTGGAATAACTTTACATTAGTCACGTAACTGACGAACATTAGATCAATGAGACTGCGCGACTGGTGGGAGTAGTGCGTGGGATTGTTTTTATTGGTTAAGGTAAGGTTTAATGATGCCATTGTTTCGACAAAATTGCAAGATTCCTTGTAGTTTAAAACGTTACAGTTAAAGTCACCACAAACTATGATTTCAGAGGCGTTGCTGGACAGACCTTCAAGAGTCATTAGAAAGGGCTGGAAACATGTACGCTTATTGGGTCTATAAACCGTACATAGCAAAATCTTCCGACCCTTATGGGAAATTTCAAGAAAGAGATATTCCAGCTGGCAGTCAGCAGGAGATTTGGCAACAAATCTGCAGCCAAAGCCCCTTCTAACATAAACTGCAACACCTCCCCCAATACATCCAAGGCGGTCTGATCGAAAAATCGAGTAACCACTAAGACTGTAGCAGCTACTAGTGACTTCCGGGACGAACCAAGTCTCAGACACGCAGATAACATCAATACGAGAAGTTGCAAACACTTGTCTGAATTCATCAATCTTAGAGGCCAAACTCTGAGCATTAATGTGAACTATATGAAGCCCTGGGCTGATCCTACGAAGAACTTCTAACAAAGACTTTAGACTGGAACTGCGACCACCACTATTGGTTATCGTAACCCACGATTGTCACCAAAGGCTGGAGCAACCATTAAGGGTAATCAAGTAAATTAGTGAGATCGCATCAACAAGTGCAAAAATATAGTCGGAGATATAATTGAAACATACTACGAAAAAGAAAAAGAGAAGAGCACAGAAAAGTAGAAAAGCAATAACAAGAAATAGAACTGAGGAAATCGAAAAGAGCGAAAAGAGGAGAAAGCAAGATAGTATAGAACAGCAATTTAGATTATTAACTAACATCTTAAGAAAGTATATGTATACAATTTGTAAATTATATAACAATTAAGTAACACAAAAATAAACAGAGAAGCAAAGTATAAAGAGTAAAACAGTTTAAATACTTATATTTCTTCCAGCTGATGTGTCCGCAGTGTTCTCTTCAATCATTATTGAGTTCTCCAATATGACAGCATTTAGCATTTCGGCACTTCTAATAGGCAAACTGTCTCCATTCTCCACTAATTTAATGTAGACTTGGCCTCGAAGAGTGTAGGCTGCAAAGATTTGATTCCTTCTCTTCATATTCGATGCCCTCAAGAGCAGTTCACGGTTCCTTTTGGTGAGACTTTCATTAATGTAGAAATTCACCTCTGAGGAGAGACCAGCGTCGGAAAGCCGGAGAGCACGTTTTTCTGCCTTACGATAATCTGCTGCCGCTTTCAAGAACCGGTTTCGCTCTTGAGAATGTAAGAATTTTATTATAATTGGCTGTGAGGCTGAAGAGGGGTTAGCACCTTGATTAGACTTAACCCTACCGCCAGCACGAAAAATTTGTTTCAATTGGAACTTATTGCATCCAAAACTTGAGCATAAATTAGAGTAAATGCTACTAAGATCTTCTTTTTCCAAGGCAGGAAATCCGAAAATTACAGCATCACCCATAATTTCACTCCGCTCCAACGAATCTGTACGATCCAGAACTTCATTTAGACTCTTTTGAAGGCCAGTGGAAACAACGGAAACGGATTCAAGGGCAGCAACACGACAAGAGAGTGCTGCAACGGACTCCGCAGTCTTCTCAAGCTTAGTCGTCCATGAAGCCACCAGCTTTTCCATACGAGATTTAAACTCTTCACGCAGGCAACGAAGCTCACTTTTAAATGTTTCATACACATCCACACGTAGTTTATTAATCTCAGTTTTAATGACTTCACACAAAGCATTATTTTGCTGCCTGAAGCGCTCATCAAACATATGTAGCATGGAAGAATAGTCGTTGATGACCGTAGTTGGTGTAGAGGGTGTGTTGCTCGTAGAAACACTTGCTGAGGACTTTGATCCCAAATTCGATCTCAGATTAGGCATATTCAAAATTATTAAGAAAAGCAATTGAAAAAGTTATTTATAATTGTAGCAGTAACTAAAATTACTTAAAAAAACAAAATGCCGCGTAGCAAATCACTGTTACTGGAGCGCACAAAAAACACGTCTAGTTAGCACAAAGCATAGCAGAAGAATGTCGCGGGTATGGACCACTTACGCACCTTCTCCATTACGTTACGAATCATCTGATGTTGTTCCGTTTGACTCGGCTGCTGCCCGTCTCTTGCTTGCGTCGGGACTGCCGCTTTCTGCTCTGCTACGCCCAATGCTTGGTGGACGCTTGGTGATGTTGTCGCATGTTCATAACTTGATGCTTGGTGCATAACACTACTGCCTGCTGTTGAGCTCGCTGGTGGCATCGCGAACTGAATCGTCGGCGGAGTCGGGCGTGTAACTGGAGATGGGCTGCGTGCGTACTGCCGTTCTAATTCCCGCAAGCGCTGTAGTTCTTCTGCTTTGAGGTCCTCATTGTAGGTAAATGAGGAGAAAGTGTGCTTGAGGTTTTCTACTTTACCCTCGACTGCCCAGCGGAACTCCTCCATACATTTAACCAAGTCCTCCTGTCTGAGTGCTGCTATCCAGCTTCGGACCATGATGCGCTTCGATGGATGCCTTGCCACTGCTAGTAAAAGTAATGCTTATTCACGCACAGTTTTTCTTTTCTTTCCTCTTGTAAGTGATGTCTCGTTTCTATCCTGAACTGACTTGTTTAACCGGGTACCTGTTCGGGCGCCACTTGAAACGACCTTCTAGCCTGGGTCCTACTGAGGCGGGGTTTCTTTTAAGGTCCTTGGACCGTCTATAGCCTAGGTATGCTCGCGGGTGTCCAGGGTCGTACTCAAGAAAATTTGTAAATGATGAATCCGTATTTGGTGTTGTTAAACTTTATTTATTTTCTTCAGCTCTTAGGATCTAGCTTATTATTTAACCTTTGGTGCTAACAATATGATGGGTAGCTGCGATGGCACGTTGAATGAAAGATCTTGATGGGGAAAGAGAAAAAATCTGTGCGGTTGTTGTGAGCAAGGTTAGGGTGGCGTGGAACGGTGGCTGCGGCTAAGCTCGACGGCAATTTGGGGTGGTTTCTTGCCACCCTACCCACAACAGAAAAAAAAAAAAAATCGTGCCAATATTTTTTTTTAGGGAAAAGAATTAAAAACAAAACAATAGTCACAATCACCTATGATTCCTAATGGGTCATCTCAAGCTGATCCTTTTACTCTCAGAATTACCTAATCATGAAACCTATCATTCAATCACCCAGTCTCAGCCAGCACTATTCACCTAATCAAACAGAATACATTCACCCTATAACCCACCAGGAATCTCATACACCCTAGCACAATACAACCTACGTCATCGTCCGTCTGTGAGCCGCCCACCCCGTCTGTAACCTTTTTACGTTACAGCCATGAACCGCACTTGGCTCAAAGTGTGCCGCGGTTCCCTTATTTCTTTAATCTGTCAAGTCACCGTTAATCCGTCTGTCTATTCCATAATGTCCGTTATGTCTGTCCGTTTGCCACGCCCTCAAGTGTGGTGACCTCCCCGTAGGTCCACCAGCACATCAGCCTAAATAGTAGTGCTTAGCAACCCATTGTGAAAGGAAATAAACTGAGTTCCATTTAAAAAAAAAAATTATCCTTTACTTTTCATAATTTTTTTTTTATTTTTTTATTCACAATTATTCCTTTTTCCTTGTTTTTCCTAATCCTACTTTTCCTTATTTATTAAACTACAATAACAATAAAATATATATATATATATAAATTTTTACTATTTTTGATTATTTTTCTGTTATGTATTATTCTTTTTTTTTCTTCTGGTTTCTTAATTTTCAATAATTTTTAAATTTATATTTACTGTTCATCTTTTTTTTCTTTTTGACAATTTTTTAATAATATTTCATGAATAGGTAAGGCTTACCAGGTTCCAGACTGCTGATGGCGCCACTTCACAGCTCCGGACCTGTGCAGAAAGAACATTTTATATGTGTATTTATTTATCTCCTAACTTTCTGCTATTATTGTGTTAAATTACTAGTACATTACTTTGTTTCGTATTAGTTTGTTTCTTTCTTTCCTCTTTCAATTTGTTTTTACATAATTTTTTTTTTTTTAATATTCTATATAATTTGCTAATATTCAAATATTCTATATATAATAGCAAGCAATCAAAAAAAAATTAATCTGCAAAATCCAGAATTAATTGTAAGATATAAATATTAACAACAAAATAAGGAAATATACAGTAATAATAAATGTAATAAGTATAAAGTAATACAGCATTATATAAAAAAAAATAATGTTAAATAATTTTGTCGGCGGCAACTCTGCTTTTATTTCTGTTGTGAGCAAGGTTAGGGTGGCGTGGCACGGTGGCTGCGGCTAAGCTCGACGGCAATTTGGGGTGGTTT
This sequence comes from Thecophora atra, assembly GCA_937620795.1. NCBI lineage: Eukaryota > Metazoa > Arthropoda > Insecta > Diptera > Conopidae > Thecophora > Thecophora atra. Next base: position 5,834,249 of record CALMKQ010000008.1, on the reverse strand, counting down.
CTTGCCACCCTACCCACAACAGAAAAAAAAAAAAAATCGTGCCAATATTTTTTTTTAGGGAAAAGAATTAAAAACAAAACAATAGTCACAATCACCTATGATTCCTAATGGGTCATCTCAAGCTGATCCTTTTACTCTCAGAATTACCTAATCATGAAACCTATCATTCAATCACCCAGTCTCAGCCAGCACTATTCACCTAATCAAACAGAATACATTCACCCTATAACCCACCAGGAATCTCATACACCCTAGCACAATACAACCTACGTCATCGACGGCAATTGACGACAATCGACGGCAATTTGCCAATATTTTTTTTTAGGGAAAAGAATTAAAAACAAAACAATAGTCACAATCACCTATGATTCCTAATGGGTCATCTCAAGCTGATCCTTTTACTCTCAGAATTACCTAATCATGAAACCTATCATTCAATCACCCAGTCTCAGCCAGCACTATTCACCTAATCAAACAGAATACATTCACCCTATAACCCACCAGGAATCTCATACACCCTAGCACAATACAACCTACGTCATCGTCCGTCTGTGAGCCGCCCACCCCGTCTGTAACCTTTTTACGTTACAGCCATGAACCGCACTTGGCTCAAAGTGTGCCGCGGTTCCCTTATTTCTTTAATCTGTCAAGTCACCGTTAATCCGTCTGTCTATTCCGTAATGTCCGTTATGTCTGTCCGTTTGCCACGCCCTCAAGTGTGGTGACCTCCCCGTAGGTCCACCAGCACATCAGCCTAAATAGTAGTGCTTAGCAACCCATTGTGAAAGGAAATAAACTGAGTTCCATTTAAAAAAAAAAAATTATCCTTTACTTTTCATAATTTTTTTTTTATTTTTTTATTCACAATTATTCCTTTTTCCTTGTTTTTCCTAATCCTACTTTTCCTTATTTATTAAACTACAATAACAATAATATATATATATATATATATATAAATTTTTACTATTTTTGATTATTTTTCTGTTATGTATTATTCTTTTTTTTTCTTCTGGTTTCTTAATTTTCAATAATTTTTAAATTTATATTTACTGTTCATCTTTTTTTTCTTTTTGACAATTTTTTAATAATATTTCATGAATAGGTAAGGCTTACCAGGTTCCAGACTGCTGATGGCGCCACTTCACAGCTCCGGACCTGTGCAGAAAGAACATTTTATATGTGTATTTATTTATCTCCTAACTTTCTGCTATTATTGTGTTAAATTACTAGTACATTACTTTGTTTCGTATTAGTTTGTTTCTTTCTTTCCTCTTTCAATTTGTTTTTACATAATTTTTTTTTTTTTTTAATATTCTATATAATTTGCTAATATTCAAATATTCTATATATAATAGCAAGCAATCAAAAAAAAATTAATCTGCAAAATCCAGAATTAATTGTAAGATATAAATATTAACAACAAAATAAGGAAATATACAGTAATAATAAATGTAATAAGTATAAAGTAATACAGCATTATATAAAAAAAATAATGTTAAATAATTTTGTCGGCGGCAACTCTGCTTCTACGAAAATGTGTCTGTTGTGTATATTTCTTATATTCTTGTTCGCTGCTTATATACTGACTTGTATATCTTTATGTGTTAACAATGTTGTTGTTGTTGTGTTGATGTGCACCATTTAATTAATTAAGTAATTTTTATGTAGAAGAATTGGCGGCAATTCGTGAGCTTTCTGGGTAGATCTACTGGTTAGGTATCGTTCTCCATATCATAACACACAATTGTTAGTGTTGCGAAAAATTATGATGTTGCTATTGTGGATGCCTCTGCATGCATAATTGTTTTAGTTATAATTTAATGTACATTTGTGCAGGTACATTACAAGTACAAAAAAATTTACTTTTTATCAAGACAAAAGAAAACAACGTTCTTATGGACCAAGCGAAATTTTGGCGCAATTTTATTTCGATTTGGCGCACTTTTATTTTATGAAGTATATATATATCTTGTTGTTTGTTTTTAGCTTTTTTTAACAACGTTTTGTGCAGTAAATGACTGTTTTATTTCTCCACAAACAAAAAAAAACTCTATCACACACTTATTTGAAGAGATTCAGTTGCAAAAACCTTCACTTGCCAGTATGTTTGATATTCTCCCTTTTAAGCATTTCTTTATTCATGTTTAACTTCATATTTTTCTTTTCCAGACAACCACTTCTTCGTCAATAGTTTTATTAAGAATTTTTTTTCTCTCCCACCATTTAAGTTTTTTTTTCTTTTCTTTTTCTTCAAGTGATCTTTTCAGCAACAGTTTTATTAACAATTCTTTCTGCTTATCAAAATCGCTCAAAAGCTTCATCCACCATTAATTCAATTTCAGGCAAAACTCAAAAAACTTCTCTCTCGAAACTATCTACCCTCCTCTTTTTTCAATCTCCTTCCTCCCGTTCCGATTCCCATCCTTCCAATCCTTTCCAATAATTCCCCCTTCCAATCACAATTCCCACTTTCCCTAATTCCCTGTTCAATCACACTTCCATTCACACCTTCCACAATCACCTTTCCACACAAATCATTCAACCAGGAGACTTAGGGTCTTACTGTGAGGGAAAATCTTGAGATTTTTATTTTTTTTTTTACAAATTAAACATATGGCACATGCAACAATTAAACAAAACAGTAACATCTACTAACACCAAAGACAAAGCTTGTTATTAATAGAATTGCTCCTCTGGTTTAGGAGATTTGTGGACACGGTCTGCCACTACAGGCTCGAAACCGTCGATGCTGTTTACAGCATGGAACGTGTTCGTAAAAAAAAAAAATGTAGGCCGTGTTCACTTGTCTCCACTCAACGTGTGGCTTCGACCCACTTCTCGTGCTCTAAGAATCTGAGCTAGCCGGGCTAAATTACAACCACTACCAAAGGAGTTCGTCAAGATATCGATCCTTCACCGATATTGCACCTACCCTAGTATAAAAGAAAATATCACAGAAACTATCACTAAATCTTAAAGTAATATTGTATTAACTAAAACCTAATATTGCACTATTAACTACAACTAATAGTAAAAGAAAATATCACAGAAAGAAAAATAATTAGATAATAAGAGTCAAGTCTAGCATATACAAAAACGAGTCAAGTCAAATTTAAACTAAAGAAAAATAAATACACAAAAAATTACTAAAAAAAAAAAATTGCAAAAATAATTACTAACTTATAAAAACGAAATAATTGTCAAAACTAAAAACTACAACACTCACTACATACAACCTACTTTACGACACAAACAAATCCTTCGCGTGGTATACCCCCAGCTTCTTCCCACCAAGTGTGCCGAGCTCGTACAACGAGTTGCCAACTCTACTTAAAATTACGCATTTAATGTTGGCTGGCCCCAGCTTGGCGTTGTAACCATCAACGAGGTTACTTTGTTTAAAATTACGGCGGTATACCACTTGTCCGACTTGAAAATTGACATCCCTACTACGCGTGTTATAAGCCTTGGCGCTTTTCTCGTGAGCAAGCTGTAATGCTTCTGAAATTTTGTTGCGGATCAAACTCAACTTGTCCGCTTGACTCACGACGGCGAAATCTTCTCCTTTTACGGAGCTCACACGACGCATTATCTCATATGAGTTTGCGTGTTGCATCATGTGAGGCCCAAACACGGCGTAGTAGGGTGCCAAACCGATTGAACGGTGGACAACACTTCTTAGCGCAAATGCTGCGTCACTAATATGCAGGTCCCAGTTTCGTTGGTTCTCCCCTACAAACGAACGCACAATTTGCAAAACTGAACGGTTTACCCTTTCAGCTGCGTTTGCTTGAGGAGAGTAAAATCCTGTTCTGACATGTTTAACTCCATACCTCTCTAAAAATTCTTTAAACATGCCAGAAACGAACTGTTTCCCATTGTCAGAATGTATAAACTCAGGGACACCAAAAACATGAAACACACTATTTTCTAAAAACCTAACTACATTAGCGGAGGTGGCACTTCGCATTGGTTGTAGGAAAACGAACTTCGAAAAGTGGTCCAGACATACGAAGATGAAGGAATTGCCGTTCTTTGATCTTGGGTAGGGGCCCATAGAATCTATGTAGAGACGCTGGAAGGGTCGTTCAGTTATGTACTGCTTTCCCATTAATGGACGGTGCATTGCTTTGGACTTCTTGCTGCCCTTACATACATCACAGTTCTTAACACTATATTGCACGTCGCTAACCATTCCCGGCCAATAATATTTTTGTCTTAACCGAGCCAGCGTCTTGTGAATACCCCCATGTCCAGCTGAAGGCGAGCTATGACAAGCCTCCAGTAACCTAGAACGCAATTCAGACGGTACCCAGAGCTGCCAAGCGTGATCCTCTTGAACCACATCACCCGTCATAAAACCTGTACGTCTGTACACAAACCCGTCCGAAATTACTAAATCTGGTAGTTCGTCTTTGTTTTCAGTCACTGTTTTCCTCAATTCCTCATATTCTTCTGAAGAAAAAGCTGGGGAACTGAGGTCAACATCAAGTGATCTGTCTACCAGTCCTATCTCTTCCAGATACATGCGAGAAAGGGCATCCGGCACCACATTTTGGGAACCTTTTCGGTGTTCAATATTGAAATTGTAAGCTTGAAGTTTTAAACTCCATCTGGCTAATCTTCCAGATAAGTCTTTTTGGTTCATCAACCACTTCAAGCTCGCGTGATCCGTAATTATGGTAAAAGGTAAACCTTCCACATAAGGACGGAACTTCTTCACGCTTAATACGGCAGCGTAACACTCAAGCTCAGTGACACTATAGTTTTTCTGAGCCTTATTTAGTTTCGCTGACATAAATGCTATCGGATGCTCACCTCCTTCATCATCCATCTGGAAGAGAACTCCTCCCACCCCTTGCGTAGATGCGTCACATTGAATATAAAAATGTTTGTTGAAGTCCGGATTACTAAGCACTGGTGCCGAAGAAAGACTGCGCTTCATCTCTTCAAAGGCGTGCTTAGCTTCGTCAGTTAGCGCAAATTTCTTCATTTGGTCTTTCTTGAGACAGTCATGCAGCGGAGCTGCTATGGTCGAATAGTCCCTAATGAATCTGCGGTACCAGCCTGACATCCCTAGAAACCGTCTTAACTGTTTTGGTGTTCTAGGTTCCGGAAACTCGTCAATCGCAGCCACCTTCTTGCTATCTGTCCTGATGCTCCCGTCCCCGACAACATAACCCAGATACCTCACCTCTTTGTAGCAAAATTTGCTTTTCTCCACATTAATTGTGAGTTTAGCATCCCGCAGACATTCGGCCACCCGATCCAGCAGTGCAAGATGTGACTCGAAACTGGCAGAACACACCAGAAGATCATCCAGGTAGACAAAGACATGTTCCCTAAGTTCAGCGGGTATGACTTTGTCCATCAGCCTACACATTCGCTGCGCGGCATTACACAGTCCGAACGGCATTGAGGTAAACTGATATAACGGCCGTCCTGGAACAGTGAATGCCGTCTTACCTCTCGACTTCTCTTCCAATGGTATCTGCCAGAACGCATCCTTCAAATCGATCGCACTGATGAAGCGAGTGTCCTGAAGTCTGGCAAGGATGCCCTCAATGTGAGGTAACGGGTATGCGTCTTTAATTGTTCGTTCATTTAGTTTCCTAGCATCAAGGCATAGTCAGTTTTTAGTCCCTTTTCTTACCAAAGACACTGGAGAGCTCCAACTGCTGTTGCTAACCTCTATTACTCCTAAACTCAGCATACGGTCAAGCTCTGCGAAGATCAGTTGCTGAATCACAGGTGAAATGGGGTAGTGGCGTTGTTTTACTGGAAGATGCTCATCTACCACCTCTATTACGTGCTCTTCCATAGCGGTTCTCCCGAGACCCAGAACAGCACAAGACGGGAATCTCGCTTTAACCTTCTCCAGTGCTACCTCTTGCTCTTTGGTAAGAATGTGTAGGTCCGTATCGAAAGTCAGGTCTGAAGATGTCTGTTTAAGTTCACTTACAGACGCTGAACTGGTTGCGTCAACCCCTACACGTGTACATTTACTAATTACTGACAACCCAAAGGTTCGCCAGAAGTCAACCCCAAAATAAAATTCTTGTTGTAAAGCGGGAACAATGAGAAACTCCATATCCCTTGTCAAACCCTCCCAGACAATCTGAAGTGAAATTGCACCTATCACAGCGGTTTCACCTCCGTTTGCAGTCCTGACTTTCTGCCCCTGTATCGGAATGACTTGTCTGTTTCGTGGTTTAATGAATTCTAAAGCACCATTTCCGATACAGTTAGCAGAAGCACCTGAATCCAGTAATGCAACAACGTCTTCACCGTCCACCTTCGTCTTTGCGAAAAATCTATTATCGCCTTCCAGCGTCACAATGGCAGAGACTAAAACTTTCTTAATTCTATTCATTATATGTCTCTTTGCCCTCATCTTCGCTATCTTATCGAAGTTACGCTTTTTCTTGGTGAGTACCACCTCACTTAAGCCGATTCTCTTCCTCACAGCTTCGTACTCGACCTTGCGCTGGTGTAAACTTTTTAATGGACGAACTATTGGGCTATTGCTGCAGATAGCTGGATCCTTCCTCTGTAGAATCCTTACAGGTTGGCCGGGGACTCCTCCTTTATTGCAGAGATCCCCGGATTCCCTGCAGGATTCGCGTTTCCCGGACGATACTCACAATAAGATACATCACTATGACACACAAAACACGTCATACCGTGGAATGCCGAGTTACACTTCGCGTCAAGCCGGTTTTTCTTAAAGTGATCCCCGGGCATTCCACAACTAAAACACAAATTTAAATGGAACGGCGACTGACAAAATACCTGGTTTACAGTTGGACTATTACTAATAGGACGAGGACCTGACATATATGGACGTGGACCTGAAGGACCCGATCCCTGAGGAGGTCTTCCGAAATCCCTTCTTTGGGGTACACTAAAATTGGGCCGCTGAGGAGCCAGAGCCTCCACACTAGATGAAGGTTCTTCCTCCTCAAGCGGCATCCCCACCTCGCTAACCTGCCTCGCCTTTACCCTATTTTCTTTAATGAGCTTTTCTGCTCTTTTGCACTCCGTGCACAGATCTTTAAGTGTGCTGACCTTGCAGGCAAAGGTCAGGCTAGCGAGGTTCGCCCTTAAATTGGCTCTAACTATTGAAATTAATTCCTCCTCAGGAATTTTCTTCCGCAGCCTGAAGGTGAGATTATGGATCTCAGCATAAAACTCCTCAAAACTTTCTCCGAGTTGCTGCTTTCGATCCATAATCTCCCTTATAATTTCGTAGTCGGAGTCGGCAGTGCGTAAGTTGCTCAGCAGCTCTCTTTTTAAATCTGCATAACCGAAGTCTGGGTCGCTCTCGTGATCCTCCAGTACCCGCCAATACCACTTAGCGGCAGCTCCGGTGACAAGGCAGTGGAAATCGGTGAAGAGCTGTTCATAAGAAATTTCGTATTGTTTCCGCATCTTTTCGATGCGGAATATGAAGCTCTCCACTGTCAATTCCTTACAAGAGCCGTCGAACTTAACATGCCACTTGTTAAGGTCGACGCTCTTCCGCCTTGACACCTCACCGCTACTCGGAGATATTGTCGGGCCCTGGAACGAGGTGTGACCCAGCCCTTGCTGCGTTGCAACTCCCGATACGCCCGGCCCGACAGCCTCAGCAGCCCCTCGCCTTGCCGGAGTGGAGGCGTCTCTTGGATGGGGGTTTGGTGGTATACCTGACGCCTCCATCGCAGCAACTCTTCTGCCCAGGTCTGTGAAACCACCACGAAGTTGCTGCATGGCTTCTGCGCAACCTGCCATCATCTGTCCCTGCTGCATCATCATTGCCATCATCTGATTCAATTGATTAGAATCAGTTGATGCAGCAGCGGCAGATGATGTTGAGCTACTCGGCCCTGCAACACCACGCTGTGGTTCCACACCCTGTCCCTCTTGCTCCGACATCTCTATTATTTTTTCTAGTTTGGCCGAGAAGCTACTAATGCTGACGGTCAAACTACTGGACTCCGACCTAGCCTCTTCACTATTACGAGGTCGTCCAAACACTAGGCTAACGCGCAAGTGCGTGTTATAGTCTACTGGGACAAAATCAACTTTCCTTTCTATCCCAGTATCTATCTGGTCGAGTACTGAACCTACTATTTGATTTTCTAGAGCCCTACTAACGCTTCTAGTAATAGGTCTCCTAGGTTCAAACTCACGCTCACGTTCCATACACCAGATACAAACACTCAAAACACTCACTCACCTTCAGTCACAAAACTCACACTAAGGGGAAACTAATAAAAACTAATACAAAATTGGAAGGACCTAACCAGAAAGGAAGTAAAAAAAATAAAGAATGTAAAATAATAAAAAAAAATCCAACAACAACAACAACCTAAAAAAAAAATCAAAAATTATTTATAAAAGTAATAAGTAATACTAATTATAAAAAAAAAAAGTATATAAAAAAAAGAATAATTAAAAACACAGCGACTCAAAGGCAAAAATAAAAAGTAATGATTAATGAAATAAGAAAAATAATATAAAATATACAAAAATAGTAAAATATAAAATAATAATAAATAAAAAAAAAAAAAATTAAATAAAAATAATAAATAAAAATAAAAAGCAGAAATAATACGAAAATAATGAAAAGAAAATAATAATAAAAAAAATATAAGTAACAAATGGAATTATATGAAATAATAAAATAATAAAATATAAGCAAAAAAAAAACAAATAATCAATAATGAATGTGTTTAGGCTGATGTGTGTGGTGTTAACCCAGGAGGCATTCAACACCTGAGCATGGTTGTCCGTATAGTCAAGTAACAGTCAGCTAAAATATCCCAAAACCCCCAAATAGTCTGTCGATGTTACAATTCTGGAACGTGGCACAACTATACTTCAGTCTTGACTAAAGTTAGGTTGCCACGCCCCTTTGTAACATTTAACCCCCTTGAGTATACTGGAGATTCGCCTCACACACACCACCGTTGAAAGATTTAAAATTGGTAGCGAATCTGGCAGCAACTCACCTGTCGAAAACCCCAGTGAAAAGTCCTGCGACTGGTACCACTTACGAAAACACTAGTGCCTTGCTAAAGGAACCCAGTCGCAAAACTTTACACAACATAAAATTGTAACAACTCCAGCTTCTGCCCAAAAACAATTCGTTTTGAAACTATAAAGTTCGAAGCAGAAACCAGCGTTGCCACCCTGTCCGAACACAAAAGGAAAAGAAATAGAAAAGTAAAAATATCAAAAGAAAAAAAAAGATTAAAAGCACAAATTAAAAGATTTAAAAATAAGAGAAAAGAATAGAATTAGATAAAATAGTTAATATAGAAATGTTGGAAATAATAACCGTTGGGCGCCATTTCTCATGTGAGCAAGGTTAGGGTGGCGTGGCACGGTGGCTGCGGCTAAGCTCGACGGCAATTTGGGGTGGTTTCTTGCCACCCTACCCACAACAGAAAAAAAAAAAAAAATCGTGCCAATATTTTTTTTTAGGGAAAAGAATTAAAAACAAAACAATAGTCACAATCACCTATGATTCCTAATGGGTCATCTCAAGCTGATCCTTTTACTCTCAGAATTACCTAATCATGAAACCTATCATTCAATCACCCAGTCTCAGCCAGCACTATTCACCTAATCAAACAGAATACATTCACCCTATAACCCACCAGGAATCTCATACACCCTAGCACAATACAACCTACGTCATCGTCCGTCTGTGAGCCGCCCACCCCGTCTGTAACCTTTTTACGTTACAGCCATGAACAGCACTTGGCTCAAAGTGTGCCGCGGTTCCCTTATTTCTTTAATCTGTCAAGTCACCGTTAATCCGTCTGTCTATTCCATAATGTCCGTTATGTCTGTCCGTTTGCCACGCCCTCAAGTGTGGTGACCTCCCCGTAGGTCCACCAGCACATCAGCCTAAATAGTAGTGCTTAGCAACCCATTGTGAAAGGAAATAAACTGAGTTCCATTTAAAAAAAAAAAAATTATCCTTTACTTTTCATAATTTTTTTTTTATTTTTTTATTCACAATTATTCCTTTTTCCTTGTTTTTCCTAATCCTACTTTTCCTTATTTATTAAACTACAATAACAATAAAATATATATATATATATAAATTTTTACTATTTTTGATTATTTTTCTGTTATGTATTATTCTTTTTTTTTCTTCTGGTTTCTTAATTTTCAATAATTTTTAAATTTATATTTACTGTTCATCTTTTTTTTCTTTTTGACAATTTTTTAATAATATTTCATGAATAGGTAAGGCTTACCAGGTTCCAGACTGCTGATGGCGCCACTTCACAGCTCCGGACCTGTGCAGAAAGAACATTTTATATGTGTATTTATTTATCTCCTAACTTTCTGCTATTATTGTGTTAAATTACTAGTACATTACTTTGTTTCGTATTAGTTTGTTTCTTTCTTTCCTCTTTCAATTTGTTTTTACATAATTTTTTTTTTTTTAATATTCTATATAATTTGCTAATATTCAAATATTCTATATATAATAGCAAGCAATCAAAAAAAAATTAATCTGCAAAATCCAGAATTAATTGTAAGATATAAATATTAACAACAAAATAAGGAAATATACAGTAATAATAAATGTAATAAGTATAAAGTAATACAGCATTATATAAAAAAAAATAATGTTAAATAATTTTGTCGGCGGCAACTCTGCTTCTACGAAAATGTGTCTGTTGTGTATATTTCTTATATTCTTGTTCGCTGCTTATATACTGACTTGTATATCTTTATGTGTTAACAATGTTGTTGTTGTTGTGTTGATGTGCACCATTTAATTAATTAAGTAATTTTTATGTAGAAGAATTGGCGGCAATTCGTGAGCTTTCTGGGTAGATCTACTGGTTAGGTATCGTTCTCCATATCATAACACACAATTGTTAGTGTTGCGAAAAATTATGATGTTGCTATTGTGGATGCCTCTGCATGCATAATTGTTATAGTTATAATTTAATGTACATTTGTGCAGGTACATTACAAGTACAAAAAAATTTACTTTTTATCAAGACAAAAGAAAACAACGTTCTTATGGACCAAGCGAAATTTTGGCGCAATTTTATTTCGATTTGGCGCACTTTTATTTTATGAAGTATATATATATCTTGTTGTTTGTTTTTAGCTTTTTTTAACAACGTTTTGTGCAGTAAAGGACTGTTTTATTTCTCCACAAACAAAAAAAAACTCTATCACACACTTATTTGAAGAGATTCAGTTGCAAAAACCTTCACTTGCCAGTATGTTTGATATTCTCCCTTTTAAGCATTTCTTTATTCATGTTTAACTTCATATTTTTCTTTTCCAGACAACCACTTCTTCGTCAATAGTTTTATTAAGAATTTTTTTTCTCTCCCACCATTTAAGTTTTTTTTTCTTTTCTTTTTCTTCAAGTGATCTTTTCAGGAACAGTATTATTAACAATTCTTTCTGCTTATCAAAATCGCTCAAAAGCTTCATCCACCATTAATTCAATTTCAGGCAAAACTCAAAAAACTTCTCTCTCGAAACCATCTACCCTCCTCTTTTTTCAATCTCCTTCCTCCCGTTCCGATTCCCATCCTTCCAATCCTTTCCAATAATTCCCCCTTCCAATCACAATTCCCACTTTCCCTAATTCCCTGTTCAATCACACTTCCATTCACACCTTCCACAATCACCTTTCCACACAAATCATTCAACCAGGAGACTTAGGGTCTTACTGTGAGGGAAAATCTTGAGATTTTTATTTTTTTTTTTACAAATTAAACATATGGCACATGCAACAATTAAACAAAACAGTAACATCTACTAACACCAAAGACAAAGCTTGTTATTAATAGAATTGCTCCTCTGGTTTAGGAGATTTGTGGACACGGTCTGCCACTACACGGTGCTGTGGCGACGTATATCATTATGGCGAGAGGTTTTTTTCTTTGTAATACGTAACTGCGACGGCTTTGTGATTGGAACCCGTTACGCGAACCTTGTCCTGCGGGTTTCACGAGGAAATAAAAATTCGCGTGGCGCCCCCTTGGGACATGCGTACTCTATATGTACGTTCCTCGGCGACGTAAAGGAAGTTCACCTTCTGCCACTTTCGCTTGCACGCTGCTGCCTTCTGGATTCTTGCCATCACTGCGGCCGGGGCACAAGCGAGGTTGATCTCTTCCCACCGCGCGGCTGGGGTATCTTCTGCCTCGGCTGGGCGGCGTCTCTTCGGGCTTGTGGATGCGTCATCGGTGGTGTTTTCGGTGCGTGGTTTTGGCACTGGGACGCTACCGTTGTCGCCGTTATGCCCTTCACACGGCGGAACTTGCTCTGGTTTCGTCTGGGGAATTGCTGCATAGCGCAAAGGTGGGAAATTTGGACGCCTCCCACCTGTGCTAGCCAGCGCGCGAATGCTGGCGATCCGGAGTCGGCCAACCCGATATTCAACTTGGATGGGCAAGTCTCGGGGGGTCGAGTTGTCTTTAGCCAGATGGCTGGTCAGGAACCGCTGTACTGTTAGCAAGATGAATACGTCACAGTTGTAGCCGTCTGTTTGCTCCGGCACGGGTAGCAGACTACTGGGGCGTTGTCATCGCTGTACATAATTGGCCGGGGTAGGTTCGGGAAGTGGACCTGGTGTTCGCCTGTGAGCTTCTTCCTCAGGTTCCGTGCAAGGATGGAGTTCCTAATGGCGTTTGTCCCCAAGGAGTCCATTATTAGGATTCTAAATTCGTTGTGCTGCCCTTCTAGCTCTACCTTCTGATGGATGACTGCAGTTCCCGCCTGATCCTGGCGTGGTTGTACGGTGCGAATGTCTGTGCGTCGTGAAAAAAGGTGCTGAGGCATGCGACCTGATTCCGCAGCTCAGGGGGTAGCATGGTGTTCTCCACCCACTTCAAATACAAATTAATGACGGTGTCATTGAGGAACCGTCCCTCCGACAATCTCATGTAGTCCTCTTTGACCAGGGCGATGCTTCCCCTTCCTGGTGGGTATTTTAGTAATACCTCCGTTGTCTCCTCCCCTGAGTCTGAGGACAACTCCATTACTTCCACAAGGCGAGCGTGATGTTCCATGTTGTTGTTGTCGTTCTTGTTGTTGTTCAAAATTGTTGTTTTATTTATTATTATTACTTTTTTTTTCTAAAAAAAACTTGTTGTTTGTTGTTTTTTTTAATTGTTGTTGTTGTTTTTTTCCACTGTTGTTGTTTTCACAATTTTTGTTATTTTAATGATTGTTGTTGTTGTTGTTTACACTATTGCTGTTTTCACGATTCTTGTTGTTGTTGTTTTCACTATCGTCGTTTTCACGATTGTTGTTGTTGGTGTTGCTTTTCACTATTGTTGTTGTTGTTTTTCACTATTACTGTTGTTGTTGTTGTTTTAATGTTTGTTGTTGTTTTCATGATTGTCGTTATTAGGGATGACTTTTCATTTTGATGACAACTCCACTACTGATCCGATTGTTCGCGGGATACTTTCTTTTATAGGCTGCGATTGGTCGGGACTGCGCGTGGCGACTGCTTTTTGGTTGATGTTAGTGTGTGTGCAAGTGCTTTTTTGGAGTGTTTGTTTTTCTGTGTCGCGTTGTTACCACGTGCGTGAGTAAAATTGCAGTTTACTCTGGGTAGCTCATCCTTACTGTCCGGGTGGTAAGGCTTGAGGTCACCGATGTGAGCCGTTTTACTTTTTCCTCCGGGGGTTCTTAAGGTGACAATTACTGGAGAGATAATTGAATGCTTCGTATGAATGCTGAAGCGTATGGACCACTTACGCACCTTGTCCATTACGTTATGAATCATCTGATGTTGTTCCGTTTGACTCGGCTGCTGCACGTCTCTTGCTTGCGTCGGGACTGCCGCTTTCTGCTCTGCTGCGCCCAATGCTTGGTGGACGCTTGGTGATGTTGTCGCATGTTCATAACTTGATGCTTGGTGTATAACACTACTGCCTGCTGTTGAGGTCGCTGGTGGCATCGCGAACTGAATCGTCGGCGGAGTCGGGCGTGTAACTGGAGATGGGCTGCGTGCGTACTGCCGTTCTAATTCCTGCAAGCGCTGTACTTCATCTGCTTTGAGGTCCTCGTTGTAGGTAAATGAGGAGAAAGTGTGCTTGAGGTCTTCTACTTTACCCTCGACTGCCAAGCCGAACTCCTCCATACATTTAACCAAGTCCTCCTGTCTGAGTGCTGCTATCCACCTTCGGAACATGATACGCTTCGATGGATGCCTTGCCACTGCTAGTAAAAGCAATACTTATTCACGCACAGTTTTTCTTTTCTTTCCTCTTGTAAGTGATGTCTCGTTGCTATCCTGAGCTGATTTGTTTAACCGGGTACCTGTTCGGGCGCCACTTGAGACGACCTTCTCGCCTCGGTCCTACTGAGGCGGGGTTTCTTTTAAGGTCCTTGGACCGTCTATAGCCTGGGTATGCTCGCGGGTATCCAGGGTCGTACTCAAGAAAATTTGTAAATGATGAACCCGTATTTGGTGTTGTTAAACTTTATTTATTTTCTTCAGCTCTTAGGATCTAGCTTATTATTATTATTATTATTATTATTATTATTATTAATAATTATTATTATTATTATTATTATTATTATTATTATTATTATTATTATTATTATCTAGCTTATTATTTAACCTATGGTGCTAACAATATGATGGGTAGCTGCGATGGCACGTTGAATGAAAGATCTTGATGGGGAAAGAGAAAAAATCTGTGCGGTGCTGTGGCGACATATATCGGTATAGCGAGAGGTTTTTTTCTTTGTAATACGTAACTGCGACGGCTTGTTGATTGGAACCCTTTACGCGAACCTTGTCCTGCGGCTTTCACGATTGCTTTGATAATGCGTACTAGTTTTAACGCGACGGTGTTGCTACTTATGACGCGACAGTGTTTAATTTACTTGTACTTGATGCTTGTGATTGTGTATGGAATGCAGCTGTTTGTTAAGATAGGCGTGGAATAAGCAGTAAGCAGAAGCTGCCACCGTAGGAGGAAGAGAGAGAGAGAGAGAGCTGCTCCTTAGAGAACAACAAGCGATTCCATAGCAAATCGACAATTTCAACTCCGCGAGAGCGGCTAACGAAGAGAACGACGAGCGATTCCATAGCAAATCGACAAGTCGAACTCAGCGAGAGCGGCTACGGAGAACAAAGAATAGAAGGGAGGGAGAGAGAGGGAAAGGAAGGGCTGTTCCTCAGAGAAGCGACAAGCGATTTCATAACAAATCAACAATTTGAATTCCGCGAGACCGGCTAACGAAGAGAACCACGAGCGATTCCATAGCAAATCGACAAGTCGAACTCAGCGAGAGCGGCTACGGAGAACAAAGAATAGAAGGGAGAGAGTGAGCTTGGAAAGGGACCCACAAAATCTGCACATACGGGGGCCCATGGTTCCTCGGGCACTCTGGTCCTCATCTCGCCAGCGGGCTTCCTCTGATCCGCTTTGTGCCGCTGGCAAGAATCGCAACTCCTCACGTAACGGCTAACTTCCTTGAACATGCCAGGCCAATAGTACCTCCTTGCCACTCGTGCGATGGTCTTGCGTATGCCTGAATGACCGGCACTAGGTTGATCATGGTTCTCTGATAGAACTTTTCACCGATCTGGGCGGCCCACACACAGCTTCCACGGATCTTCGTCGTCGTCGCCGATGTCGTGTGGTATGTGGCGGTAGAGCGCATCGTTGTTGAGCACATAGTCTGGATACTTCGTGTGTTAATTGGCGTCCTTCTTCTTCTGGGCTTCCAGCCAACTGCAAATGTCACCGCCGGTGCCCAGTCTTCCGTTGACCTCCTCTGCGTCTCTAGGCTGCCTCGACAGTGTGTCCGCGACTACATTGTATTTGCCCTTCCTGTATAGCACTTCGTATGAATGCTGTTGCAGCTCCAGTGCCCAGCGTGCAATTCTTCCGGACAGGTTGTCAATTCCATTGAGCCATTTCAGCGCCATGTGATTCGTGATAACTTTAAAGTGGTACCCTTCCAGGTACTTCCTCATCTTTCGTACTGCCCAAACAATAGCCAGGCACTCTTTCTCCGTGCGGAATAATTCTTCTCCGCCCCCTGTAGATGTCGACTTGCGTATGCAATCACACGCTCGCATACCTCTTGGTCCTGTGTCAATACTGCGCCGAGTCCGACGTCACAGGCGTCCGTTTGCAACGTAAATTGCTTGCTAAAATCTGGGCATGCCAGCACTGGTGCTTCCGTCAGCTTCCCCTTCAGCTCCTCGAACGCTTGCTCTTGCTCGGATCCCCAGTGCCATCGTTTTCCTTTTCGCAGCATACTTGTCAAAGGATGGGCGATCTTCGTGAAGTCAGGCACGAATCTTCTGTACCAAGATGCCGTACCCAGGTATCTTCTCAGCTCTCTTATGTTCGTGGGCGGCTTGAGCTCCTTTATCGCCGAAACCTTGTCTGGGTCCGTCTTTATGCCCGTGGAGGTGACTAGATATCCCAAATACTTCAGATCGCTTTTGAAAAAGTGGCACTTTTCGCTGTTGATGCGAAGATTAGCTTGCGGAAGGCGGTGAAAGACGCTGCTCAGGTGCTGCTTGTGTTCGTCTTTGGACCTGCTTACTACCACGATGTCATCTATATAGGCGAAGGCATTTGGTTCCATCTCAGGCCCGATGACTTGGTCCAAAAGTCTCTGGAAGGTGGCTGGTGCGGAGTGCAGACCAAATGGCATCACGCGCCATTGAAAAAGCCCTCTGCCAGGAACAGTAAATGCTGTATATTCCCGGCTGCTTGGTTCCACTGGGACTTGCCAATACCTATTCTTGAGGTCGATGGTGCTGATGTACTGTACTCCTCTCAGCTTTTCCAGGATGCAATTGATGCGTGGCAACGGATAGGCGTCGGGTATAGGATTCGCATTAACCTGGCGGTAGTCTATACACAGCCGCCAGTCGGCAGTCTTTTTCTTGGCGAGCCCTCTGTAGTGTCGTGGCTGTAGCCTTCCGTAAAGGAACTATCTCTACCCATTTCGAGAATCTGTCTAGGAATACGAGCAGCATGTTGTGCTCTCTTCGTGACCTTGGAAGGGGACCCACAAAATCTGCTCAGGCACTCTGGTCAGCATCTCGCCAGCGGGCTTCCTCTGATCCGCTTTATGCCGCTTGTAAGTATCGCAACTCCTCACGTAACGGATAACTTCCTTGAACATGCCAGGCCAATAGTACCTCCGTGCCACTCGTGCGATGGTCTTGCGTATGCCTAAATGACCGGCACTAGGTTGATCATGGTTCTCCGATAGAACTTTTCGACGATCTGGGCGGCCCACACACAGCTTCCACGGATCTTCGTCGTCGTCGCCGATGTCGTGCGGTATGTGGCGGTAGAGCGCATCGTTGTTGAGCACATAGTCTGGATACTTCGTGACCTTCTTCTTCTGGGTTTCCAGCCAACTGCAAATGTCACCGCCGGTGCCCAGTCTCCCGTTTACCTCCTCTGCGTCTCTAGGCTTCCACGACAGTGTGTCCGCGACTACATTGTATTTGCCCTTCCTGTGTAATACTTGGTATGAATGCTGTTGCAGCTCCAGTGTCCAGCTTGCAATTCTTCCGGACGGGTTGTCAATTCCATTGAGCCATTTCAGCGCCATGTGATCCGTGATAACTTTGAAGTGGTACCCCTCCAGGTACGGCCTCATCTTTCGTACTGCCCAAACAATAGCCAGGCACTCTTTCTCCGTGTCCGAATAATTCTTCTCCTGTGTCAATACTGAGCCGAGCAACGTAAATTGTTTGCTAAAATCTGGGCATGTCAGCTAAATCTGGGCATGGTGCTTCTGTCAACTTCACCTTCAGCTCCTCAAACGCTTGCTCTTACTAGGATCCCAAGTGCCATCGTTTCCCTTTTCTCAGCATACTCGTCAAAGGATGGGCGATCTTCGTGAAGTCAGGCACGAATCTGCCGTACCAAGACGCCGTACCCAGGTATCTTCTCAGCTCCCTTACGTTTGTGGGCGGCTTGAGCTCCTTTATCGCCGCAACCTTGTCTGGGTCCGTCTTTATGCCCGTGGAAGTGACTAGATGTCCCAAATACTTGAGCTCGTTTTTGAAAAATTGGCAGTTTTCCCTGTTGATGTGAAGATTAGCTTGTCGAAGGCGGTGAAAGACGCTGCTCAGATGCTGCTTGTGTTCGTCTTTGGACCTGCTTACTACCACGATGTTGTCTAGATAGGCGAAGGCATTTGGTTCCATCTCAGGCCCGATGACTTGGTCTAAAAGTCTCTGGAAGGTGGCTGGACGGAGTGCAGACCAAATGGCATCACGCGCCATTGAAAAAGGTCTCTGCCAGGAACAGTAAATGCTGTATATTCCCGGCTGCTTGGTTCCACCGGGACTTGCCAATACCCATTCTTGAGATCGATTGTGCTGATGTACTGTGCTCCTCTCAGCTTTTCCAGGATGCAATTGATGCGTGGAAATGTATAGGCGTCGGGTATAGACTTCGCATTAACATGGCGGTAGTCTATACACAGCCGCCAGTCGGCAGTCTTTTTCTTGGCGAGCCCTCTGTAGTGTCGTGGCTGTAGCCTTCCGTAAAGCAACTATCTCTACCCATTTCGAGAACCTGTCTAGGAATACGAGGAGCATGTTGTGCTCTCTTCGTGACCTTGGAAGGGGACCCACAAAATCTGCTCAGGCACTCTGGTCAGCATCTCGCCAGCGGGCTTCCTCTGATCCGCTTTATGCCACTTGTAAGTATCGCAACTCCGCACGTAACGGATAACTTCCTTGAACATGCCAGGCCAATAGTACCTCCGTGCCACTCGTGCGATGGTCTTGCGTATGCCTAAATGACCGACACTAGGTTGATCATGGTTCTCCGATAGAACTTTTCGACGATCTGGGCGGCCCACACACAGCTTCCACGGATCTTCGTCGTCGTCGCCGATGTCGTGCGGTATGTGGCGGTAGAGCGCATCGTTGTTGAGCACATAGTCGGGATACTTCGTGACCTTCTTCTTCTGGGCTTCCAGCCAACTGCAAATGTCACCGCCGGTGCCCAGTCTCCCGTTTACCTCCTCTGCGTCTCTAGGCTTCCACGACAGTGTGTCCGCGACTACATTGTATTTGCCCTTCCTGTGTAATACTTGGTATGAATGCTGTTGCAGCTCCAGTGTCCAGCTTGCAATTCTTCCGGACGGGTTGTCAATTCCATTGAGCCATTTCAGCGCCATGTGATCCGTGATAACTTTGAAGTGGTACCCTTTCAGGTACGGCCTCATCTTTCGTACTGCCCAAACAATAGCCAGGCACTCTTTCTCCGTGTCCGAATAATTCTTCTCCTGTGTCAATACTGAGCCGAGCAACGTAAATTGTTTGCTAAAATCTGGGCATGTCAGCTAAATCTGGGCACGGTGCTTCTGTCAACTTCACCTTCAGCTCCTCGAACGCTTGCTCTTACTAGGATCCCAAGTGCCATCGTTTCCCTTTTCTCAGCATACTCGTCAAGGGATGGGCGATCTTCGTGAAGTCAGGCACGAATCTTCTGTACCAAGACGCCGTACCCAGGTATCTTCTCAGCTCCCTTACGTTCGAGGGCGGCTTGAGCTCCTTTATCGCCGCAACCTTGTCTGGGTCCGTCTTTATGCCCGTGGAAGTGACTAGATGTCCCAAATACTTGAGCTCGTTTTTGAAAAATTGGCAGTTTTCCCTGTTGATGTGAAGATTAGCTTGCCGAAGGCGGTGAAAGACGCTGCTCAGATGCTGCTTGTGTTCGTCTTTGGACCTGCTTACTACCACGATGTCGTCTAGATAGGCGAAGGCATTTGGTTCCATCTCAGGCCCGATGACTTGGTCTAAAAGTCTCTGGAAGGTGGCTGGACGGAGTGCAGACCAAATGGCATCACGCGCCATTGAAAAAGGTCTCTGCCAGGAACAGTAAATGCTGTATATTCCCGGCTGCTTGGTTCCACCGGGACTTGCCAATACCCATTCTTGAGGTCGATTGTGCTGATGTACTGTGCTCCTCTCAGTTTTTCCAGGATGCAATTGATGCGTGGCAATGTATAGGCGTCGGGTATAGACTTCGCATTAACCTGGCGGTAGTCTATACACAGCCGCCAGTCGGCAGTCTTTTTCTTGGCGAGCCCTCTGTAGTGTCGTGGCTGTAGCCTTTCGTAAAGGAACTATCTCTACCCATTTCGAGAACCTGTCTAGGAATACGAGCAGCATGTTGTGCTCTCTTCGTGACCTTGGAAGGGGACCCACAAAATCTGCTCAGGCACTCTGGTCAGCATCTCGCCAGCGGGCTTCCTCTGATCCGCTTTATGCCGCTTGTAAGTATCGTAACTCCTCACGTAACGGATAACTTCCTTGAACATGCCAGGCCAATAGTACCTCCGTGCCACTCGTGCGATGGTCTTGCGTATGCCTAAATGACCATCACTAGGTTGATCATGGTTCTCCGATAGAACTTTTCGACGATCTGGGCGGCCCACACACAGCTTCCACGGATCTTCGTCGTCGTCGCCGATGTCGTGCGGCATGTGGCGGTAGAGCGCATCGTTGTTGAGCACATAGTCTGGATACTTCGTGACCTTCTTCTTCTGGGCTTCCAGCCAACTGCAAATGTCACCGCCGGTGCCCAGTCTCCCGTTTACCTCCTCTGCGTCTCTAGGCTTCCACGACAGTGTGTCCGCGACTACATTGTATTTGCCCTTCCTGTGTAATACTTGGTATGAATGCTGTTGCAGCTCCAGTGTCCAGCTTGCAATTCTTCCGGACGGGTTGTCAATTCCATTGAGCCATTTCAGCGCCATGTGATCCGTGATAACTTTGAAGTGGTACCCTTCCAGGTACGGCCTCATCTTTCGTACTGCCCAAACAATAGCCAGGCACTCTTTCTCCGTGTCCGAATAATTCTTCTCCTGTGTCAATACTGAGCCGAGCAACGTAAATTGTTTGCTAAAATCTGGGCATGTCAGCTAAATCTGGGCATGGTGCTTCTGTCAACTTCACCTTCAGCTCCTCGAACGCTTGCTCTTACTAGGATCCCAAGTGCCATCGTTTCCCTTTTCGCAGCATACTTGTCAAAGGATGGGCGATCTTCGTGAAGTCAGGCACGAATCTTCTGTACCAAGATGCCGTACCCAGGTATCTTCTCAGCTCTCTTATGTTCGTGGGCGGCTTGAGCTCCTTTATCGCCGAAACCTTCTCTGGGTCCGTCTTTATGCCCGTGGAGGTAACTAGATGTCCCAAATATTTCAGATCGCTTTTGAAAAAGTGGCACTTTTCCCTGTTGATGCGAAGATTAGCTTGCGGAAGGCGGTGAAAGACGCTACTCAGATGCTGCTTGTGTTCGTCTTTGGACCTGCTTACTACCACGATGTCATCTATATAGGCGAAGGCATTTGGTTCCATCTCAGGCCCGATGACTTGGTCCAAAAGTCTCTGGAAGGTGGCTGGTGCAGAGTGCAGACCAAATGGCATCACGCGCCATTGAAAAAGCCCTCTGCCAGGAACAGTAAATGCTGTATATTCCCGGCTGCTTGGTTCCACTGGGACTTGCCAATACCCATTCTTGAGGTCGATGGTGCTGATGTACTGTGCTCCTCTCAGCTTTTCCAGGATGCAATTGATGCGTGGCAATGTATAGGCGTCGGGTATAGACTTCGCATTAACCTGGCGGTAGTTTATACACAGCCGCCAGTCGCCAGTCTTTTTCTTGGCGAGTATTGGCGAGCTGAACGAGCTCTGTGAAGGCTCTACATAGTTCTGCTGCAGCAGGTCATCGAGTTGCTCGTTGGTGATCGTCTGCATGGCCGGGTTCTTTGGATAGTAGCGTTGTTTGACTGGCGCTTTGTCCCTCATGTTTATTCGGTGGCTCGCCAAGCTGGTCACCCCAGTCATTGTTTCGAATACCTTTAATTCTCTGCTTAAGTAATTGTCAACGTCGCTGTCGTCCTCTTGCATTTCGCTTATTGTCCATAGCATGGTTACAGTATCGCTGCTGTCGTCTGGATCTGATTTTAGCTCCACGCTCTGTCCAGCACGTAGTAATCTTGCCCCTGCGTCTGCTAGGAAATCCATACACAAGGTGACTGTGTCGATGGCGGTGGGTAGCATAAAGAATCTGGTGCACATTTTTCGGCTTCCAAGTTCAACGTTGGCTGTTAACGCAGTCTTCACTCGTAGTAGTGCGCCGTCAGCCAATCTTACCTTCATCTGGGTTGTCGTGGTGCGTGCTGTATCGCCTAAGCTGTCGACGAAATATTTCGAGACAAAACTGCGTGTAGCCCCGGTATCTATCGTTGCGGTGATCGGTGTTCCGTTCAAACGAATGTCGGCTCTGAGATGACGTTGCGAGACTTTAAGCGGTGATTGGGCTTTTGTAACTGGATTTTTGCGACCCTCGATGTTCGCCTTTACACCTCAGGGCCTCTGGCGTTTCCCGTAAGCCTCTGGCAGCATTCGATGGTCTTTACTCCCTGTCTGCCGCACTTCCAGCAAAATAGTGTGGTTGCGTTTCGGCACCCGCGTGCGAAGTGTCCATTTACCCCCCAGCGACGGCACGCGGTGCTAGCGTTAAGAATCCCCTTGTTCTCTGTACTCCTTTGGAACAGCGCGGTGCTTGACTTGAACTTGATGTTGTTTTGCAGTGGCCCAAGATGTTCTCGTATTGGTCGCACAATTCGGTCAACTCTTCCAGCGTTTTAAAATCGTGCCGCTTCACGTACGTCTGATATTCACGCCGGCTGTTCCTATAGATACGTTCGAGTTTCTTCTCCCCGGTGTACTCCGTGTGACGCATCAATTTTTGCATAACTAGGATGTAATCCTTGAAGAGCTCGCCCGTGGCTTGGAAACGTTGCCGCACTTTATCATCGAGTCGTTCCTGGTACAGCGACGATAGGAAAAACTTTAGAAAATCCTTCTCGAATTCCTGCCAGCGCAACCAGGGCCTCTTGTTGTTGCAGAACCACTCGAGTCCTTTGCCCTGCATGATCTCAGGCATGGCCCTGGGTAACATGTCTAGCGAGAACCCGTAAGCATTGGCTAACTCCTCCAAGCGTTCCACAAATTCAAGTGGGTTCATTCTGTTGTTGAAGCTTATGGACCACTTAAGCACCTTGTCCATTACGTTATGAAACATTTGATGTTGCTCCGTTTGACTCGGCTGCTGCGCGTCTCTTGCTTGCGTCGGGACTGCTGCTTTCTGCTCTGCTACGCCCAGTGGACGCTTGGTGACGTTGTCGCATGTTCATAACTTGATGCTTGGTGCATAACACTGCTGCCTGCTGTTGAGGTCGCTGGTGGCATCGTGAACTGAATCGTCGGCGGAGTCGGGCGTGTAACTGGAGATGGGCTGCGTGTGTACTGCCGTTCTAATTCTCGCAAGCGCTGTACTTCTTCTGCTTTGAGGTCCTCTTTGTAGGTAAATGAGGAGAAAGTGTGCTTGAGGTCTTCTACTTTACCCTCGACTGCCAAACCGAACTCCTCCATACATTTAACCAACTCCTCCTGTCTGAGTGCTGCTATCCACCTTCGGACCATGATGCGCTTCGATGGATGCCTTGCCACTGGTGGTAAAAGTAATGCTTATTCACGCACAGTTTTTTTTTCTTTTCTTTCTTCTTGTAAGCGGTGTCTCGTTGCTATCCTGCGCTGATTTGTTTAACCGGGTCCCTGCTCGGGCGCCACTTGAAACGACCTTCTCGCCTCGGTCCTACTGAGGCGGCGTTTCTTTTAAGGTCCTTGGACCGTCTATAGCGTGGGTACGCTCGCGGGTGTCCAGGGTCGTACTCAAGAAAATTTGTAAATGATGAACTCGTATTTGGTGTTGTTAAACTTTATTTATTTTACTTCAGCTCTTAGGATCTAGTTCATTATTTAACTTATGGTGCTAACAATATGATGGGTAGCTGCGATGGCACTTTGTATGAAGGATCTTGATACGGAAAGAAAAAAAAAAAACTGTGCGGTGCTGTATATCGGTATAGCGAGAGGTTTTGGCGACGTATATCGGTATAGTGAGAGGTTTTTTTTCTTTGTAATACGTATTTGCGACGGCTTGTTGATTGGAACCCGTTATGCGAACCTCGTCTTGCGGGTTTCACGATTGCTTTGATGATGTATACTAGTTTCAACGCGACGGTGTTGCTACTTATGACGCGACGGTATTTCATTTACTTGTACTCGATGCTTGCGATTCTGTATGAAATGGAACCGTTTGTTAAGATCGGCGTGGAATAAGCAGTAAGCAGAAGCTGCCACCGAGGGGGGGGGGGGGGGGGGAAGAGAGAGAGAGAGAGCTGTTCCTCAGAGAACAACAAGCGATTCCATAGCAAATCGACGAGTTGAACTCCGCGAGAGCGGCTAACGAAGAGAACGACGAGCGATTCCATAGCAAATCGACAAGTCGAACTCAGCGAGAGCGGCTACGGAGAACAAAGAATAGAAGGGAGAGAGGGAGAGGGAAAGGGAGGACTGTTCCTCAGAGAACAACGAGCGATTCCATAGCAAATCGACGAGTTGAACTCCGCGAGAGCGACTAACGAAGAGAACGACGATCGATTCCATAGCAAATCGACAAGTCGAACTCAGCGAGAGCGGCTAACGAAGAGAACGACCAGCGATTCCATAGCAAATCGACAAGTCGAACTCAGCGAGAGCGGCTACGGAGAACAAAGAACAGTCAGGAGAGAGGGAGAGGAAAAGGGACGACTGTTCCTCAGAGAACAACAAGCGATTCCATAGCAAATCGACGAGTTGAACTCCGCGAGAGCGACTAACGAAGAGAACAACGAGCGATTCCATAGCAAATCGACAAGTCGAACTCAGAGGGAGAGGAAAAGGGGCCTACCTCTAGTTCGTGCTGATACCACGATTCAAGAAAGACTGACTTTCTGAGCGTTACTGTGCTCAATTTATTCTTCTCGCTGTATTTTTGTTCCATGTGTTCGTTCGTTGCCTTGCCGCTGCGCGGGTAGTGTGGTCTCGCTTTAACTCCTCTGCTTATGATTATGTACTAGAAAACCGGTTTGTGTTTGTTATGTGATCTGTGCTTGAGGTACTATTGGCCTGGCATGTTCAAGGAAGTTATCCGTTACGTGCGGAGTTGCGATACTTACAAGCGGCATAAAGCGGATCAGAGGAAGCCCGCTGGCGAGATGCTGACCAGAGTGCCTGAGCAGATTTTGTGGGTCCCCTTCCAAGGTCACGAAGAGAGCACAACATGCTCCTCGTATTCCTAGACAGGTTCTCGAAATGGGTAGAGATAGTTGCTTTACGGAAGGCTACAGCCACGACACTACAGAGGGCTCGCCAAGAAAAAGACTGCCGACTGGCGGCTGTGTATAGACTACCGCCAGGTTAATGCGAAGTCGCCTGGAAAAGCTGAGAGGAGCACAGTACATCAGCACAATCGATCTCAAGAATGGGTATTGGCAAGTCCCGGTGGAACCAAGCAGCCGGGAATATACAGCATTTACTGTTCCTGGCAGAGACCTTTTTCAATGGCGCGTGATGCCATTTGGTCTGCACTCCGTCCAGCCACCTTCCAGAGACTTTTAGACCAAGTCATCGGGCCTGAGATGAAACCAAATGCCTTCGCCTATCTAGACAGCATCGTGGTAGTAAGCAGGTCCAAAGACGAACACAAGCAGCATCTGAGCAGCGTCTTTCACCGCCTTCGACAAGCTAATCTTCACATCAACAGGGAAAACTGCCAATTTTTCAAAAACGAGCTCAAGTATTTGGGACATCTAGTCACTTCCACGGGCATAAAGACGGACCCAGAGAAGGTTGCGGCGATAAAGGAGCTCAAGCCGCCCACGAACGTAAGGGAGCTGAGAAGATACCTGGGTACGGCGTCTTGGTACAGAAGATTCGTGCCTGACTTCACGAAGATCGCCCATCCTTTGACGAGTATGCTGAGAAAAGGGAAACGATGGCACTTGGGATCCTAGTAAGAGCAAGCGTTCGAGGAGCTGAAGGTGAAGTTGACAGAAGCACCATGCCAAGATTTAGCTGACATGCCCAGATTTTAGCAAACAATTTACGTTGCTCGGCTCAGTATTGACACAGGAGAAGACACGGAGAAAGAGTGCCTGGCTATTGTTTGGGCAGTACGAAAGATGAGGCCGTACCTGGAGGGGTACCACTTCAAAGTTATCACGGATCACATGGCGCTGAAATGGCTCAATGGAATTGACAACCCGTCCGGAAGAATTGCAAGCTGGACACTGGAGCTGCAACAGCATTCATACCAAGTATTACACAGGAAGGGCAAATACAATGTAGTCGCGGACACACTGTCGTGGAAGCCTAGAGACGCAGAGGAGGTAAACGGGAGACTGGGCACCGGCGGTGACATTTGCAGTTGGCTGGAAGCCCAGAAGAAGAAGGTCACGAAGTATCCAGACTATCGTCGAAAAGTTCTATCGGAGAACCATGATCAACCTAGTGTCGGTCATTTAGGCATACGCAAGACCATCGCACGAGTGGCACGGAGGTACTATTGGCCTGGCATGTTCAAGGAAGTTATCCGTTACGTGCGGAGTTGCGATACTTACAAGCGGCATAAAGCGGATCAGAGGAAGCCCGCTGGCGAGATGCTGACCAGAGTGCCTGAGCAGATTTTGTGGGTCCCCTTCCAAGGTCACGAAGAGAGCACAACATGCTCCTCGTATTCCTAGACAGGTTCTCGAAATGGGTAGAGATAGTTGCTTTACGGAAGGCTACAGCCACGACACTACAGAGGGCTCGCCAAGAAAAAGACTGCCGACTGGCGGCTGTGTATAGACTACCGCCAGGTTAATGCGAAGTCTATACCCGACGCCTATACATTTCCACGCATCAATTGCATCCTGGAAAAGCTGAGAGGAGCACAGTACATCAGCACAATCGATCTCAAGAATGGGTATTGGCAAGTCCCGGTGGAACCAAGCAGCCGGGAATATACAGCATTTACTGTTCCTGGCAGAGACCTTTTTCAATGGCGCGTGATGCCATTTGGTCTGCACTCCGTCCAGCCACCTTCCAGAGACTTTTAGACCAAGTCATCGGGCCTGAGATGGAACCAAATGCCTTCGCCTATCTAGACAACATCGTAGTAGTAAGCAGGTCCAAAGACGAACACAAGCAGCATCTGAGCAGCGTCTTTCACCGCCTTCGACAAGCTAATCTTCACATCAACAGGGAAAACTGCCAATTTTTCAAAAACGAGCTCAAGTATTTGGGACATCTAGTCACTTCCACGGCCATAAAGACGGATCCAGACAAGGTTGCGGCGATAAAGGAGCTCAAGCCGCCCACGAACGTAAGGGAGCTGAGAAGATACCTGGGTACGGCGTCTTGGTACAGAAGATTCGTGCCTGACTTCACGAAGATCGCCCATCCTTTGACGAGTATGCTGAGAAAAGGGAAACGATGGCACTTGGGATCCTAGTAAGAGCAAGTGTTCGAGGAGCTGAAGGTGAAGTTGACAGAAGCACCATGCCCAGATTTAGCTGACATGCCCAGATTTTAGCAAACAATTTACGTTGCTCGGCTCAGTATTGACACAGGAGAAGAATTATTCGGACACGGAGAAAGAGTGCCTGGCTATTGTTTGGGCAGTACGAAAGATGAGGCCGTACCTGGAGGGGTACCACTTCAAAGTTATCACGGATCACATGGCGCTGAAATGGCTCAATGGAATTGACAACCCGTCCGGAAGAATTGCAAGCTGGACACTGGAGCTGCAACAGCATTCATACCAAGTATTACACAGGAAGGGCAAATACAATGTAGTCGCGGACACACTGTCGTGGAAGCCTAGAGACGCAGAGGAGGTAAACGGGAGACTGGGCACCGGCGGTGACATTTGCAGTTGGCTGGAAGCCCAGAAGAAGAAGGTCACGAAGTATCCAGACTATGTGCTCAACAACGATGCGCTCTACCGCCACATACCGCACGACATCGGCGACGACGACGAAGATCCGTGGAAGCTGTGTGTGGGCCGCCCAGATCGTCGAAAAGTTCTATCGGAGAACCATGATCAACCTAGTGCCGGTCATTTAGGCATACGCAAGACCATCGCACGAGTGGCACGGAGGTACTATTGGCCTGGCATGTTCAAGGAAGTTATCCGTTACGTGAGGAGTTACGATACTTACAAGCGGCATAAAGCGGATCAGAGGAAGCCCGCTGGCGAGATGCTGACCAGAGTGCCTTTAGCAGATTTTGTGGGTCCCCTTCCAAGGTCACGAAGAGAGCACAACATGCTGCTCGTATTCCTAGACAGGTTCTCGAAATGGGTAGAGATAGTTCCTTTACGAAAGGCTACAGCCACGACACTACAGAGGGCTCGCCAAGAAAAAGACTGCCGACTGGCGGCTGTGTATAGACTACCGCCAGGTTAATGCGAAGTCTATACCCGACGCCTATACATTGCCACGCATCAATTGCATCCTGGAAAAGCTGAGAGGAGCACAGTACATCAGCACAATCGACCTCAAGAATGGGTATTGGCAAGTCCCGGTGGAACCAAGCAGCCGGGAATATACAGCATTTACTGTTCCTGGCAGAGACCTTTTTCAATGGCGCGTGATGCCATTTGGTCTGCACTCCGTCCAGCCACCTTCCAGAGACTTTTAGACCAAGTCATCGGGCCTGAGATGGAACCAAATGCCTTCGCCTATCTAGACAACATCGTAGTAGTAAGCAGGTCCAAAGACGAACACAAGCAGCATCTGAGCAGCGTCTTTCACCGCCTTCGACAAGCTAATCTTCACATCAACAGGGAAAACTGCCAATTTTTCAAAAACGAGCTCAAGTATTTGGGACATCTAGTCACTTCCACGGGCATAAAGACGGACCCAGACAAGGTTGCGGCGATAAAGGAGCTCAAGCCGCCCACGAACGTAAGGGAGCTGAGAAGATACCTGGGTACGGCGTCTTGGTACAGAAGATTCGTGCCTGACTTCACGAAGATCGCCCATCCTTTGACGAGTATGCTGAGAAAAGGGAAACGATGGCACTTGGGATCCTAGTAAGAGCAAGCGTTCGAGGAGCTGAAGGTGAAGTTGACAGAAGCACCATGCCAAGATTTAGCTGACATGC
The DNA here is from genome assembly GCA_937620795.1 of Thecophora atra. Taxonomy (NCBI): domain Eukaryota; kingdom Metazoa; phylum Arthropoda; class Insecta; order Diptera; family Conopidae; genus Thecophora; species Thecophora atra. Next base: position 5,805,208 of record CALMKQ010000008.1, on the reverse strand, counting down.
CCAGATTTTAGCAAACAATTTACGTTGCTCGGCTCAGTATTGACACAGGAGAAGAATTATTCGGACACGGAGAAAGAGTGCCTGGCTATTGTTTGGGCAGTACGAAAGATGAGGCCGTACCTGGAGGGGTACCACTTCAAAGTTATCACGGATCACATGGCGCTGAAATGGCTCAATGGAATTGACAACCCGTCCGGAAGAATTGCAAGCTGGACACTGGAGCTGCAACAGCATTCATACCAAGTATTACACAGGAAGGGCAAATACAATGTAGTCGCGGACACACTGTCGTGGAAGCCTAGAGACGCAGAGGAGGTAAACGGGAGACTGGGCACCGGCGGTGACTTTTGCAGTTGGCTGGAAGCCCAGAAGAAGAAGGTCACGAAGTATCCAGACTATGTGCTCAACAACGATGCGCTCTACCGCCACATACCGCACGACATCGGTGACGACGACGAAGATCCGTGGAAGCTGTGTGTGGGCCGCCCAGATCGTCGAAAAGTTCTATCGGAGAACCATGATCAACCTAGTGTCGGTCATTTAGGCATACGCAAGACCATCGCACGAGTGGCACGGAGGTACTATTGGCCTGGCATGTTCAAGGAAGTTATCCGTTACGTGCGGAGTTGCGATACTTACAAGCGGCATAAAGCGGATCAGAGGAAGCCCGCTGGCGAGATGCTGACCAGAGTGCCTGAGCAGATTTTGTGGGTCCCCTTCCAAGGTCACGGAGAGAGCACAACATGCTCCTCGTATTCCTAGACAGGTTCTCGAAATGGGTAGAGATAGTTGCTTTACGGAAGGCTACAGCCACGACACTACAGAGGGCTCGCCAAGAAAAAGACTGCCGACTGGCGGCTGTGTATAGACTACCGCCAGGTTAATGCGAAGTCTATACCCGACGCCTATACATTTCCACGCATCAATTGCATTCTGGAAAAGCTGAGAGGAGCACAGTACATCAGCACAATCGATCTCAAGAATGGGTATTGGCAAGTCCCGGTGGAACTAAGCAGCCGGGAATATACAGCATTTACTGTTCCTGGCAGAGACCTTTTTCAATGGCGCGTGATGCCATTTGGTCTGCACTCCGTCCAGCCACCTTCCAGAGACTTTTAGACCAAGTCATCGGGCCTGAGATGGAACCAAATGCCTTCGCCTATCTAGACAACATCGTAGTAGTAAGCAGGTCCAAAGACGAACACAAGCAGCATCTGAGCAGCGTCTTTCACCGCCTTCGACAAGCTAATCTTCACATCAACAGGGAAAACTGCCAATTTTTCAAAAACGAGCTCAAGTATTTGGGACATCTAGTCACTTCCACGGGCATAAAGACGGACCCAGACAAGGTTGCGGCGATAAAGGAGCTCAAGCCGCCCACGAACGTAAGGGAGCTGAGAAGATACCTGGGTACGGCGTCTTGGTACAGAAGATTCGTGCCTGACTTCACGAAGATCGCCCATCCTTTGACGAGTATGCTGAGAAAAGGGAAACGATGGCACTTGGGATCCTAGTAAGAGCAAGCGTTCGAGGAGCTGAAGGTGAAGTTGACAGAAGCACCATGCCCAGATTTAGCTGACATGCCCAGATTTTAGCAAACAATTTACGTTGCTCGGCTCAGTATTGACACAGGAGAAGAATTATTCGGACACGGAGAAAGAGTGCCTGGCTATTGTTTGGGCAGTACGAAAGATGAGGCCGTACCTGTAGGGGTACCACTTCAAAGTTATCACGGATCACATGGCGCTGAAATGGCTCAATGGAATTAACAACCCGTCCGGAAGAATTGCAAGCTGGACACTGGAGCTGCAACAGCATTCATACCAAGTATTACACAGGAAGGGCAAATACAATGTAGTCGCGGACACACTGTCGTGGAAGCCTAGAGACGCAGAGGAGGTAAACGGGAGACTGGGCACCGGCGGTGACATTTGCAGTTGGCTGGAAGCCCAGAAGAAGAAGGTCACGAAGTATCCAGACTATGTGCTCAACAACGATGCGCTCTACCGCCACATACCGCACGACATCGGCGACGACGACGAAGATCCGTGGAAGCTGTGTGTGGGCCGCCCAGATCGTCGAAAAGTTCTATCGGAGAACCATGATCAACCTAGTGCCGGTCATTTAGGCATACGCAAGACCATCGCACGAGTGGCACGGAGGTACTATTGGCCTGGCATGTTCAAGGAAGTTATCCGTTACGTGAGGAGTTACGATACTTACAAGCGGCATAAAGCGGATCAGAGGAAGCCCGCTGGCGAGATGCTGACCAGAGTGCCTGAGCAGATTTTGTGGGTCCCCTTCCAAGGTCACGAAGAGAGCACAACATGCTGCTCGTATTCCTAGACAGGTTCTCGAAATGGGTAGAGATAGTTCCTTTACGAAAGGCTACAGCCACGACACTACAGAGGGCTCGCCAAGAAAAAGACTGCCGACTGGCGGCTGTGTATAGACTACCGCCAGGTTAATGCGAAGTCTATACCCGACGCCTATACATTGCCACGCATCAATTGCATCCTGGAAAAGCTGAGAGGAGCACAGTACATCAGCACAATCGACCTCAAGAATGGGTATTGGCAAGTCCCGGTGGAACCAAGCAGCCGGGAATATACAGCATTTACTGTTCCTGGCAGAGACCTTTTTCAATGGCGCGTGATGCCATTTGGTCTGCACTCCGTCCAGCCACCTTCCAGAGACTTTTAGACCAAGTCATCGGGCCTGAGATGGAACCAAATGCCTTCGCCTATCTCGACAACATCGTAGTAGTAAGCAGGTCCAAAGACGAACACAAGCAGCATCTGAGCAGCGTCTTTCACCGCCTTCGACAAGCTAATCTTCACATCAACAGGGAAAACTGCCAATTTTTCAAAAACGAGCTCAAGTATTTGGGACATCTAGTCACTTCCACGGGCATAAAGACGGACCCAGACAAGGTTGCGGCGATAAAGGAGCTCAAGCCGCCCACGAACGTAAGGGAGCTGAGAAGATACCTGGGTACGGCGTCTTGGTACAGAAGATTCGTGCCTGACTTCACGAAGATCGCCCATCCTTTGACGAGTATGCTGAGAAAAGGGAAACGATGGCACTTGGGATCCTAGTAAGAGCAAGCGTTCGAGGAGCTGAAGGTGAAGTTGACAGAAGCACCATGCCCAGATTTAGCTGACATGCCCAGATTTTAGCAAACAATTTACGTTGCTCGGCTCAGTATTGACACAGGAGAAGAATTATTCGGACACGGAGAAAGAGTGCCTGGCTATTGTTTGGGCAGTACGAAAGATGAGGCCGTACCTGGAGGGGTACCACTTCAAAGTTATCACGGATCACATGGCGCTGAAATGGCTCAATGGAATTGATAACCCGTCCGGAAGAATTGCAAGCTGGACACTGGAGCTGCAACAGCATTCATACCAAGTATTACACAGGAAGGGCAAATACAATGTAGTCGCGGACACACTGTCGTGGAAGCCTAGAGACGCAGAGGAGGTAAACGGGAGACTGGGCACCGGCGGTGACATTTGCAGTTGGCTGGAAACCCAGAAGAAGAAGGTCACGAAGTATCCAGACTATGTGCTCAAAAACGATGCGCTCTACCGCCACATACCGCACGACATCGGCGACGACGACGAAGATCCGTGGAAGCTGTGTGTGGGCCGCCCAGATCGTCGAAAAGTTCTATCGGAGAACCATGATCAACCTAGTGCCGGTCATTTAGGCATACGCAAGACCATCGCACGAGTGGCACGGAGGTACTATTGGCCTGGCATGTTCAAGGAAGTTATCCGTTACGTGAGGAGTTGCGATACTTACAAGCGGCATAAAGCGGATCAGAGGAAGCCCGCTGGCGAGATGCTGACCAGAGTGCCTGAGCAGATTTTGTGGGTCCCCTTCCAAGGTCACGAAGAGAGCACAACATGCTGCTCGTATTCCTAGACAGGTTCTCGAAATGGGTAGAGATAGTTCCTTTACGGAAGGCTACAGCCACGACACTACAGAGGGCTCGCCAAGAAAAAGACTGCCGACTGGCGGCTGTGTATAGACTACCGCCAGGTTAATGCGAATCCTATACCCGACGCCTATCCGTTGCCACGCATCAATTGCATCCTGGAAAAGCTGAGAGGAGTACAGTACATCAGCACCATCGACCTCAAGAATGGGTATTGGCAAGTCCCAGTGGAACCAAGCAGCCGGGAATATACAGCATTTACTGTTCCTGGCAGAGGGCTTTTTCAATGGCGCGTGATGCCATTTGGTCTGCACTCCGCACCAGCCACCTTCCAGAGACTTTTGGACCAAGTCATCGGGCCTGAGATGGAATCAAATGCCTTCGCCTATATAGATGACATCGTGGTAGTAAGCAGGTCCAAAGACGAACACAAGCAGCATCTGAGCAGCGTCTTTCACCGCCTTCCGCAAGCTAATCTTCGCATCAACAGGGAAAAGTGCCACTTTTTCAAAAGCGATCTGAAGTATTTGGGACATCTAGTCACCTCCACGGGCATAAAGACGGACCCAGACAAGGTTTCGGCGATAAAGGAGCTCAAGCCGCCCACGAACATAAGAGAGCTGAGAAGATACCTGGGTACGGCATCTTGGTACAGAAGATTCGTGCCTGACTTCACGAAGATCGCCCATCCTTTGACAAGTATGCTGCGCAAAGGAAAACGATGGCACTGGGGATCCGAGCAAGAGCAAGCGTTCGAGGAGCTGAAGGGGAAGCTGACGGAAGCACCAGTGCTGGCATGCCCACATTTTAGCAAGCAATTTACGTTGCAAACGGACGCCTGTGACGTCGGACTCGGCGCAGTATTGACACAGGACCAAGAGGTATGCGAGCGTGTGATTGCATACGCAAGTCGACATCTACAGGGGCCGGAGAAGAATTATTCCGCCACGGAGAAAGAGTGCCTGGCTATTGTTTGGGCAGTACGAAAGATGAGGAAGTACCTGGAAGGGTACCACTTTAAAGTTATCACGAATCACATGGCGCTGAAATGGCTCAATGGAATTGACAACCTGTCCGGAAGAATTGCACGCTGGGCACTGGAGCTGCAACAGCATTCATACGAAGTGCTAGACAGGAAGGGCAAATACAATGTAGTCGCGGACACACTGTCGAAGCAGCCTAGAGACGCAGAGGAGGTCAACGGGAGACACTGGGCACCGGCGGTGACATTTGCAGTTGGCTGGAAGCCCAGAAGAAGAAGGACGCCAATTAACACACGAAGTATCCAGACTATGTGCTCAACAACGATGCGCTCTACCGCCACATACCACACGACATCGGCGACGACGACGAAGATCCGTGGAAGCTGTGTGTGGGCCGCCCAGATCGGTGAAAAGTTCTATCAGAGAACCATGATCAACCTAGTGCCGGTCATTTAGGCATACGCAAGACCATCGTACGAGTGGCAATGAGGTACTATTGGCCTGGCATGTTCAAGGAAGTTAGCCGTTACGTGAGGAGTTGCGATTCTTGCCAGCGGCACAAAGCGGATCAGAGGAAGCCCGCTGGCGAGATGAGGACCAGAGTGCCCGAGGAACCATGGGCCCCCGTATGTGCAGATTTTGTGGGTCCCCTTCCAAGCTCACTCTCTCCCTTCTATTCTTTGTTCTCCGTAGCCGCTCTAGCTGAGTTCGACTTGTCGATTTGCTATGGAATCGCTCGTAGTTCTCTTCGTTAGCCGGTCTCGCGGAATTCAAATTGTTGATTTGTTATGAAATCGCTTGTACTTCTCTAAGGAACAGCCCTTCCTTACCCTCTCCCTCTCTCCCTTCTATTCTTTGTTCTCCGTAGCCGCTCTCGCTGAGTTCGACTTGTCGATTTGCTATGGAATCGCTCGTCGTTCTCTTCGTTAGGCGCTCTCGCGGAGTTCAACTCGTCGATTTGCTATGGAATCGCTTGTTGTTCTCTGAGAAACAGCCGTCCCTTACCCTCTCCCTCTCTCCCTCTCTCCCTTCTATTCTTTGTTCTCCGTAGCCGCTCTCGCTGAGTTCGACTTGTCGATTTGCTAAGGAATCGCTCGTCGTTCTCTTCGTTAGCCGCTCTCGCAGAGTTCAACTCGTCGATTTGCTATGGAATCGCTTGTTGTTCTCTGAGGAACAGCTCTCTCTCTCTCTCTCTCCCTCTCTCGGTGGCAGCTTCTGCTTACTGCTTATTCCACGCCGATCTTAAGAAACGGTTCCATTTCATACAGAATCGCAAGCATCGAGTACAAGTAAATTAAATACCGTCGCGTCATAAGTTGCAACACCCTTGCGTTGATACTAGTATACATCATCAAAGCAATCGTGAAACCCGCAAGACGAGGTTCGCATAACGGGTTCCAATCAACAAGCCGTCGCAGTTACGTATTACAAAGAAAAAAAACCTCTCGCAATACCGATATACGTCGCCACAGCACCGCACATTTTTTTTTGTTTCTTTCCCTATCAACATCCTTCATACAACGTGCCATCGCAGCTACCCATCATATTGTTAGCACCATAAGTTAAATAATAAGCTAGATCCTAAGAGCTGAAGTAAGTTAAATAAAGTTTAACAACACCAAATACGGGTTCATCATTTACAAATTTTCTTGAGTACGACCCTGGACACACGCGTGCATAACCAGGGTATAGACGGTCCAAGGACCTTGAAAGAAACGCCGCCTCAGTAGGACCGAGGCGAGAAGTTCGTTTCAGCTCATATAATATATAAAAAGAGATTTTTATAATTTTTTTTTCTAGCATAAATTTCTGTTTCTTTCTTGTTCATTTTTTTTTTCTTATTCTTCCTTACTATTTATTATTTAATTTTTTTTATAAAAGATATGATAATTACAAAAAAAAAATAAATATATATTTATAATTTGATAGCTTATTTTATTTTATTTATTAATTTTTCTAAAATAATGCTAGCATTAATTAATTAATTAACTAAATATAAATGGATAGATCATATAATAGCATATAAATATATAAAAAAAATCATGTACGGCAACTCTGCTTACGCTCCTGTGTTCGGTATGTAAATTCTAGTCTGTTCTCTGCTTGTTCGTTTTTTTTCTGCATGTACATATATTATATACTCTGTTAGTGCATTTGTGTTAAGTTGTATTGTTGATGGTGTTGTTCTTTATTCCAAATATATGTAGATAGTTTTGGTTTTGTGAAAATTTAATAATGTTGTCGCTAAGTAATTTTTATGTGGAAGTAAAAAAAAAAGTCCTTTTGTTATATACAAAAATTGTCGGGAATTCGTGGCTTCTTTGCATCTAGTTTTCTAGTGAACTGGCAGTAGTTCCTCGAATTAAACAATTGTTTGCACGACTTGTACTGCACTTATTCGTTTCTCGCCTTTAGTTACGATTTTTTTTTTTTGTTACAACAATATGGTACAAATTTTTCTTTTCAATTTTTCTGTTTGTTTAATATTTTAACTAGCATGTGCTTTTTCTATTGTATTTCAATTTTAATATTGTATTTCAATCCATGTTTAAATGTTTTCTTCTCTTTCACAAACAAAACACCACATTTTTCCACTTCTAAACTTCTTCTTCCAAATCCTTGTTTTCTAGCATTTTTCAAACTGATTTGTTCTTTTAATTATCTTTATTCAATCACGCCAAAAATAATTCACAACTCTTTCTCTATCACTCTATCACTCACTGCGGCCGGGGCACAAGCGAGGTTGATCTCTTCCCACCGCGCGGCTGGGCGGTATCTTCTGCCTCGGTTGGGCGGCGACTCTTCCGGCTTGTGGATGCGTCATCGGTGGTGTCTTCGGTGCGTGGTTTTGGCGCTGGGACGCTACCGTTGTCGCCGGTATGCCCTTCACTTGGCGGAACTTGCTCTGGTTTCGTCTGGGGAATTGCTGCATAGCGCAGAGGTGGAAATGTGGACGCCTCCCATCTGTGCCAGCCAGCGCGCGAATAATGCTGGCGATCCGGAGTCGGCCACCCCGATAATCAACTTGGCTGGGCCATTCTCGGGAGTCGAATTGTCTTTAGCCAGATGGCTGGTCAGGTCGCTCTACCGTTAGCAACATGAATACGCCACAGTTGTAGCCGTCTGTTTGCTCCGGCACGTGTAGCTCGACTACTGGGCCGTTGTCATCGCTGTACTTGATTGGCCGGGGTAGGTTTGGGAAGTGGACCCGTTGTTCGCCTGTGAGCATCCTCCTCAGGTTCCGTGCCAGGATGGTGTTCCTAATAACGTTTGTCCCCAAGGAGTCCATTATTAGGATTCTACATTCGTTGAGCTGCCAGTCTAGCTCTAAATTCTGGTGGATGACTGCCGCGAACCAGTGGTCGTCTTTGTTCACAGGTATCACCAGCATTGTCTTCTGGAACACGGCTATTGCTCGCAGTTCCCGCCTGACCCTGGCGTGTTTGTACGGTGCGAATGTCTGGGCGTCGTGAAAAAAGGTGCTGAGGCATGCGACCTGATTCCGCAGTTGTTGTTGTATTAATGATCGTTGTTGTTGTTTTCACTATTGTTGTTATTTTAGTGGTTGTTGTTGTTGTTGTTTTCACTATTGTTGTTGTTGTTTTTCGCTATTGTTGTTGTTTTAATGATTGTTGTTGTTGTTGTTTTTTTACTATTACTGTTGTTGTTTTAATGTTTGTTGTTGTTTTCATGATTGTCGTTATTAGGTATGACTTTTCACTTTGATGACAACTCCACTACTGATCCGATTGTTCGCGGGACGCTTTCTTTTATAGGCTGCGACTGGTCGGGACTGAGGTGGCGGCTGTTCTTCGGTTGATGTTAGTGTGTGTGCAAGTGCTTTTTTGGAGTGTTTGTTTTTCTGTGTCGCGTTGTTACCACGTGCGTGAGTAAAATTGCAGTTTACTCTGCGTAGCTCATCCTTGCTGTCCGGGTGGTAAGGCTTGAGGTCACCGATGTGAGCCGTTTTACTTTTTCCTTGGAGGGTTCTTAAGGTGACAATTACTGGAGAGATAAAGTCTATCACCTGGAAAGGTCCCTCGTACTTCGGAGCCAATTTGGCTGTGAAATTTTCCGCGGCTTTGGACAGGTGATGGGCTCGTACTAACACCATATCTGAAATCTGCGGAGTCCACGCCCTTCGCCTGAGGTTGTAATGCCTTGCCTGCTCACGTGATGCCATTTGCATGTTCCGACGGGCTATTTGGAATATCTTCTGCAGCTGGCTCGCCTTTTGCTTTGGTTCCTGAGCTTCTTGGCCGGTGCCTAGAGTGACGTCATCGTAGAGGTTGTTGGGAAGCCTCGGTTCTCGTCCTTGTACCAGGAACGCGGGTGAGCAGCCAGTGGTACTCGACGTGCTACTGTTGACGGCAAGTGCTATTTCGGGAAGATGCTCATCCCAGTCTCGTTGATCAATTCCTGTGTATTGAGCGATCATCGTCTTTATAGTCCTGTTGGCTCGTTCAGTGGGGTTTTCGTGTAGGGTATAGGGTGCTGTAAACTGCTGTCGCACACCAACGCTTCGTAGGTACTCCTTGAACTGCCGGCTGGAGAACTGGACGCCATTCTCTGTGAGGAGTACCTTGGGTGTTCCGAATGTAGCAACAATCCTTTCACAGAAAGCCCTCTGTAGTGTCGTGTCCTCTTCGTGACCTTGGAAGGGGAACCGCAAAATCTGCACATACGGTGGCCCATGGTTCCTCGGGAATTCTGGTCAGCATCTCGCCAGCGGTCTTCCTCTGATCCGCTTTGTGCCGCTGGCAAGAATCGCACCTCCTCACGTAACGGCTAACTTCCTTGAACATGCCAGGCCAATAGTATCTCCTTGCCAGTCGTGCGATGGTCTTGCGTATGCCTAAATGACCGGCACTAGGTTGATCATGGTTCTCTGATAGGACTTTTCGACGATCTGGGCGGCCCACATACAGCTTCCACGGATCTTCGTCGTCGTCGCCGATGTCGTGCGGTATGTGGCGTTAGAGCGCATCGTTGTTGAGCACATAGTCTGGATACTTCGTGGGTTCATTGGCGACCTTCTTCTTCTGGGCTTCCAGCCAACTGCAAATGTCACCGCCGGTGCCAAGTCTCCCGTTTACCTCCTCTGCATCTCTAGTCTGCCTCGACAGTGTGTCCGCGACTACATTGTATTTGCCCTTCCTGTATAATACTTCGTATGAATGCTGTTGCAGCTCCAGTGCCCAGCTTGCAATTCTTCCGGACGAGTTATCAATTCCATTGAGCCATTTCAGCGCCATGTGATCCGTGATAACTTTGAAGTCGTACCCCTCCAATTACGGCCTCATCTTTCGTACTGTCCAAACAATAGGCAGGCACTCTTTCTCCGTGGCCGAATAATTCTTCTCCGCCCCCTGTAGATGTCGACTTGCATATGCAATCACGCGCTCGCATCACTCTTGGTCCTGTGTCAATACTGCGCCGAGTCCGACATCACTGGCGTCCGTTTGCAACGTAAATTGCTTGCTAAAGTCTGGGCATGGCAGCACTGGTGCTTCCGTCAACTTCACCTTCAGCTCCTCGAACGCTTGCTCTTGCTCTGATCTCCTGAGCTATCGTTTTCCTTTTCTCAGCATACTCGCCAAAGGATGGGCGATCTTCGTGAAGTCAGGCACGAATCTTCTGTTCCAAGATGCCGTACCCAGGTATCTTCTCAGCTCCCTTATGTTCGTGGGCGGCTTGAGCTCCTTTATCGCCGCAACCTTGTCTGGGTCCGTCTTTATGCCCGTAAAGGTGACTAGATGTCCCAAATACTTCAGCTCGTTTTTGATAAAGTGGCACTTTTCCCTGTTGATGCGAAGATTAGCTTGCCGAAGGCGGTGAAAGACGCTGCTCAGATGCTGCTTGTGTTCGTCTTTGGACCTGCTTACTACCACGATGTTGTCTAGATAGGCGAATGCATTTGGTTCCATCTCAGGCCCGATGACTTGGTCTAAAAGTCTCTGGAAGGTGGCTGGTGCGGAGTGCAGACCAAATGGCCTCTGCCAGGAACAGTAAATGCTGTATATTCCCGGCTGCTTGGTTCCACCGGGACTTGCCAATACCCATTCTTGAGGTCGATTGTGCTGATGTACTGTGCTCCTCTCAGCTTTTCCAGGATGCAATTGATGCGTAGCAATGGACAGGCGTCGGGTATAGACTTCGCATTAACCTGGCGGTAGTTTATACACAGCCGCCAGTCGCCAGTCTTTTTCTTGGCGAGCACTATTGGCGAGCTGAGCGCGCTCTGTGAAGGCTCTATATAGTTCTGCTGCAGCAGGTCATCGAGTTGCTTGTTGATGATCGTCTGCATGTCCGGGTTCTTTGGATAGTAGCGTTGTTTGACTGGCGCTTCGTCCCTCATGTTTATTCACAAGGCTTGCCAAGCTGGTCACCCCAGTCATTGTTTCGAATAACTTTAATTGTCTGCTTAAGAAATTGTCAACGTCGCTGTCGTCCTCTTGCATTTCGCTTATTGTCCATAGCATGGTTCCAGTATCGCTGCTGTCGTCTGGATCTGATTTTAGCTCCACGCTCTGTCCAGCACATAGTAACCTTGCCCCTGCGTCTGCTAGGAAATCCATACCCAAGGTAGCATCAAGAATCTGGTGCACATTTTTCGGCTTCAAAGTTCAACGTTGGCTGTTAACGCAGTCTTCACTCGTAGTAGTGCGCCGTCAGCCAATCTTACCTTCATCTGGGTTGTCGTGGTGCGTGCTGTATCGCCTAAGCTGTCGACGAAATATTTCGAGACAAAACTGCGTGTAGCCCCGGTATCTGTCGTTGCGGTGATCGGTGTTCCGTTCAAACGAATGTCGGCCGTGAGATGACGTTGCGAGACTTTAAGCGGTGATTGGGCTTTTGTAACTGGATTTTTGCGACCCTCGATGTTCCCCTTTACACCTCAGGGCCTCTGGCGTTTCCCGTAAGCCTCTGGCAGCATTCGATGGTCTTTACTCCCTGTCTGCCGCACTTCCAGCAAAATAGAATGGTTGGGTTTCGGCACCCGCGTGCGAAGTGTCCATTTACCCCACAGCGACGGCACGCGGTGCTAGCGTTAAGATTCGCCTTGTTCTTTGTACTCCTTTGGATTTCCGGCTTCGAGTCAACAGCGCGGTGCTTGACTTGAACTTGATGTTGTTTTGCGGTGGCCCAATATGTTCTCGTATTGGTCGCACAATTCGGTCAACTCTTCCAGCGTTTTAAAATCGTGCCGCTTCACGTACGTCTGATATTCACGCCGGCTGTTCCTATAGATACGTTCGAGTTTCTTCTCCTCGGTGTAGTCCGTGTGACGCATCAATTTTTGCATAACTAGGATGTAATCCTTGAAGAGCTCGCCCGTGGCTTGGAAACGTTGCCGCACTTCATCATCGAGTCGTTCCTGGTACAGCGACGATAGGAAAAACTTTAGAAAATCCTTCTTGAATTCCTGCCAGCGCAACCAGGGCTTCTTGTTGTTGCGGAACCAGTCGAGTCCTTTGCCCTGCATGATCTCAGGCATGGCCCTGGGTAACATGACTAGCGAGAACCCGTAAGCGTTGGCTAACTCCTCCAAGCGTTCCACAAATTTAAGTGAGTTCATTCTGTTGTCGAAGCGTATGGACCACTTACGCACCTTGTCCATTACGTTATGAATCATCTGATGTTGTTCCGTTTGACTCGGCTGCTGCCCGTCTCTTGCTTGCGTCGGGACTGCCGCTTTCTGCTCTGCTACGCCCAATGCTTGGTGGACGCTTGGTGATGTTGTCGCATGTTCATAACTTGATGCTTGGTGCATAACACTACTGCCTGCTGTTGAGGTCGCTGGTGGCATCGCGAACTGAATCGTCGGCGGAGTCGTGCGTGTAACTGGAGATGGGCTGCGTGCGTACTGCCGTTCTAATTCCCGCAAGCGCTGTACTTCTTCTGCTTTGAGGTCCTCATTGTAGGTAAATGAGGAGAAAGTGTGCTTGAGGTCTTCTACTTTACCCTTGACTGCCAAGCCGAACTCCTCCATACATTTAACCAAGTCCTCCTGTCTGAGTGCTGCTATCCACCTTCGGACCATGATGCGCTTCGATGGATGCCTTGCCACTGCTAGTAAAAGTAATGCTTATTCACGCACAGTTTTTCTTTTCTTTCCTCTTGTAAGTGATGTCTCGTTTCTATCCTGAGCTGACTTGTTTAACCGGGTACCTGTTCGGGTCGTCTATAGCCTGGTTATGCTCGCGGGTGTGCAGGGTCGCACTCAAGAAAATTTGTAAATGATGAACCCGTATTTGGTGTTGTTAAACTTTATTTATTTTACTTCAGCTCTTAGGATTTAGCTTATTATTTAACCTATGGTGCTAAAAATTTGATTTTTTTTTCTTTGTAATACGTAACTGCGATGGCTTGTTGATTAGAACCCGTTACGCGAACTTTGTCCTGCGGGTTTCACGATTACTTTGATAATGCGTACTAGTTTTAACGCGACGGTGTTGCTACTTTTGGCGCAACAGTGTTTAATTTACTTGTACTTGATGCTTGTGATTCTGTATGAAATGGAACCGTTTGTTAAGATCGGCGTGGAATAAGCAGTAAGCAGAAGCTGCCACCGAGGGAGGGAGAGAGAGAGAGCTGTTCCTTAGAGAACAACAAGCGATTCTATAGCAAATCGACAAGTTGAACTACGCGAGAGCGGCTAACGAAGAGAACGACGAGCGATTCCATAGCAAATCGACAAGTCGAACTCAGCGAGAGCAGCTACGGAGAACAAAGAATAGAAGGGAGAGAGGGAGAGGGAAAGGGAGGGCTGTTCCTCAGAGAACAACAAGCGATTCCATAGCAAATCGACAAGTTGAACTCCGTGAGAGCGGCTAACGAAGAGAACGACGAGCGATTCCATAGCAAATCGACAAGTCGAACTCAGCGAGAGCGGCTACGGAGAACAAAGAATAGAAGGAAGAGAGGGAGAGGGAAAGGGAGGGCTGTTCCTCCGAGAACAACAAGCGATTCCATAGCAAATCGACGAGTTGAACTCCGCGAGAGGGGCTAACGAAGAGAACGACGAGCGATTCCATAGCAAATCGACAAGTCGAACTCAGCGAGAGCGGCTACGGAGAACAAAGAATAGAAGGAAGAGAGGGAGAGGAAAAGGGGCCTACTACTAGTTCCTGCTGATACCACGATTCAAGAAAGACTGACTTGCTGAGCGTTACTGTGCTCAATTTATTCTTCTCACTGTATTTTTGTTCCATGTGTTCGTTCGTTGCCTTGCCGCTGCGCGGGAAGTGTGGTCTCGCTTTAACTCCTCTGCTTATGATTATGTACTAGAAAACCGGTTTGTGTTTGTTATGTGATCTGTGCTTGAGTGCTCGCCGCTACCCGATTATCTGCAATGTGATACTGGGTGATTGTAATTTTGAAAGTTTAATTTTTACATCATAATTATGGGAATGCTATACGTGTTCTTAAAAAAATATGTACTTTATTGTTTCGTGTACAAGAGAAAACTTATAAATATAAATAGAAAAATGCATAAGTCGTGTCTACATAATGTAATAGTTTGTGCGCCTCATATCGATGCGCCGAAATGTGTCGTCACAGTGTTCGAAAAAAAAAAATGTATGCTGTGTCCATCTAATTCCACATAACGTGTGCCTTCGACCCGTAACGTGTGGCTTCGCGTAACCAAAGGATTTCGTCCGGATTTTTTTACTCAATCTATATTGCACTAAACTACTCTAAAATTATAACTACATAGTAAATATTACAGTTGTTATCACTAAATCTTAAACTACTATTGCGTTAACTATCATCTAATATTGCACTAGGTAATAATTACATCTAATGGTAAAAGAAAATATCACAGAAAGAAAAATAAATTAATAATAAATAATAAAGGTCAAGTCTAGCATTTACAAAAACGAGTCAAGTGAGTTAAAACTAAAGAAAAATAAATACAAAAATAATAACTAGCTTAAAAAAAAAAATAGTCAAAACTAAAAACTAGAAATCTCACTACATACAACATGCATTACGACACAAACAAATCCTTAGCGTGGTATACTCCCAGCTTCTTCCCACCAAGTGTGCCGAGCTCGTACAACGAGTTGCCAACTCTACTTAAAATTACACATTTAATGTTGGCTGGCACCAGGCTTGGCCTTGCAACCGTCAATGATGGTACTATGTTTAAAATTTCGACGGCATACCACTTGTCCAACTTGAAAATTTACATCCCTACTACGCGTGTTATACGCCTTGGTGCATTTTTCGTGAGCCATCTGTAATGCTTCAGAAATCCTTTTACGAATCAAACTTAGTTTATCCGCTTGGCTCACGACTGCTAAATCTTCACCTTTCACAGAGCTCACACGACGCATTATCTCATAGGAGTTTGCGTGTTGCATGTGAGCCCCAAACACGGCGTAGTAGGGTGCCAAACCGATTGAACGGTAGACAACACTTCTTAGCGCAAATGCTGCGTCACTAATATGCAGGTCCCAGTTTCGTTGGTTCTCTCCTACAAACGAACGCACAATTTGCAAAACTGAACGGTTTAATCTTTCAGCTGCGTTCGCTTGAAGAGAGTAGAATCCTGTTCTGACATGTTTAACTCCATATTTTTCTAAAAACTCCTTAAACATGCCAAAAACGAACTGTTTCTTTTTTCACCACCAAACGCGTCCCGTTACATAGTTTTGGGAGGGTTTTACATGGATTGTATTGAAAAGTATATAAGTTTCCTGAATAATGGTGTACATAATATTGTAGTTTGTGAAGCAATAATATTCTGTTGAAAAAAATGGGCGGGCCACGCCTCCTTTTTACCCATCCACCCAGTATTGCAATATATTTTTATACCCTACACCTAAATTTTGAGAGTAAACGCACTTAGTACCGGTGTTTGTAACGCACAGAAATAGTTAAGCAGCTATAATTATAGTTCATCTTATATATCTTATGTACACGAGTATATATGCAGCTTTAAGGTGTAGGGTATTTCGGCTACAGCCCGGCTGTAGACAACACCTTTACTAGTTTTTGTTGTAATTTTTGCTTCAATAGTTGACAATGCCAGTGATTTTGCATATCAGAGGAGGAAGAGAAGCTGATATTTCTGTTTATGATTTTTGTGCTTCGATCATTTGGCGAATGAATATATACTTCTCGATAAGAATCGATTGCATTTTTCTTCTTATTATTTTCTTCTTTTGCTTTAGTTTAAAATAACAAAATTTTTGTCTTTTCTCTTAAAGGCAAAAATAAAGAGTGTAACGATGCTTTTCCTCTCTCGCCTGGATATCACTCAGTCCAGTCCGAGGTCTCGTCCAGTTATTTATTGATTTGAAGGGAATACACCGATTTCGATACTAACAACTTTATTTGCTAAATCTTGACAGTAGTTACAATAGTTTGCAATATGCTTAGAGATACGTTTTAGCTAAGATAAGTTTTATTTAACAAGTTTACAATCGTTTGTCTGAAACAGAGTTTATGATTAAGAGCCTGAAACAGAGTTTATGATCGTTAGGCTGAAACAGAGTTTATGATCATTAAGATGAAACAGAGTTTATGATTAAGAGCCTGAAACAGAGTTTATGATCGTTAGGCTGAAACAGATTTTATGATTAAAAGTCTGAAACAGAGTTTATGATCATTAGGCTGGAACAGAGTTTATGATTAAAAGCATGTCGATTATTTGGTTATCTTACAAATCTGTGCTGAAAAGAGACTTTGATTAGTGTGTCCACTGTCGCGGAGTATAATCCCAACAGGCCGACAAGACGTTAAATATAGATAGCCGCGGAGTATAAACCCAACAGACCGGCTGTCCACTGTCGCGGAGTATAAACCCAACAGACCGACAGGGCGTTAAATATAGATAGCCGCGGAGTATAAACCCAACAGACTGGCTGTCCACTGTCGCGGAGTATAAACCCAACAGACCGACAGGGCTTTGTAACTATGTAGTTACGCTTGGAAGAAACGACGTTTCTTATGTTTCTTACCCGATTCAAGCCTCCACGATGTTGTAGCTGATGTTGTAGATTTATGACGCGGCGTTGATGCGGCGGCGTAGATGTGTCGTCGACTGCGGCGTTGACTGCGGCGTCGACTGAGACGTTTACTGCGGCGTCGACTGAGACGTTTACTGCGGGGTCGACTGAGACGTCGACTGCGACGTTGGCTGCGGCGTCGACTGAGATGTTGACTGCGACGTCGACTGAGACGTTGACTGAGACGTCGACTGAGACGTCGACTGCGACGTAGACTGTGACGTTAACTGCGACGTCGACTGTGGCGTCGACTGAGACGTTGACTGCGACGTCGGCTGAGGTCCTTGCGATAACTAAGAGTCCTTGCGATGCCGACTTGAGGTCCTTGCGATGCTGACTGTGAGTCCGTACGATGCCGACTTGAGGTCCTTGCGATGCTGACTGCGAGTCCTTGCGATGCCGACTTGAGGTCCTTGCGATACTGACTGTCTACGGGTGTGGTTTCGAAATTACTGTTCACGGGTGTGTTTTCTGAACGACTGTCCACGGGTGTGGTTTCTGAACGACTGTCCACGGGTGTGATTTCTGAACGACTGTCCACAGGTGTGGTTTCTGAACGACTGTCTCGATCTACTGAGTGCGCGCTCTTTTATACTCTGCTCCTCATTCTGTGAGGAGCTTTAAAGCTTTTTCCGAACTTCGGTTTTGTTCGCTGGAAATGATGCGATATGTTTGTCACTTCCAGTGTTTACGAGCTATTCAGCAAACTCGTTTGACTAGTTTTCTCTATTTACTTTGCGAAAACGAGTTTGCTGTGCTTTGTCCTTGACTTTGATGCTGAGTGTACTTCTTTGTATGAACGTTAAATTTTATCAGCAAAATTTATCGTTACATTTCCCCCTTGTTTCGCATGGCCTAGGGGCCTGGCGGAAGACTGCTGTGATGAATGCTGCGGTGTTTCGTTGCCTTCGCCAGGTGTCTTGTTGTCTGAGCCGGTATAGATTCGTCGTTGATTAAAATGGCTTATTTGTTTTCAATTTTCTTAGTTTTGTACTTTAATTAAAATTTAATCTTAAATTTTTTTTTTCTTATTCCTTATTTTTACATGTTCGTTTTTTCTATTGGTAAAATCTTTGCTTTCTGATTACAATTTTAAATTCATTTTAGTTCAGTTAAATTAATCATCGTTCTCTGAATCTAGTTCTGTGTTTGCCCTAATCTTTACCTTGACATAGTTTTTTTTTTTTTTTGGTTTATTAAATTCATTTTTCATTTCCGTCAATTCCGATTGGATTACCTTCTTATTTTTTGTTCTTGCTTAAATCTTTGCTCTAATATATACATTTTGTTTTCTTATACTATAACCTTTTTACTCTAATGTTGTTTTCTTTCCTGACTTAATAACTTTGATTTTCATTTGCATTAGTTTACATTTCATATATACATATTTATTTTTATTATGTATATTTCTACTCGAATTTTGTTCTATTCTTGCTTCTCTTTTTTGTTTCTTATAGTTAAATTTACTGTGTTTAAAATGTTCTTTAAAATTAATGACAATGGTACGTCTGTATCGTTATTCTGGCGATGGCAGGTTCTCGATGTTTACAGTGCCGCTCCGTGATGAGGTGATTTTCTATCTCATTGAGTTTCGTAATACATTAACACACTGTTTCTTTTCTGCACTTAAATTTTCAGGGTCGTGTACTGTGAGGGGGAAGTTTCCGTTATCCTTTGGTCGAGTTGTGATGTTGATTTGCTGGTGTTGTTTCATAATTTTTTCTCTTCTAAAGCGTTGTGCATTACCCCTGTAGGAAATCGGCGTCTTCTGCAGGCGGCGGCGATTCCTCTGAATATATTACGGCGTGCTGAAATCTGTTGCTTGGTTCTGCTGATTGGTTAGCTGCCGTTCGTCGCTAATCGCTGAGGTATCTAAGTTGTCTGCATTTTCTCGGCGGTGATATAATATCTGAAAGAAACGAGTAAACTAGAAATTTTGGATGACAACATGAAATTAAATGTTTTATATGCCATTCATGACAATCGTTGTTGTTGCTCCCGCAGTCATGTATTTTCTTTGAGTAGTTTGCAATTACTGCTGTGGCGTCGGTTTGCGCCGTCCACTTGTATCGACGGTGACATACGGTTTTAAATCGCTAACGTGAACCGTGTGCATTTTGGCATGTTTTTTTATTTTTTATTTATTTATTTATTTATAATTGCTAACCATTGTAAGATATAATCTTATAAATTAATGGTAGCCTTGAAAACAATCAGAGAGTTACTTAAAACGAACTTAAATTAAAATTTAAAAGAAAATAAGGAAAGGAAGCAAAGGAAGCATGTTTTAAATCTTTTATCTTTGCAATGACCGGTGATATAAATGATATTACTCTGAAGGGTCCTTTGTACTTGGGTGCGAGTTTTCCAGCGAAGTAATGTATTCCTTTCGATAAAGTGTGTTGTTTGGCGAACACCAATTCTCCAATCTTGGCTAACCACTGTCGACGCCTCAGATTGTAGTATCTGTCTTGGTCAGCTGTTGCTTGTGCCTGTCTGCCTCGTACAATTTCGAAGACTTCTCTTAGTTGTTTTGCTCTTGTGTTGGCGCTTTGTTCCGGTTGTCCAGTTCCTTGTGTCTCCTCATCAAATAGCGCTGCTGGCAGTCGCGGTTCCCGTCCTTGAACCAGGAATGCAGGGCTGAAGCCCGTCGTCTCTGACCTGCAAGAGTTTATAGCGAGCATTACCTCTGGTAGGCTTTCGTCCCATTTGCGCTGTTCTCCGGCTGTTAGCTGTGCGATCATAGTCTTCACTGTCTTGTTGACGCGTTCCGTGGGATTTTCTTGTGGTGTATAAGGCGCGGTGAACTGGTGTTTGACTCCAATGTCTGCAAGAAAATCTTTGAAGTGTTTACTTTTAAACTGCTTTCCATTGTCGGTGACGAGTACTTTAGGCACGCCAAATCTCGCTAGAATCCGCTCTCTAAATCGTTTTAGTAAGTTATCGATAGTGGCTTTCCGAAGTGGTATTATTTCAGTCAATTTCGTGAACTTGTCAAAGAAGATTAATAATGGCGTATTTCCATGTACGGAACGTGGCAGTGGACCGATGAAATCGGCACACACGATTGCCCAGGGCTCCTCTGCTAGCTGCATCAACATCTTACCTGCTTGCTGTCGTTGTTGTGTTTTATACCGTTGACATGAGTCGCAACGGCGGACGTAGAGGCTAATATCGCGCATCATACCTGGCCAATTGTAGCGATTCATAATTCGTGCTGTTATTTTTCGGATTCCTAAGTATTGGGGCGCTTATCAGCGATTTCTTGAGATTTTCAAACGCCTCCTGTTGTTCGGACTGCCACTTACAGTGTTTCCCTTTTTTCAGCAGATTGGTCATTGGATGAACTATCGTTGCAAACTCGGGTACAAAGCGTCTGTACCATGATGCAATTCCTAAGCATCGTCGTAGTTCACGTAGATTCTTCGGTGGTTCGAGCGCTTCCATCGCCGCGATCTTCTCCGGGTCGGTTTGAATGCCATGCTCACTTAACACATGTCCCAAGTATTTTGTTTCCTTCTGGAAAAACCTGCATTTGTCTACGTTGAGCTTCAGGTTCGCGTTCCGTAAGCGTCTAAAAACCCCTTTGAGATGTAGCATGTATTCCTCCTTCGTTGCGCTTGTTACGATTATGTCGTCCAAGTAGGCGAAAGCGTTGGGCTCCAATTCTGGAGCGATCACATTATCGAGAGCTCGTTGAAACGTCGCAGGTGCAGAGTGTAGTCCAAACGGCATGACCTTCCACTGAATGAGACCTCGGCCGGGAACGGTGAAGGCTGTGTAGGGTTTACTGCTTTCCTCCATCGGAATCTGCCAATAACCATTTTTTAAGTCAAGCGTACTGATGAATCTTGCGTTCCTAAGTCGGTCGAGTATGTGTTGATTGCGCGGCAACGGGTAAGCGTCCGATCTCGATCGAGAGTTCAATTAGCGGTAATCTATACATAGACGCCAAGTGCCGGTCTTCTTCTTTACCAAGACGATCGGCGCACTGAAGTCGCTTGTCGATGGTTCAATGCATTCCTTTTGGATTAATTCATCCACCTCTTTATGAATAATTTCCTGCATGGCTGGATTCCGAGGCACGTAGCGCTGTTTGATTGGTTTGTCGTCTATCATCGTGATTCTATGGGATGTAATGTTCGTTGGACCTTCTAGTCTCTCAAATATCTGTAATTCCTTCCGCAGGGTGGTTTCTGTGTCTTCGGATGTGTGCTGATTCTCCTTGTCGTCACCTTCGCTGTCGGCGCATGTATTGATTACCATTGTCTCTGATGGTTGGTGAGCATCTCGAAAGTTCAAAGTGAACTCTCCGCAAGTCAAGCTGGCTCCAACGTTTGCAAGGAAATCCATTCCCAGGAGTAAGTTGTCCACTGCACCTGGAAGGATAAGCAACATGGTACGAATCGTGTCCTGCCCTAAAGTGAATAGCGTGTCAAGATAATGTGTCACTGTTCCCTGTGAACCATCGGCCATCCGTATGTATCGCGGCGCCGTGAGCGGTTTTCGGTCTATTCCGAGGGACTGCTCCATTCGAGTGCTAACAAAGCTGCGTGTTGCTCCAGTGTCAACTGTTGCATCCACCGATCATCCTTCAACCTTGATCTTTGCTATCAGTTGGCCCTTATGGCAGCGTAACACTTCTTTTTTTTTAGAGAGGATGTCTGCCCTGGTCCCGCCGAGTCTCAGATCTGGCGGGGGCGCTCTGCGTTTCCCTGATGGTTCTCCTGTCTTCCACTAGGACGGCGATAGCAGCAATCGATGCTCCGAACTCCTAGTTTTCCGCACGTCTAACAAAACAACCGTTGCGGATTTCGACAGTTTCTCTGGTGGTGTCCATCTTGGCCGCAGCGTCGGCACGCGGTGCTGGTGTTAATGGGTCGTGCTTCAGGTTGCGTGATTTCCATGTGCCTCTCGTTGTGTACTCTGTTCATTAGTGGCATGTTTACGTAACGTGCTCTTGGTGCAGGTTGACGAGGTTCATCATGTGGGCGACTGCTCTGGCGCATCGTCTCGTCTGGCTTCCCCTGGATACACTCTAAGTCCTCCACTAGACTGACTAATTCGTCGAGGCTCGAAAAGTCCCTCCTCTTTATATAAAGTTGAAATTCTTGTCGCGAATTTCGAAACACTCGTTCTAGTTTTTGCGCCTCTGTGAAGTTTGCTGTTCGCATAAGATCGCAGATGTCCAATACAAAGTCTTTAAAAGATTCTCGCTGTAAGAAACGCTGTTTTGAAGTTGTTCCAGCTTCCCCAGTCGCGTTGATTATTTCTTAGCCATATGAGTGCACGATCGCGAAGTAGTTCCGGCATCATCTGAGGTAAATTATCTATGGGTAACCGGTAAACTCCGGTCAATTCTTCGACCCTTTCAATAAAAAGTAACGGGACCTTGCCACCGTCGTATCTGCTTGCTTGGTCCATCGTCATTTCCCGTGGGCTCGTGTATATCAGATTCCGCCTGGGTTCGGTTAGTATGTGTTCGCTAGCTGTGGGCATCGATAGGAGAAATTCCTTTTCTCCAAGCTTAGGTGAAGCCGATCTTGTCTGTGTCTCGTTCCGATCATCGCCTGATCGTGGCTGGCATGCCGGCGATGGCCCTCGGGCCGCGGTGTGCGCTGCCTCTAACTCCAGCAAGCGCGCGTGTACCACAGGACCCTTCTCGGCTGCTATTACGAAAGCGACGAACTGTTTTCTTAGTTCATCGGCGTTTCCTGTTTCGTCTAATTCGAACTCCTTGGCGTATTCGATAAGTTCGTCTTTTCGCAGTGTGTATATCCATGAACGCTTCGACATTTTATTCCGATCCTTGTTGAATTCGTTGTTCGCAAGTTATTAAATATTCGGCGTATTCGATCAGTTCGTCTTTTCGCAGTGTGTATATCCATGAACGCTTCGACATTTTTTTCCGATCCTTGTTGAATTCGTTGTTCGCAAGTTATTAAATATTCGGTGCACTAGGTCCCTGTTCGGGCGCCACTGTAACGATGCTTTTCCTCTCTCGCCTGTATATCACTCAGTCCAGTCCAAGGTCTCGTCCAGTTATTTATTGATTTGAACGCAACACCGATTTCGATACTAATAACTTTATTTGATAAATCTTGACAGTAGTTACAATAGTTTGCAATATGTTTAGAGATACGTTTTAGCTAAGATAAGTTTTATTTAACAAGTTTACAATCGTTTGTCTGAAACAGAGTTTATGATTAAGAGCCTGAAACAGAGTTTATGATCGTTAGGCTGAAACAGAGTTTATGATTAAAAGTCTGAAACAGAGTTTATGATCATTAAGCTGGAACAGAGTTTATGATTAAAAGCATGTCGATTATTTGGTTATCTTACAAATCTGTGCTGAAAAGAGACTTTGATTAGTGTGTCCACTGTCGCGGAGTATAAACCCAACAGGCCGACAGGACGTTAAATATAGATAGCCGCGGAGTATAAACCTAACAGACCGGCTGTCCACTGTCGCGGAGTATAAACCCAACAGACCGACAGGGCGTTTAATAAATATAGCCGCGGAGTACAAACCCAACAGACCGGCTGTCCACTGTCGCAGAGTATAAACCCAACACACCGAAAGGGCTTTAAATATAGATAGCCGCGGAGTATAAACCCACATACCGGCTGTCCACTGTCGCGGAGTATAAACCCAACAGACCGACAGGGCGTTAAATATAGATAGCCGCGGCGTATAAACCGAACAGAGCGGCTGTCCACTGTCGCGGAGTATAAACCCAACAGACCGACAGGGCGTTAAATATAGATAGCCGCAGAGTATAAACCAAACAGAGCGGCTGTCCACTGTCGCGGAGTATAAACCCAACAGACCGACAGGGCGTTAAATATAGATAGCCGCGGAGTATAAACCCAACAGACCGGCTGTCCACCGTCGCGGAGTATAAACCCAACAGACCGACAGGACTTTGTAACTATGTAGTTACGCTTGGAAGAAACGACGTTTCTTATGTTTCTTACCCGATTCAAGCCTCCACGATGTTGTAGCTGATGTTGTAGATTTATGACGCGGCGGCGTAGATCCGGCGGCGTTGACTGCGGCGTCGGCTAAGACGTTTACTTCGGCGTCGACTGCGACGTTGACTGCGGCGTCGACTGCGACGTTGACTGAGGCGTCGACTGAGACGTTGACTGCGACGTCGACTGAGACGTTGACTGCGACGTCGACTGAGACGTTGACTTCGACGTAGACTGAGACGTAGACTGAGACGTAGACTGAGACGTTGACTGCGACGTCGACTGTGGCGTCGACTGAGACGTTGACTTCGACGTCGACTGAGACGTTGACTTCGACGTCGGCTCAGGTCCTTGCGATATTGAATACGAGTAATTGCGATGCCGACTTGAGGTCCTTGCGATGCTGACTGTGAGTCCTTACGATGCCGACTTGAGGTCCTTGCGATGCTGACTGCGAGTCCTTGCGATGCGGACTTGAGGTCCTTGCGATACTGACTTTCTACGGGTGTTGTTTCGAAACTACTGTTCACGGGTGTGGTTTCTGAACGACTGTCCACGGGTGTGGTTTCTGAACGACTGTCCACGGGTGTGATTTCTGAACGACTGTCCACGGGTGTGGTTTCTGAACGACTGTCTCGATCTACTGAGTGCGCGCTCTTTTATACTCTGCTCCTCATTCTGTGAAGAGCTTTAAATCTTTGTCCGAACTTCGGGTTTGTTCGCTGGAAATGATGCGATATGTTCGTCACTTCCAGTGTTTACGAGCTATTCAGCAAACTCGTTTGACTAGTTTTCTCTATTTACTTTGCGAAAACAAGTTTGCTGTGCTTTGTCCTTGACTTTGATGCTGAGTGTACTTCTTTGTTTGAACGTTAAATTTTATCAGCAAAATGTATCGTTACATTTCCCCCTTGTTTCGCCTGGCGTGGGGGCCTGGCGGAAGACTGCTGTGATGAATGTTGCGGTGTTTCGTTGCCTTCGCCAGGTGTCTTGTTGTCTGAGCCGGTATAAATTTTTTTTTCCTTATTCCTTATTTTTACATGTTCGTTAAATTAATCATCGTTCTCTGAATCTAGTTCTGTGTTTGCCCTAATCTTTACTTTGACATAGTTTTTTTTTTTTTTTTTGGTTTATTAAATTCATTTTTCATTTCCGTCAATTCCAATTGGATTACTTTCTTATTTTTTGTTCTTGCTGAAATCTTTGCTCTAATATATACATTTTGTTTTCTTATACTATAACCTTTTTACTCTAATGTTGTTTTCTTTCCTGACTTAATAACTTTGATTTTCATTTGCATTAGTTTACATTTCATATATACATATTTATTTTTATTATGTATATTTCTACTCGAATTTTGTTCTATTCTTGCTTCTCTTTTTTGTTTCTTATAGTTAAATTTACTGTGTTTAAAATGTTCTTTAAAATTAATGACAATGGTACGTCTGTATCGTTATTCTGGCGATGGCAGGTTCTCGATGTTTACAGTGCCGCTCCGTGATGAGGTGATTTTCTATCTCATTGAGTTTCGTAATACATTAACACACTGTTTCTTTTCTGCACTTAAATTTTCAGGGTCGTGTACTGTGAGGGGGAAGTTTCCGTTATCCTTTGGTCGAGTTGTGATGTTGATTTGCTCGCGTTGTTTCATAATTTTTTTCTCTTCTAAAGCGTTGTGCATTACCCCTGTAGGAAATCGGCGTCTTCTGCATGCGGCGGCGATTCCTCTGAATATATTACGGCGTGCTGAAATCTGTTGCTTGGTTCTGCTGATTGGTTAGCTCCCGTTCGTCGCTAATCGCTGAGGTATCTAAGTTGTCTGCATTTTCTCGGAATTGATTTGCAATTGTACTGCGTCATTATAACTAATAAAATCGTAGCTTGATTAACGGCGGTGATATAATATCTGAAAGAAACGAGTAAACTAGAAATTTTTGATGAAACATGAAATTAAATGTTTATTATGCCATTCATGACAATCGTTGTTGTTGCTCCCGCAGTCATGTATTTTCTTTGATATATATAATCATATATATATATATAGAAGATATAATCTTATAAATTAATGGTAGCCTTGAAAACAATCAGAGAGTTACTTAAAACGAACTTAAATTAAAATTTAAAAGAAAATAAGGAAAGGAAGCAAAGGAAGCATCTTTTATCCTTGCAATGACCGGTGATATAAATGATATTACTCTGAAGGGTCCTTTGTACTTGGGTGCGAGTTTTGCAGCGAAGTAATCTATTCCTTTCGATAAATTGTGTTGTTTGGCTAACACCAATTCTCCAATCTTCGGTAACCACTGTCGACGCCTCAGATTGTAGTATCTGGCTTGGTCAGCTGTTGCTTGTGTCTGTCTGCCTCGTACAATTTCGAAGACTTCTCTTAGTTGTTTTGCTCTCGTGTTGGCGCTTTGTTCCGGTTGTCCAGTTCCTTGTGTCTCCTCATCAAATAGCGCTGCTGGCAGTCGCGGTTCCCGTCCTTGAACCAGGAATGCAGGGCTGAAGCCCGTCGTCTCTGACCTGCAAGAGTTTATAGCCAGCATTACCTCTGGTAGGCTTTCGTCCCATTTGCGCTGTTCTCCGGCTGTTAGCTGTGCGATCATAGTCTTCACTGTCTTGTTGACGCGTTCAGTGGGATTTTCTTGTGGTGTATAAGGCGCGGTGAACTGGTGTTTGACTCCAATGTCTGCAAGAAAATCTTTGAAGTGTTTACTTTTAAACTGCTTTCCATTGTCGGTGACGAGTACTTTAGGCACGCCAAATCTCGCTAGAATCCACTCTCTAAATCCTTTTAGTAAGTTATCGATAGTGGCTTTCCGAAGTGGTATTATTTCAGTCCATTTCGTGAACTTGTCAAAGAAGATTAATAATGGCGTATTTCCATGTACGGAGCGTGGCAGTGGACCGATGAAATCGGCACACACGATTGCCCAGGGCTCCTCTGCTAGCTGCGTCAACATCTTACCTGCTTGCTGTCGTTGTTGTGTTTTATACCGTTGACATGAGTCGCAACGGCGGACGTAGAGGCTAATATCGCGCATCATACCTGGCCAATTGTAGCGATTCATAATTCGTGCTGTTATTTTTCGGATTCCTGAGTATTGGGGCGCTTATCAGCGATTTCTTGAGATTTTCAAACGCCTCCTGTTGTTCGGACTGCCACTTCCAGTGTTTCCCTTTTTTCAGCAGATTGGTCATTGGATGAACTATCGTTGCAAACTCGGGTACAAAGCGTCTGTACCATGATGCAATTCCTAAGCATCGTCGTAGTTCACGTAGATTCTTCGGTGGTTCGAGCGCTTCTATCGCCGCGATCTTCTCCGGGTCGGCTTGAATGTCATGCTCACTTAACACATGTCCCAAGTATTTTGTTTCCTTCTGGAAAAACTCGCATTTGTCTATGTTGAGCTTCAGGTTCGCGTTCCGTAAGCGTCCAAAAACCTCTTTGAGATGTAGCATGTGTTCCTCCGTCGTTGCGCTTGTTACGATTATGTCATCCAAGTAGGCGAAAGCGTTGGGCTCCAATTCTGGACCGATCACCTTATCGAGAGCTCGTTGAAACGCAGAGTGTAGTCCAAACGGCATGACCTTCCACTGAAAGAGACCTCGGCCGGGAACGGTGAAGGCTGTGTAGGGTTTACTGCTTTCCTCCATCGGAATCTGCCAATAACCATTTTTTAAGTCAAGCGTACTGATGAATCTTGCGTTCCTAAGTCGGTCGAGTATGTGTTGATTGCGCGGCAACGGGTAAGCGTCCGGTCTCGATCGAGAGTTCAATTGGCGGTAATCTATACATAGACGCCAAGTACCGGTCTTCTTCTTTACCAAGACGATCGGCGCGCTGAAGTCGCTTGTCGATGGTTCAATGCATTCCTTTTGGATTAATTCGTCCACCTCTTTATGAGTAATTTCCTGAATCGCTGGATTCCGAGGCACGTAGCGCTGTTTGATTGGTTTGTCTTCTATCATCGTGATTCTATGGGATGTAATGTTCGTTGGACCTTCTAGTCTCTCAAATATCTGTAATTCCTTCCGCAGGGTGGTTTCTGTGTCTTCGCTGTCGGCGTATGTATTGATTACCATTGTCTCTGATGGTTGGTGAGCATCTCGAAAGTTCAAAGTGAACTCTCCGCAAGTCAAGCTGGCTCCAACGTTTGCAAGGAAATCCATTCCCAGGAGTAAGTTGTCCACTGCACCTGGAAGGATAAGCAACATGGTACGAATCGTGTCCTGCCCTAAAGTGAATATCGTGTCAAGATAATGTGTCACTGTTCCCTGTGAACCATCGGCCATCCGTATGTATCGCTGCGCCGTGAGCGGTTTTCGGTCTATTCCGAGGGACTGCTCCATTCGAGTGCTAACAAAGCTGCGTGTTGCTCCAGTGTCCACTGTTGCATCCACCCATCGTCCTTCAACCTTGATCTTTGCTATCAGTTGGCCCTTATGGCAGCGTAACACTTCTTTTTTTCAGAGAGGATGTCTGCCCTGGTCCCGCCGAGTCTCAGATCTGGCGGGGGCGCTCTGCGTTTCCCTGATGGTTCTCCTGTCTTCCACTAGGACGGCGATAGCAGCAATCGATGCTCCGAACTCCTAGTTTTCCGCACGTCTAACAAAACAACCGTTGCGGATTTCGACAGTTTCTCTGGTGATGTCCATCTTGGCCACAGCGTCGGCACGCGGTGCTGGTGTTGATGGGTCGTGCTTCAGGTTGCGTGATTTCCATGTGCCTCTCGTTGTGTACTCTGTTCGTTAGTGGCATGTTTACGTAACGTGCTCTTGGTGCAGGTTGACGAGGTTCATCATGTGGGCGACTGCTCTGGCGCATCGTCTCGTCTGGCTTCCCCTGGATACACTCTAAGTCCTCCACTAGACTGACTAATTCGTCAAGGCTCGAAAAGTCCCTCCTCTTTATATAAAGTTGAAATTCTTGTCGCGAATTTCGAAACACTCGTTCTAGTTTTTGCGCCTCTGTGAAGTTTGCTGTTCGCATAAGATCGCAGATGTCCAATACAAAGTCTTTAAAAGATTCTCGCTGTCGCTGCGTGCGCATTCGAATTCGGTCCTCTATTTGTTCGAAGTACCTGCTCGACAGAAAGAATTTAAGAAACGCTGTTTTGAAGTTGTTCCAGTTTCCCCAGTCGCGTTGATTATTTCTTAGCCATATGAGTGCACGATCGCGAAGTAGTTCCGGCATCATCTGACGTAAAGTATCTATGGGTAACCGGTAAACTCCGGTCAATTCTTCGACCCTTTCAATAAAAAGTAACGGGACCTTGCCACTGTCGTATCTGCTTGTTTGGTCCATCGTCATTTCCCGTGGTCTCGTGTATATCAGATTCCGCCTGGGTTCGGTTAGTATGTGTTCGCTAG
Organism: Thecophora atra; assembly: GCA_937620795.1. Classification (NCBI taxonomy): domain Eukaryota; kingdom Metazoa; phylum Arthropoda; class Insecta; order Diptera; family Conopidae; genus Thecophora; species Thecophora atra. The sequence continues at coordinate 5,775,914 of CALMKQ010000008.1, read as the reverse complement.
CTGTGGGCATCGATAGGAGAAATTCCTTTTCACCAAGCTTAGGTGAAGCCGATCTTGTCTGTGTCTCGTTCCGATCATCGCCTGATCGTGGCTGGCATGCCGGCGATGGCCCTCGGGCCGCGGTGTGCGCTGCCTCTAACTCCAGCAAGCGCGCGTGTACCACAGGATCCTTCTCGGCTGCTATTACGAAAGCGACGAACTGTTTTCTTAGTTCATCGGCGTTTCCTGTTTCGTCTAATTCGAACTCCTTGGCGTATTCGATCAGTTCGTCTTTTCGCAGTGTGTATATCCATGAACGCTTCGACATTTTTTTCCGATCCTTGTTGAATTCGTTGTTCGCAAGTTATTAAATATTCGGTGCACTAGGTCCCTGTTCGGGCGCCACTGTAACGATGCTTTTCCTCTCTCGCCTGGATATCACTCACTCCAGTCCAAGGTCTCGTCCAGTTATTTATTGATTTGAACGCAATACACCGATTTCGATACTAACAACTTTATTTGATAAATCTTGACAGTAGTTACAATAGTTTGCAATATGCTTAGAGATACGTTTTAGATAAGATAAGTTTTATTTAACAAGTTTACAATCGTTTGTCTGAAACAGAGTTTATGATTAAGAGCCTGAAACAGAGTTTATGATCGTTAGGCTGAAACAGAGTTTATGATCATTAGGCTGAAACAGAGTTTATGATTAAGAGCCTGAAACAGAGTTTATGATCGTTAGGCTGAAACAGAGCTTATGATTAAAAGTCTGAAACAGAGTTTATGATCATTAAGCTGGAACAGAGTTTATGATTAAAAGCATGTCGATTATTTGGTTATCTTACAAATCTGTGCTGAAAAGAGACTTTGATTAGTGTATCCACTGTCGCGGAGTATAAACCCAACAGACCGGCTGTCCACTGTCGCGGAGTATAAACCCAACAGACTGACAGGGTGTTAAATATAGATAGCCGCAGAGTATAAACCCAACAGACCGGCTGTCCACTGTCGCGGAGTATAAACCCAACAGACCGACAGGGCGTTAAATATAGATAGCCGCGGAGTATAAACCCAACAGACCGGCTGTCCACTGTCGCGGAATATAAACCCAACAGACCGACAGGGCTTTGTAACTATGTAGTTACGCTTGGAAGAAACGACGTTTCTTATGTTTCTTACCCGATTCAAGCCTCCACGATGCTGTAGCTGATGTTGTAGATTTATGACGCGGCGGCGTAGATCCGCCGGCGTTGACTGCGGCGTCGACTAAGACGTTTACTGCGACGTCGACTGAGACGTTGACTGCGACGTCGACTGAGGTCCTTGCGATATTGAATACGAGTAATTGCGATGCCGACTTGAGGTCCTTGCGATGCTGACTGTGAGTCCTTACGATGCCGACTTGAGGTCCTTGCGATGCTGACTGCGAGTCCTTGCGATGCCGACTTGAGGTCCTTGCGATACTGACTGTCTACGGGTGTGGTTTCGAAATTACTGTTCACGGTTGTGGTGTCTGAACGACTGTCCACGGGTGTGGTTTCTGAACGACTGTCCACGGGTGTGATTTCTGAACGACTGTCCACGGGTGTGGTTTTTGAACGATTGTCTCGATCTACTGACTGCGCGCTCTTTTATACTCTGCTCCTCATTCTGTGCGGAGCTTTAAGGCTTTTTCCGAACTTCGGTTTTGTTCGCTGGAAATGATGCGATATGTTCGTCACTTCCAGTGTTTACGAGCTATTCAGCAAAATCGTTTGACTAGTTTTCTCTATTTACTTTGCGAAAACGAGTTTGCTGTGCTTTGTCCTTGACTTTGATGATGAGTGTACTTCTTTGTATGAACGTTAAATTTTATCAGCAAAATTTATCGTTACATTTCCCCGTTGTTTCGCCTGGCCTGGGGGCCTGGCGGAAGACTGCTGTGATGAATGCTGCGGTGTTTCGTTGCCTTCCCCAGGTGTCTTGTTGTCTGCGCCGGTATAGATTCGTCGTTGATAAAATGCCTTATTTGTTTCCAATTTTCTTAGTTTTGTACATTAATTAAAATTTAATCTAAAATTTTTTTTTTCCTTATTCCTTATTTTTACATGTTCGTTTTTTCTATTGGTAAAATCTTTGCTTTCTGATTACAATTTTAAATTCATTTTAGTTCAGTTAAATTAATCATCGTTCTCTGAATCTAGTTCTGTGTTTGCCCTAATCTTTACTTTGACATAGCTTTTTATACCCTACAACTTAAGGTTGAGGGTATATTCACTTTCTACCGGAGTGTGTAACGCATAGAACTAGACAAGATAGGTATGGAAAAGTATATATATTCTTGATCAGCATCACCACCGAAATTGAAATAACGATGTCTGTCCGTCTGTCTGTCTGTCTGTCTGTCCGTTGAAATCACGATCACAGGAGAACGGATTAAGATTTCAAAATGAAATTTGGCAAAAATATTCGTTGCTATGTTGGGGTGTTTCGTATTGAAAATGAGCAAAATCGCCCAAGGACCACGCCTACTTTTTATATCGAGAGTGCAGGTACCTCTGTTTTGCCTATGAAAAAAGGCCATATCACCATCACTTTTTGAGAGAAGACAAGAAAATTTTATATGTAGGTTTAGACTAATGCTTCCAGTTAATACGCCAAATATGGGCGTGGTCCGCCCACTTTTAGTTTACATAGGTCCTGAATAATGGTGTACATAATATTGTAGTTTGTGAACCAATAATATTCTGTTGGGGAAAAAATGGACGGGCCACGCCTCCTTTTTACCCATCACCATATTTTTATACCCTACACCTAAATTTTGAGAGTAAACGCCTTAGTACCGGTGTTTGTAACGCACAGAAATAGTTAAGCAGCTATATATATATTGTATATTTATTATTAGATATATAATATATATATTGTATATATATACGAGTATATTATATCACACCACTTCTAAATATATATACGAGTATATATGCAGCTTTAAGGTGTAGGGTATTTCGGCTACAGCCCGGCTGTAGACAACACCTTTACTAGTTTTTTTTTGGTTTATTACATTCATTTTTCATTTCCGTCAATTCCAATTGAATTACTTTCTTATTTCTTGTTCTTGCTGAAATCTTTGCTCTAATATATACATTTTGTTTTCTTATACTATAACCTTTTTACTCTAATGTTGTTTTCTTTTCTGACTCAATAACTTTGATTTTCATTTGCATTAGTTTACATTTCATATATACATATTTATTTTTATTATGTATATTTCTACTCGAATTTTGTTCTATTCTTGCTTCTCTTTTTATACCCTACATCCGAAGGAATGAGGGTATATTCACTTTGTGCTTCCGTGTGTAACGCATTAAAGGAGACGTGGCAGGTATGGAAAAGTATATATATTCTTGATCAGTGTCACCTCCTGAGTCGATTTAGCCATGTCCGTAGTCTGTCTGTCTGTCTGTCTGTCTGTCTGTCTGTCTGTCTGTCTGTCTGTCTGTCTGTCTGTCTGTCTGTGGAAATCACGATTACAGGAGAACGAATGAAGCTATCGCGATGAAATTTTGCACGTATATTCTTTGTCATCCGAAACTCTGTGGGATTGAAAATGGGATAAATCGGTGCAGCGCCACGCCTACTTTTTTAACAAATACTAATTCTTTTAACAATATTTCAACTTGTAGACTTAGTTTTGAGCTTCAATTTTGTTTCCGAATACATCGGTACAGGTAGATTAAATTTTTAAAAAAAATGGGCGTGTCCGCCCACGAACATATGACATTGATATAAACCGCAATTCCAGAATAACGGTTGGAAGAATTGACTTGAAATTCGGTACGAATATTCTCTGCCATCATAGATAACTCTGTATTGAAAATGGGGAAAATCGGCGGAGTGACACGCCTACTTTTTATAACAAATTCTTGATACGGAAATTTAAGAAAATCGGACTATTTAAATAAATCGGAAATATGTATAAATATGTATAATAAAGGTTGCTGGGATGTAGGGTATATAAGCTTCGGTCTGACCGAAGGTACCCTTATTATACCCTACATCCGAAGGAATAACGGTATATTCACTTTGTGCTTCCGTGTGTAACGCATTAAAGGAGACGTGGCAGGTATGGAAAAGTATATATATTCTTGATCAGTGTCACCTCCTGAGTCGATTGAGCCATGTCCGTAGTCTGTCTGTCTGTCTGTCTGTCTGTCTGTCTGTCTGTCTGTCTGTCTGTCTGTCTGTGGAAATCACGATTACAGGAGAACGAATGAAGCTATCGCGATGAAATTCTGCACATATATTCTTTGTCATCCGAAACTCTGTGGGATTGAAAATGGGATAAATCGGTGCAGCGCCACGCCTACTTTTTTAACAAATACTAATTCTTTTAACAATATTTCAACTTGTAGACTTAGTTTTGAGCTTCAATTTTGTTTCCGAATACATCGGTACAGGTAGATTAAATTTAAAAAAAAAATGGGCGTGTCCGCCCACGAACATATGACATTGATATAAACCGCAATTCCAGAATAACGGTTGGAAGAATTGACTTGAAATTCGGTACGAATATTCTCTGCCATCATAGATAACTCTGTATTGAAAATGGGGAAAATCGGCGGAGTGACACGCCTACTTTTTATAACAAATTCTTGATACGGAAATTTAAGAAAATCGGACTATTTAAATAAATCGGAAATATGTATAAATATGTATAATAAAGGTTGCTGGGATGTAGGGTATATAAGCTTCGGTCTGACCGAAGGTACCCTTACTAGTTTGTTTCTTATAGTTAAATTTACTGTGTTTAAAATGTTCTTTAAAATTAATGACAATGGTACGTCTGTATCGTTATTCTGGCGATGGCAGGTTCTCGATGTTTACAGTGCCGCTCCGTGATGAGGTGATTTTCTATCTCATTGAGTTTCGTAATACATTAACACACTGTTTCTTTTCTGCACTTAAATTTTCAGGGTCGTGTACTGTGAGGGGGAAGTTTCCGTTATCCTTTGGTCGACTTGTGATATTGATTTGCTCGTGTTGTTTCATAATTTTTTTCTCTTCTAAAGTGTTGTGCATTACCCCTGTAGGAAATCGGCGTCTTCTGCAGGCGGCGGCGATTCCTCTGAATATATTACGGCGTGCTGAAATCTGTTGCTTGGTTGTGCTGATTGGTTAGCTCCCGTTCGTCGCTAATCGCTGAGGTATCTAAGTTGTCTGCATTTTCTCGGAATTGATTTGCAATTGTACTGCGTCATTATAACTAACAAAATCGTAGCTTGATTAACGAAGGTGATATAATATCTGAAAGAAACGAGTAAACTAGAAATTTTGGATGACAACATGAAATTCAATGTTTATTATGCCATTCATGACAATCGTTGTTGTTGCTCCCGCAGTCATGTATTTTCTTTGAGTAGTTTGCAATTACTGCTGTGGCGTCGGTTTGCGCCGTCCACTTGTATCGACGGTGACATACGGTTTTAAATCGCTAACGTGAACCGTGTGCATTTTGGCATGTTTTTTTATTTTTTATTTATTTATTTATTTATAATTGCTAACCATTGTAAGATATAATCTTATAAATTAATGGTAGCCTTGAAAACAATCAGAGAGTTACTTAAAACGAACTTAAATTAAAATTTAAAAGAAAATAAGGAAAGGAAGCAAAGGAAGCATGTTTTAAATCTTTTATCCTTGCAATGACCGGTGATATAAATGATATTACTCTGAAGGGTCCTTTGTACTTGGGTGCGAGTTTTGCAGCGAAGTAATGTATTCCTTTCGATAAAGTGTGTTGTTTGGCGAACACCAATTCTCCAATCTTGGCTAACCACTGTCGACGCCTCAGATTGTAGTATCTGGCTTGGTCAGCTGTTGCTTGTGCCTGTCTGCCTCGTACAATTTCGAAGACTTCTCTTAGTTGTTTTGCTCTCGTGTTGGCGCTCTGTTCCGGTTGTCCAGTTCCTTGTGTCTCCTCATCAAATAGCGCTGCTGGCAGTCGCGGTTCCTGTCCTTGAACCAGGAATGCAGGGCTGAAGCCGTCGTTTCTGACCTGCAAGCGTTTATAGCGAGCATTACCTCTGGTAGGCTTTCGTTCCATTTTCGCTGTTCTCCGGCTGTTAGCTGTGCGATCATAGTCTTCACTGTCTTGTTGACGCGTTCCGTGGGATTTTCTTGTGGTGTATAAGGCGCGGTGAACTGGTGTTTGACTCCAATGTCTGCAAGAAAATCTTTGAAGTGTTTACTTTTAAACTGCTTTCCGTTGTCGGTGACGATTACTTTAGGCACGCCAAATCTCGCTAGAATCCGCTCTCTAAATCCTTTTAGTAAGTTATCGATAGTGGCTTTCCGAAGTGGTATTATTTCAGTCCATTTCGTGAACTTGTCAAAGAAGATTAATAATGGCGTATTTCCATATACGGAGCGTGGCAGTGGACCGATGAAATCGGCACACACGATTGCCCAGGGCTCCTCTGCTAGCTGCGTCAACATCTTACCTGCTTGCTGTCGTTGTTGTGTTTTATACCGTTGACATGAGTCGCAACGGCGGACGAAGAGGCTAATATCGCGCATCATACCTGGCCAATAGTAGCGATTCATAATTCGTGCTGTTATTTTGCGGATTCCTGAGTATTGGGGCGCTTATCAGCGATTTCTTGAGATTTTCAAACGCCTCCTGTTGTTCGGACTGCCACTTCCAGTGTTTCCCTTTTTTCAGCAGATTGGTCATTGGATGAACTATCGTTGCAAACTCGGGTACAAAGCGTCTGTACCATGATGCAATTCCTAAGCATCGTCGTAGTTCACGTAGATTCTTCGGTGGTTCGAGCGCTTCTATCGCCGCGATCTTCTCCGGGTCGGTTTGAATGCCATGCTCACTTAACACATGTCCCAAGTATTTTGTTTCCTTCTGGAAAAACTCGCATTTGTCTACGTTGAGCTCCAGGTTCGCGTTCCGTAAGCGTACAAAAACCTCTTTGAGATGTAGCATGTGTTCCTCCTTCGTTGCGCTTGTTACGATTATGTCGTCCAAGTAGGCGAAAGCGTTGGGCTCCAATTCTGGACCGATCACCTTATCGAGAGCTCGTTGAAACGTCGTAGGTGCAGAGTGTAGTCCAAACGGCATGACCTTCCACTGAAAGAGACCTCGGCCGGGAACGGTGAAGGCTGTGTAGGGTTTACTGCTTTCCTCCATCGGAATCTGCCAATAACCATTTTTTAAGTCAAGCGTACTGATGAATCTTGCGTTCCTAAGTCGGTCGAGTATGTGTTGATTGCGCGGCAACGGGTAAGCGTCCGGTCTCGATCGAGAGTTCAATTGGCGGTAATCTATACATGGACGCCAAGTACCGGTCTTCTTCTTTACCAAGACGATCGGCGCGCTGAAGTCGCTTGTCGATGGTTCAATGCATTCCTTTTGGATTAATTCGTCCACCTCTTTATGAGTAATATCCTGCATCGCTGGATTCCGAGGCACGTAGCGCTGTTTGATTGGTTTGTCGTCTATCATCGTGATTCTATGGGATGTAATGTTCGTTGGACCTTCTAGTCTCTCAAATATCTGTAATTCCTTCCGCAGGGTGGTTTTTGTGTCTTCGCTGTCGGCGTATGTATTGATTACCATTGTCTCTGATGGTTGGTGAGCATCTCGAAAGTTCAAAGTGAACTCTCCGCAAGTCAAGCTGGCTCCAACATTTGCAAGGAAATCCATTCCCAGGAGTAACTTGTCCACTGCACCTGGAAGGATAAGCAACATGGTACGAATCGTGTCCTGCCCTAAAGTGAATATCGTGTCAAGATAATGTGTCACTGTTCCCTGTGAACCATCGGCCATCCGTATGTATCGCGGCGCCGTGAGCGGTTTTCGGTCTATTCCGAGGGACTGCTCCATTCGAGTGCTAACAAAGCTGCGTGTTGCTACAGTGTCCACTGTTGTATCCACCGATCGTCCTTCAACCTTGATCTTTGCTATCAGTTGGCCCTTATGGCAGCGTAACAATTATTTTTTTTCAGAGAGGATGTCTGCCCTGGTCCCGCCGAGTCTCAGATCTGGCGGGGGCGCTCTGCGTTTCCCTGATGGTTCTCTTGTCTTCCAGTAGGACGGCGATAGCAGCAATCGATGCTCCGAACTCCTAGTTTTCCGCACGTCTAACAAAACAACCGTTGCGGATTTCGACAGTTTCTCTGGTGGTGTCCATCTTGGCCGCAGCGTCGGCACGCGGTGCTGGTGTTGATGGGTCGTGCTTCAGGTTGCGTGATTTCCATGTGCCTCTCGTTGTGTACTCTGTTCATTAGTGGCATGTTTACGTAACGTGCTCTTGGTGCAGGTTGACGAGGTTCATCATGTGGGCGACTGCTCTGGCGCATCGTCTCGTCTGGCTTCCCCTGGATACACTCTAAGTCCTCCACTAGACTGACTAATTCGTCGAGGCTCGAAAAGTCCCTCCTCTTTATATAAAGTTGAAATTCTTGTCGCGAATTTCGAAACACTCGTTCTAGTTTTTGCGCCTCTGTGAAGTTTGCTGTTCGCATAAGATCGCAGATGTGCAATACAAAGTCTTTAAAAGATTCTCGCTGTCGCTGCGTGCGCATTCGAATTCGGTCCTCTATTTGTTCGAAGTACCTGCTCGATAGAAAGAATTTAAGAAACGCTTCTTTGAAGTTGTTCCAGCTTCCCCAGTCGCGAAGTAGTTCCGGCATCATCTGACGTAAATTATCTATGGGTAAACGGTAAACTCCGGTCAATTCTTCGACCCTTTCAATAAAAATTAACGGAACCTTGCCACCGCCGTATCTGCTTGCTTGGTCCATCGTCATTTCCCGTGGTCTCGTGTATATCAGATTCAGCCTGGGTTCGGTTAGTATGTGTTCGCTAGCTGTGGGCATCGATAGGAGAAATTCCTTTTCACCAAGCTTAGGTGAAGCCGATCTTGTCTGTGTCTCGTTCCGATCATCGCCTGATCGTGGCTGGCATGTCGGCGATGGCCCTCGGGCCGCGGTGTGCGCTGCCTCTAACTCCAGCAAGCGCGCGTGTACCACAGGATCCTTCTCGGCTGCTATTACGAAAGCGACGAACTGTTTTCTTAGTTCATCGGCGTTTCCTGTTTCGTCTAATTCGAACTCCTTGGCGTATTCGATCAGTTCGTCTTTTCGCAGTGTGTATATCCATGAACGCTTCGACATTTTTTTCCGATCCTTGTTGAATTCGTTGTTCGCAAGTTATTAAATATTCGGTCCACTAGGTCCCTATTCGGGCGCCACTGTAACGATGCTTTTCCTCTCTCGCCTGGATATCACTCACTCCAGTCCAAGGTCTCGTCCAGTTATTTATTGATTTGAACGCAATACACCGATTTCGATACTAACAACTTTATTTGATAAATCTTGACAGTAGTTACAATAGTTTGCAATATGCTTAGAGATACGTTTTAGCTAAGATAAGTTTTATTTAACAAGTTTACAATCGTTTGTCTGAAACAGAGTTTATGATTAAGAGCCTGAAACAGAGTTTATGATCGTTAGGCTGAAACAGAGTTTATGATCATTAGGCTGAAACAGAGTTTATGATTAAGAGCCTGAAACAGAGTTTATGATCGTTAGGCTGAAACAGAGCTTATGATTAAAAGTCTGAAACAGAGTTTATGATCATTAAGCTGGAACAGAGTTTATGATTAAAAGCATGTCGATTATTTGGTTATCTTACAAATCTGTGCTGAAAAGAGACTTTGATTAGTGTATCCACTGTCGCGGAGTAAAACCCAACAGACCGGCTGTCCACTGTCACGGAGTATAAACCCAACAGACCGACAGGGCGTTAAATATAGATAGCCGCAGAGTATAAACCCAACAGACCGCCTGTCCACTGTCGCGGAGTATAAACCCAACAGACCGACAGGGCGTTAAATATAGATAGCCGCAGAGTATAAACCCAACAGACCGACAGGGCGTTAAATAAAGATAGCCGCGGAGTATAAACCCAACAGACCGGCTGTCCACTGTCGCGGAGTATAAACCCAACAGACCGACAGGGCGTTAAATATAGATAGCCGCGGCGTATAAACCCAACAGACCGGCTGTCCACTGTCGCGGAGTATAAACCCAACAGACCGACAGGGCGTTAAATATAGATAGCCGCAGAGTATAAACCCAACAGACCGGCTGTCCACTGTCGCGGATTATAAACCCAACAGACCGACAGGGCGTTAAATATAGATAGCCGCGGAGTATAAACCCAACAGACCGGCTGTCCACTGTCGCGGAATATAAACCCAACAGACCGACAGGGCTTTGTAACTATGTAGTTACGCTTGGAAGAAACGACGTTTCTTATATTTCTTACCCTATTCAAGCCTCCACGATGCTGTAGCTGATGTTGTAGATTTATGACGCGGCGGCGTAGATCCGGCGGCGTTGACTGCGGCGTCGACTAAGACGTTTACTGCGGCGTTGACTGCGACGTTGACTGCGACGTCGACTGAGACGTTGACTGCGACGTCGATGAGACGTTGACTGCGACGTCGACTGAGACGTTGACTGCGACGTCGACTGAGACGTTAACTGCGACGTCGACTTCTACGTCGACTGAGACGTTGACTGCGACGTCGACTGAGACGTTGACTTCGACATCGACTGTGACGTTGACTGAGACGTTGACTTCGACGTCGACTGAGACGTTGACTTCGACGTCGGCTGAGGTCCTTGCGATATTGAATACGAGTAATTGCGATGCCGACTTGAGGTCCTTGCGATGCTGACTGTGAGTCCTTACGATGCCGACTTGAGGTCCTTGCGATGCTGACTGCGAGTCCTTGCGATGCCGACTTGAGGTCCTTGCGATACTGACTGTCTACGGGTGTGGTTTCGAAATTACTGTTCACGGGTGTGGTGTCTGAACGACTGTCCACGGGTGTGGTTTCTGAACGACTGTCCACGGGTGTGATTTCTGAACGACTGTCCACGGGTGTGGTTTTTGAACGATTGTCTCGATCTACTGAGTGCGCGCTCTTTTATACTCTGCTCCTCATTCTGTGCGGAGCTTTAAGGCTTTTTCCGAACTTCGGTTTTGTTCGCTGGAAATGATGCGATATGTTCGTCACTTCCAGTGATTACGAGCTATTCAGCAAAATCGTTTGACTAGTTTTCTCTATTTACTTTGCGAAAACGAGTTTGCTGTGCTTTGTCCTTGACTTTGATGCTGAGTGTACTTCTTTGTATGAACGTTAAATTTTATCAGCAAAATTTATCGTTACATTTCCCCGTTGTTTCGCCTGGCCTGGGGGCCTGGCGGAAGACTGCTGTGATGAATGCTGCGGTGTTTCGTTGCCTTCCCCAGGTGTCTTGTTATCTGCGCCGGTATAGATTCGTCGTTGCTTAAAATGCCTTATTTGTTTCCAATTTTCTTAGTTTTGTACATTAATTAAAATTTAATCTAAAATTTTTTTTTTCCTTATTCCTTATTTTTACATGTTCGTTTTTTCTATTGGTAAAATCTTTGCTTTCTGATTACAATTTTAAATTCATTTTAGTTCAGTTAAATTAATCATCGTTCTCTGAATCTAGTTCTGTGTTTGCCCTAATCTTTACTTTGACATAGCTTTTTTTTTTTTGGTTTGTTACATTCATTTTTCATTTCCGTCAATTCCAATTGTATTACTTTCTTATTTCTTGTTCTTGCTTAAATCTTTGCTCTAATATATACATTTTGTTTTCTTATACTATAACCTTTTTACTCTAATGTTGTTTTCTTTTCTGACTCAATAACTTTGATTTTCATTTGCATTAGTTTACATTTCATATATACATATTTATTTTTATTATGTATATTTCTACTCGAATTTTGTTCTATTCTTGCTTCTCTTTTTTGTTTCTTATAGTTAAATTTACTGTGTTTAAAATGTTCTTTAAAATTAATGACAATGGTACGTCTGTATCGTTATTCTGGCGATGGCAGGTTCTCGATGTTTACAGCATAGATGACTAGATGTGACACTCGCTATTCGCCGCTTCAAAAAATCGGTTTGACATTTGACTGTTTGGTATGAAGAACTCACGTATACAATACGTGAGAAGTATCACGTTATTGTTCTTGTTTCTTTATCAATCAATGTGTACGATTTCTTAACAGTGCAACCGTATGTGCTAAAGGGTTTTGGAGCCCCCAACTAGGCCAATAACGTATAATTTCCAACTATTTTGTAAAAATTTGTATTCAGTTTCATTTATACAACTCTGCTAACATCGTTCTAAAATATTTTCGCAATTAGGCGCATAATTGTGTATTTATAACAAAAAAGTTTTGATTACCGACTGCATTTATAGGAAACATAATGAAGCAAATTAGAAAATGCTGTGTAAAATGTTATAGAATATATTTATTAACATTAAAACTATGTTTTATACATGTTTTTCACGGATAAAAAACATAATATTTATAATTATTTATTTTGACGTTTCGATAAACAACCCCCTTAAAATAAATTTTCCATCAGTGCTTGCTACAAAATTTTTGCGGCGAGGCTACATTATTTTACGGCGAGGCTACACTTTTTTACGGCGAGGCTACACTTTTTTTGCAGCGAATCAAAGTTTTCTTTCATTGTATCAGTGCAATTCCAGCAAAAATGCATTAGTGTATAAGGGACATTTTCGAGTGTCTCATCTACTAATCTATGGTTTACAGTGCCGCTCCGTGATGAGGTGATTTTCTATCTCATTGAGTTTCGTAATACATTAACACACTGTTTCTTTTCTGCACTTAAATTTTCAGGGTCGTGTACTGTGAGGGGGAAGTTTCCGTTATCCTTTGGTCGAGTTGTGATGTTGATTTGCTCGCGTTGTTTCATAATTTTTTCTCTTCTAAAGCGTTGTGCATTACCCCTGTAGGAAATCGGCGTCTTCTGCATGCGGCGGCGATTCCTCTGAATATATTACGGCGTGCTGAAATCTGTTGCTTGGTTCTGCTGATTGGTTAGCTCCCGTTCGTCGCTAATCGCTGAGGTATCTAAGTTGTCTGCATTTTCTCGGAATTGATTTGCAATTGTACTGCGTCATTATAACTAATAAAATCGTAGCTTGATTAACGGCGGTGATATAATATCTGAAAGAAACGAGTAAACTAGAAATTTTTGATGAAACATGAAATTAAATGTTTATTATGCCATTCATGACAATCGTTTTTGTTGCTCCCGCAGTCATGTATTTTCTTTGATATATATAATCATATATATATATATAGAAGATATAATCTTATAAATTAATGGTAGCCTTGAAAACAATCAGAGAGTTACTTAAAACGAACTTAAATTAAAATTTAAAAGAAAATAAGGAAAGGAAGCAAAGGAAGCATCTTTTATCCTTGCAATGACCGGTGATATAAATGATATTACTCTGAAGGGTCCTTTGTACTTGGGTGCGAGTTTTGCAGCGAAGTAATCTATTCCTTTCGATAAATTGTGTTGTTTGGCTAACACCAATTCTCCAATCTTCGGTAACCACTGTCGACGCCTCAGATTGTAGTATCTGGCTTGGTCAGCTGTTGCTTGTGTCTGTCTGCCTCGTACAATTTCGAAGACTTCTCTTAGTTGTTTTGCTCTCGTGTTGGCGCTTTGTTCCGGTTGTCCAGTTCCTTGTGTCTCCTCATCAAATAGCGCTGCTGGCAGTCGCGGTTCCCGTCCTTGAACCAGGAATGCAGGGCTGAAGCCCGTCGTCTCTGACCTGCAAGAGTTTATAGCCAGCATTACCTCTGGTAGGCTTTCGTCCCATTTGCGCTGTTCTCCGGCTGTTAGCTGTGCGATCATAGTCTTCACTGTCTTGTTGACGCGTTCAGTGGGATTTTCTTGTGGTGTATAAGGCGCGGTGAACTGGTGTTTGACTCCAATGTCTGCAAGAAAATCTTTGAAGTGTTTACTTTTAAACTGCTTTCCATTGTCGGTGACGAGTACTTTAGGCACGCCAAATCTCGCTAGAATCCACTCTCTAAATCCTTTTAGTAAGTTATCGATAGTGGCTTTCCGAAGTGGTATTATTTCAGTCCATTTCGTGAACTTGTCAAAGAAGATTAATAATGGCGTATTTCCATGTACGGAGCGTGGCAGTGGACCGATGAAATCGGCACACACGATTGCCCAGGGCTCCTCTGCTAGCTGCGTCAACATCTTACCTGCTTGCTGTCGTTGTTGTGTTTTATACCGTTGACATGAGTCGCAACGGCGGACGTAGAGGCTAATATCGCGCATCATACCTGGCCAATTGTAGCGATTCATAATTCGTGCTGTTATTTTTCGGATTCCTGAGTATTGGGGCGCTTATCAGCGATTTCTTGAGATTTTCAAACGCCTCCTGTTGTTCGGACTGCCACTTCCAGTGTTTCCCTTTTTTCAGCAGATTGGTCATTGGATGAACTATTGTTGCAAACTCGGCTACAAAGCGTCTGTACCATGATGCAATTCCTAAGCATCGTCGTAGTTCACGTAGATTCTTCGGTGGTTCGAGCGCTTCTATCGCCGCGATCTTCTCCGGGTCGGCTTGAATGTCATGCTCACTTAACACATGTCCCAAGTATTTTGTTTCCTTCTGGAAAAACTCGCATTTGTCTATGTTGAGCTTCAGGTTCGCGTTCCGTAAGCGTCCAAAAACCTCTTTGAGATGTAGCATGTGTTCCTCCGTCGTTGCGCTTGTTACGATTATGTCATCCAAGTAGGCGAAAGCGTTGGGCTCCAATTCTGGATCGATCACCTTATCGAGAGCTCGTTGAAACGTCGCAGGTGCAGAGTGTAGTCCAAACGGCATGACCTTCCACTGAAAGAGACCTCGGCCGGGAACGGTGAAGGCTGTGTAGGGTTTACTGCTTCCCTCCATCGGAATCTGCCAATAACCATTTTTTAAGTCAAGCGTACTGATGAATCTTGCGTTCCTAAGTCGGTCGAGTATGTGTTGATTGCGCGGCAACGGGTAAGCGTCCGGTCTCGATCGAGAGTTCAATTGGCGGTAATCTATACATAGACGCCAAGTACCGGTCTTCTTCTTTACGAAGACGATCGGCGCGCTGAAGTCGCTTGTCGATGGTTCAATGCATTCCTTTTGGATTAATTCTTCCACCTCTTTATGAGTAATTTCCTGAATCGCTGGATTCCGAGGCACGTAGCGCTGTTTGATTGGTTTGTCTTCTATCATCGTGATTCTATGGGATGTAATGTTCGTTGGACCTTCTAGTCTCTCAAATATCTGTAATTCCTTCCGCAGGGTGGTTTCTGTGTCTTCGCTGTCGGCGTATGTATTGATTACCATTGTCTCTGATGGTTGGTGAGCATCTCGAAAGTTCAAAGTGAACTCTCCGCAAGTCAAGCTGGCTCCAACGTTTGCAAGGAAATCCATTCCCAGGAGTAAGTTGTCCACTGCACCTGGAAGGATAAGCAACATGGTACGAATCGTGTCCTGCCCTAAAGTGAATATCGTGTCAAGATAATGTGTCACTGTTCCCTGTGAACCATCGGCCATCCGTATGTATCGCGGCGCCGTGAGCGGTTTTCGGTCTATTCCGAGGGACTGCTCCATTCGAGTGCTAACAAAGCTGCGTGTTGCTCCAGTGTCCACTGTTGCATCCACCCATCGTCCTTCAACCTTGATCTTTGCTATCAGTTGGCCCTTATGGCAGCGTAACACTTTTTTTTTTCAGAGAGGATGTCTGCCCTGGTCCCGCCGAGTCTCAGATCTGGCGGGGGCGCTCTGCGTTTCCCTGATGGTTCTCCTGTCTTCCACTAGGACGGCGATAGCAGCAATCGATGCTCCGAACTCCTAGTTTTCCGCACGTCTAACAAAACAACCGTTGCGGATTTCGACAGTTTCTCTGGTGATGTCCATCTTGGCCACAGCGTCGGCACGCGGTGCTGGTGTTGATGGGTCGTGCTTCAGGTTGCGTGATTTCCATGTGCCTCTCGTTGTGTACTCTGTTCGTTAGTGGCATGTTTACGTAACGTGCTCTTGGTGCAGGTTGACGAGGTTCATCATGTGGGCGACTGCTCTGGCGCATCGTCTCGTCTGGCTTCCCCTGGATACACTCTAAGTCCTCCACTAGACTGACTAATTCGTCAAGGCTCGAAAAGTCCCTCCTCTTTATATAAAGTTGAAATTCTTGTCGCGAATTTCGAAACACTCGTTCTAGTTTTTGCGCCTCTGTGAAGTTTGCTGTTCGCATAAGATCGCAGATGTCCAATACAAAGTCTTTAAAAGATTCTCGCTGTCGCTGCGTGCGCATTCGAATTCGGTCCTCTATTTGTTCGAAGTACCTGCTCGACAGAAAGAATTTAAGAAACGCTGTTTTGAAGTTGTTCCAGTTTCCCCAGTCGCGTTGATTATTTCTTAGCCATATGAGTGCACGATCGCGAAGTAGTTCCGGCATCATCTGACGTAAAGTATCTATGGGTAACCGGTAAACTCCGGTCAATTCTTCGACCCTTTCAATAAAAAGTAACGGGACCTTGCCACTGTCGTATCTGCTTGCTTGGTCCATCGTCATTTCCCGTGGTCTCGTGTATATCAGATTCCGCCTGGGTTCGGTTAGTATGTGTTCGCTAGCTGTGGGCATCGATAGGAGAAATTCCTTTTCACCAAGCTTAGGTGAAGCCGATCTTGTCTGTGTCTCGTTCCGATCATCGCCTGATCGTGGCTGGCATGCCGGCGATGGCCCTCGGGCCGCGGTGTGCGCTGCCTCTAACTCCAGCAAGCGCGCGTGTACCACAGGATCCTTCTCGGCTGCTATTACGAAAGCGACGAACTGTTTTCTTAGTTCATCGGCGTTTCCTGTTTCGTCTAATTCGAACTCCTTGGCGTATTCGATCAGTTCGTCTTTTCGCAGTGTGTATATCCATGAACGCTTCGACATTTTTTTCCGATCCTTGTTGAATTCGTTGTTCGCAAGTTATTAAATATTCGGTGCACTAGGTCCCTGTTCGGGCGCCACTGTAACGATGCTTTTCCTCTCTCGCCTGGATATCACTCACTCCAGTCCAAGGTCTCGTCCAGTTATTTATTGATTTGAACGCAATACACCGATTTCGATACTAACAACTTTATTTGATAAATCTTGACAGTAGTTACAATAGTTTGCAATATGCTTAGAGATACGTTTTAGCTAAGATAAGTTTTATTTAACAAGTTTACAATCGTTTGTCTGAAACAGAGTTTATGATTAAGAGCCTGAAACAGAGTTTATGATCGTTAGGCTGAAACAGAGTTTATGATCATTAGGCTGAAACAGAGTTTATGATTAAGAGCCTGAAACAGAGTTTATAATCGTTAGGCTGAAACAGAGCTTATGATTAAAAGTCTGAAACAGAGTTTATGATCATTAAGCTGGAACAGAGTTTATGATTAAAAGCATGTCGATTATTTGGTTATCTTACAAATCTGTGCTGAAAAGAGACTTTGATTAGTGTATCCACTGTCGCGGAGTATAAACCCAACAGACCGGCTGTCCACTGTCGCGGAGTATAAACCCAACAGACTGACAGGGCGTTAAATATAGATAGCCGCAGAGTATAAACCCAACAGACCGGCTGTCCACTGTCGCGGAGTATAAACCCAACAGACCGACAGGGCGTTAAATATAGATAGCCGCGGAGTATAAACCCAACAGACCGGCTGTCCACTGTCGCGGAATATAAACCCAACAGACCGACAGGGCTTTGTAACTATGTAGTTACGCTTGGAAGAAACGACGTTTCTTATGTTTCTTACCCGATTCAAGCCTCCACGATGCTGTAGCTGATGTTGTAGATTTATGACGCGGCGGCGTAGATCCGGCGGCGTTGACTGCGGCGTCGACTAAGACGTTTACTGCGGCGTCGACTGCGACGTTGACTGCGGCGTCGACTGAGACGTTGACTGCGACGTCGACTGAGACGTTGACTGCGACGTCGACTGAGACGTTGACTGCGACGTCGACTGTGATGTTGACTAAGACGTTGACTTCGACGTCGACTGAGACGTTGACTTCGACGTCGGCTGAGGTCCTTGCGATATTGAATACGAGTAATTGCGATGCCGACTTGAGGTCCTTGCGATGCTGACTGTGAGTCCTTACGATGCCGACTTGAGGTCCTTGCGATGCTGACTGCGAGTCCTTGCGATGCCGACTTGAGGTCCTTGCGATACTGACTGTCTACGGGTGTGGTTTCGAAATTACTGTTCACGGTTGTGGTGTCTGAACGACTGTCCACGGGTGTGGTTTCTGAACGACTGTCCACGGGTGTGATTTCTGAACGACTGTCCACGGGTGTGGTTTTTGAACGATTGTCTCGATCTACTGACTGCGCGCTCTTTTATACTCTGCTCCTCATTCTGTGCGGAGCTTTAAGGCTTTCTCCGAACTTCGGTTTTGTTCGCTGGAAATGATGCGATATGTACGTCACTTCCAGTGTTTACGAGCTATTCAGCAAAATCGTTTGACTAGTTTTCTCTATTTACTTTGCGAAAACGAGTTTGCTGTGCTTTGTCCTTGACTTTGATGATGAGTGTACTTCTTTGTATGAACGTTAAATTTTATCAGCAAAATTTATCGTTACATTTCCCCGTTGTTTCGCCTGGCCTGGGGGCCTGGCGGAAGACTGCTGTGATGAATGCTGCGGTGTTTCGTTGCCTTCCCCAGGTGTCTTGTTATCTGCGCCGGTATAGATTCGTCGTTGCTCAAAATGCCTTATTTGTTTCCAATTTTCTTAGTTTTGTACATTAATTAAAATTTAATCTAAAATTTTTTTTTTCCTTATTCCTTATTTTTACATGTTCGTTTTTTCTATTGGTAAAATCTTTGCTTTCTGATTACAATTTTAAATTCATTTTAGTTCAGTTAAATTAATCATCGTTCTCTGAATCTAGTTCTGTGTTTGCCCTAATCTTTACTTTGACATAGCTTTTTTTTTTTTTGGTTTGTTACATTCATTTTTCATTTCCGTCAATTCCAATTGAATTACTTTCTTATTTCTTGTTCTTGCTTAAATCTTTGCTCTAATATATACATTTTGTTTTCTTATACTATAACCTTTTTACTCTAATGTTGTTTTCTTTTCTGACTCAATAACTTTGATTTTCATTTGCATTAGTTTACATTTCATATATACATATTTATTTTTATTATGTATATTTCTACTCGAATTTTGTTCTATTCTTGCTTCTCTTTTTTGTTTCTTATAGTTAAATTTACTGTGTTTAAAATGTTCTTTAAAATTAATGACAATGGTACGTCTGTATCGTTATTCTGGCGATGGCAGGTTCTCGATGTTTACAGCATAGATGACTAGATGTGACACTCGCTATTCGCCGCTTCAAAAAATCGGTTTGACATTTGACTGTTTGGTATGAAGAACTCACGTATACAATACGTGAGAAGTATCACGTTGTTGTTCTTGTTTCTTTATCAATCAATGTGTACGATTTCTTAACAGTGCAACCGTATGTGCTAAAGGGTTTTGGAGCCCCCAACTAGGCCAATAACGTATAATTTCCAACTATTTTGTAAAAATTTGTATTCAGTTTCATTTATACAACTCTGCTAACATCGTTCTAAAATATTTTCGCAATTAGGCGCATAATTGTGTATTTATAACAAAAAAGTTTTGATTACCGACTGCATTTATAGGAAACATAATGAAGCAAATTAGAAAATGCTGTGTAAAATGTTATAGAATATATTTATTAACATTAAAACTATGTTTTATACATGTTTTTCACGGATAAAAAACATAATATTTATAATTATTTATTTTGACGTTTCGATAAACAACCCCCTTAAAATAAATTTTCCATCAGTGCTTGCTACAAAATTTTTGCGGCGAGGCTACATTATTTTACGGCGAGGCTACACTTTTTTACGGCGAGGCTACACTTTTTTTGCAGCGAATCAAAGTTTTCTTTCATTGTATCAGTGCAATTCCAGCAAAAATGCATTAGTGTATAAGGGACATTTTCGAGTGTCTCATCTACTAATCTATGGTTTACAGTGCCGCTCCGTGATGAGGTGATTTTCTATCTCATTGAGTTTCGTAATACATTAACACACTGTTTCTTTTCTGCACTTAAATTTTCAGGGTCGTGTACTGTGAGGGGGAAGTTTCCGTTATCCTTTGGTCGAGTTGTGATGTTGATTTGCTCGCGTTGTTTCATAATTTTTTCTCTTCTAAAGCGTTGTGAATTACCCCTGTAGGAAATCGGCGTCTTCTGCATGCGGCGGCGATTCCTCTGAATATATTACGGCGTGCTGAAATCTGTTGCTTGGTTCTGCTGATTGGTTAGCTCCCGTTCGTCGCTAATCGCTGAGGTATCTAAGTTGTCTGCATTTTCTCGGAATTGATTTGCAATTGTACTGCGTCATTATAACTAATAAAATCGTAGCTTGATTAACGGCGGTGATATAATATCTGAAAGAAACGAGTAAACTAGAAATTTTTGATGAAACATGAAATTAAATGTTTATTATGCCATTCATGACAATCGTTGTTGTTGCTCCCGCAGTCATGTATTTTCTTTGATATATATAATCATATATATATATATAGAAGATATAATCTTATAAATTAATGGTAGCCTTGAAAACAATCAGAGAGTTACTTAAAACGAACTTAAATTAAAATTTAAAAGAAAATAAGGAAAGGAAGCAAAGGAAGCATCTTTTATCCTTGCAATGACCGGTGATATAAATGATATTACTCTGAAGGGTCCTTTGTACTTGGGTGCGAGTTTTGCAGCGAAGTAATCTATTCCTTTCGATAAATTGTGTTGTTTGGCTAACACCAATTCTCCAATCTTCGGTAACCACTGTCGACGCCTCAGATTGTAGTATCTGGCTTGGTCAGCTGTTGCTTGTGTCTGTCTGCCTCGTACAATTTCGAAGACTTCTCTTAGTTGTTTTGCTCTCGTGTTGGCGCTTTGTTCCGGTTGTCCAGTTCCTTGTGTCTCCTCATCAAATAGCGCTGCTGGCAGTCGCGGTTCCCGTCCTTGAACCAGGAATGCAGGGCTGAAGCCCGTCGTCTCTGACCTGCAAGAGTTTATAGCCAGCATTACCTCTGGTAGGCTTTCGTCCCATTTGCGCTGTTCTCCGGCTGTTAGCTGTGCGATCATAGTCTTCACTGTCTTGTTGACGCGTTCAGTGGGATTTTCTTGTGGTGTATAAGGCGCGGTGAACTGGTGTTTGACTCCAATGTCTGCAAGAAAATCTTTGAAGTGTTTACTTTTAAACTGCTTTCCATTGTCGGTGACGAGTACTTTAGGCACGCGAAATCTCGCTAGAATCCACTCTCTAAATCCTTTTAGTAAGTTATCGATAGTGGCTTTCCGAAGTGGTATTATTTCAGTCCATTTCGTGAACTTGTCAAAGAAGATTAATAATGGCGTATTTCCATGTACGGAGCGTGGCAGTGGACCGATGAAATCGGCACACACGATTGCCCAGGGCTCCTCTGCTAGCTGCGTCAACATCTTACCTGCTTGCTGTCGTTGTTGTGTTTTATACCGTTGACATGAGTCGCAACGGCGGACGTAGAGGCTAATATCGCGCATCATACCTGGCCAATTGTAGCGATTCATAATTCGTGCTGTTATTTTTCGGATTCCTGAGTATTGGGGCGCTTATCAGCGATTTCTTGAGATTTTCAAACGCCTCCTGTTGTTCGGACTGCCACTTCCAGTGTTTCCCTTTTTTCAGCAGATTGGTCATTGGATGAACTATCGTTGCAAACTCGGGTACAAAGCGTCTGTACCATGATGCAATTCCTAAGCATCGTCGTAGTTCACGTAGATTCTTCGGTGGTTCGAGCGCTTCTATCGCCACGATCTTCTCCGGGTCGGCTTGAATGTCATGCTCACTTAACACATGTCCCAAGTATTTTGTTTCCTTCTGGAAAAACTCGCATTTGTCTATGTTGAGCTTCAGGTTCGCGTTCCGTAAGCGTCCAAAAACCTCTTTGAGATGTAGCATGTGTTCCTCCGTCGTTGCGCTTGTTACGATTATGTCATCCAAGTAGGCGAAAGCGTTGGGCTCCAATTCTGGACCGATCACCTTATCGAGAGCTCGTTGAAACGTCGCAGGTGCAGAGTGTAGTCCAAACGGCATGACCTTCCACTGAAAGAGACCTCGGCCGGGAACGGTGAAGGCTGTGTAGGGTTTACTGCTTTCCTCCATCGGAATCTGCCAATAACAATTTTTTAAGTCAAGCGTACTGATGAATCTTGCGTTCCTAAGTCGGTCGAGTATGTGTTGATTGCGCGGCAACGGGTAAGCGTCCGGTCTCGATCGAGAGTTCAATTGGCGGTAATCTATACATAGACGCCAAGTACCGGTCTTCTTCTTTACGAAGACGATCGGCGCGCTGAAGTCGCTTGTCGATGGTTCAATGCATTCCTTTTGGATTAATTCTTCCACCTCTTTATGAGTAATTTCCTGAATCGCTGGATTCCGAGGCACGTAGCGCTGTTTGATTGGTTTGTCTTCTATCATCGTGATTCTATAGGATGTAATGTTCGTTGGACCTTCTAGTCTCTCAAATATCTGTAATTCCTTCCGCAGGGTGGTTTCTGTGTCTTCGCTGTCGGCGTATGTATTGATTACCATTGTCTCTGATGGTTGGTGAGCATCTCGAAAGTTCAAAGTGAACTCTCCGCAAGTCAAGCTGGCTCCAACGTTTGCAAGGAAATCCATTCCCAGGAGTAAGTTGTCCACTGCACCTGGAAGGATAAGCAACATGGTACGAATCGTGTCCTGCCCTAAAGTGAATATCGTGTCAAGATAATGTGTCACTGTTCCCTGTGAACCATCGGCCATCCGTATGTATCGCGGCGCCGTGAGCGGTTTTCGGTCTATTCCGAGGGACTGCTCCATTCGAGTGCTAACAAAGCTGCGTGTTGCTCCAGTGTCCACTGTTGCATCCACCCATCGTCCTTCAACCTTGATCTTTGCTATCAGTTGGCCCTTATGGCAGCGTAACACTTCTTTTTTTCAGAGAGGATGTCTGCCCTGGTCCCGCCGAGTCTCAGATCTGGCGGGGGCGCTCTGCGTTTCCCTGATGGTTCTCCTGTCTTCCACTAGGACGGCGATAGCAGCAATCGATGCTCCGAACTCCTAGTTTTCCGCACGTCTAACAAAACAACCGTTGCGGATTTCGACAGTTTCTCTGGTGATGTCCATCTTGGCCACAGCGTCGGCACGCGGTGCTGGTGTTGATGGGTCGTGCTTCAGGTTGCGTGATTTCCATGTGCCTCTCGTTGTGTACTCTGTTCGTTAGTGGCATGTTTACGTAACGTGCTCTTGGTGCAGGTTGACGAGGTTCATCATGTGGGCGACTGCTCTGGCGCATCGTCTCGTCTGGCTTCCCCTGGATACACTCTAAGTCCTCCACTAGACTGACTAATTCGTCAAGGCTCGAAAAGTCCCTCCTCTTTATATAAAGTTGAAATTCTTGTCGCGAATTTCGAAACACTCGTTCTAGTTTTTGCGTCTCTGTGAAGTTTGCTGTTCGCATAAGATCGCAGATGTGCAATACAAAGTCTTTAAAAGATTCTCGCTGTCGCTGCGTGCGCATTCGAATTCGGTCCTCTATTTGTTCGAAGTACCTGCTCGATAGAAAGAATTTAAGAAACGCTGCTTTGAAGTTGTTCCAGCTTCCCCAGTCGCGAAGTAGTTCCGGCATCATCTGACGTAAATTATCTATGGGTAAACGGTAAACTCCGGTCAATTCTTCGACCCTTTCAATAAAAATTAACGGAACCTTGCCACCGCCGTATCTGCTTGCTTGGTCCATCGTCATTTCCCGTGGTCTCGTGTATATCAGATTCAGCCTGGGTTCGGTTAGTATGTGTTCGCTAGCTGTGGGCATCGATAGGAGAAATTCCTTTTCACCAAGCTTAGGTGAAGCCGATCTTGTCTGTGTCTCGTTCCGATCATCGCCTGATCGTGGCTGGCATGTCGACGATGGCCCTCGGGCCGCGGTGTGCGCTGCCTCTAACTCCAGCAAGCGCGCGTGTACCACAGGATCCTTCTCGGCTGCTATTACGAAAGCGACGAACTGTTTTCTTAGTTCATCGGCGTTTCCTGTTTCGTCTAATTCGAACTCCTTGGCGTATTCGATCAGTTCGTCTTTTCGCAGTGTGTATATCCATGAACGCTTCGACATTTTTTTCCGATCCTTGTTGAATTCGTTGTTCGCAAGTTATTAAATATTCGGTCCACTAGGTCCCTATTCGGGCGCCACTGTAACGATGCTTTTCCTCTCTCGCCTGGATATCACTCACTCCAGTCCAAGGTCTCGTCCAGTTATTTATTGATTTGAACGCAATACACCGATTTCGATACTAACAACTTTATTTGATAAATCTTGACAGTAGTTACAATAGTTTGCAATATGCTTAGAGATACGTTTTAGCTAAGATAAGTTTTATTTAACAAGTTTACAATCGTTTGTCTGAAACAGAGTTTATGATTAAGAGCCTGAAACAGAGTTTATGATCGTTAGGCTGAAACAGAGTTTATGATCATTAGGCTGAAACAGAGTTTATGATTAAGAGCCTGAAACAGAGTTTATGATCGTTAGGCTGAAACAGAGCTTATGATTAAAAGTCTGAAACAGAGTTTATGATCATTAAGCTGGAACAGAGTTTATGATTAAAAGCATGTCGATTATTTGGTTATCTTACAAATCTGTGCTGAAAAGAGACTTTGATTAGTGTATCCAGCAGCAGACCGGCTGTCCACTGTCGCGGAGTATAAACCCAACAGACCGACAGGGCGTTAAATATAGATAGCCGCAGAGTATAAACCCAACAGACCGCCTGTCCACTGTCGCGGAGTATAAACCCAACAGACCGACAGGGCGTTAAATATAGATAGCCACAGAGTATAAACCCAACAGACCGACAGGGCCTTAAATAAAGATAGCCGCGGAGTATAAACCCAACAGACCGGCTGTCCACTGTCGCGGAGTACAAACCCAACAGACCGACAGGGCGTTAAATATAGATAGCCGCGGCGTATAAACCCAACAGACCGGCTGTCCACTGTCGCGGAGTATAAACCCAACAGACCGACAGGGCGTTAAATATAGATAGCCGCAGAGTATAAACCCAACAGACCGGCTGTCCACTGTCGCGGATTATAAACCCAACAGACCGACAGGGCGTTAAATATAGATAGCCGCGGAGTATAAACCCAACAGACCGGCTGTCCACTGTCGCGAAATATAAACCCAACAGACCGACAGGGCTTTGTAACTATGTAGTTACGCTTGGAAGAAACGACGTTTCTTATGTTTCTTACCCGATTCAAGCCTCCACGATGCTGTAGCTGATGTTGTAGATTTATGACGCGGCGGCGTAGATCCGGCGGCGTTGACTGCGGCGTCGACTAAGACGTTTACTGCGGCGTTGACTGCGACGTTGACTGCGGCGTCGACTGAGACGTTGACTGCGACGTCGACTGAGACGTTGACTGCGACGTCGATGAGGCGTTGACTGCGACGTCGACTGAGACGTTGACTGCGACGTCGACTGAGACGTTAACTGCGACGTCGACTTCTACGTCGACTGAGACGTTGACTGCGACGTCGACTGAGACGTTGACTTCGACGTCGACTGTGACGTTGACTGAGACGTTGACTTCGACGTCGGCTGAGGTCCTTGCGATATTGAATACGAGTAATTGCGATGCCGACTTGAGGTCCTTGCGATGCTGACTGTGAGTCCTTACGATGCCGACTTGAGGTCCTTGCGATGCTGACTGCGAGTCCTTGCGATGCCGACTTGAGGTCCTTGCGATACTGACTGTCTACGGGTGTGGTTTCGAAATTACTGTTCACGGGTGTGGTGTCTGAACGACTGTCCACGGGTGTGGTTTCTGAACGACTGTCCACGGGTGTGATTTCTGAACGACTGTCCACGGGTGTGGTTTTTGAACGATTGTCTCGATCTACTGAGTGCGCGCTCTTTTATACTCTGCTCCTCATTCTGTGCGGAGCTTTAAGGCTTTTTCCGAACTTCGGTTTTGTTCGCTGGAAATGATGCGATATGTTCGTCACTTCCAGTGTTTACGAGCTGCGGTGTTTCGTTGCCTTCTCCAGGTGTCTTGTTATCTGCGCCGGTATAGATTCGTCGTTGCTTAAAATGCCTTATTTGTTTCCAATTTTCTTAGTTTTGTACATTAATTAAAATTTAATCTAAAATTTTTTTTTTCCTTATTCCTTATTTTTACATGTTCGTTTTTTCTATTGGTAAAATCTTTGCTTTCTGATTACAATTTTAAATTCATTTTAGTTCAGTTAAATTAATCATCGTTCTCTGAATCTAGTTCTGTGTTTGCCCTAATCTTTACTTTGACATAGCTTTTTTTTTTTTGGTTTGTTACATACATTTTTCATTTCCGTCAATTCCAATTGAATTACTTTCTTATTTCTTGTTCTTGATTAAATCTTTGCTCTAATATATACATTTTGTTTTCTTATACTATAACCTTTTTACTCTAATGTTGTTTTCTTTTCTGACTCAATAACTTTGATTTTCATTTGCATTAGTTTACATTTCATATATACATATTTATTTTTATTATGTATATTTCTACTCGAATTTTGTTCTATTCTTGCTTCTCTTTTTTGTTTCTTATAGTTAAATTTACTGTGTTTAAAATGTTCTTTAAAATTAATGACAATGGTACGTCTGTATCGTTATTCTGGCGATGGCAGGTTCTCGATGTTTACAGCATAGATGACTAGATGTGACACTCGCTATTCGCCGCTTCAAAAAATCGGTTTGACATTTGACTGTTTGGTATGATGAACTCACGTATACAATACGTGAGAAGTATCACGTTGTTGTTCTTGTTTCTTTATCAATCAATGTGTACGATTTCTTAACAGTGCAACCGTATGTGCTAAAGGGTTTTGGAGCCCCCAACTAGGCCAATAACGTATAATTCCAACTATTTTGTAAAAATTTGTATTCAGTTTCATTTATACAACTCTGCTAACATCGTTCTAAAATATTTTCGCAATTAGGCGCATAATTGTGTATTTATAACAAAAAAGTTTTGATTACCGACTGCATTTATAGGAAACATAATGAAGCAAATTAGAAAATGCTGTGTAAAATGTTATAGAATATATTTATTAACATTAAAACTATGTTTTATACATGTTTTTCACGGATAAAAAACATAATATTTATAATTATTTATTTTGACGTTTCGATAAACAACCCCCTTAAAATAAATTTTCCATCAGTGCTTGCTACAAAATTTTTGCGGCGAGGCTACATTATTTTACGGCGAGGCTACACTTTTTTACGGCGAGGCTACACTTTTTTTGCAGCGAATCAAAGTTTTCTTTCATTGTATCAGTGCAATTCCAGCAAAAATGCATTAGTGTATAAGGGACATTTTCGAGTGTCTCATCTACTAATCTATGGTTTACAGTGCCGCTCCGTGATGAGGTGATTTTCTATCTCATTGAGTTTCGTAATACATTAACACACTGTTTCTTTTCTGCACTTAAATTTTCAGGGTCGTGTACTGTGAGGGGGAAGTTTCCGTTATCCTTTGGTCGAGTTGTGATGTTGATTTGCTCGCGTTGTTTCATAATTTTTTCTCTTCTAAAGCGTTGTGCATTACCCCTGTATATAATCATATATATATATATAGAAGATATAATCTTATAAATTAATGGTAGCCTTGAAAACAATCAGAGAGTTACTTAAAACGAACTTAAATTAAAATTTAAAAGAAAATAAGGAAAGGAAGCAAAGGAAGCATCTTTTATCTTTGCAATGACCGGTGATATAAATGATATTACTCTGAAGGGTCCTTTGTACTTGGGTGCGAGTTTTGCAGCGAAGTAATCTATTCCTTTCGATAAATTGTGTTGTTTGGCTAACACCAATTCTCCAATCTTCGGTAACCACTGTCGACGCCTCAGATTGTAGTATCTGGCTTGGTCAGCTGTTGCTTGTGTCTGTCTGCCTCGTACAATTTCGAAGACTTCTCTTAGTTGTTTTGCTCTCGTGTTGGCGCTTTGTTCCGGTTGTCCAGTTCCTTGTGTCTCCTCATCAAATAGCGCTGCTGGCAGTCGCGGTTCCCGTCCTTGAACCAGGAATGCAGGGCTGAAGCCCGTCGTCTCTGACCTGCAAGAGTTTATAGCCAGCATTACCTCTGGTAGGCTTTCGTCCCATTTGCGCTGTTCTCCGGCTGTTAGCTGTGCGATCATAGTCTTCACTGTCTTGTTGACGCGTTCAGTGGGATTTTCTTGTGGTGTATAAGGCGCGGTGAACTGGTGTTTGACTCCAATGTCTGCAAGAAAATCTTTGAAGTGTTTACTTTTAAACTGCTTTCCATTGTCGGTGACGAGTACTTTAGGCACGCCAAATCTCGCTAGAATCCACTCTCTAAATCCTTTTAGTAAGTTATCGATAGTGGCTTTCCGAAGTGGTATTATTTCAGTCCATTTCGTGAACTTGTCAAAGAAGATTAATAATGGCGTATTTCCATGTACGGAGCGTGGCAGTGGACCGATGAAATCGGCACACACGATTGCCCAGGGCTCCTCTGCTAGCTGCGTCAACATCTTACCTGCTTGCTGTCGTTGTTGTGTTTTATACCGTTGACATGAGTCGCAACGGCGGACGTAGAGGCTAATATCGCGCATCATACCTGGCCAATTGTAGCGATTCATAATTCGTGCTGTTATTTTTCGGATTCCTGAGTATTGGGGCGCTTATCAGCGATTTCTTGAGATTTTCAAACGCCTCCTGTTGTTCGGACTGCCACTTCCAGTGTTTCCCTTTTTTCAGCAGATTGGTCATTGGATGAACTATCGTTGCAAACTCGGGTACAAAGCGTCTGTACCATGATGCAATTCCTAAGCATCGTCGTAGTTCACGTAGATTCTTCGGTGGTTCGAGCGCTTCTATCGCCGCGATCTTCTCCGGGTCGGCTTGAATGTCATGCTCACTTAACACATGTCCCAAGTATTTTGTTTCCTTCTGGAAAAACTCGCATTTGTCTATGTTGAGCTTCAGGTTCGCGTTCCGTAAGCGTCCAAAAACCTCTTTGAGATGTAGCATGTGTTCCTCCGTCGTTGCGCTTGTTACGATTATGTCATCCAAGTAGGCGAAAGCGTTGGGCTCCAATTCTGGACCGATCACCTTATCGAGAGCTCGTTGAAACGCAGAGTGTAGTCCAAACGGCATGACCTTCCACTGAAAGACACCTCGGCCGGGAACGGTGAAGGCTGTGTAGGGTTTACTGCTTTCCTCCATCGGAATCTGCCAATAAGCATTTTTTAAGTCAAGCGTACTGATGAATCTTGCGTTCCTAAGTCGGTCGAGTATGTGTTGATTGCGCGGCAACGGGTAAGCGTCCGGTCTCGATCGAGAGTTCAATTGGCGGTAATCTATACATAGACGCCAAGTACCGGTCTTCTTCTTTACCAAGACGATCGGCGCGCTGAAGTCGCTTGTCGATGGTTCAATGCATTCCTTTTGGATTAATTCGTCCACCTCTTTATGAGTAATTTCCTGAATCGCTGGATTCCGAGGCACGTAGCGCTGTTTGATTGGTTTGTCTTCTATCATCGTGATTCTATGGGATGTAATGTTCGTTGGACCTTCTAGTCTCTCAAATATCTGTAATTCCTTCCGCAGGGTGGTTTCTGTGTCTTCGCTGTCGGCGTATGTATTGATTACCATTGTCTCTGATGGTTGGTGAGCATCTCGAAAGTTCAAAGTGAACTCTCCGCAAGTCAAGCTGGCTCCAACGTTTGCAAGGAAATCCATTCCCAGGAGTAAGTTGTCCACTGCACCTGGAAGGATAAGCAACATGGTACGAATCGTGTCCTGCCCTAAAGTGAATATCGTGTCAAGATAATGTGTCACTGTTCCCTGTGAACCATCGGCCATCCGTATGTATCGCGGCGCCGTGAGCGGTTTTCGGTCTATTCCGAGGGACTGCTCCATTCGAGTGCTAACAAAGCAGCGTGTTGCTCCAGTGTCCACTGTTGCATCCACCCATCGTCCTTCAACCTTGATCTTTGCTATCAGTTGGCCCTTATGGCAGCGTAACACTTCTTTTTTTCAGAGAGGATGTCTGCCCTGGTCCCGCCGAGTCTCAGATCTGGCGGGGGCGCTCTGCGTTTCCCTGATGGTTCTCCTGTCTTCCACTAGGACGGCGATAGCAGCAATCGATGCTCCGAACTCCTAGTTTTCCGCACGTCTAACAAAACAACCGTTGCGGATTTCGACAGTTTCTCTGGTGATGTCCATCTTGGCCACAGCGTCGGCACGCGGTGCTGGTGTTGATGGGTCGTGCTTCAGGTTGCGTGATTTCCATGTGCCTCTCGTTGTGTACTCTGTTCGTTAGTGGCATGTTTACGTAACGTGCTCTTGGTGCAGGTTGACGAGGTTCATCATGTGGGCGACTGCTCTGGCGCATCGTCTCGTCTGGCTTCCCCTGGATACACTCTAAGTCCTCCACTAGACTGACTAATTCGTCAAGGCTCGAAAAGTCCCTCCTCTTTATATAAAGTTGAAATTCTTGTCGCGAATTTCGAAACAGTCGTTCTAGTTTTTGCGCCTCTGTGAAGTTTGCTGTTCGCATAAGATCGCAGATGTCCAATACAAAGTCTTTAAAAGATTCTCGCTGTCGCTGCGTGCGCATTCGAATTCGGTCCTCTATTTGTTCGAAGTACCTGCTCGACAGAAAGAATTTAAGAAACGCTGTTTTGAAGTTGTTCCAGTTTCCCCAGTCGCGTTGATTATTTCTTAGCCATATGAGTGCACGATCGCGAAGTAGTTCCGGCATCATCTGACGTAAAGTATCTATGGGTAACCGGTAAACTCCGGTCAATTCTTCGACCCTTTCAATAAAAAGTAACGGGACCTTGCCACTGTCGTATCTGCTTGCTTGGTCCATCGTCATTTCCCGTGGTCTCGTGTATATCAGATTCCGCCTGGGTTCGGTTAGTATGTGTTCGCTAGCTGTGGGCATCGATAGGAGAAATTCCTTTTCACCAAGCTTAGGTGAAGCCGATCTTGTCTGTGTCTCGTTCCGATCATCGCCTGATCGTGGCTGGCATGCCGGCGATGGCCCTCGGGCCGCGGTGTGCGCTGCCTCTAACTCCAGCAAGCGCGCGTGTACCACAGGATCCTTCTCGGCTGCTATTACGAAAGCGACGAACTGTTTTCTTAGTTCATCGGCGTTTCCTGTTTCGTCTAATTCGAACTCCTTGGCGTATTCGATCAGTTCGTCTTTTCGCAGTGTGTATATCCATGAACGCTTCGACATTTTTTTCCGATCCTTGTTGAATTCGTTGTTCGCAAGTTATTAAATATTCGGTGCACTAGGTCCCTGTTCGGGCGCCACTGTAACGATGCTTTTCCTCTCTCGCCTGGATATCACTCACTCCAGTCCAAGGTCTCGTCCAGTTATTTATTGATTTGAACGCAATACACCGATTTCGATACTAACAACTTTATTTGATAAATCTTGACAGTAGTTACAATAGTTTGCAATATGCTTAGAGATACGTTTTAGCTAAGATAAGTTTTATTTAACAAGTTTACAATCGTTTGTCTGAAACAGAGTTTATGATTAAGAGCCTGAAACAGAGTTTATGATCGTTAGGCTGAAACAGAGTTTATGATCATTAGGCTGAAACAGAGTTTATGATTAAGAGCCTGAAACAGAGTTTATGATCGTTAGGCTGAAACAGAGCTTATGATTAAAAGTCTGAAACAGAGTTTATGATCATTAAGCTGGAACAGAGTTTATGATTAAAAGCATGTCGATTATTTGGTTATCTTACAAATCTGTGCTGAAAAGAGACTTTGATTAGTGTATCCACTGTCGCGGAGTATAAACCCAACAGACCGGCTGTCCACTGTCGCGGAGTATAAACCCAACAGACTGACAGGGCGTTAAATATAGATAGCCGCAGAGTATAAACCCAACAGACCGGCTGTCCACTGTCGCGGAGTATAAACCCAACAGACCGACAGGGCGTTAAATATAGATAGCCGCGGAGTATAAACCCAACAGACCGGCTGTCCACTGTCGCGGAATATAAACCCAACAGACCGACAGGGCTTTGTAACTATGTAGTTACGCTTGGAAGAAACGACGTTTCTTATGTTTCTTACCCGATTCAAGCCTCCACGATGCTGTAGCTGATGTTGTAGATTTATGACGCGGCGGCGTAGATCCGCCGGCGTTGACTGCGGCGTCGACTGCGACGTTGACTGCTGCGTCGACTGAGACGTTGACTGCGACGTCGACTGAGACGTTGACTGCGACGTCGACTGAGACGTTGACTTCGACGTCGACTGAGGCGTTGACTTCGACGTCGGCTGAGGTCCTTGCGATTGAATACGAGTAATTGCGATGCCGACTTGAGGTCCTTGCGATGCTGACTGTGAGTCCTTACGATGCCGACTTGAGGTCCTTGCGATGCTGACTGCGAGTCCTTGCGATGCCGACTTGAGGTCCTTGCGATACTGACTGTCTACGGGTGTGGTTTCGAAATTACTGTTCACGGTTGTGGTGTCTGAACGACTGTCCACGGGTGTGGTTTCTGAACGACTGTCCACGGGTGTGATTTCTGAACGACTGTCCACGGGTGTGGTTTTTGAACGATTGTCTCGATCTACTGACTGCGCGCTCTTTTATACTCTGCTCCTCATTCTGTGCGGAGCTTTAAGGCTTTTTCCGAACTTCGGTTTTGTTCGCTGGAAATGATGCGATATGTTCGTCACTTCCAGTGTTTACGAGCTATTCAGCAAAATCGTTTGACTAGTTTTCTCTATTTACTTTGCGAAAACGAGTTTGCTGTGCTTTGTCCTTGACTTTGATGATGAGTGTACTTCTTTGTATGAACGTTAAATTTTATCAGCAAAATTTATCGTTACATTTCCCCGTTGTTTCGCCTGGCCTGGGGGCCTGGCGGAAGACTGCTGTGATGAATGCTGCGGTGTTTCGTTGCCTTCCCCAGGTGTCTTGTTGTCTGCGCCGGTATAGATTCGTCGTTGATAAAATGCCTTATTTGTTTCCAATTTTCTTAGTTTTGTACATTAATTAAAATTTAATCTAAAATTTTTTTTTTCCTTATTCCTTATTTTTACATGTTCGTTTTTTCTATTGGTAAAATCTTTGCTTTCTGATTACAATTTTAAATTCATTTTAGTTCAGTTAAATTAATCATCGTTCTCTGAATCTAGTTCTGTGTTTGCCCTAATCTTTACTTTGACATAGCTTTTTTTTTTTTGGTTTATTACATTCATTTTTCATTTCCGTCAATTTTAATTGAATTACTTTCTTATTTCTTGTTCTTGCTTAAATCTTTGCTCTAATATAAACATTTTGTTTTCTTATACTATAACCTTTTTACTCTAATGTTGTTTTCTTTTCTGACTCAATAACTTTGATTTTCATTTGCATTAGTTTACATTTCATATATACATATTTATTTTTATTATGTATATTTCTACTCGAATTTTGTTCTATTCTTGCTTCTCTTTTTTGTTTCTTATAGTTAAATTTACTGTGTTTAAAATGTTCTTTAAAATTAATGACAATGGTACGTCTGGCGATGGCAGGTTCTCGATGTTTACAGTGCCGCTCCGTGATGAGGTGATTTTCTATCTCATTGAGTTTCGTAATACATTAACACACTGTTTCTTTTCTGCACTTAAATTTTCAGGGTCGTGTACTGTGAGGGGGAAGTTTCCGTTATCCTTTGGTCGACTTGTGATATTGATTTGCTCGTGTTGTTTCATAATTTTTTTCTCTTCTAAAGCGTTGTGCATTACCCCTGTAGGAAATCGGCGTCTTCTGCAGGCGGCGGCGATTCCTCTGAATATATTACGGCGTGCTGAAATCTGTTGCTTGGTTGTGCTGATTGGTTAGCTCCCGTTCGTCGCTAATCGCTGAGGTATCTAAGTTGTCTGCATTTTCTCGGAATTGATTTGCAATTGTACTGCGTCATTATAACTAATAAAATCGTAGCTTGATTAACGAAGGTGATATAATATCTGAAAGAAACGAGTAAACTAGAAATTTTGGATGACAACATGAAATTAAATGTTTATTATGCCATTCATGACAATCGTTGTTGTTGCTCCCGCAGTCATGTATTTTCTTTGAGTAGTTTGCAATTACTGCTGTGGCGTCGGTTTGCGCCGTCCACTTGTATCGACGGTGACATACGGTTTTAAATCGCTAACGTGAACCGTGTGCATTTTGGCATGTTTTTTTATTTTTTATTTATTTATTTATTTATAATTGCTAACCATTGTAAGATATAATCTTATAAATTAATGGTAGCCTTGAAAACAATCAGAGAGTTACTTAAAACGAACTTAAATTAAAATTTAAAAGAAAATAAGGAAAGGAAGCAAAGGAAGCATGTTTTAAATCTTTTATCCTTGCAATGACCGGTGATATAAATGATATTACTCTGAAGGGTCCTTTGTACTTGGGTGCGAGTTTTGCAGCGAAGTAATGTATTCCTTTCGATAAAGTGTGTTGTTTGGCGAACACCAATTCTCCAATCTTGGCTAACCACTGTCGACGCCTCAGATTGTAGTATCTGGCTTGGTCAGCTGTTGCTTGTGCCTGTCTGCCTCGTACAATTTCGAAGACTTCTCTTAGTTGTTTTGCTCTCGTGTTGGCGCTCTGTTCCGGTTGTCCAGTTCCTTGTGTCTCCTCATCAAATAGCGCTGCTGGCAGTCGCGGTTCCTGTCCTTGAACCAGGAATGCAGGGCTGAAGCCGTCGTTTCTGACCTGCAAGCGTTTATAGCGAGCATTACCTCTGGTAGGCTTTCGTTCCATTTTCGCTGTTCTCCGGCTGTTAGCTGTGCGATCATAGTCTTCACTGTCTTGTTGACGCGTTCCGTGGGATTTTCTTGTGGTGTATAAGGCGCGGTGAACTGGTGTTTGACTCCAATGTCTGCAAGAAAATCTTTGAAGTGTTTACTTTTAAACTGCTTTCCGTTGTCGGTGACGAGTACTTTAGGCACGCCAAATCTCGCTAGAATCCGCTCTCTAAATCCTTTTAGTAAGTTATCGATAGTGGCTTTCCGAAGTGGTATTATTTCAGTCCATTTCGTGAACTTGTCAAAGAAGATTAATAATGGCGTATTTCCATGTACGGAGCGTGGCAGTGGACCGATGAAATCGGCACACACGATTGCCCAGGGCTCCTCTGCTAGCTGCGTCAACATCTTACCTGCTTGCTGTCGTTGTTGTGTTTTATACCGTTGACATGAGTCGCAACGGCGGACGAAGAGGCTAATATCGCGCATCATACCTGGCCAATAGTAGCGATTCATAATTCGTGCTGTTATTTTTCGGATTCCTGAGTATTGGGGCGCTTATCAGCGATTTCTTGAGATTTTCAAACGCCTCCTGTTGTTCGGACTGCCACTTCCAGTGTTTCCCTTTTTTCAGCAGATTGGTCATTGGATGAACTATCGTTGCAAACTCGGGTACAAAGCGTCTGTACCATGATGCAATTCCTAAGCATCGTCGTAGTTCACGTAGATTCTTCGGTGGTTCGAGCGCTTCTATCGCCGCGATCTTCTCCGGGTCGGTTTGAATGCCATGCTCACTTAACACATGTCCCAAGTATTTTGTTTCCTTCTGGAAAAACTCGCATTTGTCTTCGTTGAGCTTCAGGTTCGCGTTCCGTAAGCGTCCAAAAACCTCTTTGAGATGTAGCATGTGTTCCTCCGTCGTTGCGCTTGTTACGATTATGTCATCCAAGTAGGCGAAAGCGTTGGGCTCCAATTCTGGACCGATCACCTTATCGAGAGCTCGTTGAAACGCAGAGTGTAGTCCAAACGGCATGACCTTCCACTGAAAGACACCTCGGCCGGGAACGGTGAAGGCTGTGTAGGGTTTACTGCTTTCCTCCATCGGAATCTGCCAATAACCATTTTTTAAGTCAAGCGTACTGATGAATCTTGCGTTCCTAAGTCGGTCGAGTATGTGTTGATTGCGCGGCAACGGGTAAGCGTCCGGTCTCGATCGAGAGTTCAATTGGCGGTAATCTATACATAGACGCCAAGTACCGGTCTTCTTCTTTACCAAGACGATCGGCGCGCTGAAGTCGCTTGTCGATGGTTCAATGCATTCCTTTTGGATTAATTCGTCCACCTCTTTATGAGTAATTTCCTGAATCGCTGGATTCCGAGACACGTAGCGCTGTTTGATTGGTTTGTCTTCTATCATCGTGATTCTATGGGATGTAATGTTCGTTGGACCTTCTAGTCTCTCAAATATCTGTAATTCCTTCCGCAGGGTGGTTTCTGTGTCTTCGCTGTCGGCGTATGTATTGATTACCATTGTCTCTGATGGTTGGTGAGCATCTCGAAAGTTCAAAGTGAACTCTCCGCAAGTCAAGCTGGCTCCAACGTTTGCAAGGAAATCCATTCCCAGGAGTAAGTTGTCCACTGCACCTGGAAGGATAAGCAACATGGTACGAATCGTGTCCTGCCCTAAAGTGAATATCGTGTCAAGATAATGTGTCACTGTTCCCTGTGAACCATCGGCCATCCGTATGTATCGCGGCGCCGTGAGCGGTTTTCGGTCTATTCCGAGGGACTGCTCCATTCGAGTGCTAACAAAGCTGCGTGTTGCTCCAGTGTCCACTGTTGCATCCACCCATCGTCCTTCAACCTTGATCTTTGCTATCAGTTGGCCCTTATGGCAGCGTAACACTTCTTTTTTTCAGAGAGGATGTCTGCCCTGGTCCCGCCGAGTCTCAGATCTGGCGGGGGCGCTCTGCGTTTCCCTGATGGTTCTCCTGTCTTCCACTAGGACGGCGATAGCAGCAATCGATGCTCCGAAC
Source organism: Thecophora atra (assembly GCA_937620795.1). NCBI lineage: Eukaryota > Metazoa > Arthropoda > Insecta > Diptera > Conopidae > Thecophora > Thecophora atra. The sequence continues at coordinate 5,739,090 of CALMKQ010000008.1, read as the reverse complement.
TCCTAGTTTTCCGCACGTCTAACAAAACAACCGTTGCGGATTTCGACAGTTTCTCTGGTGATGTCCATCTTGGCCACAGCGTCGGCACGCGGTGCTGGTGTTGATGGGTCGTGCTTCAGGTTGCGTGATTTCCATGTGCCTCTCGTTGTGTACTCTGTTCGTTAGTGGCATGTTTACGTAACGTGCTCTTGGTGCAGGTTGACGAGGTTCATCATGTGGGCGACTGCTCTGGCGCATCGTCTCGTCTGGCTTCCCCTGGATACACTCTAAGTCCTCCACTAGACTGACTAATTCGTCAAGGCTCGAAAAGTCCCTCCTCTTTATATAAAGTTGAAATTTTTGTCGCGAATTTCGAAACACTCGTTCTAGTTTTTGCGCCTCTGTGAAGTTTGCTGTTCGCATAAGATCGCAGATGTCCAATACAAAGTCTTTAAAAGATTCTCGCTGTCGCTGCGTGCGCATTCGAATTCGGTCCTCTATTTGTTCGAAGTACCTGCTCGACAGAAAGAATTTAAGAAACGCTGTTTTGAAGTTGTTCCAGTTTCCCCAGTCGCGTTGATTATTTCTTAGCCATATGAGTGCACGATCGCGAAGTAGTTCCGGCATCATCTGACGTAAAGTATCTATGGGTAACCGGTAAACTCCGGTCAATTCTTCGACCCTTTCAATAAAAAGTAACGGGACCTTGCCACTGTCGTATCTGCTTGCTTGGTCCATCGTCATTTCCCGTGGTCTCGTGTATATCAGATTCCGCCTGGGTTCGGTTAGTATGTGTTCGCTAGCTGTGGGCATCGATAGGAGAAATTCCTTTTCACCAAGCTTAGGTGAAGCCGATCTTGTCTGTGTCTCGTTCCGATCATCGCCTGATCGTGGCTGGCATGCCGGCGATGGCCCTCGGGCCGCGGTGTGCGCTGCCTCTAACTCCAGCAAGCGCGCGTGTACCACAGGATCCTTCTCGGCTGCTATTACGAAAGCGACGAACTGTTTTCTTAGTTCATCGGCGTTTCCTGTTTCGTCTAATTCGAACTCCTTGGCGTATTCGATCAGTTCGTCTTTTCGCAGTGTGTATATCCATGAACGCTTCGACATTTTTTTCCGATCCTTGTTGAATTCGTTGTTCGCAAGTTATTAAATATTCGGTGCACTAGGTCCCTGTTCGGGCGCCACTGTAACGATGCTTTTCCTCTCTCGCCTGGATATCACTCACTCCAGTCCAAGGTCTCGTCCAGTTATTTATTGATTTGAACGCAATACACCGATTTCGATACTAACAACTTTATTTGATAAATCTTGACAGTAGTTACAATAGTTTGCAATATGCTTAGAGATACGTTTTAGCTAAGATAAGTTTTATTTAACAAGTTTACAATCGTTTGTCTGAAACAGAGTTTATGATTAAGAGCCTGAAACAGAGTTTATGATCGTTAGGCTGAAACAGAGTTTATGATCATTAGGCTGAAACAGAGTTTATGATTAAGAGCCTGAAACAGAGTTTATGATCGTTAGGCTGAAACAGAGCTTATGATTAAAAGTCTGAAACAGAGTTTATGATCATTAAGCTGGAACAGAGTTTATGATTAAAAGCATGTCGATTATTTGGTTATCTTACAAATCTGTGCTGAAAAGAGACTTTGATTAGTGTATCCACTGTCGCGGAGTATAAACCCAACAGACCGGCTGTCCACTGTCGCGGAGTATAAACCCAACAGACTGACAGGGCGTTAAATATAGATAGCCGCAGAGTATAAACCCAACAGACCGGCTGTCCACTGTCGCGGAATATAAACCCAACAGACCGACAGGGCTTTGTAACTATGTAGTTACGCTTGGAAGAAACGACGTTTCTTATGTTTCTTACCCGATTCAAGCCTCCACGATGCTGTAGCTGATGTTGTAGATTTATGACGCGGCGGCGTAGATCCGCCGGCGTTGACTGCGGCGTCGACTGCGACGTTGACTGCGGCGTCGACTGAGACGTTGACTGCGACGTAGACTGAGACGTTGACTGCGACGTCGACTGAGACGTTGACTTCGACGTCGACTGAGGCGTTGACTTCGACGTCGGCTGAGGTCCTTGCGATATTGAATACGAGTAATTGCGATGCCGACTTGAGGTCCTTGCGATGCTGACTGTGAGTCCTTACGATGCCGACTTGAGGTCCTTGCGATGCTGACTGCGAGTCCTTGCGATGCCGACTTGAGGTCCTTGCGATACTGACTGTCTACGGGTGTGGTTTCGAAATTACTGTTCACGGTTGTGGTGTCTGAACGACTGTCCACGGGTGTGGTTTCTGAACGACTGTCCACGGGTGTGATTTCTGAACGACTGTCCACGGGTGTGGTTTTTGAACGATTGTCTCGATCTACTGACTGCGCGCTCTTTTATACTCTGCTCCTCATTCTGTGCGGAGCTTTAAGGCTTTTTCCGAACTTCGGTTTTGTTCGCTGGAAATGATGCGATATGTTCGTCACTTCCAGTGTTTACGAGCTATTCAGCAAAATCGTTTGACTAGTTTTCTCTATTTACTTTGCGAAAACGAGTTTGCTGTGCTTTGTCCTTGACTTTGATGATGAGTGTACTTCTTTGTATGAACGTTAAATTTTATCAGCAAAATTTATCGTTACATTTCCCCGTTGTTTCGCCTGGCCTGGGGGCCTGGCGGAAGACTGCTGTGATGAATGCTGCGGTGTTTCGTTGCCTTCCCCAGGTGTCTTGTTGTCTGCGCCGGTATAGATTCGTCGTTGATAAAATGCCTTATTTGTTTCCAATTTTCTTAGTTTTGTACATTAATTAAAATTTAATCTAAAATTTTTTTTTTCCTTATTCCTTATTTTTACATGTTCGTTTTTTCTATTGGTAAAATCTTTGCTTTCTGATTACAATTTTAAATTCATTTTAGTTCAGTTAAATTAATCATCGTTCTCTGAATCTAGTTCTGTGTTTGCCCTAATCTTTACTTTGACATAGCTTTTTTTTTTTTGGTTTATTACATTCATTTTTCATTTCCGTCAATTTTAATTGAATTACTTTCTTATTTCTTGTTCTTGCTTAAATCTTTGCTCTAATATATACATTTTGTTTTCTTATACTATAACCTTTTTACTCTAATGTTGTTTTCTTTTCTGACTCAATAACTTTGATTTTCATTTGCATTAGTTTACATTTCATATATACATATTTATTTTTATTATGTATATTTCTACTCGAATTTTGTTCTATTCTTGCTTCTCTTTTTTGTTTCTTATAGTTAAATTTACTGTGTTTAAAATGTTCTTTAAAATTAATGACAATGGTACGTCTGTATCGTTATTCTGGCGATGGCAGGTTCTCGATGTTTACAGTGCCGCTCCGTGATGAGGTGATTTTCTATCTCATTGAGTTTCGTAATACATTAACACACTGTTTCTTTTCTGCACTTAAATTTTCAGGGTCGTGTACTGTGAGGGGGAAGTTTCCGTTATCCTTTGGTCGACTTGTGATATTGATTTGCTCGTGTTGTTTCATAATTTTTTTCTCTTCTAAAGCGTTGTGCATTACCCCTGTAGGAAATCGGCGTCTTCTGCAGGCGGCGGCGATTCCTCTGAATATATTACGGCGTGCTGAAATCTGTTGCTTGGTTGTGCTGATTGGTTAGCTCCCGTTCGTCGCTAATCGCTGAGGTATCTAAGTTGTCTGCATTTTCTCGGAATTGATTTGCAATTGTACTGCGTCATTATAACTAATAAAATCGTAGCTTGATTAACGAAGGTGATATAATATCTGAAAGAAACGAGTAAACTAGAAATTTTGGATGACAACATGAAATTAAATGTTTATTATGCCATTCATGACAATCGTTGTTGTTGCTCCCGCAGTCATGTATTTTCTTTGAGTAGTTTGCAATTACTGCTGTGGCGTCGGTTTGCGCCGTCCACTTGTATCGACGGTGACATACGGTTTTAAATCGCTAACGTGAACCGTGTGCATTTTGGCATGTTTTTTTATTTTTTATTTATTTATTTATTTATAATTGCTAACCATTGTAAGATATACCGGGTGATTCTCGTAATAAGCTTTACAAGAAATAGTAAAGCGAAATTGTAAAGCGTCTTGTAAAAACTTTTTGCAGTGCAATTCTCGTAGTAAAGTGACAGCGTGAAAGCTTTGCGCAGCTGACATAATGTAAAGTTCAGTGTTACAGAAACTGAAATGTCATTTTTAACAAAAATAACATGAAAATGTAAACATCTTGTAGTGCATATCAGTTAAAATGAGTCAAATACAAAAGAAGTAAGTTTTGTTTTTTTTAATTTTCACTATGTTTTTCAATAAATTTTTATTTAAATTTAATTCTTTATAGAAAATTCGAAAGGACTACTGCGGAGCAGTTGGCGCACTATGTGCAATTCTGCGAGCTCCACCCAGAAATTTTGGGTGGCAAAAGCAACCCCACATGCCCGGCCAGGCAGCAGGATTTGTGGGTTCAACTGAGTGGCGAGTTGAACTCACAAAGGGGTCCTACCAGGACTTGGGCAAAGTGGAAGGAGGTAAATACATATATAAAAAAATTTAAGTTAAAATAATAGATAATTTTTTTACAGACAATGGGTATATGGCGAAGCCAATTGCGCTCGCGTGCTCGCAAGCGCAAAGCGGAAGCAATGGTAACTGGTGGTGGGCCTTATGGTGGCGGAATGTCTACATTTGAGGAAAGGGCACTCTCGGTGTTTGGGGCAGCGGCTGTCGACGGGCTTCGAGAGGTGCCCGTTCTTGGCTTGGAGGTAATTTTTACACGTAAAGTTTTGTTATTCGTTATTAATGACAATACTTTTCCACAAATTAGCCCATTGTGTCGTCACCGTCGAGCACCGATGACAACTCGTCTCATGCGATTTCGTCTCCACCAAATGTGAACGCTGTGCAAGACAACTCTGCTTCAAACACAAGTGTTGACACATCGCCACCATATGGAGCCACACCGCCACCATATGGAGCCACACCGCCACCATATAGAGCCACAACGCCACCATTTCGTACATCAACTCCAGTTCGTCGGAATCAACGACGAAATGACGTTCTGGAGTTGCTGTACCAGTCACTGCAGCGGAGAGAGCAGAGAGATGCTCAGCTGGCCGAAAGCCTCTCCAGCTTAGCACAATCGGTTGGCCAGATCGCCGAAGCTTTGGCTACAACAAAAAACTTATAAAAACTAAATTAAAAAAAAATATTAATTCATTATTATATATACATATATTTGCATTATATATATTACATTTCTATAAAGATAGAACGTATCGGTTGCGTAAGCGTTCTCCCTCTCTATGGAAGCTATTGTCATGATCAGGAGGAAGAGTTTCTATATCTTCCTCAATTTCTACGTCGTCTTCATCTTCCAATGGACAGCGGTTTCTTAAAATGTTGTGTAGTATCATGCAAGCATTAATAATGCATGCTGCTTTTTCATGGCTGTAATACAGCACACGCTGTTTCGATAAACATCTGAATCGTGACTTTAAAACACCGAAGGCTCTTTCTACCACATTCCGAGCCTTGGCATGAACTCGGTTATATTTGACCTGCTGCCTTCCGATTGGTGTTGCAAACGGCGTAAGTAGCCAAGGCTCCAGGGGATATCCTTGATCTCCAATGAGCCAAGATTCGTCGTGTGTATTTGAATTCCGTCTTAAATGTGCTCTGACTGGCGATGTGCACCATATACCAGAATCATGGCAAGAGCCTGGAAATTTGGCATTTATTGCTGTAAATATTAAGCGGTGATCGCAAACCTACGAATAAAAAGACATTTACAAAAACGCTAAAATTTTGCTCTGACTACAAATACTACCGCTTCTACATTGATACTGTAGTAACCTTTGCGATTCATATATAGGCTGAGTGGAAGGGCAATGTTGTTAGCAGGAGGTGATACAATTGGTACTTGGGTGCAATCGATAGCGCCGATTGTGCCCTTTATACCAAATTCTCTGTGAAATCTGGCAAGAATAAAGATGTATGGTTCAAGTTTGCAAAAATAATTCATGGATTTTACCCGGTTTTCACTGCTGTGATCTCAACACTGGTTTGAGGAAACCGAACTTCAAAACCTTTCCGTTCCACAAGTAGCTTTGATATCTCCGTAATGCAGCGCGACACGGAGGGCTGACTCATTGGTGCTATAGTATTATTACCCACGCTTTTTTGGTACGAGCCAACGGCATAAAAATTTAACGCGGCTAAGAAACGTAGGGTAAAAGGTATTGACGTTGCGGTACTGGCGTGTGGTTTCAACTCTTCGATCAAACTTTTGCACACCTCTCTATTCAGCCTGAAATTCTTTTTAAACTCAACTTCACTTAAGGCAAAGGGATCGCTGTTGTACCGAAGGTTTCTCATATCCTGCCGATTTACTTCCTCTTTGTCCTCAAAAAATTCCATTAGCACAAAAATACCGAATTCCTCCATTTTTCTTTCTATTATTTTTTAATAATTAATTATATTTGAATTTTAATTAGTTTATTTCACAAACAACAAATCAGCAAATTGACCGAAAAATACAACTGTCAAGACCTATTTGGCACTTTACAAAATTGTAAAGAAAAGAGCTTTTATTTTACAGCAAGAATAGCAATATTTACAATTTGTAAAAAACCAGAGTTGTAAAGCCAAATTTTACTACGAGAATAGACCTAATAATCTTATAAATTAATGGTAGCCTTGAAAACAATCAGAGAGTTACTTAAAACGAACTTAAATTAAAATTTAAAAGAAAATAAGGAAAGGAAGCAAAGGAAGCATGTTTTAAATCTTTTATCCTTGCAATGACCGGTGATATAAATGATATTACTCTGAAGGGTCCTTTGTACTTGGGTGCGAGTTTTGCAGCGAAGTAATGTATTCCTTTCGATAAAGTGTGTTGTTTGGCGAACACCAATTCTCCAATCTTGGCTAACCACTGTCGACGCCTCAGATTGTAGTATCTGGCTTGGTCAGCTGTTGCTTGTGCCTGTCTGCCTCGTACAATTTCGAAGACTTCTCTTAGTTGTTTTGCTCTCGTGTTGGCGCTCTGTTCCGGTTGTCCAGTTCCTTGTGTCTCCTCATCAAATAGCGCTGCTGGCAGTCGCGGTTCCTGTCCTTGAACCAGGAATGCAGGGCTGAAGCCGTCGTTTCTGACCTGCAAGCGTTTATAGCGAGCATTACCTCTGGTAGGCTTTCGTTCCATTTTCGCTGTTCTCCGGCTGTTAGCTGTGCGATCATAGTCTTCACTGTCTTGTTGACGCGTTCCGTGGGATTTTCTTGTGGTGTATAAGGCGCGGTGAACTGGTGTTTGACTCCAATGTCTGCAAGAAAATCTTTGAAGTGTTTACTTTTAAACTGCTTTCCGTTGTCGGTGACGAGTACTTTAGGCACGCCAAATCTCGCTAGAATCCGCTCTCTAAATCCTTTTAGTAAGTTATCGATAGTGGCTTTCCGAAGTGGTATTATTTCAGTCCATTTCGTGAACTTGTCAAAGAAGATTAATAATGGCGTATTTCCATGTACGGAGCGTGGCAGTGGACCGATGAAATCGGCACACACGATTGCCCAGGGCTCCTCTGCTAGCTGCGTCAACATCTTACCTGCTTGCTGTCGTTGTTGTGTTTTATACCGTTGACATGAGTCGCAACGGCGGACGAAGAGGCTAATATCGCGCATCATACCTGGCCAATAGTAGCGATTCATAATTCGTGCTGTTATTTTTCGGATTCCTGAGTATTGGGGCGCTTATCAGCGATTTCTTGAGATTTTCAAACGCCTCCTGTTGTTCGGACTGCCACTTCCAGTGTTTCCCTTTTTTCAGCAGATTGGTCATTGGATGAACTATCGTTGCAAACTCGGGTACAAAGCGTCTGTACCATGATGCAATTCCTAAGCATCGTCGTAGTTCACGTAGATTCTTCGGTGGTTCGAGCGCTTCTATCGCCGCGATCTTCTCCGGGTCGGTTTGAATGCCATGCTCACTTAACACATGTCCCAAGTATTTTGTTTCCTTCTGGAAAAACTCGCATTTGTCTACGTTGAGCTTCAGGTTCGCGTTCCGTAAGCGTCCAAAAACCTCTTTGAGATGTAGCATGTGTTCCTCCTTCGTTGCGCTTGTTACGATTATGTCGTCCAAGCAGGCGAAAGCGTTGGGCTCCAATTCTGGACCGATCACCTTATCGAGAGCTCGTTGAAACGTCGTAGGTGCAGAGTGTAGTCCAAACGGCATGACCTTCCACTGAAAGAGACCTCGGCCGGGAACGGTGAAGGCTGTGTAGGGTTTACTGCTTTCCTCCATCGGAATCTGCCAATAACCATTTTTTAAGTCAAGCGTACTGATGAATCTTGCGTTCCTAAGTCGGTCGAGTATGTGTTGATTGCGCGGCAACGGGTAAGCGTCCGGTCTCGATCGAGAGTTCAATTGGCGGTAATCTATACATGGACGCCAAGTACCGGTCTTCTTCTTTACCAAGACGATCGGCGCGCTGAAGTCGCTTGTCGATGGTTCAATGCATTCCTTTTGGATTAATTCGTCCACCTCTTTATGAGTAATATCCTGCATCGCTGGATTCCGAGGCACGTAGCGCTGTTTGATTGGTTTGTCGTCTATCATCGTGATTCTATGGGATGTAATGTTCGTTGGACCTTCTAGTCTCTCAAATATCTGTAATTCCTTCCGCAGGGTGGTTTTTGTGTCTTCGCTGTCGGCGAATGTATTGATTAACATGGTCTCTGATGGTTGGTGAGCATCTCGAAAGTTCAAAGTGAACTCTCCGCAAGTCAAGCTGGCTCCAACATTTGCAAGGAAATCCATTCCCAGGAGTAAGTTGTCCACTGCACCTGGAAGGATAAGCAACATGGTACGAATCGTGTCCTGCCCTAAAGTGAATATCGTGTCAAGATAATGTGTCACTGTTCCCTATGAACCATCGGCCATCCGTATGTATCGCGGCGCCGTGAGCGGTTTTCGGTCTATTCCGAGGGACTGCTCCATTCGAGTGCTAACAAAGCTGCGTGTTGCTACAGTGTCCACTGTTGTATCCACCGATCGTCCTTCAACCTTGATCTTTGCTATCAGTTGGCCCTTATGGCAGCGTAACAATTATTTTTTTTCAGAGAGGATGTCTGCCCTGGTCCCGCCGAGTCTCAGATCTGGCGGGGGCGCTCTGCGTTTCCCTGATGGTTCTCTTGTCTTCCAGTAGGACGGCGATAGCAGCAATCGATGCTCCGAACTCCTAGTTTTCCGCACGTCTAACAAAACAACCGTTGCGGATTTCGACAGTTTCTCTGGTGGTGTCCATCTTGGCCGCAGCGTCGGCACGCGGTGCTGGTGTTGATGGGTCGTGCTTCAGGTTGCGTGATTTCCATGTGCCTCTCGTTGTGTACTCTGTTCATTAGTGGCATGTTTACGTAACGTGCTCTTGGTGCAGGTTGACGAGGTTCATCATGTGGGCGACTGCTCTGGCGCATCGTCTCGTCTGGCTTCCCCTGGATACACTCTAAGTCCTCCACTAGACTGACTAATTCGTCGAGGCTCGAAAAGTCCCTCCTCTTTATATAAAGTTGAAATTCTTGTCGCGAATTTCGAAACACTCGTTCTAGTTTTTGCGCCTCTGTGAAGTTTGCTGTTCGCATAAGATCGCAGATGTGCAATACAAAGTCTTTAAAAGATTCTCGCTGTCGCTGCGTGCGCATTCGAATTCGGTCCTCTATTTGTTCGAAGTACCTGCTCGATAGAAAGAATTTAAGAAACGCTGCTTTGAAGTTGTTCCAGCTTCCCCAGTCGCGAAGTAGTTCCGGCATCATCTGACGTAAATTATCTATGGGTAAACGGTAAACTCCGGTCAATTCTTCGACCCTTTCAATAAAAATTAACGGAACCTTGCCACCGCCGTATCTGCTTGCTTGGTCCATCGTCATTTCCCGTGGTCTCGTGTATATCAGATTCAGCCTGGGTTCGGTTAGTATGTGTTCGCTAGCTGTGGGCATCGATAGGAGAAATTCCTTTTCACCAAGCTTAGGTGAAGCCGATCTTGTCTGTGTCTCGTTCCGATCATCGCCTGATCGTGGCTGGCATGTCGGCGATGGCCCTCGGGCCGCGGTGTGCGCTGCCTCTAACTCCAGCAAGCGCGCGTGTACCACAGGATCCTTCTCGGCTGCTATTACGAAAGCGACGAACTGTTTTCTTAGTTCATCGGCGTTTCCTGTTTCGTCTAATTCGAACTCCTTGGCGTATTCGATCAGTTCGTCTTTTCGCAGTGTGTATATCCATGAACGCTTCGACATTTTTTTCCGATCCTTGTTGAATTCGTTGTTCGCAAGTTATTAAATATTCGGTCCACTAGGTCCCTATTCGGGCGCCACTGTAACGATGCTTTTCCTCTCTCGCCTGGATATCACTCACTCCAGTCCAAGGTCTCGTCCAGTTATTTATTGATTTGAACGCAATACACCGATTTCGATACTAACAACTTTATTTGATAAATCTTGACAGTAGTTACAATAGTTTGCAATATGCTTAGAGATACGTTTTAGCTAAGATAAGTTTTATTTAACAAGTTTACAATCGTTTGTCTGAAACAGAGTTTATGATTAAGAGCCTGAAACAGAGTTTATGATCGTTAGGCTGAAACAGAGTTTATGATCATTAGGCTGAAACAGAGTTTATGATTAAGAGCCTGAAACAGAGTTTATGATCGTTAGGCTGAAACAGAGCTTATGATTAAAAGTCTGAAACAGAGTTTATGATCATTAAGCTGGAACAGAGTTTATGATTAAAAGCATGTCGATTATTTGGTTATCTTACAAATCTGTGCTGAAAAGAGACTTTGATTAGTGTATCCACTGTCGCGGAGTAAAACCCAACAGACCGGCTGTCCACTGTCGCGGAGTATAAACCCAACAGACCGACAGGGCGTTAAATATAGATAGCCGCAGAGTATAAACCCAACAGACCGCCTGTCCACTGTCGCGGAGTATAAACCCAACAGACCGACAGGGCGTTAAATATAGATAGCCGCAGAGTATAAACCCAACAGACCGACATGGCGTTAAATAAAGATAGCCGCGGAGTATAAACCCAACAGACCGGCTGTCCACTGTCGCGGAGTATAAACCCAACAGACCGACAGGGCGTTAAATATAGATAGCCGCGGCGTATAAACCCAACAGACCGGCTGTCCACTGTCGCGGAGTATAAACCCAACAGACCGACAGGGCGTTAAATATAGATAGCCGCAGAGTATAAACCCAACAGACCGGCTGTCCACTGTCGCGGATTATAAACCCAACAGACCGACAGGGCGTTAAATATAGATAGCCGCGGAGTATAAACCCAACAGACCGGCTGTCCACTGTCGCGGAATATAAACCCAACAGACCGACAGGGCTTTGTAACTATGTAGTTACGCTTGGAAGAAACGACGTTTCTTATGTTTCTTACCCGATTCAAGCCTCCACGATGCTGTAGCTGATGTTGTAGATTTATGACGCGGCGGCGTAGATCCGGCGGCGTTGACTGCGGCGTCGACTAAGACGTTTACTGCGGCGTTGACTGCGACGTTGACTGCGGCGTCGACTGAGACGTTGACTGCGACGTCGACTGAGACGTTGACTGCGACGTCGATGAGACGTTGACTGCGACGTCGACTGAGACGTTGACTGCGACGTCGACTGAGACGTTAACTGCGACGTCGACTTCTACGTCGACTGAGACGTTGACTGTGACGTCGACTGAGACGTTGACTTCGACGTCGACTGTGACGTTGACTGAGACGTTGACTTCGACGTCGACTGAGACGTTGACTTCGACGTCGGCTGAGGTCCTTGCGATATTGAATACGAGTAATTGCGATGCCGACTTGAGGTCCTTGCGATGCTGACTGTGAGTCCTTACGATGCCGACTTGAGGTCCTTGCGATGCTGACTGCGAGTCCTTGCGATGCCGACTTGAGGTCCTTGCGATACTGACTGTCTACGGGTGTGGTTTCGAAATTACTGTTCACGGGTGTGGTGTCTGAACGACTGTCCACGGGTGTGGTTTCTGAACGACTGTCCACGGGTGTGATTTCTGAACGACTGTCCACGGGTGTGGTTTTTGAACGATTGTCTCGATCTACTGAGTGCGCGCTCTTTTATACTCTGCTCCTCATTCTGTGCGGAGCTTTAAGGCTTTTTCCGAACTTCGGTTTTGTTCGCTGGAAATGATGCGATATGTTCGTCACTTCCAGTGTTTACGAGCTATTCAGCAAAATCGTTTGACTAGTTTTCTCTATTTACTTTGCGAAAACGAGTTTGCTGTGCTTTGTCCTTGACTTTGATGCTGAGTGTACTTCTTTGTATGAACGTTAAATTTTATCAGCAAAATTTATCGTTACATTTCCCCGTTGTTTCGCCTGGCCTGGGGGCCTGGCGGAAGACTGCTGTGATGAATGCTGCGGTGTTTCGTTGCCTTCCCCAGGTGTCTTGTTATCTGCGCCGGTATAGATTCGTCGTTGCTTAAAATGCCTTATTTGTTTCCAATTTTCTTAGTTTTGTACATTAATTAAAATTTAATCTAAAATTTTTTTTTTCCTTATTCCTTATTTTTACATGTTCGTTTTTTTTTATTGGTAAAATCTTTGCTTTCTGATTACAATTTTAAATTCATTTTAGTTCAGTTAAATTAATCATCGTTCTCTGAATCTAGTTCTGTGTTTGCCCTAATCTTTACTTTGACATAGCTTTTTTTTTTTTTGGTTTGTTACATTCATTTTTCATTTCCGTCAATTCCAATTGAATTACTTTCTTATTTCTTGTTCTTGCTTAAATCTTTGCTCTAATATATACATTTTGTTTTCTTATACTATAACCTTTTTACTCTAATGTTGTTTTCTTTTCTGACTCAATAACTTTGATTTTCATTTGCATTAGTTTACATTTCATATATACATATTTATTTTTATTATGTATATTTCTACTCGAATTTTGTTCTATTCTTGCTTCTCTTTTTTGTTTCTTATAGTTAAATTTACTGTGTTTAAAATGTTCTTTAAAATTAATGACAATGGTACGTCTGTATCGTTATTCTGGCGATGGCAGGTTCTCGATGTTTACAGCATAGATGACTAGATGTGACACTCGCTATTCGCCGCTTCAAAAAATCGGTTTGACATTTGACTGTTTGGTATGATGAACTCACGTATACAATACGTGAGAAGTATCACGTTGTTGTTCTTGTTTCTTTATCAATCAATGTGTACGATTTCTTAACAGTGCAACCGTATGTGCTAAAGGGTTTTGGAGCCCCCAACTAGGCCAATAACGTATAATTTCCAACTATTTTGTAAAAATTTGTATTCAGTTTCATTTATACAACTCTGCTAACATCGTTCTAAAATATTTTCGCAATTAGGCGCATAATTGTGTATTTATAACAAAAAAGTTTTGATTACCGACTGCATTTATAGGAAACATAATGAAGCAAATTAGAAAATGCTGTGTAAAATGTTATAGAATATATTTATTAACATTAAAACTATGTTTTATACATGTTTTTCACGGATAAAAAACATAATATTTATAATTATTTATTTTGACGTTTCGATAAACAACCCCCTTAAAATAAATTTTCCATCAGTGCTTGCTACAAAATTTTTGCGGCGAGGCTACATTATTTTACGGCGAGGCTACACTTTTTTACGGCGAGGCTACACTTTTTTTGCAGCGAATCAAAGTTTTCTTTCATTGTATCAGTGCAATTCCAGCAAAAATGCATTAGTGTATAAGGGACATTTTCGAGTGTCTCATCTACTAATCTATGGTTTACAGTGCCGCTCCGTGATGAGGTGATTTTCTATCTCATTGAGTTTCGTAATACATTAACACACTGTTTCTTTTCTGCACTTAAATTTTCAGGGTCGTGTACTGTGAGGGGGAAGTTTCCGTTATGCTTTGGTCGAGTTGTGATGTTGATTTGCTCGCGTTGTTTCATAATTTTTTCTCTTCTAAAGCGTTGTGCATTACCCCTGTAGGAAATCGGCGTCTTCTGCATGCGGCGGCGATTCCTCTGAATATATTACGGCGTGCTGAAATCTGTTGCTTGGTTCTGCTGATTGGTTAGCTCCCGTTCGTCGCTAATCGCTGAGGTATCTAAGTTGTCTGCATTTTCTCGGAATTGATTTGCAATTGTACTGCGTCATTATAACTAATAAAATCGTAGCTTGATTAACGGCGGTGATATAATATCTGAAAGAAACGAGTAAACTAGAAATTTTTGATGAAACATGAAATTAAATGTTTATTATGCCATTCATGACAATCGTTGTTGTTGCTCCCGCAGTCATGTATTTTCTTTGATATATATAATCATATATATATATATAGAAGATATAATCTTATAAATTAATGGTAGCCTTGAAAACAATCAGAGAGTTACTTAAAACGAACTTAAATTAAAATTTAAAAGAAAGTAAGGAAAGGAAGCAAAGGAAGCATCTTTTATCCTTGCAATGACCGGTGATATAAATGATATTACTCTGAAGGGTCCTTTGTACTTGGGTGCGAGTTTTGCAGCGAAGTAATCTATTCCTTTCGATAAATTGTGTTGTTTGGCTAACACCAATTCTCCAATCTTCGGTAACCACTGTCGACGCCTCAGATTGTAGTATCTGGCTTGGTCAGCTGTTGCTTGTGTCTGTCTGCCTCGTACAATTTCGAAGACTTCTCTTAGTTGTTTTGCTCTTGTGTTGGCGCTTTGTTCCGGTTGTCCAGTTCCTTGTGTCTCCTCATCAAATAGCGCTGCTGGCAGTCGCGGTTCCCGTCCTTGAACCAGGAATGCAGGGCTGAAGCCCGTCGTCTCTGACCTGCAAGAGTTTATAGCCAGCATTACCTCTGGTAGGCTTTCGTCCCATTTGCGCTGTTCTCCGGCTGTTAGCTGTGCGATCATAGTCTTCACTGTCTTGTTGACGCGTTCAGTGGGATTTTCTTGTGGTGTATAAGGCGCGGTGAACTGGTGTTTGACTCCAATGTCTGCAAGAAAATCTTTGAAGTGTTTACTTTTAAACTGCTTTCCATTGTCGGTGACGAGTACTTTAGGCACGCCAAATCTCGCTAGAATCCACTCTCTAAATCCTTTTAGTAAGTTATCGATAGTGGCTTTCCGAAGTTGTATTATTTCAGTCCATTTCGTGAACTTGTCAAAGCAGATTAATAATGGCGTATTTCCATGTACGGAGCGTGGCAGTGGACCGATGAAATCGGCACACACGATTGCCCAGGGCTCCTCTGCTAGCTGCGTCAACATCTTACCTGCTTGCTGTCGTTGTTGTGTTTTATACCGTTGACATGAGTCGCAACGGCGGACGTAGAGGCTAATATCGCGCATCATACCTGGCCAATTGTAGCGATTCATAATTCGTGCTGTTATTTTTCGGATTCCTGAGTATTGGGGCGCTTATCAGCGATTTCTTGAGATTTTCAAACGCCTCCTGTTGTTCGGACTGCCACTTCCAGTGTTTCCCTTTTTTCAGCAGATTGGTCATTGGATGAACTATCGTTGCAAACTCGGGTACAAAGCGTCTGTACCATGATGCAATTCCTAAGCATCGTCGTAGTTCACGTAGATTCTTCGGTGGTTCGAGCGCTTCTATCGCCACGATCTTCTCCGGGTCGGCTTGAATGTCATGCTCACTTAACACATGTCCCAAGTATTTTGTTTCCTTCTGGAAAAACTCGCATTTGTCTATGTTGAGCTTCAGGTTCGCGTTCCGTAAGCGTCCAAAAACCTCTTTGAGATGTAGCATGTGTTCCTCCGTCGTTGCGCTTGTTACGATTATGTCATCCAAGTAGGCGAAAGCGTTGGGCTCCAATTCTGGACCGATCACCTTATCGAGAGCTCGTTGAAACGTCGCAGGTGCAGAGTGTAGTCCAAACGGCATGACCTTCCACTGAAAGAGACCTCGGCCGGGAACGGTGAAGGCTGTGTAGGGTTTACTGCTTTCCTCCATCGGAATCTGCCAATAACCATTTTTTAAGTCAAGCGTACTGATGAATCTTGCGTTCCTAAGTCGGTCGAGTATGTGTTGATTGCGCGGCAACGGGTAAGCGTCCGGTCTCGATCGAGAGTTCAATTGGCGGTAATCTATACATAGACGCCAAGTACCGGTCTTCTTCTTTACGAAGACGATCGGCGCGCTGAAGTCGCTTGTCGATGGTTCAATGCATTCCTTTTGGATTAATTCTTCCACCTCTTTATGAGTAATTTCCTGAATCGCTGGATTCCGAGGCACGTAGCGCTGTTTGATTGGTTTGTCTTCTATCATCGTGATTCTATAGGATGTAATGTTCGTTGGACCTTCTAGTCTCTCAAATATCTGTAATTCCTTCCGCAGGGTGGTTTCTGTGTCTTCGCTGTCGGCGTATGTATTGATTACCATTGTCTCTGATGGTTGGTGAGCATCTCGAAAGTTCAAAGTGAACTCTCCGCAAGTCAAGCTGGCTCCAACGTTTGCAAGGAAATCCATTCCCAGGAGTAAGTTGTCCACTGCACCTGGAAGGATAAGCAACATGGTACGAATCGTGTCCTGCCCTAAAGTGAATATCGTGTCAAGATAATGTGTCACTGTTCCCTGTGAACCATCGGCCATCCGTATGTATCGCGGCGCCGTGAGCGGTTTTCGGTCTATTCCGAGGGACTGCTCCATTCGAGTGCTAACAAAGCTGCGTGTTGCTCCAGTGTCCACTGTTGCATCCACCCATCGTCCTTCAACCTTGATCTTTGCTATCAGTTGGCCCTTATGGCAGCGTAACACTTCTTTTTTTCAGAGAGGATGTCTGCCCTGGTCCCGCCGAGTCTCAGATCTGGCGGGGGCGCTCTGCGTTTCCCTGATGGTTCTCCTGTCTTCCACTAGGACGGCGATAGCAGCAATCGATGCTCCGAACTCCTAGTTTTCCGCACGTCTAACAAAACAACCGTTGCGGATTTCGACAGTTTCTCTGGTGATGTCCATCTTGGCCACAGCGTCGGCACGCGGTGCTGGTGTTGATGGGTCGTGCTTCAGGTTGCGTGATTTCCATGTGCCTCTCGTTGTGTACTCTGTTCGTTAGTGGCATGTTTACGTAACGTGCTCTTGGTGCAGGTTGACGAGGTTCATCATGTGGGCGACTGCTCTGGCGCATCGTCTCGTCTGGCTTCCCCTGGATACACTCTAAGTCCTCCACTAGACTGACTAATTCGTCAAGGCTCGAAAAGTCCCTCCTCTTTATATAAAGTTGAAATTCTTGTCGCGAATTTCGAAACACTCGTTCTAGTTTTTGCGCCTCTGTGAAGTTTGCTGTTCGCATAAGATCGCAGATGTCCAATACAAAGTCTTTAAAAGATTCTCGCTGTCGCTGCGTGCGCATTCGAATTCGGTCCTCTATTTGTTCGAAGTACCTGCTCGACAGAAAGAATTTAAGAAACGCTGTTTTGAAGTTGTTCCAGTTTCCCCAGTCGCGTTGATTATTTCTTAGCCATATGAGTGCACGATCGCGAAGTAGTTCCGGCATCATCTGACGTAAAGTATCTATGCGTAACCGGTAAACTCCGGTCAATTCTTCGACCCTTTCAATAAAAAGTAACGGGACCTTGCCACTGTCGTATCTGCTTGCTTGGTCCATCGTCATTTCCCGTGGTCTCGTGTATATCAGATTCCGCCTGGGTTCGGTTAGTATGTGTTCGCTAGCTGTGGGCATCGATAGGAGAAATTCCTTTTCACCAAGCTTAGGTGAAGCCGATCTTGTCTGTGTCTCGTTCCGATCATCGCCTGATCGTGGCTGGCATGCCGGCGATGGCCCTCGGGCCGCGGTGTGCGCTGCCTCTAACTCCAGCAAGCGCGCGTGTACCACAGGATCCTTCTCGGCTACTATTACGAAAGCGACGAACTGTTTTCTTAGTTCATCGGCGTTTCCTGTTTCGTCTAATTCGAACTCCTTGGCGTATTCGATCAGTTCGTCTTTTCGCAGTGTGTATATCCATGAACGCTTCGACATTTTTTTCCGATCCTTGTTGAATTCGTTGTTCGCAAGTTATTAAATATTCGGTGCACTAGGTCCCTGTTCGGGCGCCACTGTAACGATGCTTTTTCTCTCTCGCCTGGATATCACTCACTCCAGTCCAAGGTCTCGTCCAGTTATTTATTGATTTGAACGCAATACACCGATTTCGATACTAACAACTTTATTTGATAAATCTTGACAGTAGTTACAATAGTTTGCAATATGCTTAGAGATACGTTTTAGCTAAGATAAGTTTTATTTAACAAGTTTACAATCGTTTGTCTGAAACAGAGTTTATGATTAAGAGCCTGAAACAGAGTTTATGATCGTTAGGCTGAAACAGAGTTTATGATCATTAGGCTGAAACAGAGTTTATGATTAAGAGCCTGAAACAGAGTTTATAATCGTTAGGCTGAAACAGAGCTTATGATTAAAAGTCTGAAACAGAGTTTATGATCATTAAGCTGGAACAGAGTTTATGATTAAAAGCATGTCGATTATTTGGTTATCTTACAAATCTGTGCTGAAAAGAGACTTTGATTAGTGTATCCACTGTCGCGGAGTATAAACCCAACAGACCGGCTGTCCACTGTCGCGGAGTATAAACCCAACAGACTGACAGGGCGTTAAATATAGATAGCCGCAGAGTATAAACCCAACAGACCGGCTGTCCACTGTCGCGGAGTATAAACCCAACAGACCGACAGGGCGTTAAATATAGATAGCCGCGGAGTATAAACCCAACAGACCGGCTGTCCACTGTCGCGGAATATAAACCCAACAGACCGACAGGGCTTTGTAACTATGTAGTTACGCTTGGAAGAAACGACGTTTCTTATGTTTCTTACCCGATTCAAGCCTCCACGATGCTGTAGCTGATGTTGTAGATTTATGACGCGGCGGCGTAGATCCGGCGGCGTTGACTGCGGCGTCGACTAAGACGTTTACTGCGGCGTCGACTGCGACGTCGACTGTGATGTTGACTAAGACGTTGACTTCGACGTCGACTGAGACGTTGACTTCGACGTCGGCTGAGGTCCTTGCGATATTGAATACGAGTAATTGCGATGCCGACTTGAGGTCCTTGCGATGCTGACTGTGAGTCCTTACGATGCCGACTTGAGGTCCTTGCGATGCTGACTGCGAGTCCTTGCGATGCCGACTTGAGGTCCTTGCGATACTGACTGTCTACGGGTGTGGTTTCGAAATTACTGTTCACGGTTGTGGTGTCTGAACGACTGTCCACGGGTGTGGTTTCTGCACGACTGTCCACGGGTGTGATTTCTGAACGACTGTCCACGGGTGTGGTTTTTGAACGATTGTCTCGATCTACTGACTGCGCGCTCTTTTATACTCTGCTCCTCATTCTGTGCGGAGCTTTAAGGCTTTTTCCGAACTTCGGTTTTGTTCGCTGGAAATGATGCGATATGTTCGTCACTTCCAGTGTTTACGAGCTATTCAGCAAAATCGTTTGACTAGTTTTCTCTATTTACTTTGCGAAAACGAGTTTGCTGTGCTTTGTCCTTGACTTTGATGATGAGTGTACTTCTTTGTATGAACGTTAAATTTTATCAGCAAAATTTATCGTTACATTTCCCCGTTGTTTCGCCTGGCCTGGGGGCCTGGCGGAAGACTGCTGTGATGAATGCTGCGGTGTTTCGTTGCCTTCCCCATGTGTCTTGTTATCTGCGCCGGTATAGATTCGTCGTTGCTTAAAATGCCTTATTTGTTTCCAATTTTCTTAGTTTTGTACATTAATTAAAATTTAATCTAAAATTTTTTTTTTCCTTATTCCTTATTTTTACATGTTCGTTTTTTCTATTGGTAAAATCTTTGCTTTCTGATTACAAATTTAAATTCATTTTAGTTCAGTTAAATTAATCATCGTTCTCTGAATCTAGTTCTGTGTTTGCCCTAATCTTTACTTTGACATAGCTTTTTTTTTTTTGGTTTATTACATTCATTTTTCATTTCCGTCAATTCCAATTGAATTACTTTCTTATTTCTTGTTCTTGCTTAAATCTTTGCTCTAATATATACATTTTGTTTTCTTATACTATAACCTTTTTACTCTAATGTTGTTTTCTTTTCTGACTCAATAACTTTGATTTTCATTTGCATTAGTTTACATTTCATATATACATATTTATATTTATTATGTATATTTCTACTCGAATTTTGTTCTATTCTTGCTTCTCTTTTTTGTTTCTTATAGTTAAATTTACTGTGTTTAAAATGTTCTTTAAAATTAATGACAATGGTACGTCTGTATCGTTATTCTGGCGATGGCAGGTTCTCGATGTTTACAGTGCCGCTCCGTGATGAGGTGATTTTCTATCTCATTGAGTTTCGTAATACATTAACACACTGTTTCTTTTCTGCACTTAAATTTTCAGGGTCGTGTACTGTGAGGGAGAAGTTTCCGTTATCCTTTGGTCGAGTTGTGATGTTGATTTGCTCGCGTTGTTTCATAATTTTTTCTCTTCTAAAGCGTTGTGCATTACCCCTGTAGGAAATCGGCGTCTTCTGCATGCGGCGGCGATTCCTCTGAATATATTACGGCGTGCTGAAATCTGTTGCTTGGTTCTGCTGATTGGTTAGCTCCCGTTCGTCGCTAATTCCTGAGGTATCTAAGTTGTCTGCATTTTCTCGGAATTGATTTGCAATTGTACTGCGTCATTATAACTAATAAAATCGTAGCTTGATTAACGGCGGTGATATAATATCTGAAAGAAACGAGTAAACTAGAAATTTTGGATGACAACATGAAATGAAATGTTTATTATGCCATTCATGACAATCGTTGTTGTTGCTCCCGCAGTCATGTATTTTCTTTGAGTAGTTTGCAATTACTGCTGTGGCGTCGGTTTGCGCCATCCACTTGTATCGACGGTGACATACGGTTTTAAATCGCTAACGTGAACCGTGTGCATTTTGGCATGTTTTTTTATTTTTTATTTATTTATTTATTTATAATTGCTAACCATTGTAAGATATAATCTTATAAATTAATGGTAGCCTTGAAAACAATCAGAGAGTTACTTAAAACGAACTTAAATTAAAATTTAAAAGAAAATAAGGAAAGGAAGCAAAGGAAGCATGTTTTAAATCTTTTATCTTTGCAATGACCGGTGATATAAATGATATTACTCTGAAGGGTCCTTTGTACTTGGGTGCGAGTTTTCCAGCGAAGTAATGTATTCCTTTCGATAAAGTGTGTTGTTTGGCGAACACCAATTCTCCAATCTTGGCTAACCACTGTCGACGCCTCAGATTGTAGTATCTGTCTTGGTCAGCTGTTGCTTGTGCCTGTCTGCCTCGTACAATTTCGAAGACTTCTCTTAGTTGTTTTGCTCTTGTGTTGGCGCTTTGTTCCGGTTGTCCAGTTCCTTGTGTCTCCTCATCAAATAGCGCTGCTGGCAGTCGCGGTTCCCGTCCTTGAACCAGGAATGCAGGGCTGAAGCCTGTCGTCTCTGACCTGCAAGAGTTTATAGCGAGCATTACCTCTGGTAGGCTTTCGTCCCATTTGCGCTGTTCTCCGGCTGTTAGCTGTGCGATCATAGTCTTCACTGTCTTGTTGACGCGTTCCGTGGGATTTTCTTGTGGTGTATAAGGCGCGGTGAACTGGTGTTTGACTCCAATGTCTGCAAGAAAATCTTTGAAGTGTTTACTTTTAAACTGCTTTCCATTGTCGGTGACGAGTACTTTAGGCACGCCAAATCTCGCTAGAATCCGCTCTCTAAATCGTTTTAGTAAGTTATCGATAGTGGCTTTCCGAAGTGGTATTATTTCAGTCAATTTCGTGAACTTGTCAAAGAAGATTAATAATGGCGTATTTCCATGTACGGAACGTGGCAGTGGACCGATGAAATCGGCACACACGATTGCCCAGGGCTCCTCTGCTAGCTGCATCAACATCTTACCTGCTTGCTGTCGTTGTTGTGTTTTATACCGTTGACATGAGTCGCAACGGCGGACGTAGAGGCTAATATCGCGCATCATACCTGGCCAATTGTAGCGATTCATAATTCGTGCTGTTATTTTTCGGATTCCTAAGTATTGGGGCGCTTATCAGCGATTTCTTGAGATTTTCAAACGCCTCCTGTTGTTCGGACTGCCACTTACAGTGTTTCCCTTTTTTCAGCAGATTGGTCATTGGATGAACTATCGTTGCAAACTCGGGTACAAAGCGTCTGTACCATGATGCAATTCCTAAGCATCGTCGTAGTTCACGTAGATTCTTCGGTGGTTCGAGCGCTTCCATCGCCGCGATCTTCTCCGGGTCGGTTTGAATGCCATGCTCACTTAACACATGTCCCAAGTATTTTGTTTCCTTCTGGAAAAACCTGCATTTGTCTACGTTGAGCTTCAGGTTCGCGTTCCGTAAGCGTCTAAAAACCCCTTTGAGATGTAGCATGTATTCCTCCTTCGTTGCGCTTGTTACGATTATGTCGTCCAAGTAGGCGAAAGCGTTGGGCTCCAATTCTAGACCGATCACCTTATCGAGAGCTCGTTGAAACGTCGCAGGTGCAGAGTATAGTCCAAACGGCATGACCTTCCACTGAAAGAGACCTCGGCCGGGAACGGTGAAGGCTGTGTAGGGTTTACTGCTTTCCTCCATCGGAATCTGCCAATAACCATTTTTTAAGTCAAGCGTACTGATGAATCTTGCGTTCCTAAGTCGGTCGAGTATGTGTTGATTGCGCGGCAACGGGTAAGCGTCCGGTCTCGATCGAGAGTTCAATTGGCGGTAATCTATACATAGACGCCAAGTACCGGTCTTCTTCTTTACGAAGACGATCGGCGCGCTGAAGTCGCTTGTCGATGGTTCAATGCATTCCTTTTGGATTAATTCTTCCACCTCTTTATGAGTAATTTCCTGAATCGCTGGATTCCGAGGCACGTAGCGCTGTTTGATTGGTTTGTCTTCTATCATCGTGATTCTATGGGATGTAATGTTCGTTGGACCTTCTAGTCTCTCAAATATCTGTAATTCCTTCCGCAGGGTGGTTTCTGTGTCTTCGCTGTCGGCGTATGTATTGATTACCATTGTCTCTGATGGTTGGTGAGCATCTCGAAAGTTCAAAGTGAACTCTCCGCAAGTCAAGCTGGCTCCAACGTTTGTAAGGAAATCCATTCCCAGGAGTAAGTTGTCCACTGCACCTGGAAGGATAAGCAACATGGTACGAATCGTGTGCTGCCCTAAAGTGAATATCGTGTCAAGATAATGTGTCACTGTTCCCTGTGAACCATCGGCCATCCGTATGTATCGCGGCGCCGTGAGCGGTTTTCGGTCTATTCCGAGGGACTGCTCCATTCGAGTGCTAACAAAGCTGCGTGTTGCTCCAGTGTCCACTGTTGCATCCACCCATCGTCCTTCAACCTTGATCTTTGCTATCAGTTGGCCCTTATGGCAGCGTAACACTTTTTTTTTTCAGAGAGGATGTCTGCCCTGGTCCCGCCGAGTCTCAGATCTGGCGGGGGCGCTCTGCGTTTCCCTGATGGTTCTCCTGTCTTCCACTAGGACGGCGATAGCAGCAATCGATGCTCCGAACTCCTAGTTTTCCGCACGTCTAACAAAACAACCGTTGCGGATTTCGACAGTTTCTCTGGTGATGTCCATCTTGGCCACAGCGTCGGCACGCGGTGCTGGTGTTGATGGGTCGTGCTTCAGGTTGCGTGATTTCCATGTGCCTCTCGTTGTGTACTCTGTTCGTTAGTGGCATGTTTACGTAACGTGCTCTTGGTGCAGGTTGACGAGGTTCATCATGTGGGCGACTGCTCTGGCGCATCGTCTCGTCTGGCTTCCCCTGGATACACTCTAAGTCCTCCACTAGACTGACTAATTCGTCAAGGCTCGAAAAGTCCCTCCTCTTTATATAAAGTTGAAATTCTTGTCGCGAATTTCGAAACACTCGTTCTAGTTTTTGCGCCTCTGTGAAGTTTGCTGTTCGCATAAGATCGCAGATGTCCAATAAAAAGTCTTTAAAAGATTCTCGCTGTCGCTGCGTGCGCATTCGAATTCGGTCCTCTATTTGTTCGAAGTACCTGCTCGACAGAAAGAATTTAAGAAACGCTGTTTTGAAGTTGTTCCAGTTTCCCCAGTCGCGTTGATTATTTCTTAGCCATATGAGTGCACGATCGCGAAGTAGTTCCGGCATCATCTGACGTAAAGTATCTATGGGTAACCGGTAAACTCCGGTCAATTCTTCGACCCTTTCAATAAAAAGTAACGGGACCTTGCCACTGTCGTATCTGCTTGCTTGGTCCATCGTCATTTCCCGTGGTCTCGTGTATATCAGATTCCGCCTGGGTTCGGTTAGTATGTGTTCGCTAGCTGTGGGCATCGATAGGAGAAATTCCTTTTCACCAAGCTTAGGTGAAGCCGATCTTGTCTGTGTCTCGTTCCGATCATCGCCTGATCGTGGCTGGCATGCCGGCGATGGCCCTCGGGCCGCGGTGTGCGCTGCCTCTAACTCCAGCAAGCGCGCGTGTACCACAGGATCCTTCTCGGCTGCTATTACGAAAGCGACGAACTGTTTTCTTAGTTCATCGGCGTTTCCTGTTTCGTCTAATTCGAACTCCTTGGCGTATTCGATCAGTTCGTCTTTTCGCAGTGTGTATATCCATGAACGCTTCGACATTTTTTTCCGATCCTTGTTGAATTCGTTGTTCGCAAGTTATTAAATATTCGGTGCACTAGGTCCCTGTTCGGGCGCCACTGTAACGATGCTTTTCCTCTCTCGCCTGGATATCACTCACTCCAGTCCAAGGTCTCGTCCAGTTATTTATTGATTTGAACGCAATACACCGATTTCGATACTAACAACTTTATTTGATAAATCTTGACAGTAGTTACAATAGTTTACAATATGCTTAGAGATACGTTTTAGCTAAGATAAGTTTTATTTAACAAGTTTACAATCGTTTGTCTGAAACAGAGTTTATGATTAAGAGCCTGAAACAGAGTTTATGATCGTTAGGCTGAAACAGAATTTATGATCATTAGGCTGAAACAGAGTTTATGATTAAGAGCCTGAAACAGAGTTTATAATCGTTAGGCTGAAACAGAGCTTATGATTAAAAGTCTGAAACAGAGTTTATGATCATTAAGCTGGAACAGAGTTTATGATTAAAAGCATGTCGATTATTTGGTTATCTTACAAATCTGTGCTGAAAAGAGACTTTGATTAGTGCATCCACTGTCGCGGAGTATAAACCCAACAGACCGGCTGTCCACTGTCGCGGAGTATAAACCCAACAGACTGACAGGGCGTTAAATATAGATAGCCGCAGAGTATAAACCCAACAGACCGGCTGTCCACTGTCGCGGAGTATAAACCCAACAGACCGACAGGGCGTTAAATATAGATAGCCGCGGAGTATAAACCCAACAGACCGGCTGTCCACTGTCGCGGAATATAAACCCAACAGACCGACAGGGCTTTGTAACTATGTAGTTAAGCTTGGAAGAAACGACGTTTCTTATGTTTCTTACCCGATTCAAGCCTCCACGATGCTGTAGCTGATGTTGTAGATTTATGACGCGGCGGCGTAGATCCGGCGGCGTTGACTGCGGCGTCGACTAAGACGTTTACTGCGGCGTCGACTGCGACGTTGACTGCGGCGTCGACTGAGACGTTGACTGCGACGTCGACTGAGACGTTGACTGCGACGTCGACTGAGACGTTGACTGCGACGTCGACTGAGACGTTGACTGCGACGTCGACTGTGATGTTGACTAAGACGTTGACTTCGACGTCGACTGAGACGTTGACTTCGACGTCGGCTGAGGTCCTTGCGATATTGAATACGAGTAATTGCGATGCCGACTTGAGGTCCTTGCGATGCTGACTGTGAGTCCTTACGATGCCGACTTGAGGTCCTTGCGATGCTGACTGCGAGTCCTTGCGATGCCGACTTGAGGTCCTTGCGATACTGACTGTCTACGGGTGTGGTTTCGAAATTACTGTTCACGGTTGTGGTGTCTGAACGACTGTCCACGGGTGTGGTTTCTGAACGACTGTACACGGGTGTGATTTCTGAACGACTGTCCACGGGTGTGGTTTTTGAACGATTGTCTCGATCTACTGACTGCGCGCTCTTTTATACTCTGCTCCTCATTCTGTGCGGAGCTTTAAGGCTTTTTCCGAACTTCGGTTTTGTTCGCTGGAAATGATGCGATATGTTCGTCACTTCCAGTGTTTACGAGCTATTCAGCAAAATCGTTTGACTAGTTTTCTCTATTTACTTTGCGAAAACGAGTTTGCTGTGCTTTGTCCTTGACTTTGATGATGAGTGTACTTCTTTGTATGAACGTTAAATTTTATCAGCAAAATTTATCGTTACATTTCCCCGTTGTTTCGCCTGGCCTGGGGGCCTGGCGGAAGACTGCTGTGATGAATGCTGCGGTGTTTCGTTGCCTTCCCCAGGTGTCTTGTTATCTGCGCCGGTATAGATTCGTCGTTGCTTAAAATGCCTTATTTGTTTCCAATTTTCTTAGTTTTGTACATTAATTAAAATTTAATCTAAAATTTTTTTTTTCCTTATTCCTTATTTTTACATGTTCGTTTTTTCTATTGGTAAAATCTGTTTTCGTCAATTCCTCATATTCTGTAGTGGCAGCCCGTGTCTCATATCTCCTAAACCAGAGGAGCGATATTAGTAATAGGTGTTTTTGTATTTGTGTTAGTGAAAATTTGTGGTTATTGGTTATTGTTTTCTGCGTAATTATGTTAGGTGTGATTAGTTTTATGTATAATTTGATGTATGTGTGCAGTTTTAGTGTGTTATGTTTTATGTTATATGTTTAATTATAAGATTAAGATTTTTCCCCATAGCCAAAAAGAGCCCAAGTCTCCTGGCTCAAAAAGTAGTGTGAAAGGGGTGTTATGGAAGCGAGAATGGGAAATTGGTAAGAAAAATGGGAAATATGAATGAAAGGGGGACTTAATGGAAGGGATTGGAAGTTGAGAAAATGAGAACGGAGAAAAAGAGAGGAGAGGAGAAAAGGAATGAAATGGTGGAGGTTGTGTTCTTAATTTTGTGATCTAAAAGATTTTGGAAAAGTTTAAGAAAAGAAGACAAGGAAGTGATCTTTGACTGAAAGAAAACAATTCAATTGAATTGAAAAGAAACAATTTTAAAGAAAATACTCACTGTGGTATTAAGTGACAAAAAAACAAATAAAAGTTAAACAAGTTGC
This sequence comes from Thecophora atra, assembly GCA_937620795.1. NCBI lineage: Eukaryota > Metazoa > Arthropoda > Insecta > Diptera > Conopidae > Thecophora > Thecophora atra. The sequence goes on along the minus strand of CALMKQ010000008.1, from coordinate 5,711,875 downwards.
GCCAAAGTTAGGGAAGTTGCGCCAAAACTTGACTTGCAATGTAGTATACAATAAAACCAAACTAAAAAACAACATGTAGCCAACAGCATTGACTTAAACAAAACTACATGCAAGAAACTCTAAACAGATGTGTAAAAACAAATAACATAAATATTAACTACACAAAAAGATATTTTTACAAAGAAAAAGGGTGAAACACGACAATTCTTCACACAAAGTTATACCAACAACAACACCACTGCAATTAATTGAAAATCAACGAAACAAACATTAAATAAATACAACAGCTTTACAATGCAATTCTATACCATTTTTCAACAACATTAAGGCAACAACAACAACAACGTTTTCAAAGCAGAGGTCCCAGCAAATCGTGAAATGAACAAAACAGCGAAGCAGAGTTGCCGTCATTAAGATTTTTTTTTTTTGTTTCATTAATTTGTTTTTTTTTATATATAAAAAAAAAAAAAAAACTTAAACGTTATTAAAAATATCAATTTAGTTTTCTTTACACATAAATCATTCAAAGATTAAAATATAATTATTCAGTAATTTTCTTATAGTAAATTAAACTTTATTTTAGAAAAATAGAATAGGAATTTCTTTATTTTACACAGGGCTGCAGCTTCATGGTGGCGCCATCCTGGATTCTGGAGCCTGGTAAGACGTGCAGAAAAAAAAATTAAAAATTGAAATAAAATTGGTTATATCGAATTAAAAGAAAAATATATATATATATATAAATTTATATTTACATATATGTCGAAATTTTAAGTCGGAAAAGGAATATAAACTCAAAAATAATATAAGGCAAATATTATATAGTATTTAAGTTTAAAGAAAAAAAAAAAATAATGAAGTGAAGGAAATAAAAACAAAAGAGATAAAAGTCGTAATTGTGATTTTTTTTTGGCTTTTTGTTGACCAAAAACAACAATGGATTGCTAATTAGCAACATTTAGGCTGATGTGCTGGTGGACCTGAGGGGAGGTCACCTCACTTGAAGGCGTGGCAAACGGACAGACAAAACGGACATTATGGAATAGACAGACGGACTAACAGAGACTTGAACAGATTAATGAAATAAGGGAACCGCGTTGCACTTAGAGCCAAGTACGGTTCATGGCTGTAGCTCGTAAGAGGTACAGACGGGGTGGGCGGCTCGCAAACGGACAATGACTTAGGTTGTGTTGTGCTAGGGTGTTTGAGATTCCTGGTGGGTTATAGGTTGAATGTAATCTGTTTGTTTAGGTGAATAGTGCTGGCTGAGACTGGGTGATTGAATGATAGATTTTATGATTAGGTGGTTGTGAGAGTAAAAGGATTAGCTTGAGATGACCCATTAGGAATCATAGGTGATTGTGACTATTGTTTTGTTCTAATTCCTTTAATATCCTATCCTATCTTCCCCTATCTGCTCCTCTTCCTTTTAAAAAAAAAAAAAATAATGGCACGATTTCTTTGTTTTTCTGTTGTGGGTAGGGTGGCAAGAAACCACCCCATATTGCCGGCGAGCCTAGCCGCAGCCACCGTGCCACGCCACCCTAACCAAGCTCACAACAGAAATGGCGCCCAACGCTACTTAATTTCCAACATCTTTTCTCATTTCCAAATTTTTCTACTTTAACTTTCTAATCTTAGCCTACTTTCTGTTCTTTTAACTGCACTACTTCTATTCTTTTTCCTTTTTTTGTGTTCGGACAGGGTGACAACGCTGGTTTCTGCTTCGAACTTTATGGTTTCAAAACTAAAAGTTTTTGGGCAGAAGCTGGTGTTGTTACCGCTATATGTGGTGGAAGGTTTTGCGACTGGGTTCCTTCAGCAAGGCTCTAGTGTTTTCGTAAGTGGTACCAGTCGCACGACTTTTCACTGGGATGTTTTGACAGGTGAGTTGCTGGCAGATTCGCTACCAACCTTAAAACTTTCAACGGTTGTGTTTGTGAGGCGAATCTCCAGTATACTCAAGGGGGTTAAATGTTACAAGGGGGCTTGGCAACCTAACTTTAGTTAAGACTGAAGTACAGTTGTGCCACGTTCCAGAATTGTAGCATAGACAGACTATTTGGGGGTTTTGGGGTTTTTTAGCTGACTGTTGACCTGACCAGACGGACATACATGCTCAGGTGCTGAATGCCTCCTGGGTCAGCACTTCGCACATCAGCCTAAAACTTATCTTTGAAATAAAATAAAATTTTATTTATTTTTTATTTTTTTTTTTTGTTGATTATTAGTTTTTTTTGATAATTTTTTTTTATTTTCAAATTAATTTCATTTTTTATTTCATTTTCATTTATTATAATAATAATATATATAATAATATTATTATAAATTTTTTTTTTATTATTACATTATTAATTTCACTTTTATTTAATCTAAATCTAATGTTGTTATCTATAGTTTATTTTCTTTTCTTCATTTTTTTTTTTTTTGTTAGTACATTGAATTACGTTGTTTATACTTTTTTTTTTTTCTCTTTCATTTTTATTTTAATTCACTTTTATTCATTTTTAGTATTTTCATATATTTTTTTTTCTATATTTCATATTACATGTCTTTACTTATTTCATTTTTAAAACTATTATTTTTGCTTTTAGCCATTATAGTTTTATTATTTTTTGTCATTTTTTATTATTAATTTACGGTTGTTGCTTTTGAATTTCAGCTTCAACTTTTGAATTACATTTTTTTTTTATTTGCAGTTCATTTTTATTACTTTTTTTAAATATTTTTGATTTTTTTTAGGTGGTTGTTGTTGTTGGAGTTTTTTTTTATCTTTTTGTTTTTTTTACATGCATATACTTTCTTTCCGGTTTACGTCCTTTCAATTTTATTTTTATTAGTTTCCCCTTAGTGTGAGTTTTGTGGCTGAGTGTGAGTGCAAGTGTCTGGTTCTGTGAGTGTTTGGTGTATGGAACGCGAGCGTGTATCTGAGCCTAGGAGACCTATTACTAGAAGCGTTAGTAGGGCTCTAGAGAACCAAATAGTAGGTTCAGTACTCGACCAGATAGATACTGGGATAGAAAGAAGAATAGATTTTGTCCCAGTAGACTATCTTAGCAAGTGCGTTAGCTTGGTGTTTGGACGACCTCATAATAGTGAAGAAGGTAGGTCGGAGTCCAGTAGTTTGACCGTCAGCATTAGCAGTTTCTCGGCCAAACTAGAAAAAATAGCGGAGATGTCAGAGCAAGAGGGGCAGGGTGTGGAACAACAGCGTGGTGTTGCAGGGCCGAGTAGCTCAACATCATCTGCCGCTGCTGCATCAACTGATTCTAATCAATTGAATCAGATGATGGCAATGATGATGCAGCAGGGACAGATGATGGCGGGTTGCGCAGAAGCCATGCAGCAACTTCGTGGTGGTTTCACAGACCTGGGCAGAAGAGTGGCTGCGATGGAGGCGTCAGGTATTACACCAAACCCCCATCCAAGAGACGCCTCCACTCCGACAAGGCGAGAGCCTGCTGATGCTGTCGGGGATGCAGTATCGGGAGTTGCAACGCGGCAGGGGTTGGGTCACACCTCATTCCAGGGCCCGACAATATCCCCGAGTAGCGGCGAGGTGTCAAGGCGGAAGAGCGTCGACCTTAACAAGTGGCATGTTAAGTTCGACGGCTCTTGTAAGGAATTGACAGTGGAGAGCTTCATATTCCGCATCGAAAAGATGCGGAAACAATATGAATTATCTTTTGAGCAGCTCTTCACCGATTTCCACTGCCTGGTCACCGGAGCCGCTGCGAAGTGGTATTGGCGAGTGCTGGAGGATCATGAGAGTGATCCAGACTTCGGATATGAAGATTTGAAAAAGGAGTTACTAAGCAACTTCCGATCTGCAGACTCCGATTATGAGATAATAAGGGAGATTATGGATCGGAAACAACAAGTGGGCGAGAGTTTTGAAGATTTTTATGCCGAGATCCATAATCTCACCTTCAGGCTGCGGAAGAAAATTCCTGAGGAGGAGTTAATTTCAATAGTTAGAGCCAATTTAAGGGCGAACCTCGCTAGCCTGACCTTTGCCTGCAAGGTCAGCACACTTAAAGATCTGTGCACGGAGTGCAAAAGAGCAGAAAAGCTCATTAAAGAAAATAGGGTAAAGGCGAGGCAGGTTAGCGAGGTGGGGATGCCGCTTGAGGAGGAAGAACCTTCATCTAGTGTGGAGGCTCTGGCTCCTCAGCGGCCCAATTTTAGTGTACCCCAAAGAAGGGATTTCGGAAGACCTCCTCAGGGGTCGGGTCCTTCAGGTCCGCGTCCGTTTACGTCTGTGCCTCGTCCTATTAGTAATAGTCCAGCTGTAAACCAGGTATTTTGTCAGTCGCCGTTCCATTTAAATTTGTGTTTTAGTTGTGGAATGCCCGGGGATCACTTCAAGAAAAACCAACTTGACGCGAAGTGCAACTCGGCATTCCACGGTATGACGTGTTTTGTGTGTCATAGTGATGTATCTTATTGTGAGTATCGTCCGGGAAACGCGAATCCAGCAGGGAATCCGGGGATCTCTGCACTAAAGGAGGAGTCCCCGGCCAATCTGTAAGGATTCTGCAAAGAATCCAGTGATCCGCAGCAATAGCCCAATAGGTCGTCCAATTAAAACTTTACACCAGCGCAAGGTCGAGTACGAAGCTGTGAGGGAGAAAGTCTTTTTAAGTGAGGTGATACTCGGCAGGAGGAAGCGAAACTTCGACAAGATAGCGAAGATGAGGGCAAAGAGACATATGATGACGAAAATCAAGAAAGTTTTAGTCTCTGCCATTGTGACGCTGGAAGGCGATAATAGATTTTTCGCTAAAACTAAGGTGGACGGTGAAGATGTGGTTGCATTGCTGGATTCAGGTGCTTCTGCCAACTGTATCGGAAATGGTGCTTTAGAATTTATCAAAACACGAAAACGACAAGTCATTCCGATACAGGGGCAGAAAGTCAGGACTGCAAACGGAGGTGAAACCGCTGTGATAGGCGTAATTTCACTTCCGGTTGTTTGGGAGGGTTTGACAAGGGACATGGAGTTTCTCATAGTTCCCGCTTTACAACAAGAATTTTATTTTGGGGTTGACTTCTGGCGAACCTTTGAGTTGTCAGTAATAAGTAAATGTAAACGTGTAGGGGTTGACGCAACCAGCTCAGTGAACTTAAACAGACATCTACAGACCTGACCTTCGACACGGACCTACACATACTTACCAAAGAGCAAGAGGTAGCACTGGAGAAGGTTAAAGCGAAATTCCCGTCTTGTGCTGTTTTGGGTCTCGGGCGAACCACTATGGAAGAGCACGTAATAGAGGTGGTAGATGAGCATCTTTCAGTGAAACAACGCCACTACCCCATCTCGCCTGTGATTCAGCAGCTGATCTTCGCGGAGCTTGACCGAATGCTTAGTCTCGGTGTAATTTAGTCTCAGTGTCTTTGGTAAGGAAAGGGACGAAAAACCGACTATGCCTTGATGCTAGGAAGTTGAACGAACGGACAATTAAAGACGCATACCCGTTACCTCACATTGAGGGCATCCTTGCGAGACTGCAGGACACTCGCTTCATCAGTGCGATCGATTTGAAGGATGCGTTCTGGCAGATACCATTGGAAGAGAAGTCGAGAGGTAAGACGGCATTCACAGTTCCTGGACGGCCGTTATATCAGTTCACTTCAATGCCGTTCGGACTGTGTAATGCCGCGCAGCGTATGTGTAGGCTGATGGACAAAGTCATACCCGCTGAACTTAGGGAACGTGTCTTTGTCTACCTCGACGATCTTCTGGTGTGTTCTGCCAGTTTCGAGTCACATCTCGCACTGTTGGATCGGGTGGCTGAATGTCTGCGGGATGCCAAACTGACGATAAACGTGGAGAAGAGCAAGTTTTGTTATAAGGAAGTGAGGTATATGGGTTATGTTGTCGGGGACGGGAGCATCAGGACAGATAGCAAGAAGGTGGCTGCGATTGATGAGTTTCCGGAGCCTAGAACGCCAAAACAATTGAGACGGTTTCTAGGGATGTCAGGCTGGTACCGCAGGTTTATAAGGGACTATTCGACAATAGCAGCTCCGCTGCATGACTGTCTCAAGAAAGACCAATTAAAGAAATTTGCGCTAACTGACGAAGCTAAGCACGCCTTTGAAGAGATGAAGCGCAGTCTGTCTTCGGCACCAGTGCTTAGTAACCCGGACTTTAACAGACATTTTTATACTCAATGTGACGCATCGACGCAAGGGGTTGGAGGGGTTCTCTTTCAGATGGATGACGAGGAGTGTGAGCATCCGATAGCGTTCATGTCAGCGAAACTCAATAAAGCTCAGAGGAATTATAGTGTTACTGAGCTTGAGTGTTACGCTGCTGTATTAAGCGTGAAGAAGTTCCGTCCTTATGTGGAAGGTTTACCTTTTACCATAATTACGGATCACGCGAGCTTGAAGTGGTTGATGAACCAAAAAGACTTATCTGGAAGATTAGCCAGATGGAGTTTAAAATTACAAGCTTACAATTTTAATATTGAACACCGAAAAGGTTCACTTAATGTGGTGCCGGATGCTCTGTCTCGTATGTATCTGGAAGAGATAGGACCGGTAGACAGGTCACTTGATGTTGACCTCAATTCCCCAGCTTTTTCTTCGGAAGAGTATGAGGAATTGAGGAAAACGGTGACAGAGACCAAAGACGAACTACCGGATTTAGTAATTTCGGACGGGTTTGTGTACAGACGTACGGGTTTTATGACGGGTGATGTAGTTCAAGAGGATCACGCTTGGCAGCTCTGGGTACCGTCGGAATTGCGTCCTAGGCTACTGGAGGCTTGTCATAGCTCACCTTCAGCTGGACATGGGGGTATTCACAAGACGCTGGCTCGGTTAAGACAAAGATATTATTGGCCGGGCATGGTTAGAGACGTGCAATATAGTGTTAAGAATTGTGATGTGTGCAAAGGGAGCAAAAAGTCCAAAGCAATGCACCGTCCACTGATGGGCAAACAATTCATAACCGAACGACCCTTCCAGCGTCTATACATCGATTTTATGGGCCCCTATCCAAGATCAAAGAACGGCAATTCCTTCATCTTCGTATGTCTGGACCACTTTTCGAAGTTCGTTTTCCTCCAACCAATGCGAAGTGCCACCTCCGCTAATGTAGTTAGGTTTTTAGAAATTAGTGTGTTTCATGTTTTTGGTGTCCCTGAATTCGTCCATTCCGACAATGGGAAACAGTTCGTTTCTGGCATGTTTAAGGAGTTTATAGAAAAGTATGGAGTTAAACATGTCAGAACAGCATTTTACTCTCCGCAAGCGAACGCAGCTGAAAGGGTAAACCGTTCAGTTTTGCAAATTGTGCGTTCGTTTGTAGGAGAGAATCAAAGAAGCTGGGACCTGCATATTAGTGACGCAGCGTTTGCGCTGAGAAGTGTTGTCCACCGTTCTATCGGTTTAGCACCCTACTACGCCGTGTTTGGGGCTCACATGATGCAACACGCAAGCTCATATGAGATAATGCGTCGTGTGAGCTCCGTAAAGGGAGAAGATTTGGCAGTCGTGAGCCAAGCGGACAAATTAAGTTTGATCCGCAACAAAATTTCAACAGCTTTACAGCTAGCTCACGAAAAAAGCGCCAAGGCATATAACACACGTAGTAGGGATGTCGAATTTAAAGTTGGACAAGTGGTATACCGCCGAAACTTCAAACAAAGTAACCTCATTGACGGGTACAACGCCAAGTTGGGGCCAGCCAACATTAAATGTATAATTTTGAGTAGAGTTGGCAACTCGTTGTACGAGCTCGGCACTCATGGTGGTAAGAAGCTAGGGGTATACCACGCTAAAGATTTGTTTGTGTCGTAATGCATGTTGTATGTAGTGAGTGTTGTAGTTTTAGTTTTGACAATTATTTCTTTATTATAAGCTAGTAACTATTTTTGTATTTATTTTTCTTTAGTTTTAATTTGACTTGACTCGCTTTTGTAAATAGTAGACTTGACTTTTATAATTTAATTTATTTTAATTTTAGTTTTTTTTTCTCATTCTGTGATATTTCCTTTTACAATTAGTTGTAGTTAGTAGTGCAATATTAGATTTTACTTAACGCAATATTAGTTTAAGATTTAGTGATAACAACTGTGATATTTACTATGTGGGAATACTCTAGAGTAGTTTAGTGCAATATAAGTTAAGCGAGAAAATTCTGACGAACTCCTTTGGTTACACGTTTAATTAAGGCCGGCTAGCTCAGATCAAAAGAGCATGAGAAGTGGGTCGAAGCCACACGTTAGTTGGAGTTATGTGGACACGGGCTTTTACTTTGTTTTTTTTTACGAACACGTTCCATGCTGGGGAACACCATCGACGGTTTCGAGCCTGTAGTGGCAGCCCGTGTCTCATATCTCCTAAACCAGAGGAGCGATATTAGTAATAGGTGTTTTTGTATTTGTGTTAGTGAAAATTTGTGGTTATTGGTTATTGTTTTCTGCGTAATTATGTTAGGTGTGATTAGTTTTATGTATAATTTGATGTATGTGTGCAGTTTTAGTGTGTTATGTTTTATGTTATATGTTTAATTATAAGATTATGATATTTTTCCCCATAGCCAAAAAGAGCCCAAGTCTCCTGGCTCAAAAAGTGGTGTGAAAGGGGTGTTATGGAAGCGTGAATGGGAAATTGGTAAGAAAAATGGGAAATATGAATGAAAGGGGGACTTAATGGAAGGGATTGGAAGTTGAGAAAATGAGAACGGAGAAAAAGAGAGGAGAGGAGAAAAGGAATGAAATGGTGGAGGTTGTGTTCTTAATTTTGTGATCTAAAAGATTTTGGAAAAGTTTAAGAAAAGAAGACAAGGAAGTGATCTTTGACTGAAAGAAAACAATTCAATTGAATTGAAAAGAAACAATTTTAAAGAAAATACTCACTGTGGTATTAAGTGACAAAAAAACAAATAAAAGTTAAACAAGTTGCGCCAAAGTTAGGGAAGTTGCGCCAAAACTTGACTTGCAATGTAGTATACAATAAAACCAAACTAAAAAACAACATGTAGCCAACAGCATTGACTTAAACAAAACTACATGCAAGAAACTCTAAACAGATGTGTAAAAACAAATAACATAAATATTAACTACACAAAAAGATATTTTTACAAAGAAAAAGGGTGAAACACGACAATTCTTCACACAAAGTTATACCAACAACAACACCACTGCAATTAATTGAAAATCAACGAAACAAACATTAAATAAATACAACAGCTTTACAATGCAATTCTATACCATTTTTCAACAACATTAAGGCAACAACAACAACAACGTTTTCAAAGCAGAGGTCCCAGCAAATCGTGAAATGAACAAAACAGCGAAGCAGAGTTGCCGTCATTAAGATTTTTTTTTTTTGTTTCATTAATTTGTTTTTTTTTTATATATAAAAAAAAAAAAAAACTTAAACGTTATTAAAAATATCAATTTAGTTTTCTTTACACATAAATCATTCAAAGATTAAAATATAATTATTCAGTAATTTTCTTATAGTAAATTAAACTTTATTTTAGAAAAATAGAATAGGAATTTCTTTATTTTACACAGGGCTGCAGCTTCATGGTGGCGCCATCCTGGATTCTGGAGCCTGGTAAGACGTGCAGAAAAAAAAATTAAAAATTGAAATAAAATTGGTTATATCGAATTAAAAGAAAAATATATATATATATATAAATTTATATTTACATATATGTCGAAATTTTAAGTCGGAAAAGGAATATAAACTCAAAAATAATATAAGGCAAATATTATATAGTATTTAAGTTTAAAGAAAAAAAAAAAATAATGAAGTGAAGGAAATAAAAACAAAAGAGATAAAAGTCGTAATTGTGATTTTTTTTTGGCTTTTTGTTGACCAAAAACAACAATGGATTGCTAATTAGCAACATTTAGGCTGATGTGCTGGTGGACCTGAGGGGAGGTCACCTCACTTGAAGGCGTGGCAAACGGACAGACAAAACGGACATTATGGAATAGACAGACGGACTAACAGAGACTTGAACAGATTAATGAAATAAGGGAACCGCGTTGCACTTAGAGCCAAGTACGGTTCATGGCTGTAGCTCGTAAGAGGTACAGACGGGGTGGGCGGCTCGCAAACGGACAATGACTTAGGTTGTGTTGTGCTAGGGTGTTTGAGATTCCTGGTGGGTTATAGGTTGAATGTAATCTGTTTGTTTAGGTGAATAGTGCTGGCTGAGACTGGGTGATTGAATGATAGATTTTATGATTAGGTGGTTGTGAGAGTAAAAGGATTAGCTTGAGATGACCCATTAGGAATCATAGGTGATTGTGACTATTGTTTTGTTCTAATTCCTTTAATATCCTATCCTATCTTCCCCTATCTGCTCCTCTTCCTTTTAAAAAAAAAAAAAATAATGGCACGATTTCTTTGTTTTTCTGTTGTGGGTAGGGTGGCAAGAAACCACCCCATATTGCCGGCGAGCCTAGCCGCAGCCACCGTGCCACGCCACCCTAACCAAGCTCACAACAGAAATGGCGCCCAACGCTACTTAATTTCCAACATCTTTTCTCATTTCCAAATTTTTCTACTTTAACTTTCTAATCTTAGCCTACTTTCTGTTCTTTTAACTGCACTACTTCTATTCTTTTTCCTTTTTTTGTGTTCGGACAGGGTGACAACGCTGGTTTCTGCTTCGAACTTTATGGTTTCAAAACTAAAAGTTTTTGGGCAGAAGCTGGTGTTGTTACCGCTATATGTGGTGGAAGGTTTTGCGACTGGGTTCCTTCAGCAAGGCTCTAGTGTTTTCGTAAGTGGTACCGTCGCACGACTTTTCACTGGGATGTTTTGACAGGTGAGTTGCTGGCAGATTCGCTACCAACCTTAAAACTTTCAACGGTTGTGTTTGTGAGGCGAATCTCCAGTATACTCAAGGGGGTTAAATGTTACAAGGGGGCTTGGCAACCTAACTTTAGTTAAGACTGAAGTACAGTTGTGCCACGTTCCAGAATTGTAGCATAGACAGACTATTTGGGGGTTTTGGGGTTTTTTAGCTGACTGTTGACCTGACCAGACGGACATACATGCTCAGGTGCTGAATGCCTCCTGGGTCAGCACTTCGCACATCAGCCTAAAACTTATCTTTGAAATAAAATAAAATTTTATTTATTTTTTATTTTTTTTTTTTGTTGATTATTAGTTTTTTTTGATAATTTTTTTTTATTTTCAAATTAATTTCATTTTTTATTTCATTTTCATTTATTATAATAATAATATATATAATAATATTATTATAAATTTTTTTTTTATTATTACATTATTAATTTCACTTTTATTTAATCTAAATCTAATGTTGTTATCTATAGTTTATTTTCTTTTCTTCATTTTTTTTTTTTTTGTTAGTACATTGAATTACGTTGTTTATACTTTTTTTTTTTTCTCTTTCATTTTTATTTTAATTCACTTTTATTCATTTTTAGTATTTTCATATATTTTTTTTTCTATATTTCATATTACATGTCTTTACTTATTTCATTTTTAAAACTATTATTTTTGCTTTTAGCCATTATAGTTTTATTATTTTTTGTCATTTTTTATTATTAATTTACGGTTGTTGCTTTTGAATTTCAGCTTCAACTTTTGAATTACATTTTTTTTTTATTTGCAGTTCATTTTTATTACTTTTTTTAAATATTTTTGATTTTTTTTAGGTGGTTGTTGTTGTTGGAGTTTTTTTTTTATCTTTTTGTTTTTTTTACATGCATATACTTTCTTTCCGGTTTACGTCCTTTCAATTTTATTTTTATTAGTTTCCCCTTAGTGTGAGTTTTGTGGCTGAGTGTGAGTGCAAGTGTCTGGTTCTGTGAGTGTTTGGTGTATGGAACGCGAGCGTGTATCTGAGCCTAGGAGACCTATTACTAGAAGCGTTAGTAGGGCTCTAGAGAACCAAATAGTAGGTTCAGTACTCGACCAGATAGATACTGGGATAGAAAGAAGAATAGATTTTGTCCCAGTAGACTATCTTAGCAAGTGCGTTAGCTTGGTGTTTGGACGACCTCATAATAGTGAAGAAGGTAGGTCGGAGTCCAGTAGTTTGACCGTCAGCATTAGCAGTTTCTCGGCCAAACTAGAAAAAATAGCGGAGATGTCAGAGCAAGAGGGGCAGGGTGTGGAACAACAGCGTGGTGTTGCAGGGCCGAGTAGCTCAACATCATCTGCCGCTGCTGCATCAACTGATTCTAATCAATTGAATCAGATGATGGCAATGATGATGCAGCAGGGACAGATGATGGCGGGTTGCGCAGAAGCAATGCAGCAACTTCGTGGTGGTTTCACAGACCTGGGCAGAAGAGTGGCTGCGATGGAGGCGTCAGGTATTACACCAAACCCCCATCCAAGAGACGCCTCCACTCCGACAAGGCGAGAGCCTGCTGATGCTGTCGGGGATGCAGTATCGGGAGTTGCAACGCGGCAGGGGTTGGGTCACACCTCATTCCAGGGCCCGACAATATCCCCGAGTAGCGGCGAGGTGTCAAGGCGGAAGAGCGTCGACCTTAACAAGTGGCATGTTAAGTTCGACGGCTCTTGTAAGGAATTGACAGTGGAGAGCTTCATATTCCGCATCGAAAAGATGCGGAAACAATATGAATTATCTTTTGAGCAGCTCTTCACCGATTTCCACTGCCTGGTCACCGGAGCCGCTGCGAAGTGGTATTGGCGAGTGCTGGAGGATCATGAGAGTGATCCAGACTTCGGATATGAAGATTTGAAAAAGGAGTTACTAAGCAACTTCCGATCTGCAGACTCCGATTATGAGATAATAAGGGAGATTATGGATCGGAAACAACAAGTGGGCGAGAGTTTTGAAGATTTTTATGCCGAGATCCATAATCTCACCTTCAGGCTGCGGAAGAAAATTCCTGAGGAGGAGTTAATTTCAATAGTTAGAGCCAATTTAAGGGCGAACCTCGCTAGCCTGACCTTTGCCTGCAAGGTCAGCACACTTAAAGATCTGTGCACGGAGTGCAAAAGAGCAGAAAAGCTCATTAAAGAAAATAGGGTAAAGGCGAGGCAGGTTAGCGAGGTGGGGATGCCGCTTGAGGAGGAAGAACCTTCATCTAGTGTGGAGGCTCTGGCTCCTCAGCGGCCCAATTTTAGTGTACCCCATAGAAGGGATTTCGGAAGACCTCCTCAGGGGTCGGGTCCTTCAGGTCCGCGTCCGTTTACGTCTGTGCCTCGTCCTATTAGTAATAGTCCAGCTGTAAACCAGGTATTTTGTCAGTCGCCGTTCCATTTAAATTTGTGTTTTAGTTGTGGAATGCCCGGGGATCACTTCAAGAAAAACCAACTTGACGCGAAGTGCAACTCGGCATTCCACGGTATGACGTGTTTTGTGTGTCATAGTGATGTATCTTATTGTGAGTATCGTCCGGGAAACGCGAATCCAGCAGGGAATCCGGGGATCTCTGCACTAAAGGAGGAGTCCCCGGCCAATCTGTAAGGATTCTGCAAAGAATCCAGTGATCCGCAGCAATAGCCCAATAGGTCGTCCAATTAAAACTTTACACCAGCGCAAGGTCGAGTACGAAGCTGTGAGGGAGAAAGTCTTTTTAAGTGAGGTGATACTCGGCAGGAGGAAGCGGAACTTCGACAAGATAGCGAAGATGAGGGCAAAGAGACATATGATGACGAAAATCAAGAAAGTTTTAGTCTCTGCCATTGTGACGCTGGAAGGCGATAATAGATTTTTCGCTAAAACTAAGGTGGACGGTGAAGATGTGGTTGCATTGCTGGATTCAGGTGCTTCTGCCAACTGTATCGGAAATGGTGCTTTAGAATTTATCAAAACACGAAAACGACAAGTCATTCCGATACAGGGGCAGAAAGTCAGGACTGCAAACGGAGGTGAAACCGCTGTGATAGGCGTAATTTCACTTCCGGTTGTTTGGGAGGGTTTGACAAGGGACATGGAGTTTCTCATAGTTCCCGCTTTACAACAAGAATTTTATTTTGGGGTTGACTTCTGGCGAACCTTTGAGTTGTCAGTAATAAGTAAATGTAAACGTGTAGGGGTTGACGCAACCAGCTCAGCGTCTGTAAGTGAACTTAAACAGACATCTACAGACCTGACCTTCGACACGGACCTACACATACTTACCAAAGAGCAAGAGGTAGCACTGGAGAAGGTTAAAGCGAAATTCCCGTCTTGTGCTGTTTTGGGTCTCGGGCGAACCACTATGGAAGAGCACGTAATAGAGGTGGTAGATGAGCATCTTTCAGTGAAACAACGCCACTACCCCATCTCGCCTGTGATTCAGCAGCTGATCTTCGCGGAGCTTGACCGAATGCTTAGTCTCGGTGTAATTTAGTCTCAGTGTCTTTGGTAAGGAAAGGGACGAAAAACCGACTATGCCTTGATGCTAGGAAGTTGGACAATTAAAGACGCATACCCGTTACCTCACATTGAGGGCATCCTTGCGAGACTGCAGGACACTCGCTTCATCAGTGCGATCGATTTGAAGGATGCGTTCTGGCAGATACCATTGGAAGAGAAGTCGAGAGGTAAGACGGCATTCACAGTTCCTGGACGGCCGTTATATCAGTTCACTTCAATGCCGTTCGGACTGTGTAATGCCGCGCAGCGTATGTGTAGGCTGATGGACAAAGTCATACCCGCTGAACTTAGGGAACGTGTCTTTGTCTACCTCGACGATCTTCTGGTGTGTTCTGCCAGTTTCGAGTCACATCTCGCACTGTTGGATCGGGTGGCTGAATGTCTGCGGGATGCCAAACTGACGATAAACGTGGAGAAGAGCAAGTTTTGTTATAAGGAAGTGAGGTATATGGGTTATGTTGTCGGGGACGGGAGCATCAGGACAGATAGCAAGAAGGTGGCTGCGATTGATGAGTTTCCGGAGCCTAGAACGCCAAAACAATTGAGACGGTTTCTAGGGATGTCAGGCTGGTACCGCAGGTTTATAAGGGACTATTCGACAATAGCAGCTCCGCTGCATGACTGTCTCAAGAAAGACCAATTAAAGAAATTTGCGCTAACTGACGAAGCTAAGCACGCCTTTGAAGAGATGAAGCGCAGTCTGTCTTCGGCACCAGTGCTTAGTAACCCGGACTTTAACAGACATTTTTATACTCAATGTGACGCATCGACGCAAGGGGTTGGAGGGGTTCTCTTTCAGATGGATGACGAGGAGTGTGAGCATCCGATAGCGTTCATGTCAGCGAAACTCAATAAAGCTCAGAGGAATTATAGTGTTACTGAGCTTGAGTGTTACGCTGCTGTATTAAGCGTGAAGAAGTTCCGTCCTTATGTGGAAGGTTTACCTTTTACCATAATTACGGATCACGCGAGCTTGAAGTGGTTGATGAACCAAAAAGACTTATCTGGAAGATTAGCCAGATGGAGTTTAAAATTACAAGCTTACAATTTTAATATTGAACACCGAAAAGGTTCACTTAATGTGGTGCCGGATGCTCTGTCTCGTATGTATCTGGAAGAGATAGGACCGGTAGACAGGTCACTTGATGTTGACCTCAATTCCCCAGCTTTTTCTTCGGAAGAGTATGAGGAATTGAGGAAAACGGTGACAGAGACCAAAGACGAACTACCGGATTTAGTAATTTCGGACGGGTTTGTGTACAGACGTACGGGTTTTATGACGGGTGATGTAGTTCAAGAGGATCACGCTTGGCAGCTCTGGGTACCGTCGGAATTGCGTCCTAGGCTACTGGAGGCTTGTCATAGCTCACCTTCAGCTGGACATGGGGGTATTCACAAGACGCTGGCTCGGTTAAGACAAAGATATTATTGGCCGGGCATGGTTAGAGACGTGCAATATAGTGTTAAGAATTGTGATGTGTGCAAAGGGAGCAAAAAGTCCAAAGCAATGCACCGTCCACTGATGGGCAAACAATTCATAACCGAACGACCCTTCCAGCGTCTATACATCGATTTTATGGGCCCCTATCCAAGATCAAAGAACGGCAATTCCTTCATCTTCGTATGTCTGGACCACTTTTCGAAGTTCGTTTTCCTCCAACCAATGCGAAGTGCCACCTCCGCTAATGTAGTTAGGTTTTTAGAAAGTAGTGTGTTTCATGTTTTTGGTGTCCCTGAATTCGTCCATTCCGACAATGGGAAACAGTTCGTTTCTGGCATGTTTAAGGAGTTTATAGAAAAGTATGGAGTTAAACATGTCAGAACAGCATTTTACTCTCCGCAAGCGAACGCAGCTGAAAGGGTAAACCGTTCAGTTTTGCAAATTGTGCGTTCGTTTGTAGGAGAGAATCAAAGAAGCTGGGACCTGCATATTAGTGACGCAGCGTTTGCGCTGAGAAGTGTTGTCCACCGTTCTATCGGTTTAGCACCCTACTACGCCGTGTTTGGGGCTCACATGATGCAACACGCAAGCTCATATGAGATAATGCGTCGTGTGAGCTCCGTAAAGGGAGAAGATTTGGCAGTCGTGAGCCAAGCGGACAAATTAAGTTTGATCCGCAACAAAATTTCAACAGCTTTACAGCTAGCTCACGAAAAAAGCGCCAAGGCATATAACACACGTAGTAGGGATGTCGAATTTAAAGTTGGACAAGTGGTATACCGCCGAAACTTCAAACAAAGTAACCTCATTGACGGGTACAACGCCAAGTTGGGGCCAGCCAACATTAAATGTATAATTTTGAGTAGAGTTGGCAACTCGTTGTACGAGCTCGGCACTCATGGTGGTAAGAAGCTAGGGGTATACCACGCTAAAGATTTGTTTGTGTCGTAATGCATGTTGTATGTAGTGAGTGTTGTAGTTTTAGTTTTGACAATTATTTCTTTATTATAAGCTAGTAACTATTTTTGTATTTATTTTTCTTTAGTTTTAATTTGACTTGACTCGCTTTTGTAAATAGTAGACTTGACTTTTATAATTTAATTTATTTTAATTTTAGTTTTTTTTTCTCATTCTGTGATATTTCCTTTTACAATTAGTTGTAGTTAGTAGTGCAATATTAGATTTTACTTAACGCAATATTAGTTTAAGATTTAGTGATAACAACTGTGATATTTACTATGTGGGAATACTCTAGAGTAGTTTAGTGCAATATAAGTTAAGCGAGAAAATTCTGACGAACTCCTTTGGTTACACGTTTAATTAAGGCCGGCTAGCTCAGATCAAAAGAGCATGAGAAGTGGGTCGAAGCCACACGTTAGTTGGAGTTATGTGGACACGGGCTTTTACTTTGTTTTTTTTTACGAACACGTTCCATGCTGGGGAACACCATCGACGGTTTCGAGCCTGTAGTGGCAGCCCGTGTCTCATATCTCCTAAACCAGAGGAGCGATATTAGTAATAGGTGTTTTTGTATTTGTGTTAGTGAAAATTTGTGGTTATTGGTTATTGTTTTCTGCGTAATTATGTTAGGTGTGATTAGTTTTATGTATAATTTGATGTATGTGTGCAGTTTTAGTGTGTTATGTTTTATGTTATATGTTTAATTATAAGATTAAGATTTTTCCCCATAGCCAAAAAGAGCCCAAGTCTCCTGGCTCAAAAAGTGGTGTGAAAGGGGTGTTATGGAAGCGTGAATGGGAAATTGGTAAGAAAAATGGGAAATATGAATGAAAGGAGGACTTAATGGAAGGGATTGGAAGTTGAGAAAATGAGAACGGAGAAAAAGAGAGGAGAGGAGAAAAGGAATGAAATGGTGGAGGTTGTGTTCTTAATTTTGTGATCTAAAAGATTTTGGAAAAGTTTAAGAAAAGAAGACAAGGAAGTGATCTTTGACTGAAAGAAAACAATTCAATTGAATTGAAAAGAAACAATTTTAAAGAAAATACTCACTGTGGTATTAAGTGACAAAAAAACAAATAAAAGTTAAACAAGTTGCGCCAAAGTTAGGGAAGTTGCGCCAAAACTTGACTTGCAATGTAGTATACAATAAAACCAAACTAAAAAACAACATGTAGCCAACAGCATTGACTTAAACAAAACTACATGCAAGAAACTCTAAACAGATGTGTAAAAACAAATAACATAAATATTAACTACACAAAAAGATATTTTTACAAAGAAAAAGGGTGAAACACGACAATTCTTCACACAAAGTTATACCAACAACAACACCACTGCAATTAATTGAAAATCAACGAAACAAACATTAAATAAATACAACAGCTTTACAATGCAATTCTATACCATTTTTCAACAACATTAAGGCAACAACAACAACAACGTTTTCAAAGCAGAGGTCCCAGCAAATCGTGAAATGAACAAAACAGCGAAGCAGAGTTGCCGTCATTAAGATTTTTTTTTTTTGTTTCATTAATTTGTTTTTTTTATATATATAAAAAAAAAAAAAAAACTTAAACGTTATTAAAAATATCAATTTAGTTTTCTTTACACATAAATCATTCAAAGATTAAAATATAATTATTCAGTAATTTTCTTATAGTAAATTAAACTTTATTTTAGAAAAATAGAATAGGAATTTCTTTATTTTACACAGGGCTGCAGCTTCATGGTGGCGCCATCCTGGATTCTGGAGCCTGGTAAGACGTGCAGAAAAAAAAATTAAAAATTGAAATAAAATTGGTTATATCGAATTAAAAGAAAAATATATATATATATATAAATTTATATTTACATATATGTCGAAATTTTAAGTCGGAAAAGGAATATAAACTCAAAAATAATATAAGGCAAATATTATATAGTATTTAAGTTTAAAGAAAAAAAAAAAATAATGAAGTGAAGGAAATAAAAACAAAAGAGATAAAAGTCGTAATTGTGATTTTTTTTTGGCTTTTTGTTGACCAAAAACAACAATGGATTGCTAATTAGCAACATTTAGGCTGATG
This sequence comes from Thecophora atra, assembly GCA_937620795.1. Taxonomy (NCBI): domain Eukaryota; kingdom Metazoa; phylum Arthropoda; class Insecta; order Diptera; family Conopidae; genus Thecophora; species Thecophora atra. The sequence goes on along the minus strand of CALMKQ010000008.1, from coordinate 5,693,061 downwards.
TGCTGGTGGACCTGAGGGGAGGTCACCTCACTTGAAGGCGTGGCAAACGGACAGACAAAACGGACATTATGGAATAGACAGACGGACTAACAGAGACTTGAACAGATTAATGAAATAAGGGAACCGCGTTGCACTTAGAGCCAAGTGCGGTTCATGGCTGTAGCTCGTAAGAGGTACAGACGGGGTGGGCGGCTCGCAAACGGACAATGACTTAGGTTGTGTTGTGCTAGGGTGTTTGAGATTCCTGGTGGGTTATAGGTTGAATGTAATCTGTTTGTTTAGGTGAATAGTGCTGGCTGAGACTGGGTGATTGAATGATAGATTTTATGATTAGGTGGTTGTGAGAGTAAAAGGATTAGCTTGAGATGACCCATTAGGAATCATAGGTGATTGTGACTATTGTTTTGTTCTAATTCCTTTAATATCCTATCCTATCTTCCCCTATCTGCTCCTCTTCCTTTTAAAAAAAAAAATAAATAATGGCACGATTTCTTTGTTTTTCTGTTGTGGGTAGGGTGGCAAGAAACCACCCCATATTGCCGGCGAGCCTAGCCGCAGCCACCGTGCCACGCCACCCTAACCAAGCTCACAACAATTCTTCCGAAGAAAAAGCTGGGGAATTGAGGTCAACATCCAGTGATCTGTCTACCGATCCTATCTCTTCCAGATACATGCGAGAAAGAGCATCCGGCACCACATTTGGTGAACCTTTTCGGTGTTCAATATTAAAATTGTAAGCTTGAAGTTTTAAACTCCATCTGGCTAATCTTCCAGACAACTATTTTTGGTTCATCAAGCACTTCAAGCTCGCGTGATCCGTAATTATGGTAAAAAGTACACATAAGGACGGAATTCCTTCACGCTTAGTGCAGCAGCGTAACACTCAAGCTCAGTGACACTATAATTCTTCTGAGCCTTATTGAGTTTCGCTGACATAAACGCTATCGGATGCTCGTTCTCTTCATCGTCCATCTGAAAGATAACTCCTCCCACCCTTTGCGTAGATGCGTCACATTGAATATAAAAATGTTTGTTGAAGTCCGTATTACTAAGCACTGGCGCCGAAGAAAGACTGCGCTTCATCTCTTCAAAGGCGTGCTTAGCTTCGTCAGTTAGCGCAAATTTCTTAATTTTGTCTTTCTTGAGACAGTAGTCCCTAATAAATCTGCGGTAACAGCCTGACATCCCTAGGAACCGTCTTAACTGTTTTGGTGTTCTAGGCTCCGGAAACTCATCAATCGCAGCCACCTTCTTGCTATCTGTCCTGATGCACCCGTCCCCGACAACATAATCCAGATACCTCACCTCTTTGTAGCAAAATTTGCTTTTCTCAACATTTATTGTGAGTTTTGCATACCGCAGACATTCGGCCACTCGATCCAGCAGTGCAAGACGTGACTCGAAACTGGCAGAACACACCAGAAGATCATCGAGGTAGGCAAAGACACGTTCCTTAAGTTCAGCTGGTATGACTTTTTCCATCAGCCTAAACATACGCTGCGCGGCATTACACAGTCCGAACGGCATTAAGGTAAACTGATATAACGGCCGCCCAAGAACTGTGAATACCGTCTTACGTCTCGACTTCTCTTCCAATGGTATCTGCCAGAACGCATCCTTCAAATCGATCGCACTGATAAAGCGAGTGTCCTGAAGTCTGGCAAGGATGCCCTCAATGTGAGGTAACGGGTATGCGTCTTTAATCGCTCGTTCGTTTAATTTTTTAGCATCAAGGCATAGACGGTGTTTAGTCCCTTTTCTTACCAAAGACACTGGAGAGCTCCAGCTGCTGTTGCTGACTTCAATTACTCCTAGACTCAGCATTCAGTCAAGCTCTGCGAAGATCAGTTGCTGAATCACAGATAAAATGGGGTAGTGGCGTTGTTTTACTGGAAGATGCCCATCTACCACTTCTATTACGTCCTCTTCCATGTTGGTTCGCCCGAGACCCAGAACAGCACAAGATATAAATTGGGCCGCTGAGGAGTCAGAGCCTCCACACTAGTTGAAGATTCTCCCTCCTCAAGCAGCAACCCCATCTCGCAGCCTGAAGGTGAGATTATGGATCTCAGCATAAAACTCCTCAAAGGATCCACCTACTTGTTGTTTCCGATCCATAATCTCCCTTATTATCTCGTAGTCGGAGTCTACAGATCGGAAGTTGCATACCAGCTCTCTTTTTAAATCTTCATGTCCGAAGTCTGGGTCACTCTCGTGATCCTCCAGCACCCGCCAATACCACTTAGCCGTGGCTCCAGTGACCAGGCAGTGGAAATCGGTGAAGAGCTGTTCATAAGAAATTTCATATTGTTTCCGCATCTTTTCGATGCGGAATATGAATCTCTCTACTGTCAATTCCTTACAAGAGCCATCAAACTTAACATGACACCTGTTAAGGTCGACGCTCTTCCGCCTTGATACCTCACCGCTACTCGGGGATATTGTCGGGCCCTGGAACGAGGTGTGACCCAGCCCTTGCTGCGCTGCAACTCCCGATACTGCATCCCTGACAGCATCAGGAGCCTCTCGCCTTGTCGGAGGGTAGGCGTCTCTTGGATGGGGGTTTGGTGGTATACGTGACGCCTCCATCGCAGCCACTCTTCTGCTCAGGTCTGTGAAACCACCACGAAGTTGCTGCATGGCTTCTGCGCAACCTGCCATCATCTGCCCCTGCTGCATCATCATTGCCATCACCTGATTCAATTGCATCAAGAGCCCTACTAACGCTTCTAGTAATAGGTCTCCTTGGCTCAGACTCTCGCTCGCGTTGCATGCACCAAACACTCACTCACAAAACTCACACTAAGGCGAAACTAATCAAAGCAAATACGAAATTGGAAGAATGTAAACCGGAAAGAAAGTGTATAAAAACTATTTAAAGTGTTGTCTACAGCCGGGCTGTAGCCGAAATACCCTACACCTTAAAGCTGCATATATAGTCGTATATATAAAATAAACTATAATTATAGCTGCTTAACTATTTCTCTGCGTTACAAACACCGGTACTAAGTGCATTTACTCTCAAAATTTAGGTGTAGGGTATAAAAATATATTGCAATACTGGGTGGATGGGTAAAAAGAAGGCGTGGTCCGCCCATTTTTCCCCAAGAAAATATTATTGGTTCACAAACTACAATATTATGTACCCCATTATTCAGGAAACTTATATACTTTTCAATACAATCCATGTAAAACCCTCTATGACCTATGTAAACTAAAAGTGGGCGGATAACGGCCATATTTGGCATATAACCTGGAAGCATTAGTCTAAACCTACATATAAAATTTTCTTGTCTTCTCTCAAAAAGTGATGCTAATATGGCCTTTTTTAATAGGCAAAACAGAGGTACCTGCACTCTCGATATAAAAAGTAGGCGTGATCCTTGGGCGATTTTGCCCATTTTCAACACGAAACACCCCAACGTAGCATCGATTATTTTTGCCAAATTTCATTTTGAAATCTTAATCCGTTCTCCTGTGATCGTGATTTCAACGGACAGACAGACAGACAGACGGACAGACATCGTTATTTCAATTCTGGTGGTGATGCTGATCAAGAATATATATACTTTTCCATACCTATCTTGTCTAGTTCTATGCGTTACACACTCCGGTAGAAAGTGAATATAACCTTAAGGTGTAGGGTATAAAAACAAAAGGAAAGCATGCAAAACTAATAATAAAAAAAAAACTCCAACAACCACAACCAGCTAAAAAAATGTAAAATTATAAAAAACTATATATATAAAAAAAATAAATTAAAAAAATGATTAAAAATTAATTAAGAAACACTGCGACTCAAAGGCAAATATAAAGAGTAATGATTAATGAAATAAGAAAAATAATATAAAATATATAAATATAGTAAAATAATAAAATAATAATAAACAAATTAGATAAAAATAACAAATAAAAATGAAAAAAGAAAAAAATTTAACCCCCTTTAGTATACTGGAGATTCGCCTCACAAGTACAACCACTGAAAGTTTAAAAGTTGGCAGCGAATCAGCCATCAACTCACCTGTTGAAAACCCCAGTGAAAAGTCCTGCTACTGGTACCACTTACGAAAACACTGGTGCCTTACTGAAGGAACCCTGTCGCCAAAACCTTCCACAACATAAAGTTGTAGCAACTCCAGTTTCTGCCCAAAAACAATTCTTTGAGAAACCAGCGTTGCTAAAAAAAGAACAGAAAAGTGGAAAGCAAAATAAAACTCAAATTAGAAGATAGGAAAAATTAAGAAATGAAACTAAAAAAAAAATAAAAAATGAAACGTTGAAAATAATGTAACGTTGGGCGCCATTTCTGTTGTGAGCAAGGTTAGGGTGGCTAGGCTCGCCGGCAATATGGGGTGGTTTCTTGCCACCATACCCACAATAGAAAAACAATATCGTGCCATATTTTCTTTTTCTAAAAAGAAGAGGAGCGGATAGAGGAAGGATAAGGAGAGAATTAAGACAAAACACTAGTCACAAACAACTATGTTTCCTAATGGGTCATTCAATGCAAACCTTCTCACACTCAGAATTACCTAATCATAAAACCTATCATACGATCATCCAGTCTCACCCACCACTATTTACCTAAACAAACAGAATACATTCAACCTATAACCCACCAGGAATCTCATACACCCTAGCACAATACAACCTATGTCATCGTCCGTCTGTGAGCCGCCCACCCCGTCTGTAACGCGTTCAAGTTACAGCCATGAACCGCACTTGGCTCAAAGTGCACCGCGGTTCCCTTATTTCTTTAATCTGTCGAAGTCTCTGTTAGTCCGTCTGACTATTCCATAATGTCCGTTATGTCTGTCCGTTTGCCACGCCTTAAAGTGAAGTGACCTCCCTTTAGGTCCACCAGCACATCAGTCTAAATGTTTGCAATTAGCACTGCATGTTTTCCAATTATAGTGACGACAAACTTATTATTTCAACACATTACTTTATTAATAATGTTATTAAAATAATTTAAGGTTATGTACAGTTACAGTTTATTTAAATTTATGTACATTAAGTTTAAGTTTATTTTTCTAATCCTAGTTGTAATAGATATAAATGTGTATATGTATCTATGTATATTGGTACATATGTATATTTCTCTTAAATAATTTTTGATTTATAAATGATAGTATGATATAACTCTTTAAAAAAAAACAGGAAGGAAAAGGAAGTATAAAATTTGACGATTGGTTTGTTTTCCAATTGAGTAATTTAACATCAATATTTATTTACAAATGCATATCAAGTTTCATTACTCACACAATACAGGATCCTTGAAGATGGCGCCACCTGGCAGCTCCAAATCTGTAAAAAAAATTGAAACTTATTTCTACCTTTTATTTTCTTTTTTTTTCTATTTCCTTATTCTTTCTTTTAATATTAGTTGTGTCTTTAAGCTGAATTATATAATATATAAAAAGAGATTTTTATAGTTTTTTCTTCTACCATAAATTTCTGTTCAATTTTTCTTTCTCGTTCGTTTTTTTTTTCTTATTCTTACTTACTATTTATTCTTTAATTTTTTTATAAAAGATAAGATAATTACAAAAAAATATATATATATGTGGAGTATTAAAACGCTTTTATCTGTTTTAACTTTATTGGTTTTCAATGAATAGTATAAAAATGTTTCTATATAGAGAATGCAAAATGTTTTAATTAATTACACGAATGGGTGCGCAGACGTCGACCGTTCTCACAAGAAAAAAGAAACAAGGAAGTCCGTTCATTTTTCTTCGTCTAAACCTTCGTTCACAGCAGTTTCGTTCGCTTGGTCTTGTTCACAGCTACGTCCGTCAACCATGAGTGCGTTCAGTAAGCTGCTCTGCTTCTGGTCTGTTTGTCCGTTCCCACATATATTTATAATTTGATAGCTTATTTTATTTTTATTTATTTTCTAAAATAATGCTAGCATTAATTAATTAATTTACTAAATATAAATGGATAGATCATATAATAGAATATAAATATATAAAAAAAATCATTGACGGCAACTCTGCTTACGCTCCTGTGTTCGGTATATAAATTCTAGTCTGTTCTCTGCTTGTTCGTTTCGTTTTCTGCATGTACATATATTATATACTCTGTTAGTGCATTGGTGTTAACTTGTATTGTTGATGCTGTTGTTGATGTTCTTTATTCCAAATATATGTAGTTGGTTTGGTTTTGTGAAAATTTAATGATGTTGTCGCTATGTAATTTTTATGCGGAAGTAAAAGCCTTTTGTTGTATACAAAAATTGGCGGGAATTCGTGGCTTCTTTGCATCTAGTTTTCTAGTGAACTGGCAGTAGTTTGTAACGTATGGGGTGTGCGAGTACTTAGTACGCGGCAAACTAAATTAACAAAAGTAAAAAAAATTCAAAAGACGAAAAAAAATGACCACTGTCAGGGCAGCTCAGCTCGTCCGGCCGTGCTCAGGGAAAGTGGGGGAGGGTTCTTCAACAACCCCGACAGTGTCTTTATACCCCAGTTACAAAAAAAAAAAACAGAAAGGAGCTGAGGCTTACTTTGGGTCTACTGCCATAGACAAGACCGATAATACCAATCTACACGACGATATCCACTCGCGATCGATATCAAATTGATGGCGGCAGAACAAACATACCACAAAAAGAAAATTAGTACGCGAAGGTTCGGTTGAAGTATGAGGGAGAGAGACGGGAGGATTATGGGGGACGAGTAGGTGTTGTTTCCCTCCTCCTTTCAGTACCCACCCTACTTTGGTTGGCGCGTCGGCAATTGTTGCGCCAAACCCTTTTCGTGTGTCGCCTGGCTGCGCGGTGTGAAACCGCTAACTCACCTGTTAACCTAAGTTAATGTTTAATTCATTATCTAGCAAAAAAGGATAATTAATTTTCAATGCATATTCATTTATTTCTTATAAAGACTTTTATAAGTTTAAACAATGCAAAAGCATTTAAAAATAATTATTCAAAAGAGTGGATAACTTAAATAATGCGAAGAAATGTAATTTTTACTTGGCTTAATATGAAAATTAAACAATAATGACGTCAGTAGGGCAACGCTTGTAATCATTTGCAAATGTTTACAAAAAAAACCCCTAAAATTATAAGAACGCTGTAACGGCGAAATAAGGCGCTGCCGAATTTCAGCGTACACGTAGCCGCAGGAGGAGTTTTTTTTATTACATATCCCTTTATATATATTCCTTAAAAGTAATTGGTAGGTTAAGTCAAACATGAAGTATTATTTTAAATTAAAACCATGAATTATTATTTTTAGTTAAAACAATGAATTATTATTTTAAGTTAAAACATTGAATTGTTAGTTTAGCCCACTGTTAGAGTAAGAGAAAGAGAGGAGGAGCTAAGCATTGGAATGTATCGATGAGTTAAGCCGTCGATGAGAGAACTCACAGACACACACAAGCAAGTACAGAAACTGGAAGAGAGCGAAAGAAAACACGACGAGTGGAAAACAGAAATACCAACACAGTAGAGACGACTAGAAGCGAAGCTTAACAGAGGCAGCGAGCTCAGCAAAGATAACAGCGACAAGCACTTGGTCTTTGACTGCTGAACGCGACGGACGTGCTACTCTCGAGAACTCAGTGAACAAACGACACAGGCAAGTACAGTGAGCAGACTTCGGCAACTGAAGTGAACAAGAAGTACAGTTTTGTACCGCGCAATATATATATATATATATATATATATATATATATATGTGGCGTCGACTAGATTGGCAACTTGTGGCGGTGTCCTTTTGTAAATCATAGTAGTCCACTGTGGTTTGGTACCCTCTGGCTCGGCGACACATATCATATATATATACACATCGATCATTGGGCGAGCGCTCGAACTTAGCGTAACTTAAAACGTACAGTTTTGTACCGCGGAATAAATATATAGATATATATGTGGCGTCGACTAGACTGGCAACTTGTGGCGGTGTCCTTTTGTCAATCGTAGTAGTCCACTGTGGTTTGGTACCCTCTGGCTCGGCGACACATATCATATATATATATATATATATATATATATACATCGATCATTGGGCGAGCGCTCGAACTTAGCGTAACTCAAGAAGTCACAGCTTTGTGCCGCGTAATTTATATATCGTCGACTAGACTGATAATTTGTGGCGGTGTCCTTTTTGTCAGTCCTAGTAGCCGTCGTGGTCTGGTACCCAGTGGCTCGGCAATATATACAATCGACAAGCACCGTTTAGCGCACGTACAAGACGAAAGCACGAATTGACGCATCCAATCCGAGCAAGGTGACCATCGGACAGTAGAGGGAGGCGGTTACGTACAGCAGATATCGGTCCAAAGAGAGCATCGCATCGTCACGGCTCAACTCATCGCCCCGCAAGAATCTAAGCCGAAAACTACGAGCAGAAGTTTATATTGAGTAGTACAAAAATAAAAGCGTGTATTGTAATAGAGGTCGAAGTTTTATAATTTTGGAAAAAATATTCTGTGACGAACCCTGGACAGCCGGCGAGCTAACCCGTGCTTAAATCCGGAGAACCGGATAGCTTCGTTACAGTGGCGCCCGAGCAGGGACCTCTATACAATACAGTCAGCATAATCTAAACAAGAAGACACAGTCAAGCAATATGGCGCAAGTCGGGTGGATATACAACTTGCGCAAAAGCACGCTTACAGCATACATGAAGAAATGCGACCTAGATATCGAGGGAACAGTGGAGGAGCTACGAAGCAGCTTCGCGAGTTTTATCCGCAGACTGGACCTACCAGCTGAAACACGAAAGTACCTTAGCGCGCTAGAAACATTACATCGACAAAGTGAACACACGAAGTCATCGAACGAAGAGAAGTCACCAGATGAAGAGGCCGGTCAAGAGGAGTCGCCGCCTCAGACATCGAGTAAGCCGGCGGCAACGTCAACCGCGCCGCAACCCGAGGACCGCGCGCAAGGAGAACATGTTGGCTACCCAACAGTAGGTGATAACGGTTGGAATGCTGCTACCGCTGCAACACCAAGAGATGGAGCACGTGGGCCGCATTCAAACACGATTTTCTCGGATTTTTCCTCCCACCTCGTTTCTTCGAGAGGCTGGGCGACGATATACGACAACGGCAACAATCATGTAAGGAAACCTTCAAAGAATACGTGGTAGCGTTGCAAAGCCTGATGCGCCACTCAAGTTTATCGGAGGCCGAACGTCTCGACCGCATCTATCGAAATAGCCGCCATGAATTGCGGTTGTATGTGAAACGACAGGAGTTCACCAGCCTTGAGGAGCTGATCAATCTGGCGGGTGACTGGGAAAACCTCAAGACAGACGCCCAAAGCTCCAGCCCGATACACCCTACGCCCCGAATGGAGGCTAGCAGACTCAAAGAGCGTACTCGTGACGGCGAGTGTCATCGCCAAGTAGTTGATGAGAGAGCGACGTATATTAAAAATCCAAGTGACGTGTGCCGAAAATGTGGTCGCGAAGGATACTATGCCCGCGTCTGCCAGAAGGAGACTCTTTTATTTTGCTGGGATTGTGGTAGGAAGGGCACCAGGACGCGAGATTGCTGTCGGAAACAGTCGGGAAACGAGCGTGGGCGACACCCGAATCGAGGGGGTGTATAAAAGGCCCGAGTGCCTCGATAGACAACAGAAGACTCCGTAGCGACGGGCAGCGCATCATTGTTACAGTTTCCATCTCAAACCAAGAAATCGACGCTACCCTAGATACAGGGGCCACAAGGAGTTTCCTGAGTAACCGCATGGCGCAAAAGTTGCGTGGTTCAGGAAGTCGGGAGAAGACAGAGACCAGAATCTGCATGGCAAATGGCGACCCGCAGACGATAAAGCACACACTTACGATAGAAGTACGGCTAGGAGGCAAAAGTTGCACGATCACCCTTTTAATCCTACCGGAGGTGGTAGACGAGTTAATCCTTGGTTTTGACTTCATGGCTCAGATGGGGACTACTATCCATTGCGGTGACTATTACACAGAGATGAACCAGTCACCAACGGCGAACATTGTATCAAGAACGTATCGATGTTTTCCTCAGCGAAGAACTCAAGGGATTCGACGAAATTCAAGGAACCACGAATATAGCGAAACACCGTATAACCATGCGCGATGAACAACCAATTAAACAACGGTATTACCCTCGCAACCCTGCAATGCAAAAAATCATTAATGCAGAAATCGATGAGCTTTTGAAACAAGGTTGCATAGAACCATCTTGTAGCCCACACAGCGCGCCAATCGTCTTGGTTAAAAAGAAAACAGGAAAGTGGCGCCTCTGCGTGGACTACCGCCAGCTAAACGCTCGCTCCATTCCCGACGCGTACCCGTTGCCTAGAACTCATCATATCCTCGAACGGCTTAGAGACGCCAAGTTCATCAGTAGCGTGGACCTACGCAACGGCTATTGACAGATACCTATGGAGGAAACCAGCAAGAAGTACACAGCGTTCACCGTACCGGGCCGAGGTCTTTTCCAGTGGAGGGTCACGCCCTTTGGCCTCCACTCTGCACCCGCGACTTTCCAGCGAGCCTTGGATACGGTGATCGGCCCCGACATGGAACCTGCAGCCTTTGCCTACCTCGACGACATCGTCGTAACCGGCGACACACTCGAGAGCCATATGGAGAACCCGACGAAAGTATTACGCCGCCTGAAAGAAGCAAAATTACGCCTCAACATCGAGAAATGCGAGTTCTTCAAAAAAGAAATAAAGTAGCTGGGCCACTTGGTCAGCGAGCGTGGGATTCACACCGATCCAGAAAAGATCTCTGCAATACAGGAACTGCGAGAACCACAAAACGTTCGAGAGCTAAGAAGATTCCTCGGCATTGCATCGTGGTATAGACGATTCGTGCCCGACTTCGCAAAGGTGACGCACCCGCTGACCTCACTCCTAAAGAAGGGTAAACACTACCGATGGAATAGAGAGCAGACAGCCGCATTCGAGGAGCTAAAACAACGCCTGACGGAGGCACCAGTACTCGCCTGTCCTGAATTTGAGCAGCGATTCTATTTGCAGACCGACGCTAGTGACCACGGTCTAGGGGCCGTTCTAATCAAATGTTGGATGGTTCAGAGTGAGTAATTGCATATGCCAGCCGCCATCTAAACGGGGCTGAGAAAAATTACTCGACGACGGAGAAGGAGTGCCTGGCGGTCATCTGGGCCGTGCGCAAAATGCGCCCGTACTTGGAGGGGTATACTTTCACCATCATTACAGACCACCTCTCGCTGAAATGGTTGAACTCGATAGAGAGTCCATCAGGAAGAATCGCCCGATGGGCCCTAGAACTGCAACAACATACGTACGATATTCAGTATCGAAGGGGAAAGCAGAATGTAGTCGCGGACGCCCTCTCACGCCAACCCACGGAGGAGGTGTGCGCTCGGACTACAGGCAATCTTGCGGGCACATGGTTCACGAGGAAACTGCGAGATACACAGGAAAACCCAGGCGAGCATCCCGATTTCCTAGTGGAAAATGGGAACTTGTACAAGCACAGCACGAGAACGTTCCAGGGAGATGATCACATGCAATGGAAGCTTTGCGTGCCCGAGAGTATGCGCACAGAGGTAATTCAACAAAATCACGATGAACCTACAGCGGGCCACTTAGGGATCCGAAAGACGATAGCACGGATATCGCAGAAGTACTATTGGCCAGGTATGTACCGGCAGATTAGCCAATACGTGCGGCGGTGCAAATGCTGCCAAGCTTACAAGGTGCCACAACAGAAGCCTGCAGGGGAAATGCTGACGCATCTAGCGGAAGAACCATGGACCACGGTGACCGCTGATTTCATTGGACCCCTGCCCAGATCCAGCCACGGTAACACCACGCTATTGGTGTTTACCGACAAGTTTTCCAAATGGGTCGAGCTATTTCCTTGCCGGAAAGCGACACAAGAAACACTCATCAAGGCATTCAGAGAACGGATTCTCGCCCGATTCGGAGTTCCAAAAGTCTTTATCTCGGACAACGGCGTGCAATTCACCAGCAGATCATTCAAACGTTTCACCGAGTCGCTCGGCATTCATCATCGGTTCACGGCACCATATACGCCGCAGGAGAACCCGACCGAGCGGACCAACCGGACCATAAAAACCATGCTGTCGCAGTACACCGGCGACCAGCAGACCAAGTGGGATGAGCTACTTCCAGAGCTTAGCCTCGCCTTTAATACTAGCCAATCCGAAACAACCGGATTCAGTCCTGCGTTTTTGGTGCAAGGCAGGGAGCCACGCCTCCCAAACGCACTTTTCGATCGTGAAATTTCGGGCACTGGACACGAAGCAAGTAGCCCAACGGAACACGCAGAACGGATGAGAAAAGCCTTCGCTATAACCAGAGAGAACATGCGGCCCAGGCGCAGGCCAAATATTACAACTTGCGCAGACGCCAATGGAAACCGGAACGCGGACAACAAGTGTTACTCAAACAACACCCACTCTCCAAAGCAACAGACAAATTCGCGGCGAAGCTGGCCCCAAGGTACGACGGTTACAGATTTTATCTCGCCGGTAATAGCAAAAATCCGAAAACCGGGCGACAAACGGACACGAGCAGCCCACCTCGCGGAGCTGAAGCCATTTCATTCATCTGACCCGAGCAACGAGCTTGACGACGATACCCCTAGCATACTTGGTATCATCGCCCACCCAAAACGGAGCCACCCCACGGACGCAATCACCAAGTGTCCAGTAACTGCAAGCGCTCGCCCAGTAACAGCGAACCCCAGCCAACGAAGTGCAGTCAGACTCCCCATACAGCGGAACGATCAGTTGATGACGGACTACAGTCGAAGAAGGATGCAGCGTGAAAACAAATTCAACGAGAGTGCGCGAAGGTTTCGCGAAATTGCGGAGCGTATCGAGAGGGAACAGCCCAGAACCCCCAGGGCGGGGAACAGGGCGAGGAAAGGCCCACTACGAGTGCCGCCAAGGGACGAGACCAGTGCGACGAGGAGGGTCCGTCTCCAAAGGTTACAAACAACGACCCGAACGATGACGTCGAAGCCGAAGCTGACGACGTTGAAGCCGAAGACGTCACAACAGAGGCTGAAGAGTCCCACAGCAACGTCACCATATCCGACGCCGACGAAGATGAGGAACCCAGGGTCTCGAGGGTCAGCTGGAACGCCTTCACCGACCAGAAATTGATCGTGGGCCCCGGCTACACCCAACAGGTAGCCGTGTTGACCATCGTAAAAACGGTACTGGAAATGGTACTGGTACTGGCTCTCGCCAGAAGAGCGTGGCCGGAAGGAGTCGCTCGACCCCTGCCCAGACGCCCGGCCAACAGATCCCAACCAACTCAACGACCCGCACTGGCCAACGTAGCGACGCCACCAGACACCACGGACACAAGAAGCCGCATCGAGATATTAGGCGTGCCTGCCCCAGCTCCCGCCGCTCGAGAGTCCCCGGAGGGTGATAACGAACAGGTTTCAGAGGGGGAGGACATCGGCCAAATCCTAAACGAGTTCCTGGGCGAAGCCATTCCAGAGTTGGACGGTTGGGACAGCCCGCACAACGCCGAAACTGAGGACGTCCCGACGGTCGAGCGAGAAGCAGCCAGGATTCTCGCCAATAGGAAGCCCGGGGAGCGAGTGAAGGCCCTCCGCACTATCGCTGGAAGGAGATACCGGATCCAGGTCTCCCGGTCCGGGGCAGTGACATGGCGGCTCGTTCCAAATCCCGAGGAGGGAGATAGTGTAACGGCGAAATAAGGCGCTACCGAATTTCAGCGTACACGTAGCCGCAGGAGGAGTTTTTTTTATTACATATCCCTTTATACATATTCCTTAAAAGTAATTGGTAGGTTAAGTCAAACATGAAGTATTATTTTAAATTAAAACCATGAATTATTATTTTTAGTTAAAACAATGAATTATTATTTTAAGTTAAAACAATGAATTGTTAGTTTAGCCCACTGTTAGAGTAAGAGAAAGAGAGGAGGAGCTAAGCATTGGAATGTATCGATGAGTTAAGCCGTCGATGAGAGAACTCACAGACACACACAAGCAAGTACAGAAACTGGAAGAGAGCGAAAGAAAACACGACGAGTGGAAAACAGAAATACCAACACAGTAGAGACGACTAGAAGCGAAGCTTAACAGAGGCAGCGAGCTCAGCAAAGATAACAGCGACAAGCACTTGGTCTTTGACTGCTGAACGCGACGGACGTGCTACTCTCGAGAACTCAGTGAACAAACGACACAGGCAAGTACAGTGAAAGACAGTGAGCAGACTTCGGCAACTGAAGTGAACAAGAAGTACAGTTTTGTACCGCGGAATATATATATATATATATGTGGCGTCGACTAGATTGGCAACTTGTGGCGGTGTCCTTTTGTCAATCATAGTAGTCCACTGTGGTTTGGTACCCTCTGGCTCGGCGACACATATCATTTATATATACACATCGATCATTGGGCGAGCGCTCGAACTTAGCGTAACTTAAAACGTACAGTTTTGTACCGCGGAATAAATATATAGATATATATGTGGCGTCGACTAGATTGGCAACTTGTGGCGGTGTCCTTTTGTCAATCGTAGTAGTCCACTGTGGTTTGGTACCCTCTGGCTCGGCGACACATATCATATATATATATATATATATATATACACACATCGATCATTAGGCGAGCGCTCGAACTTAGCGTAACTCAAGAAGTCACAGCTTTGTGCCGCGTAATTTATATATCGTCGACTAGACTGATAATTTGTGGCGGTGTCCTTTTTGTCAGTCCTAGTAGCCGTCGTGGTCTGGTACCCAGTGGCTCGGCAATATATACAATCGACAAGCACCGTTTAGCGCGCGTACAAGACGAAAGCACGAATTGACGCATCCAATCCGAGCAAGGTGACCATCGGACAGTAGAGGGAGGCGGTTACGTACAGCAGATATCGGTCCAAAGAGAGCATCGCATCGTCACGGCTCAACTCATCGCCCCGCAAGAATCTAAGCCGAAAACTACGAGCAGAAGTTTATATTGAGTAGTACAAAAATAAAAGCGTGTATTGTAATAGAGGTCGAAGTTTTATAATTTTGGAAAAAATATTCTGTGACGAACCCTGGACAGCCGGCGAGCTAACCCGTGCTTAAATCCGGAGAACCGGATAGCTTCGTTACAACGCATACAAAGAACTTACAGCTGCGTACATATGTATAAAAATGTCGACTTGTATATAACGCAAATGTTTATCTTAAACTTTATTTAGACTAAATATACATAATACTGTTATATTATGTACATAGCTACAAAAAAAAAATATCTGATGTGGCCAACACATGACTTCCTTGTATGACGGCAATTGTATGGTTTTATTTCAAGAATGGTTGATATATTTTATTTATAATTTAAAATTAAAGTTTTAAAAATTTGAAATATTTTTACTTTCATAATGAAAAAATATCTGATGTGGCCAACACATGACTTCCTTGTATGACGGCAATTGTATGGTTTTATTTCAAGAGCGGTTGATATATTTTATTTATATTTTAAAATTGAAGTTTTAAAAATTTTAAATATTTTTACTTCCATAATGAAAAAAATTTCATAGGCTTCTCTTAATTTAAATAATTTAAATAGTAGTAAGTAAAAACAAGGAAGTACAAATTAGTTTCCACACAGCTTTAACTATCAATCGTACTAATTTTGATTTCCCTGTTTAGTTCTGTAAGGGTACAACCAATTTTTGTACAAGATATAGCAGCATAACATTCATTTATCATTATCATTTATGTAATTCGGATAATGCATGCTTCGTGTTCCTTTGGCGAAGAGTCCTTTTGGTGCGAACCATCATTAAAATTGGAGCTACAAAATTGTGTCTTATGTAAGACCCAATAGTATATACTTTCTAGGAGTGTTTGTTTTTGAGTAATGTATGAAATTTGAAAAAAACTATATGAGAAGTGTCCTTTTCGCGCAACCGATTGCATCCAAAAAGGGAGGTGCACAACTAGGTCTTATAAGAGTCTCAAAGACCAAATTTCAAGTTTCTACGATTCTCCGTTTTTAAGTTATTGAGGATACGTACATACGTACAGGCGTACATACTTACATACGTACATACTGGTCTTATTGAAGACTGGCAGCTGAAATGGCAGAATGCGGATAAAGGCAGATGGACGCACAAACTCATACCCATATTGGAGCCTTGGTTAAGCAAAAAGCACGGTGAGGTGGATTTTTACCTAACGCAGTTCTTAAGTGGACATGCTTCAAAGCTTATCTCCATAAATACGGCTTCGAACGTGACCCATTCTGTGATCACTTATGGTTCGCACCAAAAGGACCCTTCGCCAAAGGAACTCGAAGCATGCATTATCCGAATTACATAAATGATAATGATAAATGAATGTTATGCTGCTATATCTTGTACAAAAATTGGTTGTACCCTTACAGAACTAAACAGGGAAATCAAAATTAGTACGATTGATAGTTAAAGCTGTGTGGAAACTAATTTGTACTTCCTTGTTTTTACTTACTACTGTTTAAATTAATTAAATTAAGAGAAGCCTATGAAATTTTTTTCATTATGGAAGTAAAAATATTTAAAATTTTTAAAACTTCAATTTTAAAATATAAATAAAATATATCAACCGCTCTTGAAATAAAACCATACAATTGCCGTCATACAAGGAAGTCATGTGTTGGCCACATCAGATATTTTTGTTACAACAATATGGTAGAAATTTTTATTTTCAATTTTTCTGCTTTTTTAATATTTTAACTAGCATGTTCTTTTTCTATTGTATTTCAATTTTAATATTATATTTCAATCCATGTTTAAATGTTTTCTTCTCTTTCACAAACGAAACACCACATTTTTCCACTTCTAAACTTCTTCTTCCAAATCCTTGTTTTCTAGCATTTTTCAAACTGATTTGTTCTTTTAATTATCTTTATTCTATCACGCCAAAAATAATTCACAACTCTTTCTCTATCCACCATTAACTTTTTTTTCATCTCCCACCTCCCGTTCCGATTCGAGCGAACGACAAGCGATTCCATAGCAAATCGACAAGTCGAACTCAGCGAGAGCGGCTACGGAGAACAAAGAATAGAAGGAAGAGAGGGAGAGGAAAAGGGGCCTACTACTAGTTCCTGCTGATACCACGATTCAAGAAAGACTGACTTGCTGAGCGTTACTGTGCTCAATTTATTCTTCTCACTGTATTTTTGTTCCATGTGTTCGTTCGTTGCCTTGCCGCTGCGCGGGTAGTGTGGTCCCGCTTTAACTCCTCTGCTTATGATTATGTACTAGAAAACCGGTTTGTGTTTGTTATGTGATCTGTGCTTGAGTGCTCGCCGCTACCCGATTATCTGCAATGTGATACTGGGTGATTGTAATTTTGAAAGTTTAATTTTTACATCATAATTATGGGAATGCTATACATGTTCTTAAAAAAATATGTACTTTATTATTTCGTGTACAAGAGAAAACTTATAAATATAAATAGAAAAATGCAGAAGTCGTGTCTACATAATGTAATAGTTTGTGCGCCTCATTTCGATGCGCCGAAATGTGTCGTCATATCTCGCCGTTGCTTCCGGGAGGAAATAAAAATTCGCGTGGCGCCCCCTCGGGACATGCTTACTCTATATGTACGTTCCTCGGCGACGTGAAGGAAGTTCACCTGCTGCCGCTTTCGCTTGCACGCGGATCCTTGCCCTCACTGCGGCCGGGGCACAAGCGAGGTTGATCTCTTCCCAACGCGCGGCTGGGGTATCTTCTGCCTCGGCTGGGCGGCGACTCTTCGGTGTTGTGGATGCGTCATCGGTGGTGTCTTCGGTGCGTGGTTTTGGCGCTGGGACGCTACCGTTGTCGCCGGTATGCCCTTCACTCGGCGGAACTTGCTCTGGTTTCGTCTGGGGAATTGCTGCATAGCGCAAAGGTGGGAAATTTGGACGCCTCCCACCTGTGCTAGCCAGCGCGCGAATAATGCTGGCGATCCGGAGTCGGCCACCCCGATATTCAACTTGGCTGGGCCATTCTCAGGGGTCGAATTGTCTTTAGCCAGATGGCTGGTCAGGAACCGCTCTACTAATAGCAACATGAATACGCCACAGTTGTAGCCATCTGTTTGCTTCGGCACGGGTAGCTCGACTACTGGGGCGTTGTCATCGCTGTACATGATTGGCAGGGGTAGGTTCGGGAAGTGGACCCGGTGTTCGCGTGTGAGAATCCTCCTCAGGTTCCGTGCCAGGATGGTGTTCCTAATGGCGTTTGTCCCCAAGGAGTCCATTATTAGGATTCGAAATTCATTGAGCTGCCCGTCTAGCTCTACCTTCTGGTGGATGACTGCCGCGAACCAGTGGTCGTCTTTGTTCACAGGTATCACCAGCACTGTCTTCTGGAACACGGCTATTGCTCGCAGTTCCCGCCTGACCCTGGCGTGTTTGTACGGTGCGAATGTCTGGGCGTCGTGAAAAAAAGTGCTCAGTCATGCGACCTGATTCCGCAGCTCAGGGGGTACCATGGTGTTCTTCACCCACTTCAAATACAGATTAATGACGGTGTCATTGAGGAACCGTCCCTCCGACAGTCTCATGTAGTCCTCTTTGACCAGGACGATGCTTCCCCTTCCTGGTGGGTATTTTAGTAATACCTCCGTTGTCTCCTCCCCTGAGTCTGAGGACAACTCCATCACTTCCACAAGGCGAGCGTGATGTTCCATATTGTTGTTGTCGTTCTTGTTGTTTTTCAAAATTGTTGTTTTATTTATTATTATTACTTTTTTTTTCTACAAAACAAAAAGTTTGTTGTTTTTTACTTCCTTGTATACGTAGTAAATACAAGAAAGTATTGTAATCATGAAAAATTTCGATATTGAGATTTTGATGGTAACACACATTTTGACCATCGCGGAGTCCATTTTGACTAGTTTGGTCGTGACGTGTGTACGTATGTACGTATGTACGTATGTACGTATGTACGTCTGTACGTATGTACGTATCCTCAATAACTTAAAAACGGAGAATCGTAGAAACTTGAAATTTGGTATTTGAGACTCTTATAAGACCTAGTTGTGCACCTCCCTTTTTGGATGCAATCGGTTGCGCGAAAAGGACACTTCTCATATAGAGTTTTTCAAATTTCATACATTACTCAAAAACAAACACTCCTAGAAGGTATATTGGGCCTTACATATGACACAATTTTGTAGCTCCAATTTTAATGATGGTTCGCACCAAAAGGACTCTTCGCCAAAGGAACACGAAGCATGCATTATCCGAATTACATAAATGATAATGATAAATGAATGTTATGCTGCTATATCTTGTACAAAAATTGGTTGTACCCTTACAGAACTAAACAGGGAAATCAAAATTAGTACGATTGATAGTTAAAGCTGTGTGGAAACTAATTTGTACTTCCTTGTTTTTACTTACTACTATTTAAATTAATTAAATTAAGAGAAGCCTATGAAATTTTTTTCATTATGGACGTAAAAATATTTAAAACTTTAAAACTTCAATTTTAAAATATAAATAAAATATATCAACCACTCTTGAAATAAAACCATACAAATGCCATCATACAAGGAAGTCATGTGTTGGCCACATCAGATATATTCATTATGGAAGTAAAAATATTTAAAATTTTTAAAACTTCAATTTTAAAATATAAATAAAATATATCAACCACTCTTGAAATAAAACCATACAAATGCCATCATACAAGGAAGTCATGTGTTGGCCACATCAGATATACTATTAAAAGTACTTATGTACTAACTATTATATACTGTAGTATATCTGATGTGGGCAACACATAACTTCCTTGTATGACGGCAATTGTATGGTTTTATTTCAAGAGTGGTTGATATATTTTATTTATATTTTAAAATTGAAGTTTTAAAAATTTTAAATATTTTTACTTCCATAATGAAAAAAATTTCATAGGCTTCTCTTAATTTAAATAATTTAAATAGTAGTAAGTAAAAACAAGGAAGTACAAATTAGTTTCCACACAGCTTTAACTATCAATCGTAGTAATTTTGATTTCCCTGTTCAGTTCTGTAAGGGTACAACCAATTTTTGTAAAAGATATAGCAGCATAACATTCATTTATCATTATCATTTATGTAATTCGGATAATGCATGCTTCGTGTTCCTTTGGCGAAGAGTCCTTTTGGTGCGAACCATCATTAAAATTGGAGCTACAAAATTGTGTCTTATGTAAGGCCCAATATACTTTCTAGGAGTGTTTGTTTTTGAGTAATGTATGAAATTTGAAAAAAACTATATGGGAAGTGTCCTTTTCGCGCAACCGATTGCATCCAAAAAGGGAGGTGCACAACTAGGTCTTATAAGAGTCTCAAATACCAAATTTCAAGTTTCTACGATTCTCCGTTTTTAAGTTATTGAGGATACGTACATACGTACAGACGTACATACGTACAGACGTACATACGTACAGACGTACAGACGTACATACGTACAGACGTACATACGTACATACGTACACACGTCACGACCAAACTAGTCAAAATGGACTCCGCGATGGTCAAAATGTGTGTTACCATCAAAATCTCAATATCGAAATTTTTCATGATTACAATACTTTCTTGTATTTACTACGTATACAAGGAAGTATACAAAATAGTGTGTACTTTCTAGGAGTGTTTGTTTTTGAGTAATTTTTGAAATTTGAAAAAAAGTATATGAGAAGTGTCCTTTTCGCGCAACCGATTGCATCCAAAAAGGGAGGTGCACAACTAGGTCTTATAAGAGTCACAAATACCAAATTTCAAGTTTCTACGATTCTCCGTTTTGAAGTTATTGAGGATACGTACATACGTACAGACGTACATACGTATATACGTATATACGTACAGACGTACATACGTACATACGTACACACGTCACGACCAAACTAGTCAAAATGGACTCCGCGATGGTCAAAATGTGTGTTACCATCAAAATCTCAGTATCGAAATTTTTCATGATTACAATACTTTCTTGTTATTACTACGTATACAAGGAAGTAATATTTAAAATTTTTAAAACTTCAATTTTAAAATACAAATAAAATATATCAACCGCTATTGAAATAAAACCATACAATTGCCGTCATACAAGGAAGTCATGTGTTGGCCACATCAGATATTTAATGCCCTGATTCACAAAGTCTTTTTTAGTTGTTATATAGTTGTTGCCGTTGTCTTTTTCACCATTTGCAAGCCAGAAAGTCTACTCGTCGTCAAACAGCTGTTGAAGACAAAGCACTGTCTACTTTGGTGTCTTTGCTAAGGCCCACAACATGTTTAACGTAATGATATGGTAACCAGAAAGTCTTCAGCAGTTGTTGAGTAGACTCAAAAAAGACAACAGCTACCTAGCTGTTGTCTTTGGTGTATTTTCATATTAGAAATGGCATTTTTCAGTAAATTGTGTATGATAACCAATTAAAATATATGTAGAAAGATAATAATTTATATTTACTGTTAGTAGTTTTTTATTTACATTTAATTCGAAAATTTTCTGCCGCGAATTAGAAAATTTAATTGCGTAAATACTCCATAGATATGAGTATAACTCAATATAGTATATGATTATAATTCTAAAATATATTTTTTGTTATATATAAACTACTTAAACTAACTACATGCTACTACTGCTTAGAACTACATGCTGACATACATTCATGCATGCACACATGTATTCACTTCTTTTTTTAATGGCCGACAAACTGTTGCAGCGTTGCAAGCTTTTTAAATGAAAGAAATTTTGCTCACATTTCGTGCAGCACTTTATGCAATAAAAACATTAAAAAACTGTAACAAATAATCTTCGGATAATTGTTTACGTTTTTCCCTACATTTATAAACAGTAATTTAGTTGCAAAAACCCATTTTACAAGGTCTTCAATTATTCAACATAACCATTAAAGCTAAATTTTTCTATAAATACAATTTGGCAGCACCAAAAATCATAGTTTATACAAAAACCTTCGTAACAGCGAAAAATGGCAACAACTACGACGTAAAGGATTGTCTTCTATGACGAGAAGACTTTCTGAATTCCACGACAGTCTTCAGCAACAACTTGTGAAGACAAAAAACCTTGTCTTCGCCGAAGACTTTGTGAATCAGGGTATAAGTCAAGCGTACTGATGAATCTTGCGTTCCTGAGTCGGTCGAGTATGTGTTGATTGCGCGGCAACGGGTAAGCGTCCGGTCTCGATCGAGAGTTCAATTGGCGGTAATCTATACATAGACGCCAAGTGCCGGTCTTCTTCTTTACCAACACGATCGGCGCGCTGAAGTCGCTTGTCGATGGTTCAATGCATTTCTTTTGGATTAATTCGTCCACCTCTTTATGAATAATTTCCTGCATCGCTGTATTCCGAGGCACGTAGCGCTGTTTAATTGGTTTGTCGTCTATCATCGTGATTCTATGGGATGTAATGTTCGTTTGACCTTCTAGTCTCTCAAATATCTGTAATTGCTTCCGCAGGGTGGTTTCTGTGTCTTCGCTGTCGGCGTATGTATTGATTACCATTGTCTCTGATGGTTGGTGAGCATCTCGAAAGTTCAAAGTGAACTCTCCGCAAGTCAAGCTGGCTCCAACGTTTGCAAGGAAATCCATTCCCAGGAGTAAGTTGTCCACTGCACCTGGGAGGATAAGCAACATGGTACGAATCGTGTCTTGCCCTAAAGTGAATAGCGTGTCAAGATAATGTGTCACTGTTCCCTGTGAACCATCGGCCATCCGTATGTATCGCGGCGCCGTGAGCGGTTTTCGGTCTATTTCGAGGGACTGCTCCATTCGAGTGCTAACAAAGCTGCGTGTTGCTCCAGTGTCCACTGTTGTCCTTCCACCCATCGTCCTTCAACCTTGATCTTTGCTATCAGTTGGCCCTTATGGCAGCGTAACACTTCTTTTTTTTCAGAGAGGATGTCTGCCCTGGTCCCGCCGAGTCTCAGATCTGGCGGGGGCGCTCTGCGTTTCCCTGATGGTTCTCCTGTCTTCCACTAGGACGGCGATAGCAGCAATCGATGCTCCGAACTCCTAGTTTTCCGCACGTCTAACAAAACAACCGTTGCGGATTTCGACAGTTTCTCTGGTGGTGTCCATCTTGGCCACAGCGTCGGCACGCGGTGCTGGTGTTGATGGGTCGTGCTTCAGGTTGCGTGATTTCCATGTGCCTCTCGTTGTGTACTCTGTTCGTTAGTGGCATGTTTACGTAACGTGCTCTTGGTGCAGGTTAACGAGGTTCATCATGTGGGCGACTGCTCTGGCGTATCGTCTTGTCTGGCTTCCCCTGGATAAACTCTAAGTCCTCCGCTAGACTGACTAATTCGTCGAGGCTCGAAAAGTCCCTCCTCTTTATATAAAGTTGAAATTCTTGTCGCGAATTTCTTAACACTCGTTCTAGTTTTTGCGCCTCTGTGAAGTTTGCTGTTCGCATAAGATCGCAGAAGTCCAATACAAAGTCTTTAAAAGATTCTCGCTGTCGCTGCGTGCGCATTCGAATTTTGTTCGAAGTAGCTGCTCGATAGAAAGAATTTAAGAAACGCTGTTTTGAAGTTGTTCCAGCTTCCCCAGTCGCGTTGATTATTTCTTAGCCATATGAGTGCACGATCGCGAAGTAGTTCCGGCATCATCTGAGGTAAATTATCTATGGGTAACCGGTAAACTCCGGTCAATTCTTCGACCCTTTCAATAAAACGTAACGGGACTTTGCCACCGTCGTATCTGCTTGCTTGGTCCATCGTCATTTCCCGTGGTCTCGTGTGCATCAGATTCCGCCTGGGTTCGGTGAGTATGTGTTCGCTAGCTGTGGGCATCGATAGGAGAAATTCCTTTTCACCAAGCTTAGATGAAGCCGATCTTGTCTATGTCTCGTTCCGATCATCGCCTGATTGTGGCTGGCATGTCGGCGATGGCCCTCGGGCCGCGGTGTGCGCTGCCTCTAACTCCAGCAAGCGCGCGTGTACCACAGGATCCTTCTCGGCTGCTATTACGAAAGCGACGAACTGTTTTCTTAGTTCATCGGCGTTTCCTGTTTCGTCTAATTCGAACTCCTTGGCGTATTCGATCAGTTCGTCTTTTCGCAGTGTGTATATCCATGAACGCTTCGACATTTTTTTCCGATCCTTGTTGAATTCGTTATTCGCAAGTTATTAAATATTCGGTGCACTAGGTACCTGTTCGGGCGCCACTGTAACGATGCTTTTCCTCTCTCGCCTGGATATCACTCAGTCCAGTCCAAGGTCTCGTCCAGTTATTTATTGATTTGAACGCAATACACCGATTTCGATACTAATAACTTTATTTGATAAATCTTGACAGTAGTTACAATAGTTTTTAATATGTTTAGAGATACGTTTTAGCTAAGATAAGTTTTATTTAACAAGTTTACAATCGTTAGGCTGAAACAGAGTTTATGATTAAAAGTCTGAAACAGAGTTTATGATCATTAAGCTGGAACAGAGTTTATGATTAAAAGCATGTCGATTATTTGGTTATCTTACAAATCTGTGCAGAAAAGAGACTTTGATTAGTGTGTCAACTTCGCGGAGTATAAACTCAACAGACCGACTGGGCGTTAAATATAGATAGCCGCGGAGTATAAACCCAACAGACTGGCTGTCCACTGTCGCGCAGTATAAACCCAACAGACCTTCAGGACGTTAAATATAGATAGCCGCGGAGTATAAACCCAACAGACCGGCTGTCCACTGTTGCGGAGTATAAACCCAACAGACCGACAGGGCGTTAAATAAAGATAGCCGCGGAGTATAAACCCAACAGAGCGGTTGTCCACTGTCGCGGAGTATAAACCCAACACACCGAAAGGGCGTTAAATATAGATAGCCGCGGAGTATAAACCCAACAGACCAGCTGTCCACTGTCGCGGAGTATAAACCCAACAGACCGACAGGGCGTTAAATTAGATAGCCGCGGCGTATAATCCCAACAGACCGGCTGTCTACTGTCGCGGAGTATAAACCCAACAGACCGACAGGGCGTTAAATATAGATAGCCGCAGAGTATAAACCCAACAGACCAGCTGTCCACTGTCGCGGAGTATAAACCCAACAGACCGACAGGGCGTTAAATATAGATGGCCGCGGAGTATAAACCCAACAGACCGACAGGGCGTTAAATATAGATAGCCGCGGAGTATAAACCCAACAGACCAGCTGTCTACTGTCGCGGAGTATAAACCCAACAGACCGACAGGGCGTTAAATTAGATAGCCGCGGCGTATAATCCCAACAGACCGGCTGTCTACTGTCGCGGAGTATAAACCCAACAGACCGACAGGGCGTTAAATATAGATAGCCGCAGAGTATAAACCCAACAGACCAGCTGTCCACTGTCGCGGAGTATAAACCCAACAGACCGACAGGGCGTTAAATATAGATGGCCGCGGAGTATAAACCCAACAGACCGACAGGGCGTTAAATATAGATAGCCGCGGAGTATAAACCCAACAGACCAGCTGTCCACTGTCGCGGAGTATAAACCCAACAGACCGACAGGGCGTTAAATTAGATAGCCGCGGCGTATAATCCCAACAGACCGGCTGTCTACTGTCGCGGAGTATAAACCCAACAGACCGACAGGGCGTTAAATATAGATGGCCGCGGAGTATAAACCCAACAGACCGACAGGGCGTTAAATATAGATAGCCGCGGAGTATAAACCCAACAGACCGGCTGTCCACTGTCGCGGCGTATAAACCCAACAGACCGACAGGGCGTTAAATATAGATAGCCGCGGCGTATAAACCCAACAGACCGGCTGTCCACTGTCGCGGAGTATAAACCCAACAGACCGACAGGGCTTTGTAACTATGTAGTTACGCTTGGAAGAAACGACGTTTCTTATGTTTCTTACCCGATTCAAGCCTCCACGATGCTGTAGCTGATGTTGTAGATTTATGACGCGGCGGCGTTGACTTCGGCGTCGACTGCGACGTTGACTGCGGCGTCGACTGAGACGTTGACTGCGACGTCGACTGAGACGTTGACTGAGACGTTGACTGAGACGTTGACTTCGACGTCGACTGAGACGTTGACTGCGACGTCGACTGTGACGCTGACTGCGATGTCGACTGTGGCGTCGACTGAGACGTTGACTTCGACGTCGGCTGAGGTCCTTGCGATATTGAATACGAGTACTTGCGATGCCGACTTGAGGTCCTTGCGATGCTGACTGTGAGTCCTTACGATGCCGACTTGAGGTCCTTGCGATGCTGACTGCGAGTCCTTGCGATGCCGACTTGAGGTCGTTGCGATGCTGACTGTCTGGTTGTGGTTTAGAAATTACTGTTCACGGGTGTGGTTTCTGAACGACTGTCCAAGGGTGTGGTTTCTGAACGACTGTCCACGGGTGTGGTTTCTGAACGACTGTCTCGATGTACTGAGTGCGCGATCTTTAATACTCTGCTCCTCATTCTGTGAGGAGCTTTAAAGCTTTCTCCGAACTTCGGACTTGTTCGCTGGAAATGATGCGACATGTTCGTCGCTTCCAGTGTTTACGAGCTATTCAGCAAACTCGTTTGACTAGTTTTCTCTATTTACTTTGCGAAAACAAGTTTGCTGTGCTTTGTCCTTGACTTTGATGCTGAGTGTACTTCTTTGTATAAAAGTTAAATTTTATCAGCAAAATTTATCGTTACAAGAGTAATGAGTAATGAAATTAGAAAAATAATATAACAAATATAGTAAAATAAAAAAATAATAATAAATAATAAACAAATTAGATAAATATAACAAATAAAAATGAAAAAAGAAAAAAAATTTAACCCCCTTTAGTATACTGGAGATTCGCCTCACAAGTACAACCACTGAAAGTTTAAAAGTTGGTAGCAAATCTGCCAGCAACTCACCTGTTGAAAACCCTAGTGAAAAGTCCTGCGACTGGTACCACTTACGAAAACACTGGTGCCTTACTGAAGGAACCCAGTCGCAAAACCTTCCTTCGAATATTTTTGCCAAATTTCATTGTCAAATCTTAATCCGTTCTCCTGTGATCGTGATTTCAACGGACAGACAGACAGACAGACAGACGGACAGACATAGTTATTTCAATTTTGGTGGTGATGCTGATCAAGAATATATATACTTTTCCATACCTATCTTGTCCAGTTCTATGCGTTACACACTCCGGTAGAAAGTGAATATACCCTCAACCTTAAGGTGTAGGGTATAACTAGTAAGGGTACCTTCGGTCAGACCGAAGCTTATATACCCTACATCCCGCCGATTTTCACCATTTTCAATACAGAGTTATCTATGATGGCAGAGAATATTCGTACCGAATTTCAAGTCAATTCTTCCAACCGTTATTCTGGAATTGCGGTTTATATCAATGTCATATGTTCGTGGGCGGACACGCCCATTTTTTTAAAAAATTTAATCTACCTGTACCGATGTATTCGGAAACAAAATTGAAGCTCAAAACTAAGTCTACAAGTTGAAATATTGTTAAAAGAATTAGTATTTGTTAAAAAAGTAGGCGTGGCGCTGCACCGATTTATCCCATTTTCAATCCCACAGAGTTTCGGATGACAAAGAATATACGTGCAAAATTTCATCGCGATAGCTTCATTCGTTCTCCTGTAATCGTGATTTCCACAGACAGACAGACAGACAGACAGACAGACAGACTACGGACATGGCTAAATCGACTCAGGAGGTGACACTGATCAAGAATATATATACTTTCCCATACCTGCCACGCCTCCTTTAATGCGTTACACACGGAAGCACAAAGTGAATATACCCTCATTCCTTCGGATGTAGGGTATAACTAGTAAGGGTACCTTCGGTCAGACCGAAGCTTATATACCCTACATCCCGCCGATTTTCACCATTTTCAATACAGAGTTATCTATGATGGCAGAGAATATTCGTACCGAATTTCAAGTCAATTCTTCCAACCGTTATTCTGGAATTGCGGTTTATATCAATGTCATATGTTCGTGGGCGGACACGCACATTTTTTTTAAAAATTTAATCTACCTGTACCGATGTATTCAGAAACAAAATTGAAGCTCAAAACTAAGTCTACAAGTTGAAATATTGTTAAAAGAATTAGTATTTGTTAAAAAAGTAGGCGTGGCACTGCACCGATTTATCCCATTTTTAATCCTACAGAGTTTCGGATGACAAAGAATATACGTGCAAAATTTCATCGCGATAGCTTCATTCGTTCTCCTGTAATCGTGATTTCCACAGACAGACAGACAGACAGACTACGGACATGGCTAAATCGACTCAGGAGGTGACACTGATCAAGAATATATATACTTTTCCATACCTGCCACGCCTCCTTTAATGCGTTAAACACGGAAGCACAAAGTGAATATACCCTCATTCCTTCGGATGTAGGGTATAAAAAATAAACTAGTAAGGGTACCTTCGGTCAGACCGAAGCTTATATACCCTACATCCCAGCAACCTTTATTATACATATTTATACATATTTCCGGTTTATATCAATGTCATATGTTCGTGGGCGGACACGCCCATTTTTTTTTTAAATTTAATCTACCTGTACCGATGTATTCGGAAACAAAATTGAAGCTCAAAACTAAGTCTACAAGTTAAAAGAATTAGTATTTGTTAAAAAAGTAGGCGTGGCGCTGCACCGATTTATCCCATTTTCAATCCCACAGAGTTTCGGATGACAAAGAATATACGTGCAAAATTTCATCGCGATAGCTTCATTCGTTCTCCTGTAATCGTGATTTCCACAGACAGACAGACAGACAGACAGATAGACAGACTACGGACATGGCTAAATCGACTCAGGAGGTGACACTGATCAAGAATATATATACTTTTCCATACCTGCCACGCCTCCTTTAATGCGTTACACACGGAAGCACAAAGTGAATATACCCTCATTCCTTCGGATGTAGGGTATAAAAATGAAACGTTGGAAATAATGTAACGTTGGAAATAGTGTAACGTTGGGCGCCATTTCTGTTGTGAGCAAGGTTAGGGTGGCGTGGCACGGTGGCTGCGGCTAGGCTCGCCGACAATGTGGGGTGGTTTCTTGCCACCATACCCATAATAGAAAAACAATACCGTGCGATATTTTCTTTTTCTAAAAAGAAGAGGAGCGGATAGAGGAAGGATAAGGAGAGAATTAAGACAAAATACTAGTCACAAACAACTATGTTTCCTAATGGGTCATTCAATGCAAACCCTCTCACACTCAGAATTACCTAATCATAAAACCTATCATACGATCATCCAGTCTAACTCACCACTATTCACCTAAACAAACAGAATACATTCAACCTATAACCCACCAGGAATCTCATACACCCTAGCACAATACAACCCACGTCATCGTCCGTCTGTGAGCCGCCCACCCCGTCTGTAACGCGTTAAAGTTACAGCCATGAACCGCACTTGGCTCAAAGTGCACCGCGGTTCCCTTATTTCTTTAATCTGTCCAAGTCTCTGTTAGTACGTCTGACTATTCCATAATGTCCGTTATGTCTGTCCGTTTGCCATGCCTTAAAGTGAAGTGACGTCTCTTTAGATCCACCAGCACATCAGCCTAAATGTTTGCAATTAGCACTGCATGTTTTCCAATTATAGTGACGACAAACTTATTATTTCAACACATTATTTTATTAATAAATAAGGTTATTTACAGTTACAGTTTTTCTAAATTTCTTTACATTAAGTTTCAAGTTTATTTTTCTAATCTTAGTTGTAATATATATAAATGTGTATGTGTATCTATATATATTGTTACATGTGTATATTTCTCTTAAATAATTTTTGATTTATAAATAATAGTATGATTATTATTATTATTGTATTGGAGTGGTGCACTGCGACCTATAGGTCTATTGTGCCTCCTGCTCGAGCTCACAGTTCCTGTAGTAGCCCTATCCGTTCTAGAAAACTGATAATTTTCCTCAGTTTTACGGATCTAATGTCCTGCTCACTCATGTAGACTGTTTCAAATATGGCCAGTCTTGAAGACATAAGCGCAGCACACGAAGTTAGTATATGTATTGGGGTTTCTTTGTCTCCCATACAGAATCTACACGGCTGGTCATCAATCATGCCTATAGTATGTAGGTGTTTCCTCAGCCTACAATGACCCGTAAGAAACCCAGTAACTATTCGTAACTGGTTTCTTGGTAATTTCATGCATTCTCTAAATCGCACTAGGTTATATGCTCCTAACGCTTTTTTGGAATGTTCCAGACCTGTCTGATTGTTCCAGTATTCCCTTCTGAGTTCGTCCTCTTCGATTCTCAGCTTTTGATGCACTATGTTGGGCGCAATTCCACAACATGGTTCAGGACCTACTAGTGAGGTATTGGCTCCCTCTCTAGCCAGGCGATCTGCTTCTTCGTTGCCTTTAATCCCTACATGCCCTGGTAGCCATAGTAGGTGTAATTTGTTTTTTGCTCCGAGCAGATTCAGTTTTTCAAGGCATTCCCATACAACCTTGGAGTTTATATGGTATGAACTTAATGCCTTGATTGCAGCTTGACTATCGGTTAAGATGGCAATGCTTTTTTTCTCGAAATTCCTGTCTAGATTGAATTTCGCACATCTGTCAATTGCGATTATCTCAGCTTGAAAGATGCTTGCATACACACCCATCGGCTCCGAGTATTTTGTTCTGGGACCGTAGACACCAGCCCCGGCGCCGCAACTCATTAAGGACCCGTCCGTATACCACGTTATCATAGATTTATCCATGGTATACGTATCCGTCAGTCCTTTCCATTCTTTCTTATTGCTTAGTTCAGTCTTAAAGGATTTTGTAAAGCTGAATCTAGGCTGCATTTTATCCTGTGGAAGGAGATGCTCCGGGAAGTTTTGAGTGAACTTTCGGCTTCCCCTACCGGATCTAGCAATAGTATCGCCCGTACCCGAATGTACCCTATAGTACGCCCTCTTAGCCTGCATTTGAATATGCAGGTGCAGTGGTGTAAGTTCCAATAGGACTTCCATCGGTAGTGTGGGGCAGGTACGCATAGATCCGGTTATACATATGCAAGCCAGTCTTTTTACCCTATTTAGGGTTTTTTGTGTTGTAATTTGATTTGTCCTGGCTGCCCAAACTATAGCTCCATATGTGATGATCGGCCTTATTATCACTACATAAATCCATCGCATAATTGACGGTGTACAGCCCCATCTTTTCCCTGCGATGGATCTGCAGGTCATCAAAGCTCTTGTTGCCCGGTTGACTGTTGCATCAACGTGCGGCCTCCAATTAAGCCTTTGGTCTAAGATAACCCCTAAGTACTTAACCTCTTTCATATAAGTTATTTCCACTCCATCCATTGGTATTGGGTTGAGAGTTCTTAGCTTATATTTTCTAGTGAATGGCACAATTGTAGTTTTGCTTGGATTAAGTCTAAGCCCCACCTTCTTGCACCATTGACTGGTTATTCTTAGTCCCTGTTGTATTCTACCAGGGAGAACTTCTTCGAATCTTCCACGACATAGTATCACTATATCGTCGGCATACCCTTGACAGTATAGTCCTGCCTCCGTCAGGCGGTACAAGAGTTCATCCACCACAATGCTCCACAGTAATGGTGACAGTACCCCTCCCTGTGGGCATCCTCTCGTAGTGCTCACCTGTACCTGTTTGTTTCCTACATCAGTAGTTACTTTCCTTGTCCTTAGCATTTCAGCTATCCATGATGCAAGAGTATTGTTAACCCCTTTGTGATTAAGAGCCTCTTTAACCGCAACATGTGATGTGTTGTCAAAAGCTCCTTCTATGTCTAAAAAGGCACAGAGGGCAGTTTCCTTGTTATCTATACAATTTTCTATTTCCTCTGTCAGTTGGTACAGAGCGGTTTCCGTTGACTTCCCTGCTCTGTATGCATGCTGACGCGGATGAAGCTGAAGCTTGCTTCTTTCATCATTCCGTAGAAAATTATCAATTATCTTTTCCAGGGTTTTCAACATAAAGGAGGTCAAACAGATTGGACGAAAGGATTTTGGAAGAAAGGGGTCCTTCTTACCTACTTTCGGTAAAAACACAACCTTTGCTTGCCTCCAGGCTGCTGGTATGTATCCCAGAGCTAGGCTACTTTTTAAAATTGTAGCCATTTTTGTTATGATAATATCCCCTCCCTTCTGCAGAAGTATTGGGTATATATTATCATAGCCTGGCGATTTATATGGTTTAAACGTCCCAATCGCCCACCTTACTCTATCTTGGGAGCACAGTTTCCCTGCAAGTAGCCATTCCTCTCTTGTAGGCCTGTGCTGACGGATAGTCTCCACGTCCTTTTCTATGACTGAGCCAGGAAAGTGAGTTTTTAGTAGGAGGTCAGCCCTCTCCTCCTCACTTTCGGTAAAGTCTCCAGACTCTTTTTTGAGAGATATGGATATACTGGCGCTCTTTGACAGAATTTTGTGCAGTCTAGAGGCCTCAGCTGTGTCAGTAATATTTTCGCAGAATTCACGGAAATTTGCCCGTTTTGCTGCTCTAATTTCTTTATTGTAGTTAGTGAGTGCCGTAGTGTATTCTGCCCACTCCCCGGTATTTTTGGCCCTGTTGAACAGCCTACGAACCTCTTTCCTCAAATTTGTTAATTTTGAGTTCCACCAAGGTACCTCCTTCTCCAGTTTAATTTCCCTACTTAGGCAGCTGGACTCATATGAGGTAGTAATTGCTTGTTGGAACCCTCTCACCGCCGTTTCAAGTTCTGCCACCGTTTTGATTTTCCTATTGAACTCAAGACGGGCCAGATTATCTCTTAAGTATTCATTGAATGTCTCCCAGTTCGTTCGTCTAGGATTCAGAATAGTCTTTCTCTTAGTGGGAAAGCCTTTAATTTCAAACCTTATTATCCTATGATCAGATAATGATGGTTCGTTAGAAACGATCCAATTTTGTACCATTTGTTCCGTAAGTCTATTACCTAACGTAATGTCTAGTACCTCCTGCCTTATTCTAGTTACAAACGTTGGTATGCTCCCCACATTATGTATAACTAAATTTTCTTGCATAATATATTCAAGTAAATGCTCACCTCTAACATTGTTGTTGGTGCTTCCCCACGCTTCACTGTGCGCATTGCAGTCGCACCCTAGTATTAGTGGGATCTTCCTGCGCCAGCAGTATTCCACTAGACTGACCACGGTTTCTCCAGGTACCCGTGGCTCGTCTCCCGGCATGTATGCGGAGGCAACGACGACAGTTTTTGTTCCCATCCCAGTCTTCACTGGCAGCTCAATTGCCACTAAGTCCCTGGTTAGGAATTCTGAAAGACAAATATAATTAGTACTTTTCTTAAGCAGTATCGCCGCACGTGGGACAGCGATGCGGTTATCATATATTACCTGCGTGTAGTTACCCGACAGTCCCAGAATTTTCCCCTTGTAGGCCCAGGGCTCCTGCAGCAGCACCATGTCAAGTTGCTCCTTGACCATTACCCTTGCGATATTAGCCGAGGCGGCTCTCGCATGGTGGAGGTTCACCTGGGCAATTTTGGTGCTGTTCATCCCTGCCTCTATAGATCGCCTCCTGTTAGAGTAGAGTCACTATCCTCTAACAGGGCTTCTTCATCAATTTCCATAATAGTATGATATAACTCTTTAAAAATATCTGATGTGGGCAACACATGACTTCCTTGTATGACGGCAATTGTATTGTTTTATTTCAAGAATGGTTGATATATTTTATTTATATGTTAAAATTGAAGTTTTAAAAATTTGAAATTTTTTTACTTTTATAATGAAAATATTTCATAGGCTTCTCTTAATTTAAATAATTTAAATAGTAGTAAGTAAAAACAAAGGAGTACAAATTAGTTTCCACACAGCTTTAACTATCAATCGTAGTAATTTTGATTTCCCTGTTTAGTTCTGTTAGAGTACAACCAATTTGTATAAAAGATATAGCAGCATAACATTCATTTATCATTATCATTTATGTAATTCGGATAATGCATGATTCGTGTTCCTTTGGCGAAGAGTCCTTTTGGTGCGAACCATCCATCAAAATTGGAGCTACAAAATTGTGCCTTACGTAAGGCCCAAATCCATAGTATATACTTTCTAGGAGTGTTTGTTTTTGAGTAATGTATGAAATTTGAAAAAAACTATATGAGAAGTGTCCTTTTCGCGCAATTGATTGCATCCAAAAAGGGTCGTGCACAGCTAGGTCTTATAAGAGTCTCAAATACCAAATTTCAAGTTTCTACGATTCTCCGTTTTTAAGTTATTGAGGACACATACATACGTACAGGCGTACATACGTACACACGTCACGACCAAACTAGTCAAAATGGACTCCGCGATGGTCAAAATGTGTGTTACCATCAAAATCTCAATATCGAAATTTTTCATGATTACAATACTTTCTTGTATTTACTACGTATACAAGGAAGTAAAAAAACACAAGAAGGAAAAGGAAGTATAAAATTTGACGATTGGTTTGATTTCCAACTGAGTAATTTAACATCAATATTTATTTACATATGCATATCAAGTTTCATTACTCACACATTACAGGATCCTTGAAGATGGCGCCACCTGGCAGCTCCAAATCTGTAAAAAAACTGAAACTTATTTCTAAAGTTTTTTGTCTTTTACTTCCTTGTATACGTAGTAAATACAAGAAAGTATTGTAATCATGAAAAATTTCGATATTGAGATTTTGATGGTAACACACATTTTGACCATCGCGGAGTCCATTTTGACTAGTTTGGTCGTGACATGTGTACGTATGTACGTATGTACGTGTGTACGTATGTACGTATGTAAGTATGTACGTATGTACGCCTGTACGTATGTATGTATCCTCAATAACTTAAAAACGGAGAATCGTAGAAACTTGAAATTTGGTATTTGAGACTCTTATAAGACCTAGTTGTGCACGACCCTTTTTGGATGCAATCAATTGCGCGAGAAGGACACTTCTCATATAGTTTTTTTCAAATTTCATATATTACTCAAAAACAAACAGTCCTATAAAGTATATACTATTGGGCCTTACATAAGACACAATTTTGTAGCTCCAATTTTAATGATGGTTCGCACCAAAAGGACTCTTCGCCAAAGGAACACGAAGCATGCATTATCCGAATTACATAAATGATAATGATAAATGAATGTTATGCTGCTATATCTTTTACAAAAATTGGTTGTACCCTTACAGAACTAAACAGGGAAATCAAAATTAGTACGATTGATAGTTAAAGCTGTGTGGAAACTAATTTGTACTTCCTTGTTTTTACTTACTACTATTTAAATTATTTAAATTAAGAGAAGCCTATGAAACTTTTTTCATTATGGAAGTAAAAATATTTAAAATTTTTAAAACTTCAATTTTAAAATATAAATAAAATATATCAACCACTCTTGAAATAAAACCATACAATTGCCGTCATACAAGGAAGTCATGTGTTGGCCACATCAGATATTTTTTCATTATGGAAGTAAAAATATTTAAAATTTTTAAAAAAAACTTTAATTTTAAAATATAAATAAAATATATCAACTACTCTTGAAATAAAACCATACAATTGCCGTCAAACAAGGAAGTCATGTGTCTTTAAGTTGAATTATATAATATATAAGAAGAGATTTTTATAGTTTTTTTTTTCTAGCATAAATTTCTGTTTCTTTCTTGTTGGTTTTTTTTCTTATTCTTACTTCTTATTCTTACTTACTATTTATTCTTCAATTTTTTTTATAAAAGATAAGATAATTACAAAAAAATATATATATTTACAATTTGATAGCTTATTTTATTTTATTTATTCATTTTTCTAAAATAATGCTAGCATTAATTAATTAATTAACTAAATATAAATGGATAGATCATATAATAGAATATAAATATATAAAAAAAAAAAATCATTGACGGCAACTCTGCTTACGCTCCTGTGTTCGGTATATAAATTCTAGTCCGTTCTCTGCTTGTCCGTTTTTTTTTCTGCATGTACATATATTATATACTCTGTTAGTGCATTGGTGTTAACTTGTATTGTTGATGCTGTTGTTGTTGTTCTTTATTCCAAATATATGTAGATAGTTTTGGTTTTGTGAAAATTGAATGATGTTGTCGCTATATAATTTTTATATGAAAGTAAAAGCCTTTTGTTATATACAAAAATTGGCGGGAATTCGTGGCTTCTTCCAGTTTCCAGTTTTCTAGTACTGACACTTATTCGTTTCTCGCCTTTAGTTACGAGTGTTTTTTTTTTTTTTTGTGTTACAACAATATGGTACAAATTTTTCTTTTCAATTTTTCTGCTTGTTTAATATTTTTACTAGCATGTTCTTTTTCTATTTTATTTCAATTTTAATATTTCACAAACGAAACACCACATTTTTCCACTTCTAAACTTCTTCTTCCAAATCCTTGTTTTCTAGCATTTTTCAAACTGATTTGTTCTTTTAATTATCTTTATTCAATCACGCCAAAAATAATTCACAACTCTTTCTCTATCCACCATTAACCTTTTTTTCATCTCCCACCTGCCGTTCCGATTCCCATCCTTCCAATCTTTTCCAATAATTCCCCCTTCCATTCACAATTCCCACTTTCCCTAATTCCCTGTTCAATCACACTTTCATCCACACTTTCCACAATCACCCTTCCACACAAATCATTTAACCAGTAGACTTAGGGTCTTGCTGTGAGGGAAAAATATTGAGACGGATCGGACAATCCGTCCCAACATTTATTTCATTAATTATTTGATATTAATTATTTTGATTTTATTCATAAGTAAGTTTATAGTTCAACGAATACATGATTAGTTAGTAGAAAATTATAGATGTAAGGTTATTATTGCGCGATCAGTGAAGTTCATTACTTTTTATATTGACATTATATTATTTACAACAGCATTGAAGTTTATTTACGTAAAATAAATAAGAAATAATAACTTTGTAAGTTTTAAGATCATTTACTAGCGAAATAAATGTATTAGAAAATAATATAGTATAAGCATAAATATAAGAACAATGTGTATAATAATTAAGAAATTAATGTCAAACTGCAACACTGTCATACATGCTACAACGTCATGTACGAACGACGACGTCGAAGACTCCCAAACCTGGGCAGCGAACAACAAGAACAAGAGCCACTAGTATAAAAGAGGAAGACAGACACGAAATAATGAGAGTTTCGGGCGAGCGCCTCGCCAGTCAGGACGCGCAGTGTACACAGCCAGCAGCATAGCAGTGATTCTTGGTAAGTTGGTTCGTAGCTTTCTACTCTGCCCTTCCTCTCCTTTTACTTCCTTGTATACGTAGTAAATACAAGAAAGTATTGTAATCATGAAAAATTTCGATATTGAGATTTTGATGGTAACACACATTTTGACCATCGCGGAGTCCATTTTGACTAGTTTGGTCGTGACGTGTGTACGTATGTACGTATGTACGTGTGTACGTATGTACGTATGTACGTATGTACGTATCCTCAATAACTTAAAAACGGAGAATCGTAGAAACTTGAAATTTGGTATTTGAGACTCTTATAACACCTAGTTGTGCACCTCCCTTTTTGGATGCAATCGGTTGCGCGAAAATGACACTTCTCCTGTAGTTTTTTCAAATTTCATACATTACTCAAAAACAAACACTCCTAGAAAGTATATACTATTGCGCCTTACATAAGACACAATTTTGTAGCTCCAATTTTAATGATGGTTCGCACCAAAAGGACTCTTCGCCAAAGGAACACGAAGCATGCATTATCCGAATTACATAAATGATAATGATAAATTAATGTTATGCTGCTATATCTTTTACAAAAATTGGTTGTACCCTTACAGAACTAAACAGGGAAATCAAAATTACTACGATTGATAGTTAAAGCTGTGTGGAAACTAATTTGTACTTCCTTGTTTTTACTTACTACTATTTAAATTATTTAAATTAAGAGAAGCCTATGAAATTTTTTTCATTATGGAAGTAAAAATATTTAAAATTTTTAAAACTTCAATTTTAAAATATAAATAAAATATATCAACCGCTCTTGAAATAAAACCATACAATTGCCGTCATACAAGGAAGTCATGCGTTGGCCACATCAGATATTTTAACTACCCCGTAACCTGCCTGTGAATTGCTCAGGAAGAGTTCTTGGCGCCTATGGATGGTTGGACCCCGGACGGCAACTCCTGTTGAAGTAAGTTGGCGACGTTGACATACGCCATCCTCCGCAGCCAGTGGTAGGAACGCTACTCCTTGTCAAGCGCTACGACTCCAACGTCATCAAGGTTTGACACAGCTTCGAACGCCATCCAGGCTCGACACAGCTACGAACGCCGTCAAGGTTCGGCACAGCTTCGAACGCCATCAAGGTTCGACACAGCTTCGAACGCCATCAAGGTTCGACACAGCTTCCAACGCAATCAAGGTTCGACAAAGCTTCGATCGCCATCGCTTCGACACAGCCTCGAACGTCTTCACGGTTCGACATCACTTCAAATGACGTGATCATCGCACCTCATTCAACATCCGCTCAAACAATAACCCAGCGACTGACAGCAATGACAGCATCTACAGAGAAGGGCGAATGACAGTGCTTCCAATTAATTATAAGCAACAAGTTATATTAAATAAAGATCAAATTTCAACAATTGTTTTCACAAAAAATAAATATTTCTGTGAATTGGATCCTGGTTACTCACTGAGTCATACCCTAGCAACGTTACAATATTATATTTACAAATTTAATTTAACATATAACATAAAACACTTAAACCACATGATTCTAAAAGTAATTACAACAAGTAATACAAACAAACAAATAAAGAAATTTTAAAAACAAATAAAAATTCATCCATTGGTTTAGGAGATACCATATACGGCCTGCCACTACAGGCTCGAAACCGTCGTTTCTTTTGTACAATATGGAACGTGTTCGTACAAAAAAAAAGTGGGCTGTGTCCATCTAATTCCACATAACGTGTGGCTTCGACCCACTTCTCATGCTCTACTGATCTGAGCTAGCCGGGCCTTAATTAACCGCGTAACCAAAGGATTTCGTCCGGATTTTCTTACTCAATCTATATTGCACTAAACCACTCTAAAATTATATCTACATAGTAAATATCACAGTTGTTATCACTAAATCTTAAACTACTATTGCGTTAACTATCATCTAATATTGCACTAGGCAATAATTACATCTAATGGGTAAAGAAAATGTCACAGAAAGAAAAATAAATAAATAATAAACAATAAAGGTCAAGTCTACCATTTACAAAAACGAGTCAAGTGAGTTAAAACTAAAGAAAAATAAATACAAAAATAATTACTAGCTTATAAAAAAAAATTGTCAAAACTAAAAACTAAACTCTCACTACATACAACATGCATTACGACACAAACAAATCCTTAGCGTGGTATACTCCCAGCTTTTTCCCACCAAGTGTGCCGAGCTCGTACAACGAGTTGCCAACTCTACTTAAAATTACACATTTAATGTTGGCTGGCCCCAGCTTGGCGTTGTAACCGTCAATGAGGTTACTATGTTTAAAATTTCGGCGGTATATTACTTGTCCAACTTGAAAATTTACATCCCTACTGCGCGTGTTATACGCCTTGGCGCGTTTTTCGTGGGCCATCTATAATGATTCATAAATCCTTTTGCGAATCAAACTTAGTTTATCCGCTTGGCTCACGACTGCTAAATCTTCACCTTTCACAGAGCTCACACGACGCCTTATCTCATAGGAGTTTGCGTGTTGCATGTGAGCCCCAAACACGGCGTAGTAGGGTGCCAAACCGATTGAACGGTAGACAACACTTCTTAGCGCAAATGCTGCGTCACTAATATGCAGGTCCCAGTTTCGTTGGTTCTCTCCTACAAACGAACGCACAATTTGCAAAACTGAACGGTTTACTCTTTCAGCTGCGTTCGCTTGAGGAGAGTAGAATCCTGTTCTGACATGTTTAACTCCATATTTTTCTAAAAACTCCTTAAACATTCCAGAAACCAAATGTTTCCCATTGTCAGAATGTACAAACTCAGGGACACCAAAAACATGAAATCCACTACTTTCTAAAAACCTAACTACATTAGCGGAGGTGGCACTTCGCATTGGTTGTAGGAAAACGAACTTCGAAATGTGGTCCAGACATACGAAGATGAAGGAATTGCCGTTCCTTGATCTTGGGTAGGGGCCCATAAAATCTATGTAGAG
This sequence comes from Thecophora atra, assembly GCA_937620795.1. Taxonomy (NCBI): domain Eukaryota; kingdom Metazoa; phylum Arthropoda; class Insecta; order Diptera; family Conopidae; genus Thecophora; species Thecophora atra. The sequence goes on along the minus strand of CALMKQ010000008.1, from coordinate 5,652,936 downwards.
ACGCTGGAAGGGTCGTTCAGTTATGTACTGCTTTCCCATTAATGGACGGTGCATTGCTTTGGACTTCTTGCTGCCCTTACATACATTACAGTTCTTAACACTATATTGCACGTCGCTAACCATTCCCGGCCAATAATATCTTTGTCTTAACCGAGCCAGTGTCTTGTGAATTCCCCCATGTCCAGCTGAAGGCGAGCTATGACAAGCCTCCAGTAACCTAAAACGCAATTCGGACGGTACCCAGAGCTGCCAAGCGTGATCCTCTTGAACCACATCACCCGTCATAAAACCTGTAGGTCTGTACACAAACACGTCCGAAATTACTAAATCTGGTAGTTCGTCTTTGTTTTCAGTCACTGTTCTCCTCAATTCCTCATATTCTTCCGAAGAAAAAGCTGGGGAACTGAGGTCAACATCAAGTGGTCTGTCTACCGGTCCTATCTCTTCCAGATACATGCGAGAAAGGGCATCCGGCACCACATTTTGTGAACCTTTTCGGTGTTCAATATTAAAGTTGTAAGCTTGAAGTTTTAAACTCCATCTGGCTAATCTTCCAGACAACTATTTTTGGTTCATCAAGCACTTCAAGCTCGCGTGATCCGTAATTATGGTAAAAAGTACACATAAGGACGGAACTCCTTCACGCTTAGTGCAGCAGCGTAACACTCAAGCTCAGTGACACTATAATTCTTCTGAGCCTTATTGAGTTTCGCTGTCATAAAAGCTATCGGATGCTCGTTCTCTTCATCGTCCATCTGAAAGAGAACTCCTCCCACCCTTTGCGTAGATGCGTCACATTGAATATAAAAATGTTTGTTGAAGTCCGGATTACTAAGCACTGGCGCCGAAGAAAGACTGCGCTTCATCTCTTCAAAGGCGTGCTTAGCTTCGTCAGTTAGCGCACATTTCTACATTTTGTCTTTCTTGAGATAGTCATGCAGCGGAGCTGCTATGATCGAGTAGTCCCTAATAAATCTGCGGTAACAGCCTGACATCCCTAGGAACCGTCTTAACTCTTTTAGTGTTCTAGGCTCCGGAAAATCATCAATCGCAGCCACCTTCTTGCTATCTGTCCTGATGCTTCCGTCCCCGACAACATAACCCAGATACCTCACCTCTTTGTAGCAAAATTTGCTTTTCTCAACATTTATTGTGAGTTTTGCATCCCGCAGACATTCGGCCACCCGATCCAGCAGTGCAAGATGTGACTCGAAACTGGCAGAACACACCAGAAGATCATCGAGGTAGACAAAGACACGTTCCCTAAGTTCAGCTGGTATGACTTTGTCCATTAGCGTACACATACGCTGCGCGGCATTACACAGTCCGAACGGCATTGAGGTAAACTTATATAACGGCCGCCCTGGAACTGTGAATGCCGTCTTACCTCTCGACTTCTATTCCAATGGTATCTCCCAGAACGCATCCTTCAAATCGATCGCACTGATAAAGCGAGTGTCCTGAAGTCTGGCAAGGATGCCCTCAATGTGAGGTAACGGGTATGCGTCTTTAATCGTTCGTTCGTTTAGTTTCCTAGCATCAAGGCATAGTCGGTTTTTAGTCGCTGTTCTTACCAAACACACTGGAGAGCTCCAGCTCAGTTGCTGAATCACAGGTGAAATGGGGTAGTGGCGTTGTTTTACTGGAAGATGCTCATCTACCACTTCTATCACGTGCTCTTCCATGTTGGTTTGCCCGAGACCCAGAACAGCACAAGATGGGAATCTCGCTTTAGCATTTTCCAGTACTACCTCTTGCTCTTTGGTAAGAATGTGTAGGTCCGTATCGAAAGTCAGGTCTGAAGATGTCTGTTTCAATTCACTCACAGACGCCGAGGTGGTTGCGTCAACCCTTACACCTGTACATTTACTAATTACTGACTACCCAAAGGTTCGCCAGAAGTCAACCCCAAAGTAAAATTAAAAAGGCAAAAATAAAAGCTCGAACTATGAGAAACTCAATGTCCTTTGTCAAGCCCTCCAAGACAACCGGAAGTGAAATTGCACCTATCACAGCGGTTTCACCTCAGTTTGCAGTCCTTACTTTCTGCCCTTGTATCGGAATGACTTGCTTGTTTCGTGTTTTAATGAATTCTAAAGCACCATTTCCGATACAGTTAGCAGAAGCACCTGAATTCAGCAATGCTACCACGTTTTCACCGTCCACCTTAGTTTTAGCGAAAAATCTATTATCGCCTTCCAGCGTCACAATGGCAGAGACTAAAACTTTCTTAATTTTCTTCATCATATGTCTCTTGGCCCTCATCTTCGCTATCTTATCGAAGTTCCTCTTTTTCCTGCCAAGTACAACCTCACTTAAAAAGATTTTCTCCCTCACAGCTTCGTACTCGACCTTGCGCTGGTGTAAAGTTTTTACTGGACGACCTATCGGGCTATGGCTGCGGATCACTGGATCCTTCCTCTGTAGAATCCTTACAGGTTGGCCGGGAACTCCTCCTACTGCATTTCCAACTCCACCATCAATTAGCATTATATTCTTCATGTGCTATTTTAACTATATTTGTTCAAATTTTTTGAAATTTTATAGAACAAAGTAATTTTCGTACACAAAGACAGAGACAAGGACACTCTCTGACTTCAACTATACCGATAACTGACAGCTGAATTTTTACGCATATCATCTAATAACAAGTTGCTTTGCATCATAATCTTTTCTTGGTACATCTGCTGTTTAATTGCTTCTATATCCGCTGCATTACTCTTGATATCACACAACATCATTAACTTTGCTGTGCCATTTTCTCTTAATTCTACTATTTCATTCACACTTGTTTTACTAAATAAAATCTGTAAATCAGGATTTAAATCTCGCATTTTTATTTCAAACTCTTTTGCGTTTGGCAACTTAAAATCATCTGCTAATTTGTCAAAATTTAAACAATTGACCTTTTGCTCTTGAAAATTATCCAATAAACTTTCTGAACCCTCAACCACAATCTGTTTTAATTTTAAAGTGCTTTCCAGCAGTGCATAATTAAGTTGTACCTTGTCTATGACTTTTATAATAGAGTAACCTTCACTGAAACTGAATGGACCTGCTATATCGCCGGTTTCTAGTCTTTCTAAAACGCTCTTAAGTTTATCTTTGGGCTGACTTAAATTAACTGTTGCTTTACGCATCTTTATTGGAGATTCCGGGTTATTACTATTACGTAATTTTTTTACTAAATCTTCAGCTATGCCATAGACATCCTTGTCTTTTTGATCAGGAATTATAAACTCTTGGAACGTGATAAGATAATCCGGCTTTTCTGTTTGCCTTTTTACATCATCTACTTCTTTATCGCTTATATTAATAAATGGCACAATTCTTACGCCAATAATTTTGCTCCATAGTAACTGACATTTTATTTGTTTTCTTAAAATACTAAGATCTATATTATGCTTTTTTATGTATTGATCAACTTCATTAGCCTTAAGTTTAAAACTTTGGGTTAAAAATAATATGATAGCATTATCTAACTCCTCGTTGCTCAATTTTATATTCAGCCTCTGTGCTTCATTGATAATGATAATTTCGTCTATTAGCTCCATAAGAATTTGAGGTTTTGCTTCTTTTTGATTGCGCCTATTGGACGCACCGATATTAAAACACTAGATGCTAAGGGAAATTGAGTTAGCACCAAAACATCCACAGGATCACCATCACCTGCGCAGGTATTTGGTATAAACCCATAATTGCAAGGATAAGTCATTGAGGTAGACAAAAATCTGTCAACTTTTAACAACCGAAGCTCTTTATTAAATTCATACTTTACAGGCTCAGCATTTGCACTTATTTCAATTACCACATTCACCGCATTTGGTACCGCTGTTATTTTACTTAATTTTTAATATGTACTCTTAAGTTGCTACATTTATGTAGTTCTAAGCTTGTTTTGCATGGAGCGATTCTAAATTTTCATTTGTCTTTCCATTGACTGTTGAAAGTGGTGGTTTCTGTGATAATTGAAATAAAGCATATACTATTACAATAGTAAGCACCGCACCAACTATCAAGTTAGTAAGGTTGTCTTGTGGCAAAACCTTTTTTATTGAGTTGAACAATTTTTGCTCTTTTCTTTTTTCTTTTCTTTTTCTTTTTTCTTGCTGACAATGAAATTTGGCCTACTATTTTGGTTTTTTAACAGTTGCTCTAGGGTGTTTTTTGTATTTATAGGATATATTAATCCATCCATTTTTAATTCTTTCTCTTGTCGATCCACATTCTCATGGTCGATTGTATATTTATCTCTACTTGATAACTTGATCATATGTAGTGCTTTAGCTGAGAACATTGTATAATGCGCTATTAACTGATTCTCCCATATCTCTAATACTTCTCTTTTTACTGTTTTGTTATATGACGAAAGTTCTTTATAGTGACCACCCAAAAGAAAAGAACAATGCTATATCTTTATCTGCTTTTATGTCATGAATGGAATAATAGCTGCTGATAATGCACTTATTTAATGCAAATTCTCTGTCACATTTGTTTAATGTAGTATTTTCATTTAGTAACTTTCTAACACCAATAAGTACTTTATTTTCAAAATCTTTTTCTGTTTTAAATATTGCTTCTCTATTTGGATTTGCTAAGATGTTAAGTAAATCTAATTTACTTCCATCTACTTCTACTACTTCATTTATATCTCTATTTAACTCAGACCCTTTAATAACTTCATATATTTTATCTAGGACATCTTTAGTATTCAGGTTGTTGTTTTCACTAAGTATCTTATAAGCTTGAGCATAAATTAAAAACAGCCCTTGTAGACTAAACTTTAAGTTAAAATATTCATCTAATGGCTCCGCCTCTTTTTTAATGAATGCAGACAAACCAAAATGATTTCTGCAGTCCATACTACGATCTAAGTCGGCATGTTGAAAGCCACCTAAAAAAATAAACAAAGTCTCTAATAAATTACCCTTACCAACAATTTTTATTAGTTCTTCAACTTCCTTAACCATTGCTAAAACCTATAATGTTCTACTTTATAGTATAAGCGATATAGGGTAAAATAGCAATAAATATTATTGTACGTTTACATTCTGCATAAAAAAATTAAGCCACCCAGTTAAGAGCATATCCACCGATAACTTGTTCACCTTTTTATGCCACACAGGCTTGACCTCGACTGATGCCAAAGCAATCGTCGTTTAAAATGACACAGGCTTTATTTTTTTCGTCAGTTGAATGTATTATTGCTAAACTTCCCGCATGTGATGATCTCAGCTTCACAGCTACTTCCATACCTTCCTTTGGTTGTTCTAACCAATTTAACTCCTTGATTAATATTTTTTTTTGCATTAATGCGTTGATCGGACCTACTATAACCTCATTATTTTCTGTATTAATTTTTATCACATAAAGAGGTTCATTGTGTGCGATACCCAAGCCCTTTCTTTGCCCCACTGTAAAATTTACTATGCCACTGTGCTCGCCTAGCACTTTTCCATTAACATCCACTATTTTACCTTTCTGTACAGATTGTGGAGCTAATTTAGCTATTGTTTTACTATAGCTTTCGGAAACAAAGCATATATCTTGACTGTCCGGCTTTTCAGAAATTTGTAAGCTGAAATACTTTGCTAATTTTCTTATATCACTTTTATAGAACCCACCTAGTGGAAATCGCAAAAGCTTCAACTGCTCCTTTGTTGTAGCAAATAGAAAATAGCTTTGATCTTTACTTTTATCAATGCTTCTGCACAACTTTACCTCACCATTTTTTTCTAATCTTCTCACGTAATGTCCTGTTACAAGCACATCCGCACCAAGATTTTTTGTAACTTGCAATAGATCACGAAATTCTACCGTTTGGTTACATCTTACGCATGGTATGGGAGTTTCCCCACGCATATAGGTACTTGCAAAATCCTCTATTACTTCCTTTTTGAATATTTCCTCGTAGTTTAAAATATAGTGAGGAAAGCCAACACTTTCAGCCACGCGCTTAGCGTCGTAAATATCCTGTCCAGCACAACATGCACCTTTTCTTGCGTTAGCATTACAGTCGGTGCCATAGAGTTGAAGAGTCACACCTATCACCTGGTACCCAAAATTAATTAGCAGTGCTGCAGCAACGGAGCTATCCCTCAAAAAAGCCTTGGTCTGGTGCGGAGCTCTATCTTTTAGCAGAGGTTCAATTTTAAATTCTTTTAGCATAATCGCCTTAATTTATAAACGCAAATCTTGTGTCATTCCAAAATACAACTGTGCAAACGTTTTGATTTGGGGGCAATTTACATAGTAGATGATGTCATGAAAGTAGCTGACACTGGAATCTAGTGTCTATTTATGCAAATTCATTAAAACAGCATATTTATTTGTAATTAAGTTTCCTGGATCCCAGTGTCAGCTACTCGGATGACACCCTTTCCTGCTGGAAGTTGCCTTCAAATTACTTGGTGCGTGACACTGGGATCTCATTTATATTACATAATTCCATCAAAACAATTCGATAAACTACCTTCAAAAACAATTTAATCTTGCTTGAATAAAACATGGCTAAAATAATCCATGTTTTCAAGCACTTTTCCACTACCCAAGGCAACACAACAAAGTGGGTCATCTGCAACACGAACTGGTAATTTTGTTGTTTCACTGATAACTTTGCCCAAGTTACGCAATAATCCACCACCACCGGATAAAATTATTCCTCTATCGACTATATCAGAAGAAAGTTCAGGTGGAGTGCTCTCCAGTGCAGTCCTAATAGCAGAAATTATCTGATGTACAGGCTCTATTAAACTCTCTGCAACTTGATATTCTGATAAAAGCATTTCTTTTGGCATGCCACTCACTAAATCCCTGCCTTTAATTATCATTCCCTCTTTGTTATTTTCACCTGGCAGACTGGCTGAACCTAAGTTTTTCTTAATTTTTTCAGCAGTTGTTTCACCGATTAATAGCTTATGATTTTCACGAATATACGATTTTATTGCTTCATCCATAATATCGCCACCTACTCTGGCAGAACGTGAATAAACAATTCCGCCTAAAGAATTAATTGCAACTTCAGTTGTACCGCCTCCTATATCAACGATCATAGAACCCTCAGGTTCAGTAACTGGGAGCCCAGCTCCGATTGCTGCAGCCATTGGTTCGTCAATCAAAAATACTTCATTTGCACCAGCACTTTCTGCTGCATCTTGTATAGCACGCCTTTCAGCTGGCGTGGATCCAGATGGAACGCATATGATAATATTAGGTTTATTAACAGTGAATTTTGTGTTTGCACTGCGTATGAAATATTTTAGCATTTCTTCCGCACTTTTAAAATCAGCAATAACTCCATCCTTTAAGGGCCTTATCGCCTCTATTTCTCCAGGCTTTTTTCCAAGCATCATTTTAGCTTTTTTACCAAATTCATAAGGAACTTAGCTTCCTTTTTCTTTTACTCTTGCTACAACTGAAGGCTCATCAAGCACTATTCCCTGATTTTTCTGATAAACTAAAGTGTTTGCAGTACCAAGGTCTATGGCAATATCGCTAGCAAACAAACCTTTGAAAGTAAAAAGGCTATAAAACTTTCCGGTCAATTTTCGAACAAAATTCATACATAACTCAAGAAAACCATTTATTGAGACAAATTATACTTTTCAGATAGGTAGTAAGTAACACACTCAACGTCTAAACCCTTGCCTGTTACTTTTTTTAGCAGTTCCAGGCCACACTTTGCACTGTATATATTTTGAGATAACCAACCGATAAGTAAACTAAAATCTCCTTTTATTATAGCACTTAATGATTCGTAATGATTCTTTTTGAGAAAATCTGCACAGCAGCAATTAAAGGAATAATTTTTATAGGAAAGTAGCCCATAACACCGCTTGCCCAATATTCATCTTGAAAATAAGTGTCCAGCTCATTTTTAGCTTTTACTGGAATTTTATAGTGCTTCATACCTTCCAGCCACGCATCGTGCAGATCCTTAACTTCCAGTGTACCATTTATTATATCCTGTTCTAACCTAGTTCTCAACATAATATTAGCTAACAGACTAAATTCATCTGCGTTCTTTAAAGAAGAGGAAAGGTTTATTTCATTGAAAACCAAGTGCAAATTTTCAACACTGCTATTAGTTTTGCCTTTTATAGCAAATTTCTCTTTTATGTGTGGTTGAATGAACTCAATAAATTCTCTGGATGTTCCAATCATCCTTTCCATGAATAACCCTTGAGTTTCATACATAACATGTCTCGTAATTGGGCTACTTATAGAATTTTGCGATAAACATTTTTGATAAATCGCATAACCACTATGCCGTAAAAGTGAAAATAAACCATAACAAAAATCAGATTCATCATAATCTATAGGGTAGTAATAAGAAGTACGAATCTCATTTAGTGCAATACCCATTTGTTGTAAACATAACGAGCCAAGTTCAATCTGCTTCTGAGTAGCAACTCTTTGTATATTAGTAACCTTATCCTTTTTCTGCTTTTCAATTATTTCATCCACATTTTCGCTAAAAAATTTGCCTACCTTGGGGAATACTTCCCTTATATTCTTTTCTGTGATATCAGAGTCATAGTCAGCAAGCAGTGAGTCGTATTTTGAGCATTTTAATTGCTGCGATTTTATAGAAGCTACTTCGCGAATGAGTGTGATTAAATCAGTAAAACGTTCTTTTAGTTTTTCTAAGTTACTGGTTTCAGAATGAGATAGTTTCCATAAATTTTGGCATTCAACCTTAGCTTTGGATAAAGACTTTACTAAATCAATAGGAACAGCACTGTTGCTTTTATGTATTCTCTCTATTAACTTTAGCTGCTGAGTATTTGCACTTTTTTTGTTACCAAGAGCATAGGCTAATGATCCCTTTATTGCATCATGAGAGATAATTTCATGTCTGATTTCTTCTAGAAGACTCATTTGTTCAACTTTGTCCTCTATATTCAATTGGCATTTCGATATTCTTTACCCTATATAATACTTCCTCTAAAAACTTATAAAATTTCATAATTTGTCCATTGTTTTAGAAAACATCTCTTTAATATCGTAATAGATTAATAATAAAGTTAAAAGTATATTTGCTTAAAGTACATAAAAAATTGTACTTTTTATTCCTTTATTGGATTTTTCTACTCAGAGTCCAGCATATTATAAGAAAATTAATTGTAAGGGTGTAGAAAAAGTATTGAGTATTTTATTTCTCTTGACTATATTACAATATGGAGAGATTATTAGCTACTGAAATTAAAGTTACGCACTATTTTAAAATTTATGGAGGTTTAGTAATGTGGAGTAGACTGGTTATAATGTGCTGTTTTTGTTTGCTACTTACTGGTGTAAGTTCTTGCCCAAAAAAAGGAGCAAATACAACAAATAAAATGAATTCTGTTGTTAAGCAGATAGGTGATAAAAGAGTTTTCTTTGGTTATGATGAATCTAGTATTACTGAAGTAAGCGCAGATGCATTACTTAACGTAATGGAGGTGTTACAACATAACCCTGACGCGAAGGTTACTTTAACTGGTCATACTGACAACCGTGGTTCTCATGAATATAATCTTGCGCTAGGAGCTAGAAGGGCAGATGCAGCTAAAAAATTTATGGTTAGTTGTGCACCCTACATAGAAAACAGAATAAAAACTGCTTCTAAGGGTGAAACTGAGCCTTTGGTTAATGTAAAAGATGATTCTAGAAATTCTAAATATGAAAAAGAGCATGCTAAAAATCGTAGAGTGGAATTTTCATGTTCTGGAATAAAGAAATAGTTTCTTGCATTAAAACCTGGATCCCAGTGTCAAGCACTGGGATGACAAAAGAGAGCAATTCCGCTGCTTGTTAGCGGGATCTATATATACCACAAATAAGTCGCTGTATGACGTAGAGCCTATCTTGCCATCAAGAAACATAATGAAATTAGAGTTATTATTTCAAAATATAGCTAATAGCTTTGCTTTCTATAACCAAATCGCAGTTGCAGTATCAGGTGGTGTAGATAGTATAGTCTTACTGCACTTAATGACTAACTGGGCAAAAAAAAACAAGCTTTAAGCAAGCAAGTTACGTTCAGAGTCTCAAAAAGAAGCTGATTTTGTTACAACTTATGCAAAAGAACTTGGAGCAAAGGAATCGTTCATATTAAATTGGGAGAAGCAAAATATTAAAGGTAATATTCAATTACAGGCACGAAAAGTACGATATAAGTTACTAGCAGAGTGTTGTAAAAACAATAATGTTAAATGTTTGCTCGTTGCTCATCACAAAGATGATCAAGCAGAAACGTTCTTGTTAAGATTGGAGCGAGGTAGTGGCGTAGATGGATTATCATCAATGGATTACAAATCTTTCTTAAATGGTATTTATATATTTAGTGAAATAGAAAAGTACGCTAAGCTTCACCGGTTAAAATGGATCGAAGATAGAAGCAACTATAACTTAAAATACAGGCGAACTTTATACCGTAGCTTACTTAAAGCAAGTGACAATCAAGAGATTTTAACAGAGCGAATATGCCTCACAGCCCTTCATATGAAAAAAGCTGCAAAAGCGTTGATGCACTACACACGCCTTGCATTTAATGACTGTGTTAATTTTCATGATCTTGGTTATATTATCTTAGTTTATTATTATGATCTTAGTTTAACTAAGTGAATTTTATCAATTGCCAGAGGAAATAGCCTTGAGGCTTCTTCTTTACTCTATAATGGCAATTGCCAGTAAACATTATAAACCAAGGTACAATAGCCTTATTGCGATATTTAATAAAATATTGCAAAAGGATAGTAATGTTAACTGTACACTTTCTGGGTGCAAAATAAGAAAATATGGAGAAAATATCTTAATAATTAGAGAATCGTCAAAGATACAAGAAATTACCGTAAACCTACCTTTAAATGAACCTACTCAATGGGATAACAGATTTAGCTGCACAATACTCGGAAATCAAGAGTGTTCAGTTATCATCGCTCCATTAAAAAAAACACAAAAAGTTCCTGAATTTCTGAAGGATTACAACTGCTGCCCTGAAGTCTTTTATTCTTTGCCTACAGTACAAAAAGATGGAAAGGTACTTGCTTAGCCTGATGTAATTCATGATACAAAAGACATCAATAGTAATAAGGTTCAATTCATTATTAGTTGCATAATACAAAAAAATCTTATATTATCGATATAGTATGATCGATGATGAAAATTTATCTTAGTGAGGGATTATAATGAAAATAACTTGGCGAGAGTTCTTTAAATTCATTTTCCCTTTGTTATGTTTAGCAATTGCTGCTTTTATTTATCTTATGTATATTCTGTTTCTTAGAATTAAGACTGCTACGGACGCTATACTTTGCCTATCATTATAAAATCCGCTGTAGTAACTTGTGTAGTGGCAGGTACTGCAGCTGTACTTTTTGTGTTTGGGGAAATATGTGTTGTTGTTTATGAACTAATGACATCACCTAAAGTAACGAATGAACAAAAAGTAACACTTGATGATGTTGCAGTTTCAGACGATGTAAGACGAGAGTTAAGAAAGATTTGTAAACTTCAGTCAAAAAGGGAAATAGAAATAGACGAAAAGCTAAATTATGCGCAAGACACAGGATACATTTTTTATGTGTCCACCGAGGACTGGCAAAACTTTGCTTGCTAAAGCAATTGCAAATGAAACTAAATCTTCATTTATAAGTGTTTCTGCATCTGAGTTTATTCAGCGGTATGTTGGCACTGGTCCAGGAAATATACGTAAGCTTTTTGAGAAAGCAAGAAAAAATGCTCCTTGTATAGTTTTTATAGATGAAATTGATTCTGTTGGTGAAAAGCGCTGTGATGGTAGCAGTTATGGTCATCTTTCAGTTATTGACTGAATTGGATGGCTTCAAATCTAGAGAGGGTGTGATAGTAATTGCTGCAACTAATCGTATGGGTGTTTTAGATTCTGCACTCACTAGGAGTGGTCGTTTGTCCAAGCACATTAATATTCCTTTACCAGACGAAAACCTACGTGAGAAAATATTAAATCGTTATATGAAGGACACACCAAGAACAGAAGATCTAGATCTTACAGAACTTGCAGGTAGAACTAAAGGTTTTTCAGGAGCTGATTTATTTAATTTAGTAAATTCTGTACAAGATTTTGCCAGAAATCGTATTGTAAAAGAGGACACAGAAGAAATCGTTATTACCATGAATGATGTTAGTAATGCACTTGAAAAGCTTAAGGATGAATTTCAAAAGCCTGAGAATGAAGAAGCAAATGTAGGAAATGTGTTACAGACTCTTTTTAGTATAGCTCCAAGGAATTCTAATGGACTTACTAGTACGTGAATTTATAGCAGATAAAGTTAATTATTGTTCATGAAAAAAACACACTGATTGGTGGTCACAATTAAATACACCTTTTAAATTTACAACTGCTGCCCTGAAGTCTTTTATTCTATGCCTACAGTACAAAAAGATGGAAAGGTGCTTGCTTATCCTGATGTAAATTATAACGAAAAAAATACCAATGACGATAAGGTTCAATGCATTATTAATAGCACGATAAAACAAAATTTGGTAAGCTTGATTAGTACTTAGTTAGAAATAGAAATGAAAAAATTTTTAGAAGGCTTATTGATCTGGTTAGTAATTATTGTTCTTATTTCAGTTGTTTATATTCAGTTCAGCGGAAATGTAGGTAGAAGTAAAACAACCATACCTTTTTCGGAATTTTTAACTAGACTAGAAGACAATGATGTAGAAAATATTGTCATAAAAAACCAGAGCATTGAGGGCAAGTTTAGCGATGGTTCAAGTTTCAACTCAAGCGGTGTTATATATAGCGACCTAATAAAAAATTTACATGATAGAAAAGTAAGATTCTCCTTTTCAACTGGAGGATTACTTATCTCATGGGTCCCAACATTTATCTTTATTGGCTTTTTGCTATTCTTTCTTAAACAAACACAAGCGGGGGGCAACAGAACTATAAGCTTTGGCAAGTCAAGGGCTAGACTCATCACTAGTGGGAAAAAAGTAACATTTGATGATGTTGCCGGAATTGATGAAGCAAAAGAAGAGCTAGTAGAAATCGTTGATTTCCTTAAACAAAGGCAAAAATTTCAAATATTAGGTGGTAAAATACCAAAAGGGTGCCTTTTAATTGGCTCTCCTGGAACTGGTAAAACTTTACTTGCTCGTGTAATTGCAGGAGAAGCTAATGTGCCATTCTTTAGCATTTCTGGATCTGATTTTGTTGAGATGTTTGTTGGTGTTGGTGCGAGCCGTGTTCGTGATATGTTTGATCAAGGCAAGAAAAAAGCTCCTTGTATAATTTTTATAGATGAGATAGATGCGGTGGGTAGACATCGTGGCATTGGTCTTGGTGGTGGTAATGACGAAAGAGAACAAACATTAAATCAGTTATTAGTTGAGATGGATGGCTTTGAGTCTAATGAGGGCGTAATAATAATTGCTGCGACTACCCGTCCGGATGTCTTAGATCCAGCACTGCTTTGGCCTGGTCGTTTTGACCGGCAGATTACTATTTCTTTACCCGATATAAATGGCCGCGAGAAAATATTAAATACGCATATAAAGAAAATATCAATGGCCCCTGATGTAAATGTGAAAACAGTTGCAAGAGGAACACCTGGTTTTTCAGGGGCTGATTTAGCAAATTTAGTGAACGAATCTGCGCTTATTGCTGCAAGAAGAAACAAGAAGATTGTTACCATGGATGATTTCGAATATGCACGTGATAAAGTGATGATGGGTGTGGAAAGGCGATCTCTCATTATGACAGAAGAGGAAAAGAGACTGACTGCATACCATGAAGCTGGCCATGTGATGATTGCTGTTAATATGCCTGCTTCTGATCCTATACACAAAGCAACAATTATTCCACGCGGTAGGGCACTCGGTTTAGTTATGAGACTACCAGAAACAGATAGAGTGTCCCTCACAAGAGAAAAGATACTAGCAGATATAACTGTTGCAATGGGTGGAGGTGTGGCAGAAGAGCTAATTTTTGGCTATGATAAAGTCACAAGCGGCTCAGCTTCAGATATAAAACTAGCATCAGATTTATCACGTTCTATGGTAACAAAATGGGGAATGAGCGACAAAATAGGTCCGATCTATCAAAATCGCGAACACACTATGCATGGTTCTGAGATAATTTCTGAAGATACGTTAAAGCTTATAGAAGAAGAAGTGAAGAAAGTTGTGTCTTCTTGCTATGAAAAAGCGAAAGACATTTTGACCAAGCATAAGAAAGGCTTAGATCTCATTGCCGAAAATCTACTGGAGTTTGAAACTTTAACAGGAGATGAAATAAAGGACATATTAAGCGGAAAAAATTGTTAGAGAGGAAAATGAGAAGAATGAGAAAATAAAAAAATCCTCTCTCTATTAGATCTGATCCTAGCTTAAAATGCTAATCAGCTAACGCTGCAATAAAACATTCAGAATTATAACTGTCAATATAAATTGTATTAGATTATTCATAATGTTGCATTTTCATCACGATAGTGCTATCATTCAGTTAGTATTACTGTTTAATGAAGTATGAGTAATGGTTGACGTAGCTTCTATTGGTGTAAATGCAGTCATTGATCATAAGTATAAAAAAAGAGCGCAATTAACTTTATTAGGGCTATTTCTTGTTGTATCAGCAGAAACTGCTGTCTGGTTTCTCTTTCCTGTATCACAAAATGTACTAGTGCCATTTTTGCTCCCAGCTGTATTCTTGTTCTTTACTCTATCTATGTGTTATTACATGTTCATATTTAGTTATGAAAAAAAATCTTTGGTAAAGAATGTTCTTGGTATGGTTGAACCAGCTGAATCAGTAAAGAGAGTGTATTGCCAAGAAAATATTAAATCCTTATTAGCAGAAGTGAGAAGTACTACGAGAGATAGGTTTTGCAACGCGCTTGTTAATCTTTGTTTTGAAGATCGTAGTAAAGCACACGAACTTGCATTATCTGTGAAAGAAATTGACGATATTGTGTCTTCAATAAAAAATAAAGACCTCTTAGACCATTTTGATCAATTTTTTACTATTACTGAAGTAAGTAATAAAAAAAATAGAAGTGAATTAATGAACCTCACAACGGCATATAAGATAATAAGTGAATAAGATCCAGACAAAATACAGGATTTTTTAGCTACTCAAACAAAAAGTTATTCATGTGAAATAATGTTACCTAAAATTAATAATTTTCTATCACAAGTTAAAGGTTCGGTTTAAATTAGTAGGTAGGTAGGTAGGTATGGCTGTTTCAAAAAGAAACACACTTAGACCATTAAGGTCCATTGTGATGCCATGTAGATCTCTCCCCCTCAGAGCTATGTCAGCCACGAAGTACTGTTTATATAGCGACTTAAGGTCCTTACATCAATAGGATCCATGTCGCAGAGGCTTTCATAAAAATAGACTCCTAAATGGATCTGTCTTTTTTGAGCTAGGGCTGGGCAGCTACATAAGAGATGTGAGACCGTTTCTTCTTCCTCTTCATCTCTGCAGCTCCTACAAAAATCATTTGAGAAAAGTCCCAGCCTCCTAGCATGAGCCCCAAAGAGGCAGTGGCCAGTTATGACCCCTATCACTCGCCTAATATTTACCTTGCTCAAAGTGAGGAGGGCTTGCGAGTTCTTCTGGTGGTAGCGTGGCCATAATTGCCTTGCAATAACGCAAGTAGCCAACTCCTCCCACCTTTTGTTAGCCTCCGTTAAGGCATCAGCTTTCAATAAGGTTTTACAGGTAGCATATGGCATTCCTGTATGTAAGTTATCTGTTATGATAACTAATTCAGTGCCCAGGCGGGCTAGTTCATCCGCGCGGCAATTCCCTGGAATGTTGCTGTGTCCTGGGACCCAGCACAATTTTATAGGTAGCTGTACCGCGATCTCGTTAAGAGATCGGTGACAGCTTGCTACCACCTTGGAAGTGGTGAAGGTCGATTCCAGGGATCTGATCGCAGCCTGGCTATCGGTATAAATACAGACATTCGTGAAGAATGTCTGATTATCACTCAGCCAGGACAGTGCCTCACGAATGGCCATCACTTCCGCCTGGAAGACGCTACAGTGGTCCGGAAAACGAAATTTTCCCTCCATTCCAAGAGTTCTACAAAAAACCCCAGCACCAACTCTGCCGCGCAGCTTCGATCCGTCAGTATACACTTGTGTATCTTCCTTGCCCGGCAGAGTTCCATCCTCCCAGTCTCCTCTCGATGGTATATCCGTTCGAAATTTTTGAGTTGGGAGAAAGGTTGGAACGATATAATCTAGATTCTCGAAGGAGGATGGAAGTCCTTCGAGAATTTTTTGGTGACCCACTTTCGTGTTGGTCCACCTGTTTACAGCGTTCAGTCTTACCGCCGAACACTTAGCTTGTAGCCTACCAATAATATCTATTGGTAGAAGGTGCAACAGCACCTCTAAAGCTGCTGTTGGTGTCGACCTCAAAACACCTCCTATGCATAAACAAGCAGATCTTTGAACTTTTCCTAATAATCTGCAATTTGTTACCTTACTCAAGGCTGGCCACCAAGTGACCACCCCATACAGCAGTATTGGCCTAACTACTGCAACATACAACCAATATATTATCGATGGACTGAGGCCCCATTTATTACCAATGGCTCTCCTACAAGAGTAGAAGGCCACCGTGGCTTTGTTCACTCTGTCGATAATGTTTGGTTTCCAACTCAATTTTCTATCCAGAATAAGACCTAGAAATTTTGCCTTATCCCCGAAATTAAGCCTTACTTCGCCCATACTTAGAGGTTCAATCCGCGGAATTTTGTGCTTCCTCGTAAAGAGAACCAGTTCAGTTTTCTGTGGGTTTACGCCCAAACCCCTCGGAGCTGCCCATCTTCTCATAAGGTTTAGAGCATGTTGTACAAGGTCCCTGATTACACATGGGTGTTTGCCAGAGGCCGCTATGGCAAGATCATCCGCATATGCAATAACCTGTAGACCTTCGTTTTCCAGAATTTTCAGCAGTCCATCAACCACCAAATTCCACAGTAAAGGAGATAGAACCCCGCCTTGAGGGGTTCCTCTCCAAACCATTCTCCTCAGATGCACGCAACCTAGTCGTGCCTCAATTGTTCTTCCTTCCAGAAGTTGACTGATAAAGCCCACAATAGACTCTTCAACCTTCAGGATTCTTAAGGCATCCAGGATTGCATTCGCCTTCACATTGTTGAACGCCCCCTCGATGTCCACAAAAGCAACTATGGAATATTCCTTCCATGTTAGTGCTTTTTCCACAATACCAACTAGGCAGTGCAGAGCTGTTTCTACAGACCTGCCCTTAAGGTACGCATGCTGAGCACAAGATAACTGCACCAAGTGCTTCTCTCTTATGTGCAAATCAATAATCCTCTCAAGAATCTTTAATAGAAACGAGGATAGGGTTATGGGTCGTAGATCCTTGGCTGCTTCATGTGAGCGTCTCCCCGCTTTAGGAATGAAAACAACCAGGCTACTTTTCCATTTCAGAGGAATATATCCAATTCCTAGACAACTCTTGTAGATAGCAACTAGCCAAGGCATTACTAAATCACAAGAGTGCTGCAGCTCAGCTGGAAAAATGCCATCCGGCCCAGGAGACTTATATGGCTTGAAGCTGTTTATGGCCCACATAAGCATGTTCTCCGTTACCAGCTGCTGCAAAACCCGTATGGGAAAACAGGAATGATCATACTCATAGTCCCTAACTTGACTATTTCCTGGAAAATGAGTGTCAACCAGTACTCCTAGTGTTTCGGCACTTGATGTGGTGCAAGAGCCATCGTCTTTCTTTATAGAACCTACTGTGGCAGGATTGGAGGATAAAATTTTCCTCAACCTACTAGCTTCAGAGGAACTCGTTATATTTTCACAAAAATTTTTCCATGAGTTCCTTTTTGCTGTGCGTAAATATTTTTTATATCTACTTAGGGCAGTCTTATATTCAGCCCAGAAATGCAAATTATTTTCTGATTTGGCAAGATTAAAACTTCGCCTACACGTCCTGCGCAGTTCCATGAGGGTTGGGTTCCACCAAGGTGGTTTCCTTTTCCCCCTGGGATTTCTGACAGGACAAGCCGCTCCTAAAGCTTCATTTAGAGCCCTTGAGAAGAAATCAACTTTGTTGTCAAGTTCCCCTCTGTCTGCAATACTCCCTAGTCTCTCGGACCCAAGGAGTTCCGCAAGCTTAGTTCTATAAATTAGCCAGTTAGTTTTCCTAACATTCCGAGTTGGACGTATTAAATCGCCAATAGTCCCCTTGAGATTAAAGACAATATATCTATGATCGGAGAAAGAATGCTCATCTGAGACCCTCCAATTGCTCACGCGGCTGATCAACCCTTGAGAGACAATTGTTAGGTCCAGAACTTCCTTTCTGCTACTAATAACAAAAGTTGGCTCACTACCTTTGTTGCAAATATATAGATTCTCTCAAATTATAAAATCAAAAAGCGACTCACCTCTTGTGTTGATATCAGAGCTGCCCCAGATGGTGTGGTGTGCATTCGCATCACATGCAATCACCAACTCCGCCTTGCAGCATGTAGCAGCCGCTATCACTCTCCTGGTGGAGGCCGATGGAGGATCCAGCTCCTCGGACGGCATATAAATTGAGGTCAGCCAATAGACCTTACGAGCGGCCTCCACAGCTACTGTGGTGATATCACCTTCGCTAAAATTATTCAGAAGAAAACCATTGAGTTTATTCTTCATCAGAATACAGGATCTAGGCCTACCTTCACCACTCCTGTAGAACAGCCTATATCCAGGAGCCCGTAATCCACATACCTGGTCGTCAACGACCCAAGGTTCCTGAATTAGGGCAACATCGACTTCATCCTTCGCAAGATGAAGAATAAGAGCAGCTGACGCTGCTTTACAGTGGTGGAGGTTTATTTGCGTCACCCGGAGATCCAGGGGCAGCCGTTCCAACCTCCACCACCGTATCCTCTAGCTCAGAGCCCGAGTCTAGTAGGTCCTCCTCCTCCTGTGTCGTCATAAGGAGTCTCCTCGCCATTTCCTCTTCCGATCCCATTTCGGGATCATCTGTAGGTCCTGAGGTCAGAGACTCCCCATGGCCCAGCGCAGCGGACAGGGATGAAACCTCGGCACCCTTACTGGCTTCGTCTTGGTCTTTTTTGTAGACCTTCAGGGTGACCGAGGTAAAACCATATCCTACTACCCAGCCCATCTTACCCAGAGGTTCCAGTGATTCCTTATTCAGGACAACCACCGCTGACCTGAAATCCCCCTTCGGCTCCTCCAGTTTGGAAACTTTCCAGTTTCCAGTAGGCAGATCTGGGTTGCTGCACCGAAGCATTTCCAAAACAACTGCAGGATCCGCTGGCTCCGCCGGTATCCATGCCCTAGCCCTAGGCCGACATGGAACTTCCTCTCGAGGAATGGCCTGCAACTGTGCACCCTGCCATACCTCTCCCAACCTGGCTACCGCCATTTTGTAGAGCTCGCACGACCGCTGGTCGCCACATGCAACCAGCTTAATGCGACCCTGATGCCAGCCAGCATCCCTAACCACAGGGACTGGGCCCGGGAACTCTTTCATCATCGGGAGGAAGCTGATAGCCAGCTTGACCTCCACTTTCTTCCACCGCTCAATGGATATAGAGCAGTCAGGATCGCTCCTATCCACCACCGCCAACACGAGCCGATCCCTAACCACATCGCTATAGGACAACAACCTGTCCCCTACTTGGCTGCCTGTTGTGCCAACCTTCGCCTTCTTTCCAAACGGCGGTATTAACTCATCGCCTGATCTTTGCCTCTTGGGCGTTGTTGGTAAAGAAGACGAGGCAGCACCGAGCACCTCCGTAACCCAGTTCAGGGACTTTCTGTCCTTCTCGGTCAATTCCTTTTCAGGAATCTTCCGTAGTTTGTCCCTCAGTCGGTAGGCGTTTCGTCGAGTCCGTGAGTTTACCCCCGAACCCTGTCCACCATCCGGGCCCATTCTCGAAGAACCGAGGCCAGTGGCTGTCCCTGTCAGTTCCTTCTCTTGACTGCCCCTGGATCTGCTCAGGCTAGATGCGCTGATCTCAACCTTCGCCACCATTGTCGCCGTCAGAGCTTTCCCCGCTTCAACCCTGCCTTCACCACTTATTCCAGTGGCTACGGCAGCATTTGGATTAACAGCCGACATTTTCATAGTTTCGGCTTCTATTTTTGTTGTTGTTGTTGTTTTTCTATTTATGGACATAAGAATTCCCACGAGTTGCGGAGAAGGGGTGGTCCACCTGTGCAGAGATCCGCAGTACACAGGCAAGGCTACTTAATTCGGAGGGCGCCAGGTATCCGAATACTCCGTTTGAGACTGGGCTATTTTTAAACTGGGCCCCCAGCCAGGCTGATCCTCGGCACTGGTCGTATGACACCTTGATCCAGCCCAGTTGGTGGTCGTTCGTATCACCAAACACAGCACTGGAGCAGCCAATGTTACACTGACTGATCCTGCTGAGCCAGTGACTTAAGCCCCTACACCACGACAAGGTCACCACCAGAGTAGAGGATTTTAAATTAGTAGAGGTTAAATAAATATAGTTAAGTCTTTGCAATAGCGATTTTATCAATAATCTTAGTGTGTACTTGATTATCATTTTTTGTTTCAATTTCAGTGATGACATGGCACCTAACGGGCTCTTTTATGGCGATTTCTTTAAAGCCTTTTCCAACTTTATTATAAAAATTAACATCCATATCTTCATATTTATTCTTGTCTTTCGCTCTACTTAACCCAACTTTAACATCAATATCTAGAATAAATGTAATATCTGGATATCTAACTCCAGCCAACCTGTGCAAATCTTCTATTAGTTTTAAATCAACTCCAAACCCATATCCTTGGTATGCAATGGTTGAATCAATAAACCGATCACAAATCACTATTTTCCCTTCTGCAAGAGCTGGTAATATTAATTTTTTCATATGTTCGTGCCTCATCGAGATAAGTAGCAAGAGTTCAGAAATAAGATCAAAATTATTTGTTAACAACACTCCTCTTATCTTTTCTGCAAAATCAGTGCCACCTGGTTCTCGAGTCGACACTACATTATTTTCGCCGTGAATTTGCTTAAAATGATTTGCAAGTAGCATAGATTGTGTTGTTTTACCAGAGCCGTCTATTCCTTCGAAAGTTATGAACATCCAAAAAAAAAAGAAAAAGAAATCCATTATTTTTTCGGTAGATGGCTGTAGTGATCGATATCTCGTAAATTATCGATCAAACAATTTCAAATTTATGCTCGTTGTCAAGGTAACAGTTCGCACTAAAAGAATTCGTTTGCAGTTTTTTGTTTTGTCGATTCAGTTCTGAGTTACACGGCGTTAAAGATGGAAGTCAACAAAGGGAAAATTCGGTACATTTTACAGTTTTTCTTTGATAAGGGCGAAAATGCAAGTCAGGCGGCTGAAAATGTGAATAGTGTTTATGGTCCAGATACTGTAACAGCTAATTACGCGCAATTTTGGTTTCGTCGATTCCGTTCGGGTATTTTTGACGTTAAGGGTGCCCCTCGCACAGGCAGGCCCGTCGTCGAAAATGTCGACAAAGTCACTGAAATCGGCATCGCCCAGGAGTTAAAGATCGACCACAAAACAGTTTTAAACCATTTGCACAAAGCTGGGTTTAAAAAAAAGCTTGATGTTCGGGTGCCACACCAATTAACACCAAAACACATGATGGATCGAATTTCCATCTGCGAAGCCTTGGCCAAACGTAATGAAATCGACCCATTTCTTATATATATAATATTATATTTCTTATATATAATACTAAAAAAGAATATGCAAACTGTATACATAGAAACCGTTTGACATTTAAATAATAAGACCGTAAATTATATATGGTATAATAGTAGTCTATGGTTGCTCTGAATACTCCTAAAGTCGATTTTAGTTTTACTGCAAAAGATTTTAATCTTTTGGGAGTAGACAATAAATACTATACATTAAGTGACTGTTGTGAAAAAAATGGTCTTATTGTAATGTTTATATACAATCACTGTTCTTACGTTCAGTCAATTATTAGCAATCTGGTAAGCGATGTTGATCAATTGAAAAAAGATGATCAGGTAAACACCGTTGCAATAATGTCAAATGATGTAAAGGAATATCCAGAAGATTCCTTTGAAAATATGATTAATTTTGCCAAGGAAACTAAGTTTACATTTCCATATTTGAGTTTTCATTGAAATCGCTTTAAAATAGGACGTGTTTGAAAAACTTGAAAACTTTAAAATTTGTAAAATAAAATATTAAATATAAAATCCCCATTTTTATATAGCTTATACTTATAAAAACTGCATGCAGTAGTGACACTTGGGTTAGTGTTAAGATAAAGCACTTTGTGCTTCTTGTGTGTTCGAACTAAAACATTTGTGCAAAACCAAGAAAAAAAAAAAAAAAAAAGAGCAAGAACTGCCATTTTGATTTGCAATGGAGCATAGCGATATGAGTGTCAACATGACTTGGCAGACAGTTACAAATAAACGCCATCGTAATGATACAACTCAGCAAGATTTCAAAAGACATAAAATACAGAACGAGAAAACTGCACCTGTAAGTGAAAACCGGTTTTTAGTGTTGGACAACGAAGAAAATATATCAACCAAAACAAACATTGAAGAGGTGCAAAAGCCACCTCCAATATATATACCAGATGTGTCACATATGCGTAATATGATTGCTGATTGCACTAAAGTCATATCTGTTAATAGTTTCACGTACAAGTCAATAAAAAACGAGATTAGAGTAATGGTGAATAATGTTGATTCCTATCGAAAGCTGGTTAAACACCTGGATGTATCAAAAATTAGTTTCCATACTTATCAACTTAAGCAAGAGCGAGCATTCAAATTTGTTATCAAAGGAATTCATCACTCAACCCCTGAATCATCAATCGAAACTGAACTTAATTTACTTGGCCATAAAGTAAGAAACGTAATGAATGTCAAAAGTCGAGTAACGAAGCAGCCACTTCCATTGTTTTTCGTTGATATTGATCCAGATGTTAGCAACAAGAGTGTATATGATATAAAGCATCTTCTCAATGCAATTGTCACAATTGAGCCAGTTCGGAAGACAGATGATTTTGTTCAATGCTATCGCTGCCAAGAATTTGGTCACACAAAGTCTTTTTGTAAAAAAGCTTTCAGGTGTGTAAAGTGTGCTCTAGATCATCCCTCAAGCGAATGCACAAAGGAAAAAAATACTCCTCCACGTTGTATTCACTGCCTTCAGAGCCATACTGCTAACTATAAGGGTTGTCAGGTCTACCAAGAATTAGTTAAGAAAAGAAACCACAGTAATAATAACTTTCGACCTAGCGATCGCCAGCAGAGAACATATCACATCGCGCAAAGCAATCTTACCACACAAGCTCCACTAAACTCTGCCAATATATCATATGCTGATGCTGTGAGAGGAACCACTTCTAACCTTAATGATACACGCCTTGTTGAAAAAATAGAAGTCATGATTAATAAGCAAAATGATCTCATGAATACTCTAATGCAAATGTTACAAGTATTTATTACCAAACTATGCAATTAGACTTAAGAATTGCTTTATGGAATGCCAACGGTCTCTCAAATCATTTGGGAGAGGTAGAAGAATTCCTACACTCAAACTTTATAGATATATTGCTAGTTTCTGAAACTCACTTCACGTCAAGAAGCTATTTCAGAATTAAAGGCTATGATTTAATAACAGCTAATCATCCAGATAATAGAGCTCATGGATTTTATTAAAATACGTTAGACACAAGTCATGAGACATTAAGGCTTAAAAGATATCACGTTTTAGATCTGCCATTTAGGAAATAAACTTTATGTAATTTGTATTAACTTTTAATTTAATTTAATTTAATTTTAATTGTAATTTTTCAATGTTAATTCAACTGTATTGTTTCTATGTAATTGTAATTAGTATATGCATTGAAACTAAGCTTCTTTTTGTAAAGTCTGTTCTTATTATGTTATTCTACTCACTGGAGTAGGATCAACGAAGTCAAGAGTACATTTATTTTCCTCATGTATTAGTTAATTTGCTTATTATCGTAAGATAGATTGCAAATAAAAATATATTAAAAAAAAAAAAAAAAAAAAAAAAAATTCCATATTTAATTGATAGTCCACAGAAAATAGCTAAAGAATACGGGGCTGTTTGCACTCCTGACTTTTTTGGCTTTAATTCCAATTTAAACCTTTGCTATCGTGGACGTTTTAATGACACAAAAAAAGTGACTTATTTCAAGCTATGAAATTTATTGCAGAAACTGGTAATTCTCCAATTGACCAAAAATCAAGTATTGGCTGCTCAATTAAATGGTCTAATTCTACAGGTTAAATATCATGCACAGTGGCTCTCAGCATTTGTTTGATATTATAATTTTACTTTCTGCTGCTGTGTTTATAGTCATAGCGTTCTGGAAAATGAATATTAGTCCAGTGCTCGGTTACTTCGTTGCAGGTGCAGTTATTGGTTCTCATGGATTTAATCTGATAAACTCAGCTGAAGCAATCGATAATCTTGCAGAATTTGGTGTAGTTTTCCTATTATTCATTATAGGCCTTGAATTGACATTTGAACGCCTGATCGCTATGCGTATTCATGCATTTGGGTTCGGTTCTCTTCAAGTTATAGTTATATTCAAGTTCTCTTCAAGTTATACCATGGTAGCAATATGGTGCATCGCTCTTGCTTTCGGAGTGAATACGAATATAGCAACAGTTATTGGTGGTGGGCTTGCGCTATCCTCAACAGCAATAGTGTTGCAGGTTCTGCAAGAAAAAGGTTCTCAAGCAAGTCAGGTTGGTAGGTTGTCAATAGCAGTACTATTAATGCAAGATTTTGCAGTGGTACCATTAATAGTATTGGTACCTTTACTTGCTGGCAATTCTGAGCACAGCCTGATAAGCTCATTGGCAGGTTCATTGGTGCAAGCAGCTATTGCATTAGTGCTGATATTTATAACTGCTAGATTATTGCTTAGACCTTTATTTTCGGTTATTGCTAAAATGGAAAGTAATGAGGTCTTTATACCAACAACGCTTTTAATAGTATTAGGAGCAGCATTTATTACTGAGCAATTCCATTTATCGTTGGCATTAGGTGCATTTGTCGCTGGATTGTTAGTTGCAGAAACAGAATACAGACACTCAGTAGAACACGCAGTATTGCCATTTAAAGATTTGTTTCTTGGCTTATTTTTCATGACTGTTGGTATGTCTATCAATACCGAACTTTTACTCAACAAGTTACCACTAATTACTTTATTATCGATTATCCTTATCGTTTTAAAAACATCTATCATATATATATTGTGTAGATTTTTTGGGTTTAAGAGTGCACCTGCTATACAAGCTGGGTTACTACTTTCACAAGGCGGTGAATTTGCGTTTATTTTATTTCGCTTAGCAAATGAACTAAATGTGCTACCAAGTGAAATCGCTCAAGTACTTATGATGGTAACTACAGTAACCATGGCTTTCACTCCTCTTTTATCGGGGCTTGGAGATTGGATAGCAAACTCATTTAGCAATGAGAAAATAATATTAGATGATGAAGCTGTTGAAACAGATACACAAGATCTTTATAACCATGTAATAGTTGCTGGATTTGGTAGAGTGGGATATATGGTAACAAAAATGCTTACTGCAGAGCATTTAAGTTAAGTTGTTGTAGATATTCAATCAAAAATAGTCAAAGAAGGAAAAAGTGATAGTTTTCCTATATATCTTGGAGATGTTACAAGATGTGAAATTTTAAAATCAGTAGGAATAGAAAGAGCTCAAGCTCTCGTTATTTCAATAAAAAATTAAGTTACTATAAAAAAAGTTGTTTCCTTAGTTGCTGCAAATTTTCCGCATGTAAATATTGTAATACGCTTACCAGATCTGAGTAATGTGGAGGTTTCTAGAGATCTAGGAGCTAGTAAAATTATTCCTGAAACATCTGAGATGGGATTGCAGCTAGGTGGAGCTGCACTGAGCCTCAGTGGTATTAGCGAGAGTGGAGTTACGTCTTTAAAAAGTAGATTTAGAAAAGGCAATTACAGTATACAGCTATACAAGCTGGGTTACTACTTTCACAAGGCGGTGAATTTGCGTTTATTTTATTTCGCTTAGCAAATGAACTAAATGTGCTACCAAGTGAAATCGCTCAAGTACTTATGATGGTAACTACAGTAACCATGGCTTTCACTCCTCTTTTATCGGGGCTTGGAGATTGGATAGCAAACTCATTTAGCAATGAGAAAATAATATTAGATGATGAAGCTGTTGAAACAGATACACAAGATCTTTATAACCATGTAATAGTTGCTGGATTTGGTAGAGTGGGATATATGGTAACAAAAATGCTTACTGCAGAGCATTTAAGTTAAGTTGTTGTAGATATTCAATCAAAAATAGTCAAAGAAGGAAAAAGTGATAGTTTTCCTATATATCTTGGAGATGTTACAAGATGTGAAATTTTAAAATCAGTAGGAATAGAAAGAGCTCAAGCTCTCGTTATTTCAATAAAAAATGAAGTTACTATAAAAAAAGTTGTTTCCTTAGTTGCTGCAAATTTTCCGCATGTAAATATTGTAATACGCTTACCAGATCTGAGTAATGTGGAGGTTTCTAGAGATCTAGGAGCTAGTAAAATTATTCCTGAAACATCTGAGATGGGATTGCAGCTAGGTGGAGCTGCACTGAGCCTCAGTGGTATTAGCGAGAGTGGAGTTACGTCTTTAAAAAGTAGATTTAGAAAAGGCAATTACAGTATGTTAACAGACCTTGGTAGTGATAAAGATGAATAACTACTTTTCTAATGTACAGAAAGCTTCAAGCTTTATTGAGGTTTTGCCTATAGTAAATTACGCACATAATCAACCAAGTTAAGGAAAGTGCAAACCAAGTGATTGCATATTCCAAATGCTTCATTGGCTGTATAGCTACTTTGCTGCCAAAATTGTTCGGCCACAATACACACTTCTCTAGCTTAATACCTAACTCATTGGAAATTTCCTCTGTACTCAGGGTAAACCATGTATTCGAAGCAGTATCGTTTTTTATGAACCAATTTTTGCTTTTATTGCTATCACAATATAAAGTTCCATCTGCAACTACTTTTTCAATTTTTACTTTTTTCTCCTTTTTTTCTCTGACTATTCCTTTATTCACCAACATGTAACGTCCAGTGGTGAGCAACATAGGAGACAGCACGTGATTGCCGTGTTGCCCTGCAAAAACATATAGTTCTATGTCACTTAGAATCCCATCGATCTTGACATGCCTATAGTTAAATTTTTCAAGGTCGTTATTGGGCAATAGATGAACAACTGGAAGACTCATACTTTTAATAATATTATTTTTCCAGTTCAACCTGAATACTTGCCATAATCCTAATAAAAAAAGAAGCAAGCAAGGTATAATTAAAATAAATACTGTTTTTTTTAACACTCTATATTTGTGTTCTTAAATAGTTTTTAACACCCATTACTTCAATAAGGTCTATCTGTTTCTCAATCCAATGGAAGTGCTCTTCTTCATTTTTTAACATCTCTTCTAATAACATTACACTAACAAAATCTTTTTCTTTCTCAGCGATAGAAATCGTTTCTTTGATGTCCTTAATACCTTTTCCCTCTAATTTTAAATTAGCCTCTAAGATTTTCTGTATTGTGTCTTTTGCAAACTTTCCATCATACTTTGATATTTCATTTGTATCTTGAAAATTTGGTACGCCTTTAAGCAATAAAATTCTTTCTGCCAACTTTTTTGCATGTTCAAGTTCTTCGTTAAGCTCATTTTTTACCTTTTCTGCAAGTCTATTAATTCCATTGTTTTTGAGAACCGCAAAATGCAAAAGATACTTACGTACAGAAGTCAGCTCATTGGTCAATAATTTGTTCAAATGTTTTACTATCTCTTCATTCATAATCTTCCCTTAGTTCAATTTATCACCATAATTTCTATGATAGCGATGATTATAGCAACTCATTTAATAGTTCCTTTGATAACAACCGTATTAAATAGCATGTCGTGGTATGTCTGTTTCTTTTTAGAAAAACAAGCAACTAGATACCAGCAGAGAGTGAGCAGCATTATAATTACTTTCAATGCACTCAAGCCATTCACTAATACTTCCTGATCTTGCAAAAATTCAGTAAGGACAACTACTACACTGTTTAACAAAGGAAGAAAAAACTGGGAAGTGCTTCTGTCAAACGCTAAATTCAAGTCTATTTTAGAATTATCTAAATTGATAGTACATATATTCATTAACTGTTGACCTGGAGTTGCTTGGGCCTTTGAAGATATAAAATATGTGAAGTAACTACAATTTACACACATGTATGATAGATGTAAGATCAACGGAGAATCCTCTAATAGCGGTATAATTAATAAAGTTTGAATTAATAAAATTGCTACATCTATTAAATAAGCGCAAAAGCGCCTTTGTATACTGGCAATCTCTGTAACAGCGGTCATTACCTATCTTCTAAATACTTTATTATAAAATCTGTAAGTTTATCAAAATGTTGAAAACATGACAAATCTTCATAACCGCTTATTGATTGACCGTATATAATAGGTAAACAATTGGTATTTTGTGCACACAGAACATCTGTGATGCTATCACCAACGAAAAACACATTTTCTCTATTTATAGGCAACGTACTCTCTTCTAGTGCAAATAGCAGTGGGGTTGCAGATGGTTTATCTTCCGCGGTATCGCATGGCCCAACTACTCTTTCAAAGTAAGAATCTAGTTTAAAATAGGCAACTTCTTTACGTAAATTAGTATTTTTCTTATTACTTACTATTGCTAGATAAATATTGTGGCTTTTCAGTGTCTGCAACATTTTCTCTACTCCTTGATTCAGAGCAATGTTTTGCAATAGTGCATCGTCTAAATATTGTTGATATATCTAGTTCGCTTTTTTCCATTGATTGCCAAATAAATTGACCATATAGCTCTTTCTCGACTCATGGGAATTTCTATCAGCAGCTTTATTACTATACCCCATTGAGTTTATGGTATGCTTAATAGCATTAAAAATGTTATCTTGAGTGTCAACTAAGGTATTATCCCAATCGAATACTACTGCTGGTTATATGGTTATACATTTCAACTTAATAAGTAAATAGTATTTTAATAAAAAAAAAAATATAAATAGGACGCGCTTACTCTTTACCACAAGTTATGTTAACCGTTTTGTATATAGTTAGCTAATATACTGGTTATATGATATGTTTTAATAGGTAACAGGTATGGCCCAGACATCTAAAGAAAGTGTTGAAAAAAAGTTTAAAGGTGTCTTTGAACGTTCTCCAGGTGCTTTTCCAGAAGGTACTCCGTTAGAAGAGAAGTTTAATTATATTGCAAAAGGAACAAAGGCTCTAAAGGCTATGAAAAGTAAAGAGCTCGAAAACAAAATGAAAAGCGTTGCAGAATTGAATCAGAAATTTGAAAGTATTGCTGAGCTTGACCAACAATATAAAGGGAAGGGCATCTTCACAAGTGAAAAAGTTGCAGAATCAAAAAATGACAAAAAATTTCAAGAAGCAGCCAACACTCTTAGAGAAACTACAGCAGAAGGTAAAAGCGTTGAACAGAGTGGACAAAAAAAGACTTCTGAGGCTTCTGTACAAACAGATACACAGCCATCAGAGCACATCGTTAGTCCCTCAGTGAGCAAGAGTTCTGTAAAAGAGAAGCCCAACACTGAGCCAGGCAAAAAAGATACCACACCTCAACCACAAGAAAATCAAAAAGAAGAAGGGTTTTTGAGTCTTCTGAAGCGCTTTGTTAAGAAAATATTATAAAAACTTTTAGGTGAGGATGAAAAGAGTGTGGAAAATGCTCGTGGCATAAAAGAAGATGATCAAAGAGATACGTCAAATAACGAAGAGCAACAAAAGAGTAAGCACTTTGATAAAATTTTAAATCAGGACCAAAGTATAAGTGAGGGTTTGAAGCAGGCAACAAAGCTTGAAAACCCAACGATAACACCTGTTAATACTCCTGAAGTAAATACAGGTCGTGAAAGGTGATCCGCTTTCAAGCTTCATTATACCTCCACGAACCATCATACCGCCGTGGTATCTCTAGATCCCGCTAACAAGCAGCGGGATATAGGCTGGACGGTATCGTAGAAGGACCTGAATGGTTATAATTCTGTATTCACAAGACTAGCCTTACTTTTCATTTTTAATGGTAACGTATGGGGTTATATATGATCAACAACTTTTTGGGCATAGATATATCAAAAGATCGCTTTTATGTTTTTCTCTCATTTATAAGCAAAAAATGAAAGCGTGAAACTAGAAAAAGAAGCTTTAAGAACGATGGTTTCAAAGTCTACTGAATTTTCTACACAAACATAATGTAGAAAAAGTAAAAACCTGCATGGAATCTACTGGTTGTTATAGCGAAGCACTGGCTGAATTTCTACACAATGCTGGACATTTTGTAAGTGTTGTAAATCCTTATTGCATAAAATCTTATGCAAGGAGTAAGCTGATACGACAAAAGAATGATCAGACCGATGCAGAAGTTATTGCTGATTATTGCCAAAGACAGGAACCTTCTAGTTGGACACCACCTTCTCCTGAAATGAAAAAATTAAAACATCTTTATCGTTGGTTTAGTACTTTAAAATCAAAAATGCTTCCTATCTATCTTATGTAAAGTGGTATCTTACACAAATTTATTGAATGTTGTTGGTTAGTGGATATGTTGATAAGTAAACTTCATCTGTTTTGTGCGTATAAAACTAATTTACTTATCAACATATCCACTAACTATAATCTGTGTACTGTTACACAATTGGAAGTATTTTTTGATTTTATCATGCAACTTGGGAAATTTTTATAATTTTTTTGTTGACTAACAAGACGGTATCTCCTCTCACATTCCACTTACAGTCACGAGAAGTAATTAAAACATAAGGTTTTTTATGCCTAGGATGTAAAGATGAAGGTAAAAACCTTTTAATACCTTTATATCCCTCAGCATTATCAAAAAAGAACAGGCTTCTCCTTCCCCTTCTTGCAAAAAAAGCATATGTTTCTTTAACAATAGTTTCTATCATCTTGTCATTTCCGTACTTATCCTGGGGAGAAATGCCTAGTTTATCATCTTTAGCTAAGTCCAGAAAAGAACTTTCCATAGTCTTAGATTTTTCAGCACTTATCCATATAACATTGCCACCATAATACTTTCCATACTTGTAAGCATATTTCCTAGCTAACTCACTTTTTCCCACTCCTCCAAGACCACTAATAGTAGCAACCTGCGATATCACCGCCTGCCTGCCCGTGCTCCTTTGTAGTGCGTCATGTAAGGCTTTTAATTCAATACTTCTACCAGCAAAAGATGCCACTGGCTCTATTATGCCAAACCAAATCGCTCCTAAAATTTCCTCTCTTATTTTTTCAAAAAACTCATTTATTTCTTCATGTGATAGAAACTTTCCCTCTCTTGCTTTCATCCAATCCAGAACTTCTACCAGAAAGCGACCATAAACGTTCTTTTTATCGATATTATTAAATTCTTTGCCTAACTCATTCTCAATGATTTCCGCTAGTTTTATCTCGTTAGGTTGATTTACTGCAAATACTAATTTATCAAAAAATTCCCTTATATTCTCTTCTAACCTGCTTTCATTTGTCATTCGCTCAAACTCACGTTGCCATACCTGATTTCTTTCCAATTTTCTTTTTGAGTTTGGATCTGATTTACCTTGAAGTTCTTTTATCTCCTTTTCCAATTCTTCTATTGCTTCTTTTACAGCACTCTTAAATGCCGGTTGCACTATTGAAATCATGTTATCGTGAGTATAAGAGAACTTGTATCTTGTACCGCCGTATTTAAAAAAAATATCAATAGTGCTTATTACTTCAACTGCAATTTCTATTCCCTTGTTTGGTCCCGAAGTTTTTACTTTCAACTTTTTTATTGTATTTTGTGTTGTACTTTGAGCTAGATCGAAACCGATATTAGTACAGATAATAAAGTCCTCTAGGTAACCATCTGCAAAATCTTGATTATTTTTAGTCTTTAGGTAGGGAACAAAATATTTTGCCAAGCTAAATTCACCACTTTTATCTTATGAAAGCAATTTGCCTACACCGATTTTTTCGCATTCATTTTCCTTGTGTTTGATTTGTACAAACCTATGTACTGTTGTTCCATTTTGCCTATATCGAAAAACGATATCATCAAAACCTGCAGCTGATTCCATTTCTGTGGCTAAGCGGAAAGAATATTCTCTATCTACTGCACGTTTGAGAAACAGCATTAGCCACTTCAATTGGTAAATATCACCATGAAAAGAGCGTTTTCTCCCTCCAGCAGGATAAGTTTCAGGCATCCTCAACCTCACATAATTTTATAAATAGTACCCATAAATGGTAAAAAAGTTATATGTCATGATATACAAATATCGTAACAAATACCTTGGAATATCTACGAGATGTGCTGGTATGTAAATAAAAAAATGTGAGTAATTACTTAATCTTTCACTCAAAATTGAATTCACAACATCAGGGCTGGCTTTTCCCTTGGTGAATTTCATGACTTCACCAAAAAAGAAACCATATAATTTTGTTTTACCGTTTTGTTTAGTTGTCATTGATGATTTTATCTATTACCTCTGAAATTTGACATTTGTCAGTTATTTGCTTGAGATCCTGCTCTTCTATAATAAGGGATGCAGGCTTTCCAGTTTCAAACATAATATCAAAAACTTGTTTACCAAGTTTAGCAGAGATCGTTCCATCAACGATAAAATCTAAGAGTTCTGACAAAACATTTGCTTTGATTGGGGAGCTCACAATATCAATATTTGCTTTATTTAAACGACCGAAAAGCTCTACAGTTAACCAGGTGACCGCGAGCTTTGAATCATGTTTTTTTATCAATTCCTCAAAGTAATCAGCAATCGCCTTATCGGAAGTAATGACATTTGCATCGTATTCGTTGATACCTAATTTTTCAATGTATCGCTGCTTTTTCTGCTCTGGCAACTCAGGCAAAGATGATTGTATTAAATCAATTTTCTCCTGGCTTACCTCAACAGGTAATAAATCAGGCTCAGGGAAGTATCTATAGTCGCTTGCATCTTCTTTGTTTCGCATCACTTTTGTTTTTCCCGAAGCAACGTCAAACAATAAGGTATCTTGACTTATTTCTTCCCCACCTTCTAAAATTTCAATTTGTCTTTGTATTTCATAGTCTATAGCTTGCACAATATAACGTATCGAGTTCAGATTTTTTATCTCACAACGAGTGCCAAATGTGCTACTGCCTTTTAGGCGGACAGAAACATTTGCATCACAACGAAGTGATCCCTTTTCCATATCACCATCACATGAACCAATGTAACGCAAAATCTGCCTCAATTTTTTCATACATTCTGCAGCTTCCGCAGATGAACGGAGATCTGGTTCTGAAACAATTTCCATTAAAGCAACCCCTGCACGATTTAAATCCACATAAGTTTTGCTTTCCTCACGCTCTTTCCTGCGTCTTGCTCTAAATGAATTCTCGCAATTCTTATTTCCTTTTCATTGTCGTTGATAAATACTCTACCATTTTTAACTATTGGCTCAAAAAACTGGGTTATCTGGTAACCTTGCGGTAAATCAGGATAAAAATAATTTTTCCGATCAAAGTAAGAACACTTATTAATTTATGCAGAAATTGCAAGACCGGTGCGTATTGCTTGCTCTATGCAGTAATAATTTAGTATTGGCAGCGTACCTGGCATTGCTGCATCAACTAGAGAAACTTGAGTGTTATGCTCAGCACCAAACTCCCTTGATGAGCTAGAAAATAGCTTCGTATTAGAAGAAACTTGAGCGTGCACCTCAAGCCCAATTACCGCTTCCCAATCCTCTTTCGTCATGTATTTTATTTAAATGATAATCTTAATATTCTGCAAAATTAACACAAAAAGTCAAAACAAAACCCACATTTTTATTTTTTGTCTTAACTTTTTAACCTATAGTAATTAAAATATGACCTTACCCAGAAAGAGTGAAGAGAAAGAAAAGGCGTTTTTTTATAATAAAAATGTTTTTTCAAAAGGAGTAGTAATGACAAAAAGAAGAGAATATACAGTTGAGTTTGAGTATATTGAGTTGAGTTGCATTCCTGAGCAATTTGATTCATTATTCTTTTTGTAAAAAATTTTCTTGACTTTCTCTCTACTTTTTCTGGGTAAGGTCACTTTAAAGGAAGTCTAATAGATGCTACATAGAAATCCAGATGAGTTTCTAAAGTCTATTCCAAAAGATAAGCGCATAATGTGCCTTGACATGGGAGAAAAGCAAATAGGTATAGCATTTAGCGATAAAACACAGCTTATAGCCACAGCTCATAGCGTATATTATAGGAAAAATATGAGCAAAGATTTAGGTTATCTGCATAGAATATTCAAAGAAAATGAAGCTGGATCAATGGTAATAGGACTACCATTAAAAATGGACGAGCAAGAAACTAAATGGTGTAAAACCATAATCCAATTAGTAAATAAAATAATAAAAAAATATAAAGTACATATATACTTACAAGACGAAAGCTTCTCAACATCTATCCCAACTCATACATTAAAAATCACTGGAATATCAATCACAAAATCAAAAAAAATAGATGATAAAATCTCCGCATGTATTATTTTGCAACGAACGTTAGACAAAATAAATACAATCAAATAGTTTTTTCAGATCTGGAAATCTTCAAACTGAATCTCATATAAAAGTTACTCAACAAAACAAGAACCTTTCGTATAAGCATGACAAATTGCTACAGCAAGAGCATCAGCAGCATGGTGACATTTTATACTCAAATTTTTAACTATTTGCTTCACCATAAATATAATCTGATCCTTATCAGCATGGCCATTTCCGGTAATGCTTTTTTTTACATAGTTTGCATCATATTCATTCATAGTTAGCTTTGTTATTTTTAACGCTAAAATTACAACCCGTCTTGCATATCCTAAAGTTAGTGAAGATTTAGGATTTTTATTAACAAAAATTTTTTCTACTGCAGCTTCATTCGGAGAATATTGAAATATTACTTTCTTTAATTGTTCGAAAATTATATGTAAGCGTTCACCTGTACCCAATTTTCCATCAGTTGATATGGTACCGCCGCCCAAAAATTCAATATTATTTTTCTCGTTCAGGCTGATAATGGCCCAACCAGTCTTGCTTATCCCTGGATCTAGACCTATTATTTTAACCACTGAATAAACGCTTAACCAATAGACAAACAAAAATAAAAACATCCAGACTACATCTACAAAGTGCCAATACCAGGAGGCAAACTCAAAGCACAAATGGTCCTGAGGTGTAAACTGGCCTTTCCGCGCTGTAAATAAACACACTGATAAAAATATTATTCCTATTATAACGTGTGCGCAGTGAAAACCGCTTTTTTTGAAAATAAGCTTTTCTCCTGTTTCTTGTAGAGAAAAACTGGCTTCATGATACTCTATTGCTTGCACTATTATAAAAAAAACCCCAAGCAATATAGTTATGGACAGCATTATAATCGTGCTCTTTTTATCATTTTCAAGCAAAGAGTGATTTGCCCAAGTAATTGTTGTACCAGAAAGCAATAATATTAATATATTCATGAATGGTAGTGACCACGGATCAGGTGGCAAAATTCCCTCAGGGGGCCATTCAACTTTTTTTGCAGGAGAACACGCCTCAAATAAAAAAACTGGATCAAGCCAGGCTTTAAAGAATGAACAAAAGAACACTATAAAAAATACGACCTCCGAGAGAATAAATAAGTACATTGCAAATTTGAGTCCATGTTTTACAATGGTAGTATGACATTTATCATAAATGGCCTCCCTTATTACATCTCTCCACCAATAGAACAGCACCCCTGATACTGCGGAGATTCCCAGAACTAAACAAAACATTCCGAAAATTTGTTTATGAAGCGCGCCAACTAATCCAAGTGCAAGAATAAGAATTGCTGCTGATATAGCAATTGGCCAAGGACTTGGGTCCACTAAATGAAAATCATGTTCTTTACTTTTCATAGCATTTTAAAAAATACTTACTAAGGATACAAATTAGCTTAAAATTGTCAATGTTCCTTAGGAAATTGATTGAATCTTGAAAAATTATATGCATCATTCAAAAAATCTAACATGAATTGGGCGCTTATTCTAAATAACTTAAGCATCCTGCTCTTTTCATTTTCTCTTGCCCTGCTGCAATATTCATCAACAATATTTTCCAAAATAATGCATCCAGATTCTATAAAACTACCGCTATAATAATCAAACCAATCCTTATATCTATTATTAAACATTTTTGCCTGGATAGCATGTCATTCCTTCGCTTATCACAAGAGACTTTCCAGGTACCATCTTAAAAACATGTTTTTTTCCACTCATAGGCATTACCAATAAATTAACTGTTAGTATTCTAACATTTATTGATTAATTTATTATTAAATTGGTATATATTAGAATTATAATAAGAAACATTACTTGCATAAAGAAAAGTTACAGAAAGAGGGATTTTTTAGCGAACTAGTATAAAATACTAATGGGCTAAAATAAGCTGACTTTATGATATGCTAGAACCTATATTGGTGGAGGCAAGCGGGATCGAACCGCTGACCTTCTGCGTGCAAAACAGATGCTCTACCAGCTGAGCTATGCCCCCAATTCTTGCTTAAAGCATAAATCACTCAGGCTGAAATGTAAGAAATATTTATCTGTTATAGCTAAACTGACTTAGATTTACTGACAATTTGAAAAACCGTCATTCCGCTGCGTGTTAGCGGAATCTATCTGCAGCAGTGTGACGTGTTAGCTATAGGCTATTGCTAAGCATTATAATAGTGCACAAATTCTGCAGGGTATATACAGTTTTCTATTTTTCTTATCTCCTTAGCGTTATACTTCACACCATCCAAATAAATCTGTGAACTGAAAATTAACAAAAAGTTTTCCTTTAAAAATTTTTTAAATTATCCATAGATTTTTTAACTAAATTATCACTAACGCAGTATATTATATAATTTATTTAACCACACATGTAAAATTTAATTTGATTAAAACGGATAAAAACTGTATTGATGTTTAGTATAGCTGAAAAATGAAATGATCCCGTAGCTCAGCCGGTAGAGCAAGTGACTTTTAATCAGTGGGTCACGCGTTCGAATCGCGTCGGGATCACTCAAAAATTTTGAAAAACATGCTAAAAGAACAAGACAAAATATTCACCAACCTAAATGGTAAAGAAACTCCACTACTTAAGGGTGCAAAAACACGTGGTAGCTGGCAAAAAACAAAGGAGTTACTAGATTTAGGATCAGAAAAGATCATTGATGAAGTAAAGAAATCTGGTTTGAGAGGTCGAGGGGGTGCAGGATTTTCCACCGGCCTTAAGTGGAGCTTTATGCCCAAAAATCTCCCAAAAGCATATTTAGTAGTCAATGCAGATGAGTCAGAACCTGGTACATGTAAAGATAGAGATATATTGCGATATGAGCCACATAAGTTACTTGAGGGAATTCTCCTAGCCGGCAAAGCGATCAGCGCATCAGTTGCGTATATTTATATCAGGGGTGAATTTTATAATGAATATTTAGTTCTAAAAAAAGCACTTGAGGAAGCCTATAAAGAAAACTTAATTGAAAAAAATGCCTGCAAATCAGGTTATGATCTTGATGTGTTTATCCATAGGGGTGCAGGAGCTTATATATGTGGGGAAGAAACAGCTCAACTCGAATCAATTGAAGGAAAAAAGGGCTTTCCTCGCATGAAACCTCCATTTCCCGCAGGTGTTGGACTTTTTGGCTGTCCAACCACAATAAACAACGTTGAAACTATACCCATGGTTCCAGATATTCTACATCGCGGAGGAGAATGGTTTGCATCTCTTGGTAAACCAAATAATACTGGTACTAAGATTTTTTGTATTTCAGGACATGTAAACAACCCGTGTAATGTTGAAGAAGAGCTCGGAATTCCACTACGTGAATTGATTGAAAAATACGCAGGTGGAGTGCGAGGGGGTTGGGATAATTTACTTGCTGTAATACCTAATGGGTCTTCAGTGCCATTAATTCCAAAATCTATATGCGATACTATTGAAATGGATTTTGATTCATTAAGAACCGCACAATCAGGGCTTAGTACTGCTGCAGTAATAGTGATGGATAAATCAACTGATATAATAGCTGCAATAGAGAGGTTATCACACTTTTACATGCATGAGTCCTGTGGACAATGCACACCATGCCGTGAAGGTACTGGATGGATGTGGAGGATTATGAAGAGGATGGTGGCAGGAGATATTAAGACTGATGAAATAGAAAAGCTGCTTGACCTTACAACTCAAATAGAAGGACATACAATTTGCGCGCTTGGTGATGCTGCAGCTTGGCCGATTCAAGGATTAATAAGACATTTTCGCCATGTTATCAAAGAGAGAGCGATAATTTAACTCTACTTATACTTCTTAAGCCGTTTTGCTACTTAGCAACCAAAGTTAAAAAATATTGATTTCCTTCTCTTTTAGGTGCTAATTCTACTGTGGCGTCCCAATTATTCGATTGGGTCATTGTATTAATTTATAAGAATTGAAACTTTGTAAGTGCGATCCGATCCCGGTGGTCGTCTTACGCGCCGACTCGTCGCCGCACCGGATTCTCAAAATTCCAATCGGTACATTAACTCAACAATGTAGCGAAAGTCGATACGATTCGACTCAGCGTGTGAATTTGTTTACGTAGCAGTGCCCGTTGGAGTAGCTAACCAACAGAACTGTTGACGTTGCAAAATGCCGCCGCCCGCTCGCTGCCGGCGCTGGCAACAAATTAGAGGTATATAAATAAGCTTCGCCGCAGCGCTTTATTATGAAGCAATTATGTTGCGATACGTGATCGTTGCAAGCGTATTAGTGGTGTCCGCGTACGCCGTATTAAAATACTTACTCGGCGCTTTGCTTTGGCAAAGCTTTTGGAACTTTATTCCAAGTTTTTGGAATTAATCGTTGAAATATTCGCTCCGGGATCAGACGCATAACTCACGACTCAGATGGCAAAACATCTGGTTTAATAAGTTTTAGAACTCTTTCAGTTTCTTTCTGAAGGAATTCCTCTCCCTTTAAACAATATGACCGAAGACTTTCAGGTCGCACCATCTCGCAAATGTATTGAGCACCTGTAGAATCTCTACAGAGAACATCAACAATACTTTGCTTTTTAGCGGCGATATCAGGGTCTTGAATAGTACTTAAAAACTCTATATCCTGTATTGCATTTTTGCCAGCAAAACCCAGAATATCATTGAGGAAGTGAATAAGGATACCTTTATTTTCCGCGGTTAAAAATATTTTTATGTGAATATTACTTAAATTTAGTAAATAAAATTTCAATATCTTAGCATTAATTTATCGAGTTTTATTAATGCATGTGTGTAGCTAATTAAATACATTCGTTAGCACCACAATTGGTGACCCCGACATTAGAAAAAGTGCATGTGTTACAAGTGCGAGACTTTCGCGGTAGCGATAACGATCATCCTACTGTTGTATATTTCGTACGTCGTGTATTATCTGCTCACATTAAGCTAGAAAAACGTGAAGATGCCGGACTCCGAGCCTCAAATTAAAGCCACGGGAGAGCAACCGGGTACATCGGCAAGCGAGGTTACTCCACCGGTAGCCAATAACACGCCCAGCGCGCTGTCCACGCCTGACGACGCCCTAAATCGCGTCGCAATAAAGTTACCGCCGTTCTGGAATAGCAATCCAGACGTGTGGTTCGCGCAAATCGAGGTGCGTTAAATCGCATCTCATCGGATAACGTGAAATTCAATTTAGTAGTGGCATCAATCGAATCGCGCGTCTTAGAACAAGTGTATGATGCGGTGACGAGTCCGCCCGCTGCGGAAAAATACGAAACGTTGAAACGCAAGATGTTGGATGTGTTCGGAGCATCAGAGCAGCAGAAAATCCGTCAGCTGCTTTCCGACATAGACCTCGGCGACAGGCGACCATCTCAATTGCTAGAGAAATTGAGAAGGTTAGCGGGAGACAACATCTCGGAGCAAATGTTGGATAATCTCTGGCAGAACCGTCTACCCACCCAGGTACGTGCCATTATTCAAGTGTCGCAGGGCGAGCTCAAGATGAAAGCGAGCCTGGCAGATAAAATTGTAGAAGCCACAGGTGCCGTGGCCAGCGTGGTCACCGAGGGACCGGGTTCGGCTATCGTGTCTCGTGAGGGAATTTTAGAGCGCCGCCTTAATCGTCTGGAGGACGTGTTCGACAATTACCGCAGACAAAATCGTCCCTCAGATAGCGGACAACGGTCAGCTTTGCAAGCCGCGCCACGAGAGCGCCCGCGCGAACATGCAACCTCCTTCAGGGCAGCTCATCAGAGTCAGCGACAGACTGACGAAGGTTTACCGAGGGGTAGCAGCGATCACGAATCAACTTTATGTTGGTTCCACAAGAAGTTCGGCCCGCAGGCAAGAAATTGTCGACCGCCATGCTCTTGGCGCGTGTACCCGAGGCGCCAAATGCCGCATGCAACGCCTGTTTTTCCGAACCGCGAGGGTAAAAAAAACCAGTAAAGCGTCAGGTTACCGACGGCACACCCGAAAGCGATAGGGTTTGCCGTTTATACGTCGCGGATGCAGCGTCAAATCAAAAATTCCTGGTAGATACAGGCGCAGATGTATCCGTGATTCCTCCTAGAGGAAATGAAGTTTTTAACCCATCAAACAGCTCCAATCTTTACGCAGCCAACGGTACGTTGATCCCAAACTACGGATCTAGGGAAATAACCTTAAACTTCAACGGTAAAAGAAAATATCGATGGAAATTCCTCATCGCCAAAGTGAAAGAACCGCTCCTCGGTGCCGATTTTATCAAGCACTATAAACTTTTAATTGATATGCGGAACGAAAGATTAATCGACCAAGCGACACGAGACAGTGTTAACTGTATCATCGTACGAGATCCAAAACCGACGATTGAAACACAAGCGGCGCATAGCAGATCCGCAGGTTTGTTAAAAGAGTTCAAAAACCTATTCGATTTAAACTTGGCAAGTAAACAAAAGTCGACTTCCGTTACTCATCATATCGTTACGAACGGACCTCCCGTATCGGCTCGACCTCGCCGACTACCGGCGGATAAGCTTGAATCCGCACGAGATGAGTTTAGGTTTTTAATGTCCAAAGGCATTTGTCGGCCGTCAAAAAGCAACTGGGCCAGCCCGCTGCATATGGTGAGAAAAAAAGACGGCACGTGGCGTCCTTGCGGCGACTATCGAGCACTTAACGAAAGGACGGTGCCAGATCGATATCCAATTCCGCACATACAGGATTTTACACATATCTTGCATCAGAAGACGATTTTTTCAACAATAGACCTACAAAGGGCGTATCATCAAATACCGGTGGAGCCGTGCGACATTCCAAAGACGGCCATTACCACCCCCTTCGGCTTATTCGAATTCAAGTATATGACGTTCGGCCTGCGCAACGCGGCGCAGACATTTCAACGCCACATCAACAACGTGCTTGCAGCTGAGTCGGCGTTCGCTTTCGTATATATTGACGATATCTGCGTCGCATCTAGTAACCCTGATGAACACGAGCGACATTTGCGTACAATATTCCAGCGCCTACGAGATCACGGTTTATCCATAAATTCCGATAAATGTGTTTTAGGTAAAGAAGAGGTAAAATTCCTCGGACACGTTATTAGCAAGGAGGGAATCCGTCCGAGTGAGGATAAAGTTCAAGCTATTGTCGATTACCCCAGACCGAGTACAGTGCGCGAACTCAAGAGGTTTTTGGGAATGCTAAATTTCTACAGAAGATTCCTTCCCCATGCGGCCGAGAATCACAGGCTCTTACATGGTTTGATACAGGGGAATAAGAAAAATGATACCACGCCAATTCGTTGGGACACCGCTTCCGAGGAAGCTTTCCAAGCAAGTAAGGGAAATTTAGCTAATACGGCTCTGTTAGCACACCCTGCGATAGATGCTCCTTTGACATTAAGTGTAGACGCTTCCGATTTCGCTATAGGAGCTGTGCTTCATCAAATCGTAGACAAACATTCCCAACCCTTAGGTTTTTTCTCGACCAAATTAAACGCAGCCCAGAAGAAGTATAGTACGTACGATCGCGAGCTTCTGGCTATATATTTGGCTATCAAACATTTCAAACACATGCTGGAAGGTCGAGTGTTCACGATTTACACTGACCACAAGCCATTAACTTTTGCTTTTCGGCAAAACAGCGACAAAGCTTCCCCACGGCAGGCACGTCAACTCGATTATGTCGGTCAGTTCTCCACGGATATCCAACACGTGCCCGGTATATCCAATCAGACGGCTGATGCCCTGTCACGAATAAATAAAGTCAATGTAACAACGCAGCAAATCGACACAGGCACACTCGCGCGAGCACAACAGAGTGATGAGGGCGTGCAAAAGCTGATTGCAGCCAAACCTGGTGAGACGGCGTTAAAGCTTAAAGTAATTAATCTTCCAGGGCACGACCAGCCGATTTGGTGTGACACAGCCTTCAATCGCATTCGACCCATCATTCCGGCGAACCTCGTGAAGGATGTTATTGACAAACTTCATAATTTATCTCACCCTGGATCTCGCGCAACGTATAAGCTGATACATGAGCGTTTTGTGTGGCCTAATATGCGAAAGGACATCAGGGAATTCGTTAAACACTGCGTTCCCTGTCAAAAATGTAAAATCCACAAGCATAATAAGACGCCGACGTCCTGGTACATCAGACCAAATGCACGATTCGAACATATAAATATCGATCTTATTGGTCCTCTGCCTCCGTCTAAAGGATTCAGATACTGCCTCACAATTATTGACCGGTTTACGCGTTGGCCCGAGGCTATTCCGTTAGAGGAGATGACGGCAGAAACAGTAGCGAGAAAGTTAATAGCAGAATGGATATCGAGATTTGGAATCCCATTTAAAATTACAACGGACTTAGGTCGTCAGTTCGAGTCAGACATCTTCAAACAAGTCAACGAGATATTGGGGATGCAACACTTTAAAACGGCACCTTATCACCTGCAAGCGAATGGAATCATTGAACGATGGCACCGTACGTTGAAAGCAGCTATTCGCTGTTACGAAGAAGAGGAATGGAGTGAGTACCTACCACTGGTGCTTATGGGTTTACGCGCGACTTTTAAAGAAGACATCGGAGCAACTCCAGCAGAGTTAGTTTTTGGATCATCGCTAAAACTGCCCGGAGAATTTTTCGTTCCATCATCGGCAAGCGTCTGGGAAGCAGATTTCGTCAAAGAGCTTCGTCGCCGTATGGCCAAGATTTCCCCAACACAGACGAATCACCACACCACGTCCAAGGTTTTCGTGCAAAAAGAGCTGAAAGAATGCACTCACGTTTTCGTCCGGATTGACAAGGTTCAACGGCCATTTCAACCATGCTATGAAGGTCCGTACAAGGTCTTAAAGAGATTCGACAAGTATTTCACCGTTTTGACAGAGCGAAAGCAGGTAAACATATCTATTGATCGATTAAAAGCAGCCTTCCTGGCCACCGTAGTACCTCGGAACGAAGAGCACGTAACTCAACCAACCGGAAAGGCGTCCGTCGAGCCGCAGCCCTCCGTTCCAACGATCAAACCACCTCCGACGAACCAGCGGTTTACCAGAAGCGGTAGACTTGTGAAGACACCGACAAGATTTAGGTCATCGTGTCTGCGACACTAGGGGGGGAGTATTGTGGCGTCCCAATTATTCGATTGGGTCATTGTATTAATTTATAAGAATTGAAACTTTGTAAGTGCGATCCGATCCCGGTGGTCGTCTTACGCGCCGACTCGTCGCCGCACCGGATTCTCAAAATTCCAATCGGTACATTAACTCAACAATGTAGCGAAAGTCGATACGATTCGACTCAGCGTGTGAATTTGTTTACGTAGCAGTGCCCGTTGGAGTAGCTAACCAACAGAACTGTTGACGTTGCAAAATGCCGCCGCCCGCTCGCTGCCGGCGCTGGCAACAAATTAGAGGTATATAAATAAGCTTCGCCGCAGCGCTTTATTATGAAGCAATTATGTTGCGATACGTGATCGTTGCAAGCGTATTAGTGGTGTCCGCGTACGCCGTATTAAAATACTTACTCGGCGCTTTGCTTTGGCAAAGCTTTTGGAACTTTATTCCAAGTTTTTGGAATTAATCGTTGAAATATTCGCTCCGGGATCAGACGCATAACTCACGACCTCCGCGGTTAAAAATATTTTTTGTGAATATTACTTAAATTTAGTAAATAAAATTTCAATATCTTAGCATTAATTTATCGAGTTTTGTTAATGCATGTGTGTAGCTAATTAAATACATTCGTTAGCACCACACTACCTTTGCAATATCTTCAGTGTCTCTAATTAGCCGTTCTAATTTTTCCAGTCCAACTTCAGTGTTTATAAGCTCTCTCCC
Source organism: Thecophora atra (assembly GCA_937620795.1). NCBI lineage: Eukaryota > Metazoa > Arthropoda > Insecta > Diptera > Conopidae > Thecophora > Thecophora atra. Next base: position 5,608,473 of record CALMKQ010000008.1, on the reverse strand, counting down.
TCTTAATCTCATTGTAACTTTAATTTTATGTCCATGCACAAGAAAATCCATTGTTCATAATCCAGAACTTTACATACTGGAGGAGTTGAATCAGGTGCAATTTCCACCAAGTCTAAACCGACATTCTGAGCAGATGCCAAAGCTTGTTCTATTGGCACAATTCCGACCATTTCACCACTGTGATCAACTAAGCGTACCTCCTTAGCTGTGATGAGTTCATTAATTCTATTTTTATTGTTCTTTTTTATTTGCAAACTTTAACTCCCTTAATTCAAATTAACACTTTTTAACAGCGATTCAGTAGCCTTTTCCAAAGAAAAAGACTCCTGTTTTTCTGATCCTAAATTTCTCACTGACACAGTTTTACTTGTAACTTCATTTTTGCCTATAATCCATAATATAGGAACCTTGTTTGAACTATCCAAACGTATCTTATAACTAATTTTTTCATTGGTCAAATCAGTCTTGACTCTCACACCTTGTTCTTTTAAAATATTGCTAATTTCTGTGGCGTAACCGTCAGCTTCATTTGTAATGGTCAGAATAGCAAGTTGCGTTGGAGCAAGCCAAACTGGAAATTTTCCTGCATAATTTTCTATCAAAATTCCGATAAAACGCTCAAAAGTCCCAAGAATTGCCCTATGTAACATGACAGGGTGATGCTTGTGCCCATCTGCCCCTATATAAAAAGCTCCCAGACGTTCTGGTAAAATGAAATCAACTTGTAATGTTCCACATTGCCAATTTCTGCCTATTGCGTCTTTCAAAACGAACTCTAACTTTGGACCATAAAATGCACCTTCACCAGGGCTCAGTCCGCTTCTTTAACGGCTTCAAGCAGCGCTTTTTCAGCTCTATCCCACACTTCATCATTACCGGCTCTAATATCTGGACGGTCTGAAAATTTCACAGAAATTTCATTGAATCCAAGCTCTGAATATACTTCTTTTAAAAGGTCACAAAACTTTACAGTTTCAGAATTTACTTGTTCTTCCATACAAAAAATGTGTGCATCGTCTTGCGTAAAACCACGCACTCGCATCAGTCCGTGCAATGAGCCTGAGCTTTCATTCCTATGGCATGTACCAAACTCTGCCATACGTATTGGTCGATCACGATAGCTTCTCGTGTGATAATTAAATATCTGCACATGACAAGGACAATTCATAGGTTTTATTGCTAGCTTTTTGCTTTCAGATTCATCAACAATGAACATATATTCACGAAATTTATCCCAATGTCCCGACTTTTCCCACAGTTCTTTACTTACCAAATAGTAGTTTTTACTTCAAAATAGCCATTATTTATCAATTTATTTCTTATATAAGACTCAAGAACATTATATAGAGTATATCCTTGATCATTCCAAAAAACCTGCCCGACAGCTTCCTCTTCGATGTGATATAAATCCATATCCTTAGCAATTTTGCGGTGATCACGTTTTTCTGCTTCTTTGAGACGCTCAAGGTAAGCGTTTAATTCATCCTTATTTCTCCATGCGATGCCATATATTCGCTGTAACATTGGACCCTTAGAATCACCACGCCAGTATGCTCCTGCAACTTTCATAAGCTTAAACGCTTTGACTCTGCCAGTTGAAGGAGAATGTGGACCGCGGCATAAGTCAACAAAATCGCCTTGTCTATAAGCAGTTAGGTTTTCACTCTCTGGTATAGAGGATATAATTTCAACCTTATATTTTTCGCCTATACCACTAAAGAAATCAACTGACTGCTTGCGAGTCCAAACCTCTCGAACAAATCTGTGATTACTTTTTACAATCTCTTTAATTTTCTTTTCTATTGCAGCAAGATCATCCGTAGTGAAGGTACGATCTGTAGCAAAATCATAGTAAAAACCGTCCTGAATTGTTGGGCCAATAGTAATCTGAGTATTAGGAAATAGCTCTTTCACTGCCTGCGCCATTATATGAGCAGCATCGTGCCTTATTATGTCCAAACCCACTTCGTCACTCAGTTGTATCACCTCTATCTCTGTATCAGATTCAATTTCACGTGAGAGATCATACAACTCACCGTTTACTTTCAATGCAACTGCTTCTTTCAAAGCATCCAGTTGTAATATATCAAAGCCAGTGACTTTATCGTCATATTCTTCTATTCTTTTTTCAGCTGGAAAAGTAATTTTAATCATTTATCGACCCTTTTGTCTAACCGTCTCTTTGTCATCCCAGTGCGTGACACTGGGATCCATCTTATTTTTATAATGGAAATTAGTTTAACGTATGCTCCTAAAATCTGTTGTCCATTGCACAATTTATAAATATTTTTATACCTGGATCCCAGTGTCACCCACTGGGATGACAAAAAAAGGAACACTGAAATGACAGAAAAACAGCACCTGGGTAACAGAGGAATGATTTGAAAGCTATAAATTTTTAACATCAGTAGTACGGTCTATTCTTTTTTAACCTGAGTGCAATTGCGTCTTCCCAAACTTCACCATTACGCAATAACTTTTCTTTATTGTACATTAGCTCCTCTCTTGTTTCAGTAGCAAATTCAAAGTTAGGACCCTCCACAATTGTATCAACTGGACATGCCTCTTGGCAAAGTCCGCAGTATATGCATTTTGTCATATCAATATCATAGCGCGTGGTGCGACGACTACCGTCTTCTCTTTCCTCTGCTTCAATAACTATTGCTTGAGCAGGGCAGATAACTTCGCATAATTTACAAGCTATGCATCGTTCTTCACCGTTTGGATACCTACGCAACGCATGCTCACCACGAAACCTTGGACTTAAAGGGCCCTTCTCCATAGGACACCTCAAAGTAACCTTTGGCTTAAACATATATTTTAATGTAATAACAAACCCTTTAATTAACTCTACAAAAGACCAATACCAAGCTAATTTCTTGAGCATAAAATATTTAAAACCTATGTTGATAATTATAAATCATATTATCAGTTTTTAAAATAAATATTTTCACCTGAGTGACCTTTGCAGTTTTTTATATAATGTATTTATTGATATGATATTACTATAAACTAGCAAGATAGATAAAAATTTTGAATATTTTCAAATTAGGTATTTTGGTTTCTTAAGTGTAATATTGCTAAGTAGTTTATATAAATAATGACAAACACAAATGAAACTATTTTCGCTTTATCGACCGTATTGGGTAAGTCAGGAGTTGCAGTAATCAGAATTTCAGGCAACTACGCGCTTAAAGCTTTAAATCATTTTCATATTAAGAAAGAAATTAAACCAAGATTTGCTACTTTAGTTGATCTATATGATGATTCCAATCAATTGATAGATAATGGAATAATCATCTATTTCCCTGCTCCAAACAGTTTCACTGGCGAGAACGTTATAGAGTTACAAGTGTATGGAAGCAAGGCAGTCATAAAAATCATCTTGGAGGAATTATCAAAAATTTTCGTTATGGCCAAGCCTGGAGACTTCTCACTTAGGGCTTTTCTAAATAGTAAATTTGACTTAACGCAAATAGAAGGGATTGCAGACTTAATTGATGCTGAGACGAAAATGCAAGCTAAACAAGCGATTAAGCAGATATCGGGAGAATTGGAGAGACTATACAGCAATTAGGAGGCAAAGATTAATAACGATGCAATCCAAAATCGAAGCATATATAGACTTTCCAGAGGACATTTGGGCAGAAAAAAGTGAATTGAAAAAAATTAATAATGAAGTGCAATCTCTCGTGCAGTTGATACAAGGGCATTTAAATGATAATAGACGGGGCGAAAGGTTGCGTGAGGGTTTACATATTGTAATAACTGGTGAACCAAATGTCGGTAAATCAACTCTATTTAATTTCTTAGCCAAACGTGATATTGCTATTGTTTCTGAATATGCAGGCACAACAAGAGACGTGCTTGAAGCTCATATTGACATTGGCGGATACCCAATCATTCTCTCTGATACTGCTGGAATTCGTGAGAGTTCAGACCAGATAGAATCAGAAGGCATAAGTCGAGCAAAAAAGAGGTCTTTTGAAGCTGATCTAAGAATAGAACTATTTCCTTTTGAACAACGTTATAATATCAATTGCAACGTTGTAAATAGCGATACTATTTATGTATTGAGCAAAACTGACGATGCAATTAATGACAGAAATATACTGATTGGCGATGTAGATTTTCTACCTATTTCTATTTTAAAGGGAATAGGTACAAACAAGTTGATCTCTCTCATAAAAAAGAAGGCAGAGGAAAAATTTGGGCATGATAGAGACACTCCTGTGATTACTCGGCAAAGGAGTCACATGCAGAAAGCACTGAAACATTTACAACGTTTTAATATCGATAATCCAATTGAGTTCATATCTGAAGATTTGAGGCTTGCTGCATTTGAACTTGGTGCGGTGATTGGAATTATTAATGTTGAGGAAATATTGAGTAGTGTGTTTAGCAACTTTTGCGTGGGCAAGTAAAACTTTTATAGATTGCTTAAAATCAAATGTTGTGATAGAAAAGAAATGGACGGATGGCCGAGCGGTTTAAGGCACCAGTCTTGAAAACTGACGTACGTGATGAGCGTGATCCCGCGATGTTAGCTGATTTTTAGAGCTTATTTGGTGATTCTGCAGCTGATTGGACTGTAGAACTTTCTAAAGTTGCAAAGAAAATTTATGTGATACATAGAAGAAAGGAATTTCGCTGCACTCCTGAAACTAGAAATAAATTAGAATCACTTGAAAATGATGGAACGATAGAACTGGTAGTGCCATATCAATTACACGAATAGCAGGAGGTAATGGGCAGTTGAGCGCAGTGATAGTAAAAAACATTGCCTCTAAGGAAGAAAAAGAAATATCCGCTGATTCTTTGCTGCCATTTTTTGGATTGTCAATGAATCTTGGTCCAATAAACAGTTGGGGTATAGAGTTAGAACATGGCCGCATAATTGTCGACCCAGCTACACTTAGAACCAGTAGAGATAGAATATATGCAATCGGAGATATAGCTACTTATCCAGGCAAACTAAAGTTGATACTAAGTGGTTTTGCCGAGAGTGCCATGGCTTGTTATGACATATACAAAGTAATCCACAACTCTCCAGTAAATTTTCAATACTCGACTTCAAAGGGAATTCACGGAAAAGAAAAACTTACTTGACACCCTTCGCCAGCCCCCTTATCATGAAACTGAAGGTATTCAGTTATCTTCATCTGTGCAGATTAAACAGCAAGAAAACAACGTAGTTGGCGTCTTATTTTTAATTTTTTGCACTATGTGCACCTTATGTCTTCACAATATTTCTAGGTTTTTAGCTATATAAGCTGAAACGCGCTTATAAGTCGTTTAAGACAGTATAGTACGCCAATTTGCAGGATTAGGGAGTGAACACTAATTACCACGGGGTTTCTTTTGCCTTTTTTTCTGCTTAGTAAATTTCTTAAACATTTAAACTAAGGTTAGTTGCATTTAAAAGTAGCTAAATTGCAGTGTTTAAGGCTTAAAAAACGCCAATACTGAAAATAGACAATGACTAGGGCTTCTTTTGCCTTTTTTTTCGTTTAGTAAATTTCTTAACGTTTGTAGCTAAACGACAACCGTCATCCCGCTGCTTGTTAGCGGCCAAGAGATACCGTGACGATATGATGTAGGACTGCTGTCATCCCGCTACGTGTTAGCGAGATACCGCGAATGAATCGCGGTATGACGGTTAAGTATCGCGCTACTTGTTAGTGGCTAAGAGATACCGCGACGGTATATTCGTCATCCCGCTACGTGTTAGCGGGATCTCTTGTTAGCGGCTGAGATACCGCGGCGGTATGACGGTGTAGACGATGGTTAAGTATCCCGCTACTTGTTAGCGGCTAAGAGATACCGCGGCGGTATATTCGTCATCCCGCTACGTGTTAGCGGGATCTCTTGTTAGCGGCTGAGATACCGCGGCGGTATGACGGTTAATTATTCTGCGGCGGTATGACGTAGGGTTGCACTAGCTATATCATGCATTTTATTAACCGACACTATAAACAACATCCTTACAATTATGAGATTGGACTACAACTTGCTCAAGCGTTAAGCTGCTGCGTTTAGCATCTTTACTGTGGTTTTCTCCAAGAACCTCTGTTCTTTCTTGTTTTATTTCTTCAATGAATTTCTTGTTAACGCTTTCAGTGTTAATCTTTTCCTGAGAATATATAAGGTTAGTGCAATTTGTTTTGTTATAATAATGCACGCCAAAACATACAACTAATAATGCAAGTACACCTGCAATTTGTTTTGTTATAATAATGCACGCCAAAACATACAACTAATAATGCAAGTACACCTGAGCCTATAAGCAATGATAAGCCTGATAAGCCTAGCTCTAATTATCCAAAATGGAGTTTGTCCGCCTGTGGAACTGATGTTGGGTTACCTGGTGGTCAAATAGGTAATTCAGAAGTTGGCCATATGAATATTGGCAGTGGTAGAGTAGTAATGCAAAGCCTTTAGCGCATTAATCAAGAAATTGGAACAATAGAAAACAATGCAAATCTACAAAGCTTTATTAGTAATCTAAAAAGTAAGAACGGAGTATGCCATCTGGTGGCATTAGTGTCAGATGGCGGTGTTCATTCGCATCAAAAGCATATTTCGACTTTAGCAAATAAAATATCACAGCATGAAATCAAAGTGGTGATACATGCATTTTTAGATGGCAGAGACGCATTACCAAATTCAGGAAAAAAATGCATTCAAGAATTTATAAAGAGTATAAAGGGAAATGACATAAGAATTGCTACTGTTTCTGGGCGTTACTATGCTATGGACCGTGATAACAGGTGGGAGAGAACAATTGAAGCTTATGAGGCTATCGCATTTGCAAAGGCACCTCGTCATGATAATGCAGTATCATTGATTGATGAAAATTATCAAAATAACATAACTGATGAGTTTGTCAGGCCCGCAGTAATAGGTGACTATCAAGGTATAAAACCAGAAGATGGAGTGCTGTTGGCTAACTTTCGTGCTGATCGAATGATACAATTAGCAAGTATTTTACTAAACCAATCAGCTGTCATTCCAGCGCGTGACGCTGGAATCTATGGTCAAACTACTCGTACGACAGAAGGTCGTAAACGAAAACCATTTTCTTCAATTCTAAGTATGATGAAGTATAAAGAAGATCTTAAAATTCCTTATATTTTTCCTCCTATATCTTTTGCTAACACTTTAGGACAAACAATAGAAGACAATAAATTGCAACAATTACGCATCGCCGAAACCGAAAAATACGCTCATGTGACTTTCTTTTTCAATTGTGGAAAAGAAGAACCTTTCTCTGGTGAAGAAAGAATACTCATTCCCTCACCAAAAGTTCAAACTTATGATTTGCAGCCCGAAATGTCAGCCTTTGAGCTCACAGAAAAGCTTGTAGAAAAAATTCACTCCCAAGAATTCGCACTGATAGTTGTAAATTACGCTAATCCTGATATGGTAGGGCATACAGGTAATATAAAAGCAGCCGAGAAAGCTGTGCTAGCTGTAGATGATTGTCTTGCGAAAGTGCTGAGTGCTGTTAAAAAGTCAAGCAACACTGCATTAATTGTTACTGCAGACCATGGTAATGTGGAATGTATGTTCGATGAAGAAAATAATGCACCTCATACAGCGCACACTCTAAATAAAGTGCCATTTATTGTGTCTTGCGATAATCTAAAACTAAGAGACGGAAGATTATCTGATATCGCTCCCACTATTTTACAGCTACTTGGAATTAAGAAACCGGATGAAATGACAGGCAGTTCGTTGATTTCTTGCATTACCCTCTGTCATTCCAGCTAGGCAGCGTCATGCGCTGGAAAATAGATGTGTTTTAACTTAACCCAACATTTAAATTTTTCGCTGTTAGTACTAATGATTCATTAAAGAAGCTGTCTATATCACCAATATTACCTATACTTTTTGTACTGATAGATTGGTCAATCCTTTTGACTAAATTAGATAAAACTTTATTAGGGCCAATTTCAACAAATTTGTTAATGCCACGGCTTGCCATATACAAAACCATTTCTCTCAATTTCACTCTGCTTATGACTTGTTTAGCAAGTAAAGCTTTTATAATTTTGGGATCACTCTCCTCTTTAGCTGTAACATTTGATATCAAAGGAACTATAGGACGGGTTATTTTAATACCCTCCAAAAATTCCAAAACTTTTTCATCAGCAGGTTTCATAAGAGATGAGTGAAAAGGTCCACTAACCTGTAACTTAACTAATCTCTTGATGTTCAAGTTCTTGAGCAAATCGGGTAATATTTCAAGACCCTCTCTAGTACCACTTATAACCACTTGTCCGCCACCGTTATCGTTTGCAATTTCACAAATTCCGTCAATTTGAACTGATTTCAATATATCTTTCACTTCATTTATCTCTGCTCCAAGCAACGCAACCATTCCCCCTTCACATTTCAAAGAAGCTTCATGCATTGCTTCGCTGCGAACTTTCAGCAGCTTGATTGCAGACTCAAGAGTCAATGCCCCTGCAGCACATAGCGCTGTATATTCACCGACTGAATGTCCACAAACATATTTAATTCCATAATTAGAAACTAGTAAGGGTACCTTCGGTCAGACCGAAGCTTATATACCCTACATCCCGCCGATTTTCACCATTTTCAATACAGAGTTATCTATGATGGCAGAGAATATTCGTACCGAATTTCAAGTCAATTCTTCCAACCGTTATTCTGGAATTGCGGTTTATATCAATGTCATATGTTCGTGGGCGGACACGCCCATTTTTTTTAAAAATTTAATCTACCTGTACCGATATATTCGGAAACAAAATTGAAGCTCAAAACTAAGTCTACAAGTTGAAATATTGTTAAAAGAATTAGTATTTGTTAAAAAAGTAGGCGTGGCGCTGCACCGATTTATCCCATTTTTAATCCCACAGAGTTTCGGATGACAAAGAATATACGTGCAAAATTTCATCGCGATAGCTTCATTCGTTCTCCTGTAATCGTGATTTCCACAGACAGACAGACAGACAGACTACGGACATGGCTAAATCGACTCAGGAGGTGACACTGATCAAGAATATATATACTTTTCCATACCTGCCACGCCTCCTTTAATGCGTTACACACGGAAGCACAAAGTGAATATACCCTCATTCCTTCGGATGTAGGGTATAAAAAGAGATTCACCAAACACATGCTCGATAACGCGTAGCGTCGCGATTGACACTGCCATTATAGCTGGCTGAGCGTTTTCTGTAATGGTTAATTCTTCAATAGGACCGTTGAAGATTAAATGAGACAGCTTTCTACAAAATATGCTATCCACTTCATTAAATACTTGTCTTGCAACGGAAAACTCACTATATAAGCTCTTTCCCATTTCTACAAACTGAGAGCCCTGACCAGGGAAAGCAAAAATCATGATAGCTATTATTTATTCCTTATTAAGTATAACATTTTATTTACTTTTTGTCAATATTTTAGAATAATGATTGACTTAGTGAATTAAGTTCACTAGAATATTAACTGACTAAAAGTTTATAAGCAACAATGGCAGAAATTGATTATCATAAGGTTACTATAGTCATGACAGATGGTCAAGAGTTTGAAACTCGTTCCACTTATGGAAAGGAAGGTGATAAGATAAAACTTGATAGGGATCCTCACTATATTTTTATATTATATATTTTCTAGTTTTTCGCTTCTTTTTCAGAGTGAAGCATGCATAAATACAAAAATATAGGCTATATCGCTTCTGAGTTACCAAAATCGCAGGAAGTATCTAAACTATTAAAGAAACTTAATTTTATCAATATAACAGAAGAAAATAAGTCCGAAATCGATCTATTGATAGTTGTTGGCGGTGATGGCTTTATGCTACGCACCTTGCATAATTACGTTATAGAAAACAAAAAAACACACACGTATACGGAGTAAACACTGGCAATGTTGGGTTTTTGATGAATAAATGCTTTAGCCGCAGTGAAGATTTAATTGATCATATAGAGCACGCAACTTCAACTCAGTTAACTTTACTAAAAATGGAAGCAACAGACACAAGTGGCAAGAAATACCACTATATAGCGGTAAACGAAGTATATGTTTTTAGGAAAGCAAACCAAATAGTAGAGATGAATATTACTATTAATGATAAACTAAAAGTAGAAAAATTTAGAGGGGATGGAGTAATATTATCTACTCCCACAGGCGGCACTGCATATAACTTCTCTGCCGGTGGCCCAATCTTGCCACTAAATTCAAACTTACTTGCACTGACTTCCATCAATAGCTATTACCAAAGGCATTGGAATGGAGCACTAATCTCAAATGATACGATCGTACAAATTGACATTAACGACACAAAAAATCGTCCAGCGCTTGTAGTATCAGATTACAAAGAGTTTCATAATATATCACAGATAAAAATACAAAAAGACCATGAGAACACAATCACTCTGCTTTTTGACAAAGACGACTCACTCAATGAAAGAATCTTTGATAGGCAATTTCTATACTAAATTTTTCATAATTATCCGTAAACTGGTATTTACTACATCTTAATAACTATAGCGTAATCAACACAACATAGTAATTAATTTTGGAGTAAATATGGGACCAGTAACGAATCTACCATCGTCTGAAGAGAATGCACTATTAATATTTGACTTTGATCAAACAATTACAAATAAGTCTATGTGCAATTTCTTTACATACAAGGGATATGATGATTATGATTCTGGCAAAGAAAAAGCAGTAATTAAAGAAAAAATAGAAGAATTTTTACAAAAGGAAGGCTCGGGAATCAAAAATAAAGAAAAGCTAAGGTCTGTATTAGATTCTGCACTTTCAAGCGGAGTAGAAGTTGCTATTGTATCGTCTGCAAAATACATAAAAGCAGTAGAATATGTAGTGAAAAATCATTTAGGCTTAACAGAAGAGCAGGCACAAGGTATTAAAGTAGTTGGAGGAACGACTAAGCGTCAAGATCCACTAAATTCAGCAGAAGTAGCTAAAAGAATGAATGAGCCTCAAGATCCACAAATTGGAAAACATCTATGTGTTTTATCTCTTTTAAAAGCATATAAGAAAGACAAAGGTATGTTACCGCAAAAAGTCATTTTAGTTGATGGTAATCAGCGGGGCATTAATCCTGCTGATGACTTTTATAAAAGCATCAAGGAAGGATTATTAGAAAAAGATATGAAGGGTCTCTTAGAAAATATAGATCAAGAAATAGCGGAAGTTGATGTCAGGGAAGAGGAAATAAACAATATTGCATTTAAAGGGATTAATGTATCTAGTGAGCCAACAACAGGAACAGACGGAGCAGCGGATGATGGTTATTTAGGCAAAGTAGAAAAATGGATTGGAGAACCTATACCGAATCCTCAGGATATTAAAAGTCCAGGTACGTTTCCAACTCCTCCACCATCGTATAAAAGCAAAGATGACTCTGAAGAGTCTTTGTCACTAAATTCTGATATAGCTAGCACAACAAATAAAAAAACAAACAGATCCTGGCCAAGAGCAATTAGTCCAATACTTTTTGCAATAAGGCAATTTAGAGATACTGCAGACTCATCAGCCAGAAAATAAAGCTATAAAATCTGTAAGATTAGAGTATAACAACAACACTCATTCAAATTTTATATTTAAAGCTTGGGAATCTAAAAACGACTTCATTAACATTGATGAAAAAGTAATTAGTAGAACTAATAAAATAGAATCAGTAATTAACAATAGGCCACTATTTACTGCATTACTGACCGGTGTAGTTGCTGCAAATATAGCACTTCCTTTATTGCTGTACGCGGAAGGCGGTGTTAATAACGTACAAAAATTTTACCAAAACCATTTGACTAATAACATAGGCTTATCATTGCTTATAGGCTCAGGTGTACTTGCATTATTAGTTGTATGTTTTGGCGTGCATTATTATAACAAAACAAATTGCAGGTGTACTTGCATTATTAGTTGTATGTTTTGGCGTGCATTATTATAACAAAACAAATTGCACTAACCTTATATATTCTCAGGAAAAGACTAACACTGAAAGCGTTAACAAGAAATTCATTGAAGAAATAAAACAAGAAAGAACAGAGGTTCTTGGAGAAAACCACAGTAAAGATGCTAAACGCAGCAGCTTAACGCTTGAGCAAGTTGTAGTCCAATCTCATAATTGTAAGGATGTTGTTTATAGTGTCGGTTAATAAAATGCATGATATAGCTAGTGCAACCCTACGTCATACCGCCGCAGAATAATTAACCGTCATACCGCCGCGGTATCTCAGCCGCTAACAAGAGATCCCGCTAACACGTAGCGGGATGACGAATATACCGCCGCGGTATCTCTTAGCCGCTAACAAGTAGCGGGATACTTAACCATCGTCTACACCGTCATACCGCCGCGGTATCTCAGCCGCTAACAAGAGATCCCGCTAACACGTAGCGGGATGACGAATATACCGTCGCGGTATCTCTTAGCCGCTAACAAGTAGCGCGATACTTAACCGTCATACCGCGATTCATTCGCGGTATCTCGCTAACACGTAGCGGGATGACAGCAGTCCTACATCATATCGTCACGGTATCTCTTGGCCGCTAACAAGCAGCGGGATGACGGTTGTCGTTTAGCTACAAACGTTAAGAAATTTACTAAACGAAAAAAAAGGCAAAAGAAGCCCTAGTCATTGTCTATTTTCAGTATTGGCGTTTTTTAAGCCTTAAACACTGCAATTTAGCTACTTTTAAATGCAACTAACCTTAGTTTAAATGTTTAAGAAATTTACTAAGCAGAAAAAAAGGCAAAGGAAACCCCGTGGTAATTAGTGTTCACTCCCTAATCCTGCAAATTGGCGTACTATACTGTCTTAAACGACTTATAAGCGCGTTTCAGCTTATATAGCTAAAAACCTAGAAATATTGTGAAGACATAAGGTGCACATAGTGCAAAAAATTAAAAATAAGACGCCAACTACGTTGTTTTCTTGCTGTTTAATCTGCACAGATGAAGATAACTGAATACCTTCAGTTTCATGATAAGGGGGCTGGCGAAGGGTGTCAAGTAAGTTTTTCTTTTCCGTGAATTCCCTTTGAAGTCGAGTATTGAAAATTTACTGGAGAGTTGTGGATTACTTTGTATATGTCATAACAAGCCATGGCACTCTCGGCAAAACCACTTAGTATCAACTTTAGTTTGCCTGGATAAGTAGCTATATCTCCGATTGCATATATTCTATCTCTACTGGTTCTAAGTGTAGCTGGGTCGACAATTATGCGGCCATGTTCTAACTCTATACCCCAACTGTTTATTGGACCAAGATTCATTGACAATCCAAAAAATGGCAGCAAAGAATCAGCGGATATTTCTTTTTCTTCCTTAGAGGCAATGTTTTTTACTATCACTGCGCTCAACTGCCCATTACCTCCTGCTATTCGTGTAATTGATATGGCACTACCAGTTCTATCGTTCCATCATTTTCAAGTGATTCTAATTTATTTCTAGTTTCAGGAGTGCAGCGAAATTCCTTTCTTCTATGTATCACATAAATTTTCTTTGCAACTTTAGAAAGTTCTACAGTCCAATCAGCTGCAGAATCACCAAATAAGCTCTAAAAATCAGCTAACATCGCGGGATGCTGTGCGGACGGAATGGGATTCGAACCCATGGTACGCTCATCACGTACGTCAGTTTTCAAGACTGGTGCCTTAAACCGCTCGGCCATCCGTCCATTTCTTTTCTATCACAACATTTGATTTTAAGCAATCTATAAAAGTTTTACTTGCCCACGCAAAAGTTGCTAAACACACTACTCAATATTTCCTCAACATTAATAATTCCAATCACCGCACCAAGTTCAAATGCAGCAAGCCTCAAATCTTCAGATATGAACTCAATTGGATTATCGATATTAAAACGTTGTAAATGTTTCAGTGCTTTCTGCATGTGACTCCTTTGCCGAGTAATCACAGGAGTGTCTCTATCATGCCCAAATTTTTCCTCTGCCTTCTTTTTTATGAGAGAGATCAACTTGTTTGTACCTATTCCCTTTAAAATAGAAATAGGTAGAAAATCTACATCGCCAATCAGTATATTTCTGTCATTAATTGCATCGTCAGCTTTGCTCAATACATAAATAGTATCGCTATTTACAACGTTGCAATTGATATTATAACGTTGTTCAAAAGGAAATAGTTCTATTCTTAGATCAGCTTCAAAAGACCTCTTTTTTGCTCGACTTATGCCTTCTGATTCTATCTGGTCTGAACTCTCACGAATTCCAGCAGTATCAGAGAGAATGATTGGGTATCCGCCAATGTCAATATGAGCTTCAAGCACGTCTCTTGTTGTGCCTGCATATTCAGAAACAATAGCAATATCACGTTTGGCTAAGAAATTAAATAGAGTTGATTTACCGACATTTGGTTCACCAGTTATTACAATATGTAAACCCTCACGCAACCTTTCGCCCCGTCTATTATCATTTAAATGCCCTTGTATCAACTGCACGAGAGATTGCACTTCATTATTAATTTTTTTCAATTCACTTTTTTCTGCCCAAATGTCCTCTGGAAAGTCTATATATGCTTCGATTTTGGATTGCATCGTTATTAATCTTTGCCTCCTAATTGCTGTATAGTCTCTCCAATTCTCCCGATATCTGCTTAATCGCTTGTTTAGCTTGCATTTTCGTCTCAGCATCAATTAAGTCTGCAATCCCTTCTATTTGCGTTAAGTCAAATTTACTATTTAGAAAAGCCCTAAGTGAGAAGTCTCCAGGCTTGGCCATAACGAAAATTTTTGATAATTCCTCCAAGATGATTTTTATGACTGCCTTGCTTCCATACACTTGTAACTCTATAACGTTCTCGCCAGTGAAACTGTTTGGAGCAGGGAAATAGATGATTATTCCATTATCTATCAATTGATTGGAATCATCATATAGATCAACTAAAGTAGCAAATCTTGGTTTAATTTCTTTCTTAATATGAAAATGATTTAAAGCTTTAAGCGCGTAGTTGCCTGAAATTCTGATTACTGCAACTCCTGACTTACCCAATACGGTCGATAAAGCGAAAATAGTTTCATTTGTGTTTGTCATTATTTATATAAACTACTTAGCAATATTACACTTAAGAAACCAAAATACCTAATTTGAAAATATTCAAAATTTTTATCTATCTTGCTAGTTTATAGTAATATCATATCAATAAATACATTATATAAAAAACTGCAAAGGTCACTCAGGTGAAAATATTTATTTTAAAAACTGATAATATGATTTATAATTATCAACATAGGTTTTAAATATTTTATGCTCAAGAAATTAGCTTGGTATTGGTCTTTTGTAGAGTTAATTAAAGGGTTTGTTATTACATTAAAATATATGTTTAAGCCAAAGGTTACTTTGAGGTGTCCTATGGAGAAGGGCCCTTTAAGTCCAAGGTTTCGTGGTGAGCATGCGTTGCGTAGGTATCCAAACGGTGAAGAACGATGCATAGCTTGTAAATTATGCGAAGTTATCTGCCCTGCTCAAGCAATAGTTATTGAAGCAGAGGAAAGAGAAGACGGTAGTCGTCGCACCACGCGCTATGATATTGATATGACAAAATGCATATACTGCGGACTTTGCCAAGAGGCATGTCCAGTTGATACAATTGTGGAGGGTCCTAACTTTGAATTTGCTACTGAAACAAGAGAGGAGCTAATGTACAATAAAGAAAAGTTATTGCGTAATGGTGAAGTTTGGGAAGACGCAATTGCACTCAGGTTAAAAAAGAATAGACCGTACTACTGATGTTAAAAATTTATAGCTTTCAAATCATTCCTCTGTTACCCAGGTGCTGTTTTTCTGTCATTTCAGTGTTCCTTTTTTTGTCATCCCAGTGGGTGACACTGGGATCCAGGTATAAAAATATTTATAAATTGTGCAATGGACAACAGATTTTAGGAGCATACGTTAAACTAATTTCCATTATAAAAATAAGATGGATCCCAGTGTCACGCACTGGGATGACAAAGAGACGGTTAGACAAAAGGGTCGATAAATGATTAAAATTACTTTTCCAGCTGAAAAAAGAATAGAAGAATATGACGATAAAGTCACTGGCTTTGATATATTACAACTGGATGCTTTGAAAGAAGCAGTTGCATTGAAAGTAAACGGTGAGTTGTATGATCTCTCACGTGAAATTGAATCTGATACAGAGATAGAGGTGATACAACTGAGTGACGAAGTGGGTTTGGACATAATAAGGCACGATGCTGCTCATATAATGGCGCAGGCAGTGAAAGAGCTATTTCCTAATACTCAGATTACTATTGGCCCAACAATTCAGGACGGTTTTTACTATGATTTTGCTACAGATCGTACCTTCACTACGGATGATCTTGCTGCAATAGAAAAGAAAATTAAAGAGATTGTAAAAAGTAATCACAGATTTGTTCGAGAGGTTTGGACTCGCAAGCAGTCAGTTGATTTCTTTAGTGGTATAGGCGAAAAATATAAGGTTGAAATTATATCCTCTATACCAGAGAGTGAAAACCTAACTGCTTATAGACAAGGCGATTTTGTTGACTTATGCCGCGGTCCACATTCTCCTTCAACTGGCAGAGTCAAAGCGTTTAAGCTTATGAAAGTTGCAGGAGCATACTGGCGTGGTGATTCTAAGGGTCCAATGTTACAGCGAATATATGGCATCGCATGGAGAAATAAGGATGAATTAAACGCTTACCTTGAGCGTCTCAAAGAAGCAGAAAAACGTGATCACCGCAAAATTGCTAAGGATATGGATTTATATCACATCGAAGAGGAAGCTGTCGGGCAGGTTTTTTGGAATGATCAAGGATATACTCTATATAATGTTCTTGAGTCTTATATAAGAAATAAATTGATAAATAATGGCTATTTTGAAGTAAAAACTACTATTTGGTAAGTAAAGAACTGTGGGAAAAGTCGGGACATTGGGATAAATTTCGTGAATATATGTTCATTGTTGATGAATCTGAAAGCAAAAAGCTAGCAATAAAACCTATGAATTGTCCTTGTCATGTGCAGATATTTAATTATCACACGAGAAGCTATCGTGATCGACCAATACGTATGGCAGAGTTTGGTACATGCCATAGGAATGAAAGCTCAGGCTCATTGCACGGACTGATGCGAGTGCGTGGTTTTACGCAAGACGATGCACACATTTTTTGTATGAAAGAACAAGTAAATTCTGAAACTGTAAAGTTTTGTGACCTTTTAAAAGAAGTATATTCAGAGCTTGGATTCAATGAAATTTCTGTGAAATTTTCAGACCGTCCAGATATTAGAGCCGGTAATGATGAAGTGTGGGATAGAGCTGAAAAAGCGCTGCTTGAAGCCGTTAAAGAAGCGGACTGAGCCCTGGTGAAGGTGCATTTTATGGTCCAAAGTTAGAGTTCGTTTTGAAAGACGCAATAGGCAGAAATTGGCAATGTGGAACATTACAAGTTGATTTCATTTTACCAGAACGTCTGGGAGCTTTTTATATAGGGGCAGATGGGCACAAGCATCACCCTGTCATGTTACATAGGGCAATTCTTGGGACTTTTGAGCGTTTTATCGGAATTTTGATAGAAAATTATGCAGGAAAATTTCCAGTTTGGCTTGCTCCAACGCAACTTGCTATTCTGACCATTACAAATGAAGCTGACGGTTACGCCACAGAAATTAGCAATATTTTAAAAGAACAAGGTGTGAGAGTCAAGACTGATTTGACCAATGAAAAAATTAGTTATAAGATACGTTTGCATAGTTCAAACAAGGTTCCTATATTATGGATTATAGGCAAAAATGAAGTTACAAGTAAAACTGTGTCAGTGAGAAATTTAGGATCAGAAAAACAGGAGTCTTTTTCTTTGGAAAAGGCTACTGAATCGCTGTTAAAAAGTGTTAATTTGAATTAAGGGAGTTAAAGTTTGCAAATAAAAAAGAACAATAAAAATAGAATTAATGAACTCATCACAGCTAAGGAGGTACGCTTAGTTGATCACAGTGGTGAAATGGTCGGAATTGTGCCAATAGAACAAGTTTTGGCATCTGCTCAGAATGTCGGTTTAGACTTGGTGGAAATTGCACCTGATTCAACTCCTCCAGTATGTAAAGTTCTGGATTATGAACAATGGATTTTCTTGTGCATGGACATAAAATTAAAGTTACAATGAGATTAAGAGGGAGAGAGCTTATAAACACTGAAGTTGGACTGGAAAAATTAGAACGGCTAATTAGAGACACTGAAGATATTGCAAAGGTAGTGTGGTGCTAACGAATGTATTTAATTAGCTACACACATGCATTAACAAAACTCGATAAATTAATGCTAAGATATTGAAATTTTATTTACTAAATTTAAGTAATATTCACAAAAAATATTTTTAACCGCGGAGGTCGTGAGTTATGCGTCTGATCCCGGAGCGAATATTTCAACGATTAATTCCAAAAACTTGGAATAAAGTTCCAAAAGCTTTGCCAAAGCAAAGCGCCGAGTAAGTATTTTAATACGGCGTACGCGGACACCACTAATACGCTTGCAACGATCACGTATCGCAACATAATTGCTTCATAATAAAGCGCTGCGGCGAAGCTTATTTATATACCTCTAATTTGTTGCCAGCGCCGGCAGCGAGCGGGCGGCGGCATTTTGCAACGTCAACAGTTCTGTTGGTTAGCTACTCCAACGGGCACTGCTACGTAAACAAATTCACACGCTGAGTCGAATCGTATCGACTTTCGCTACATTGTTGAGTTAATGTACCGATTGGAATTTTGAGAATCCGGTGCGGCGACGAGTCGGCGCGTAAGACGACCACCGGGATCGGATCGCACTTACAAAGTTTCAATTCTTATAAATTAATACAATGACCCAATCGAATAATTGGGACGCCACAATACTCCCCCCCTAGTGTCGCAGACACGATGACCTAAATCTTGTCGGTGTCTTCACAAGTCTACCGCTTCTGGTAAACCGCTGGTTCGTCGGAGGTGGTTTGATCGTTGGAACGGAGGGCTGCGGCTCGACGGACGCCTTTCCGGTTGGTTGAGTTACGTGCTCTTCGTTCCGAGGTACTACGGTGGCCAGGAAGGCTGCTTTTAATCGATCAATAGATATGTTTACCTGCTTTCGCTCTGTCAAAACGGTGAAATACTTGTCGAATCTCTTTAAGACCTTGTACGGACCTTCATAGCATGGTTGAAATGGCCGTTGAACCTTGTCAATCCGGACGAAAACGTGAGTGCATTCTTTCAGCTCTTTTTGCACGAAAACCTTGGACGTGGTGTGGTGATTCGTCTGTGTTGGGGAAATCTTGGCCATACGGCGACGAAGCTCTTTGACGAAATCTGCTTCCCAGACGCTTGCCGATGATGGAACGAAAAATTCTCCGGGCAGTTTTAGCGATGATCCAAAAACTAACTCTGCTGGAGTTGCTCCGATGTCTTCTTTAAAAGTCGCGCGTAAACCCATAAGCACCAGTGGTAGGTACTCACTCCATTCCTCTTCTTCGTAACAGCGAATAGCTGCTTTCAACGTACGGTGCCATCGTTCAATGATTCCATTCGCTTGCGGGTGATAAGGTGTCGTTTTAAAGTGTTGCATCCCCAATATCTCGTTGACTTGTTTGAAGATGTCTGACTCGAACTGACGACCTAAGTCCGTTGTAATTTTAAATGGGATTCCAAATCTCGATATCCATTCTGCTATTAACTTTCTCGCTACTGTTTCTGCCGTCATCTCCTCTAACGGAATAGCCTCGGGCCAACGCGTAAACCGGTCAATAATTGTGAGGCAGTATCTGAATCCTTTAGACGGAGGCAGAGGACCAATAAGATCGATATTTATATGTTCGAATCGTGCATTTGGTCTGATGTACCAGGACGTCGGCGTCTTATTATGCTTGTGGATTTTACATTTTTGACAGGGAACGCAGTGTTTAACGAATTCCCTGATGTCCTTTCGCATATTAGGCCACACAAAACGCTCATGTATCAGCTTATACGTTGCGCGAGATCCAGGGTGAGATAAATTATGAAGTTTGTCAATAACATCCTTCACGAGGTTCGCCGGAATGATGGGTCGAATGCGATTGAAGGCTGTGTCACACCAAATCGGCTGGTCGTGCCCTGGAAGATTAATTACTTTAAGCTTTAACGCCGTCTCACCAGGTTTGGCTGCAATCAGCTTTTGCACGCCCTCATCACTCTGTTGTGCTCGCGCGAGTGTGCCTGTGTCGATTTGCTGCGTTGTTACATTGACTTTATTTATTCGTGACAGGGCATCAGCCGTCTGATTGGATATACCGGGCACGTGTTGGATATCCGTGGAGAACTGACCGACATAATCGAGTTGACGTGCCTGCCGTGGGGAAGCTTTGTCGCTGTTTTGCCGAAAAGCAAAAGTTAATGGCTTGTGGTCAGTGTAAATCGTGAACACTCGACCTTCCAGCATGTGTTTGAAATGTTTGATAGCCAAATATATAGCCAGAAGCTCGCGATCGTACGTACTATACTTCTTCTGGGCTGCGTTTAATTTGGTCGAGAAAAAACCTAAGGGTTGGGAATGTTTGTCTACGATTTGATGAAGCACAGCTCCTATAGCGAAATCGGAAGCGTCTACACTTAATGTCAAAGGAGCATCTATCGCAGGGTGTGCTAACAGAGCCGTATTAGCTAAATTTCCCTTACTTGCTTGGAAAGCTTCCTCGGAAGCGGTGTCCCAACGAATTGGCGTGGTATCATTTTTCTTATTCCCCTGTATCAAACCATGTAAGAGCCTGTGATTCTCGGCCGCATGGGGAAGGAATCTTCTGTAGAAATTTAGCATTCCCAAAAACCTCTTGAGTTCGCGCACTGTACTCGGTCTGGGGTAATCGACAATAGCTTGAACTTTATCCTCACTCGGACGGATTCCCTCCTTGCTAATAACGTGTCCGAGGAATTTTACCTCTTCTTTACCTAAAACACATTTATCGGAATTTATGGATAAACCGTGATCTCGTAGGCGCTGGAATATTGTACGCAAATGTCGCTCGTGTTCATCAGGGTTACTAGATGCGACGCAGATATCGTCAATATATACGAAAGCGAACGCCGACTCAGCTGCAAGCACGTTGTTGATGTGGCGTTGAAATGTCTGCGCCGCGTTGCGCAGGCCGAACGTCATATACTTGAATTCGAATAAGCCGAAGGGGGTGGTAATGGCCGTCTTTGGAATGTCGCACGGCTCCACCGGTATTTGATGATACGCCCTTTGTAGGTCTATTGTTGAAAAAATCGTCTTCTGATGCAAGATATGTGTAAAATCCTGTATGTGCGGAATTGGATATCGATCTGGCACCGTCCTTTCGTTAAGTGCTCGATAGTCGCCGCAAGGACGCCACGTGCCGTCTTTTTTTCTCACCATATGCAGCGGGCTGGCCCAGTTGCTTTTTGACGGCCGACAAATGCCTTTGGACATTAAAAACCTAAACTCATCTCGTGCGGATTCAAGCTTATCCGCCGGTAGTCGGCGAGGTCGAGCAGATACGGGAGGTCCGTTCGTAACGATATGATGAGTAACGGAAGTCGACTTTTGTTTACTTGCCAAGTTTAAATCGAATAGGTTTTTGAACTCTTTTAACAAACCTGCGAATCTGCTATGCGCCGCTTGTGTTTCAATCGTCGGTTTTGGATCTCGTACGATGATACAGTTAACACTGTCTCGTGTCGCTTGGTCGATTAATCTTTCGTTCCGCATATCAATTAAAAGTTTATAGTGCTTGATAAAATCGGCACCGAGGAGCGGTTCTTTCACTTTGGCGATGAGGAATTTCCATCGATATTTTCTTTTACCGTTGAAGTTTAAGGTTATTTCCCTAGATCCGTAGTTTGGGATCAACGTACCGTTGGCTGCGTAAAGAGTGGAGCTGTTTGATGGGTTAAAAACTTCATTTCCTCTAGGAGGAATCACGGATACATCTGCGCCTGTATCTACCAGGAATTTTTGATTTGACGCTGCATCCGCGACGTATAAACGGCAAACCCTATCGCTTTCGGGTGTGCCGTCGGTAACCTGGCGCTTTACTGGTTTTTTTTACCCTCGCGGTTCGGAAAAACAGGCGCTGCATGCGGCATTTGGCGCCTCGGGTACACGCGCCAAGAGCATGGCGGTCGACAATTTCTTGCCTGCGGGCCGAACTTCTTGTGGAACCAACATAAAGTTGATTCGTGATCGCTGCTACCCCTCGGTAAACCTTCGTCAGTCTGTCGCTGACTCTGATGAGCTGCCCTGAAGGAGGTTGCATGTTCGCGCGGGCGGTCTCGTGGCGCGGCTTGCAAAGCTGACCGTTGTCCGCTATCTGAGGGACGATTTTGTCTGCGGTAATTGTCGAACACGTCCTCCAGACGATTAAGGCGGCGCTCTAAAATTCCCTCACGAGACACGATAGCCGAACCCGGTCCCTCGGTGACCACGCTGGCCACGGCACCTGTGGCTTCTACAATTTTATCTGCCAGGCTCGCTTTCATCTTGAGCTCGCCCTGCGACACTTGAATAATGGCACGTACATTTATGTAATTCGGATAATGCATGCTTCGTGTTCCTTTGGCGAAGAGTCCTTTTGGTGCGAACCATCATTAAAATTGGAGCTACAAAATTGTGTCTTATGTAAGGCACAATAGTATATACTTTCTAGGAGTGTTTGTTTTTGAGTAATGTATTAAATTTGAAAAAAACTACAGGAGAAGTGTCCTTTTCGTCGGGTGGGTAGACGGTTCTGCCAGAGATTACCCAACATTTGCTCCGAGATGTTGTCTCCCGCTAACCTTCTCATTTCCTCTAGCAATTGAGATGGTCGCCTGTCGCCGAGGTCTATGTCGGAAAGCAGCTGACGGATTTTCTGCTGCTCTGATGCTCCGAACACATCCAACATCTTGCGTTTCAACGTTTCGTATTTTTCCGCAGCGGGCGGACTCGTCACCGCATCATACACTTGTTCTAAGACGCGCGATTCGATTGATGCCACTACTAAATTGAATTTCACGTTATCCGATGAGATGCGATTTAACGCACCTCGATTTGCGCGAACCACACGTCTGGATTGCTATTCCAGAACGGCGGTAACTTTATTGCGACGCGATTTAGGGCGTCGTCAGGCGTGGACAGCGCGCTGGGCGTGTTATTGGCTACCGGTGGAGTAACCTCGCTTGCCGATGTACCCGGTTGCTCTCCCGTGGCTTTAATTTGAGGCTCGGAGTCCGGCATCTTCACGTTTTTCTAGCTTAATGTGAGCAGATAATACACGACGTACGAAATATACAACAGTAGGATGATCGTTATCGCTACCGCGAAAGTCTCGCACTTGTAACACATGCACTTTTTCTAATGTCGGGGTCACCAATTGTGGTGCTAACGAATGTATTTAATTAGCTACACACATGCATTAATAAAACTCGATAAATTAATGCTAAGATATTGAAATTTTATTTACTAAATTTAAGTAATATTCACATAAAAATATTTTTAACCGCGGAGGTCGTGAGTTATGCGTCTGATCCCGGAGCGAATATTTCAACGATTAATTCCAAAAACTTGGAATAAAGTTCCAAAAGCTTTGCCAAAGCAAAGCGCCGAGTAAGTATTTTAATACGGCGTACGCGGACACCACTAATACGCTTGCAACGATCACGTATCGCAACATAATTGCTTCATAATAAAGCGCTGCGGCGAAGCTTATTTATATACCTCTAATTTGTTGCCAGCGCCGGCAGCGAGCGGGCGGCGGCATTTTGCAACGTCAACAGTTCTGTTGGTTAGTTACTCCAACGGGCACTGCTACGTAAACAAATTCACACGCTGAGTCGAATCGTATCGACTTTCGCTACATTGTTGAGTTAATGTACCGATTGGAATTTTGAGAATCCGGTGCGGCGACGAGTCGGCGCGTAAGACGACCACCGGGATCGGATCGCACTTACAAAGTTTCAATTCTTATAAATTAATACAATGACCCAATCGAATAATTGGGACGCCACAGTAGAATTAGCACCTAAAAGAGAAGGAAATCAATATTTTTTAACTTTGCTTGCTAAGTAGCAAAACGGCTTAAGAAGTATAAGTAGAGTTAAATTATCACTTCATTTTTAGAGGAAACTATAGCTACTATTTTCGCATCACTTACTTCATTGAACTCATAACCAACAAATTTTGTTTTGCCAAATTTATTGATCAAATCAAACCATACTTGCTCAACAGATTTTTCACCAGATCCAGCCCATTTAGCACGTGCTCTCTCTTTTTGTTCTCCCATTGCATTATCAAAACCCTTCTGGTCAAAATTTATTTTTTTCCCTTTTAAAACATCAAGTGTAATATCCAAAGGAAACCCATAGGTGTCATATAGCTTAAATGCTGATTCTCCAGGTAAAGTATCGCCCGATTTTAAATCTGTAGTGAATTTCTCCAGAAGATTGATACCTTTCATCAAAGTGTCTTTAAAGTTTTCTTCCTCTAATTTTAACGTCGTTTCTATTAAGCTTTTGGCTCTGACTAATTCAAGATAAACATCTCCCATATAAGCCGAACTCGTGCTATCTATCAGCGCCGGAAAAATGCGATGGAGTAGAGAATCATTATATCCAAGCAGGTGGATATAACGCGTGGCTCTCCTAATTAATCTGCGTAATACGTAATTCCTGCCCTCATTTCCAGGAAGATCAGTACTCTTGAGATTTATTGATCAGAGCAGAAAATAGATCAATATCATAGTTATCATGGACATTTTGCATTACAGTAGCTATTCTATCAAGACCCATTCCAGTATCGATGCATTTTTTTGGCAATTTGTGTAAATTACCTTCTTCATCTTTGTTAAACTCCATGAATACCAGATTCCAGATTTCAGCAATTCTGTCGTCGTCTTGTAAATTAGGACTCCCATGATCATAAAAAATTTCAGAACATGGACCGCATGGACCAGTGGTTCCCATACTCTAAAAGTTATCGTCCGTTGCAATTCTTATGATTTTATCACTTGAAAAGCCACTTATCTTACGCCAAATCTCGTACGCCTCATCATCAGTATGGTAGACGGTTATGGATAGTCTGTTTTTATCAAGAGATAACTCTTTAGTGATAAATTCCCACGCAAATTCTATCGCAGTTTCCTTAAAGTAATCACCGAAGCTAAAATTTCCGAGCATTTCAAAAAATGTGTGATGCCTAGTTGTATAGCCAACATTTTCCAGATCATTGTGTTTACCGCTTGCTCTTAGGCACTTTTGACTTGAGACAGCACGTTTCATTTCAGTTTTTTGAGCACCAGTAAAAATATTTTTAAACTGCACCATACCTGCATTTGTGAACATGAGCGTTGGGTCATGTTCTGGAATCAAAGGAGAAGAAGAAACCTGCTCGTGGTCATTATTTACAAAAAATTTTATAAATCTTTCTCTGATTTCGTTTAGCTTCATCGTTTTTATTGAGGTTATCTATAAATAATAAGTTGTAATGGAAATAAAATCAATACCACTCTCTAGATCTCAGAACTTCTAGTGACATGCACCTTGTGGTAAGAAAAAATCAATATATTCACGATAAATTTACCTCATATCTGTGTTTTATATGTGGAAATTGGAATGGAAATTTATGTAGGCAAAGAAAAAAGAATAGCAAATGTGGTGACTCAACACTGGAGTGACATAAAAGGACCAGACAGAGATTGGCCAGAAAGGCATGAAATAGACACTGCAGAAATAATGGAGTCATGGCAGCATTGTTTTATCATTGAAGTCAAAGATCAAGGTTATATTTGTGAAAATGCAGGAGAAAAGGCCGTTGAATTCTATGGTTTTGAAAACAAGACGCGCATTGATAATAAGTATGCAATTGATGCACCATTTCTGCGACTATATAAAATAGATGCAGTCATTGATAAACTTGATACTGCAATAGAGAGTAAATGCCCAATCAATGAAGAGAGAATCAATGAAGAGAAGAAAGTGAAAGTGTTAAAATGAGGCAAGTATTGTTGCCACTTGGGAATAAAGAAGGTATAACACACATATTGGGCGTAATTACTTTTAAACTCCTTTAATATACAATTTTAATTTGATTCTTTAATAAAATTATTTATACTAATGCTTAATTACTATTAAAGAACTCAATAGTAGTGCTTGTAAATTTATTTGGAATATGAAGAAAATAAAATTAAAAACCAAATCTTCTGTGAAAAAGCGCTTTCACCTTACAGCTAAGGGTAAAGTTATTTCTACTCAGTCAGGCAAAAGGCATGGCATGGTAAAGAGAAGTAAATCTAATATTCGTAATCAGCGCGGGACAACCATTCTTGGTAAATCTGACTCGCGTATAGTTAAGCTTTATATGCATTATGATATTTAACAAAATGGAGGTAAAATAAAATGGCTCGGGTAAAACGTGGAGTCACTACTCACGCTCGTCATAAAAAAATATTGAAACTGGCAAAGGGTTATAGATGACGTGCAAAAAGCTGTTATAGAATTACATTACAAAGAGTTGAAAAAGCATTGCAATATGCTTACAGAGACAGAAGAACCCGTGATTTCCGTAGCTTATGGATAATACGTATTAATGCAGCAGCAAGAGAGCATGGGCTTACTTATGGTAGGTTTATGCATGGTCTTACACTTGCCGGCATTGATTTAAATAGAAAAATTCTTGCTGAGATGGCCGTTAATTATAAGGATGATTTTGCCAAATTAGTAGAAGCTGTAAGTGGTAAATTAGCGGAGAATTCTTAAAGCAAAAACACTTGAAAGCGTGAGAATTATTTTCATGGTTTCACCGGAATTCGCTGTTAGTACGCTAAACTTACTATTGAAATCACAGAATGAAATAGTAGCAGTACACACCAAGGCTCCAAAACCTTCAGGACGTGGACAGAAGCCAACGAAATCTCCAGTACATGTTATCGCTGAAGAAAGTAACATAGAGGTATGTACTCCTATCTCTCTAAAGTTTTTGGCAGAGCAAGAAAAATTTAGAAATTTCAAACCAGACGTTGCAGTTGTTGCTGCGTATGGATTGATACTTCCAAGAAAAATTTTGAATATTCCTAAATATGGTTGTATTAATATTCACCCTTCATTACTACCAAGGTGGCGTGGTGCAGCTCCGATACAGCACACAATTTTAGCAGGATATCAAGAAACCGGGGTTAGCATTATGCAATTGGATGAAGGATTAGATTCCGCCCCTATTTTAAAACAGGAAAAATTTCTTATCGAAAAGAACGATAACTACAAGACATTGCATGATAAATTGTCTGAATTAGGCAGTGATTTACTGCTGAAAGTGCTAAACGAAATTGAAAAACAGGTTCCCTTAAAACAGAACGATAATGATGCATGTTACGCTGACAAAGTGGAAGACTATAAAATTTATGCAAGTGATGCTTGTGAGGTTGCTTATAGAAAGGTTAAAGCGTTTTACCCAAAAGCGTTTATCAAGATAGAGAATAAACGTATCAGGATACTTGATGCTGACTTTGAAGCTCTCGCTTCAGAACAAGGTAAGATTGTTAACGATAATATGCACATAAGTTTAAAAGGTGGCACTTTAATTCCTAAAGTTGTACAAATGGAAGGGAGAAATCCTTGCAGTATTGAAGATTTTATTCGTGGCTTGAAATCAAGCATGGTAAAAAAATTTATAGAATAGACTGCTTTAAATTAATGTAGAAATGTAATATCCTTTTCTTAGATATAATCTTAAAAAACTTTCCGTACAAAAATGAAAATAAAAAGAGCTTTAATATCAGTATACGACAAAACGAATTTAATTGATCTTGCATTGTTTTTAATGCAGCAACAAATAGAAATTCTCTCAACGGAAAATACTTATAAAGCACTATCTGATGCCGGAATAAAAACACAAGAGGTCTCAGATTACACACAATTTCCAGAGATACTGGGTGGTAGAGTAAAAATTTTACACCCTAAAATTCATGGAGGAATACTTTGCAATAGAGAAAAGCACAAAACGGAAATGCAAAATCTAGGTGTTGAGCCAATAGACCTGCTTATAACTAACCTATACCCATTTTGGGAGACAGTAAGTAGCGGCTCAAATGAAGATCAAATTATAGAACAAATTGATATCGGCGGAGTGGCGTTAATTAGAGCTGCAGCAAAAAACTTTTGTTTTACTTCAGTTATTTCTAGCATTCAAGACTATGAAGCACTAAAAGCTGAGATGATAAAAAATAACAATGAAACAACATTGGAATATAGAAAACATTTAGCAACCAAAGCATTTGCTCTCACTGCACACTATGATTCTAATATTCACAGTTGGTTTTTATCCCAGAGTAAAAATAATGAGTTGCCAGAGTTTTTTGCACTATATGGACATAAAGTACAAGAACTCAGGTATGGTGAAAATCCCCATCAAAAAGCTGCATTTTATAGTAATCAATTTACCAAATATCCGCTAGAAAAAATACATGGGAAAGAGTTGAGTTATAATAATATAGTAGATATAGAGTCCGCACTTAACATAATTTCTGAGTTTAAAGAGCCTGCAGCAGTGATAATAAAGCACAATAACCCATGTGGCACTGCTGTTAGTGATAATGCTTTGGGGGCATATGAAAAGGCCCTATCGTGTGATGAAGTAAGCAGTTTTGGTGGTATAGTAGCTTTAAATCGGGAGATAGATTTAAAGCTAGCAGAAAAATTAAACGAGATATTTTTGGAAGTAGTGATAGCACCTTCAGTCAGCAATGAAGCACTAAAAATTTTGCAAAGAAAGAAAAATTTAAGAGTGACTATTCATAAATCTTTGCAACAAAATGTGAAATACCAAACTAAAAATGTTGTTGGTGGGTTTTTGGTGCAAGAAAATAATGACCACACAATAAAAGCAGAACAAGTAACAGAATGCACTACAACAGAAAAAGAAAAGGAAGATCTTATTTTTGCCTGGAAAATATGTAAACATGTGAAATCCAACCCAATAGTTATAGCAAAAGATGGTTGTGCTATTGGCATCGGTGCAGGGCAAACAAGCAGAATAGATAGTGTGAACATTGCAGTAAAAAAAGCAGGTGAAAAATGTAAAGGTGCAGTGCTTGCTTCAGATGCATTTTTTTTCCATTCCCGGATAGCATAGTAGAAAGTGCAAAACATGGAATTACAGCTACAATTCAGCCTGGTGGCTCGCTGAAAGATCAAGATGTGATAAAAGCTGCAAATGAAAATAAAATTGCTATGTTTTTCACTGGTGTTCGCAGTTTTTTCCATTAGGCTTTGTGTCTTATGGCTAGAGATTTTTCCATATCATACCACCATAACTGTACGAACGTTGTGATTTGAGTCCACAAGGTAGGATGTCATTCAAGTAGCCTCCTTCCCCTGTCATCCCAGTGCCCTGACTACTTGGATCCAGATTGGACACTGAGCTGGTGAGTATAAAAGTATAGCTTCTACGTCATACAGTGATTTATTCACGGTATCTCACATAGATCCCGCTAACAAGTAGCGGGATGACGAATCTTCAAATCGTCAAGGTATCATCCGAGTAGCTTGACTACTTGGATCCAGATTGGACACTGAGCTGTTGAGTATAAAAGTATAGCGGGATGACGGTTGTCAGGCTAGCTGTCATCCCAGTGCTCCTTTTTTTGTCATCCGAGTAGCCCCTTTTTTGTCATCCCAGTGCTTGACACTGGGATGACACCCTACTTAACCATCATACTGCCGCGGTATCTCTTAGCCGCTAACACATAGCGGAATGACGAAGTTATCGTCATTCCACCGCGAACCGTCATACCGCGATTCATTCGCGGTATCTCATCCGCTAACAAGAGATCCCGCTAACACGTAGCGGGATGACGGTTGTCGTTTAGCTACAAACGTTAAGAAATTTACCAAACGAAAAAAAGGCAAAAGAAGCCCCGAGTAGCGAGTTTTGACT
Source organism: Thecophora atra (assembly GCA_937620795.1). NCBI lineage: Eukaryota > Metazoa > Arthropoda > Insecta > Diptera > Conopidae > Thecophora > Thecophora atra. Next base: position 5,578,566 of record CALMKQ010000008.1, on the reverse strand, counting down.
CTATATTACTGTAAGTGGCGCTGTAATAATGTGCTAACGCTTAAAATAAGCGCGATTTGGCTGAATGTAGAAAAAATAAAAAAGACATGCAGCCGCTATAATTTTATGTAATCCGCCAATAAATACCCTGAGTTTTTCACTGAATTTTGTCATTGAGCCTGCAGGTCAAAAACAAATTTTGAGCCATAAATACCCTTATTCTCATAATAAGGGGCTGGCGGAGTTTGTCAAGAAATTTTCTTATTTCATTTAAATTGCTTGTAACCTTCTTATACACTCGTCTTTTCCAAGAATCACCATGATATCGATGATTCCAGGTGCATCCATTACTCCAGTTATAGGGGCACGTAATGAGTGCTATACAGTGCTTATTTTCATACCATGTGATTTTGCACATTCCTTGTTCTGAGAAGATAAAAAACCCTTATTCCAATTTTCATCACCGATCTTTGACAGAAATGATGCGAGTAACTTAATTATATTGAGGTTAGATTTGACAATTTGACAAGCTTCTTCACTTAAATCAAGTGGCGGATCTTGAATATAAAATTTTGCTAAATCCAATAATTCGGTCAGGTAGTTTGCTCTTTTTTTCAGCTCTGTCAGTCCCTGCAGTAAATAGCGCTTTTTTTTGTCAGTTAGAGTATTTTCTCTAAGCATTAGAGTCAGAATATCTTCATTGCTCATATTACTAATATAGTGGTTATTCAAATGCTCCAGTTTTTTGAAATCGAGCCGTGCAGGTGAACGAGCAATACTTTCTAAATTAAATCACTCTATTGCTTGCTCATCGCTAATAATCTCATCGTTGCCGTGACTCCAGCCAAGTCTCAGCAAGTAATTACGCATCGCTTTTGGCAATATTCCCATCTTTTCATAATCGCAAACGCTTGTGGCACCATGCCTTTTGGATAGCTTATTCCCATCTTCGCCATGGATAAGCGGTACGTGTGCAAAACGTGGAAAATCAAAATCAAGAGCCTGGTATATTAGCAATTGCTTAAAAGTATTAGTGAGATGGTCAGAACCATAGATTAGTAGATGAGACACTCGAAAATGTCCCTTATACACTAATGCATTTTTGCTGGAATTGCACTGATACAATGAAAGAAAACTTTGATTCGCTGCAAAAAAAGTGTAGCCTCGCCGTAAAAAAGTGTAGCCACGCCGTAAAATAATGTAGCCTCGCCGAAAAAATTTTGTAGCAAGCACTGATCGAAAATTTATTTTAAGGGGGTTGTTTATCGAAACGTCAAAATAAATAATTATAAATATTATGTTTTTTATCCGTGAAAAACATAGTTTTAATGTTAATAAATATATTCTATAACATTTCACATAGCATTTTCTAATTTGCTTGGTTATATTTCCTATAAATGCAGTCAGTAATTAAAACTTTTTTGTTATAAGTACACAATTATGCGCCTAATTGCGAAAATATTTTAGAACGATGTTAGCAGAATAGTATAAATGAAACTGAATACAAATTATTACAAAATAGTTGGAAATTATACGTTATTGGCCTAGGTGGGGCTCCAAACCCCTTTAGCACATACGGTTGCACTGGTAAGAAATCGTACACATTGTTTGGTTCTTAGCTATATTTCTAGCTGTAACTATAAATGTATGGATTTTTTATCGTGCCATGTTATAATTAACGTCTTGCTAAAAATTAAATATTGATGAATGAACTAAAAAAGTTAAGTATTACACAAATGCATGACGGGCTCAAAAAAAGGAGTTTTTCCGCTGTTGAACTCGTGGAGGCGCACATCAGTGCGGTTGAAAATGAGAAATTAAATGCATTTATAACAAAAACCCCAGAGATAGCAATATAGATAGAAAGCTGCTAAAGCTGCAGATGAACATTTCTCTAGGCAAAAGGATGATTTAATCTCGCCGCTCATGGGTATACCAGTTGGCATCAAAGATCTATTCTGTACAAAAGGAATAAAAACAACAGCATGCTCAAAAATGCTGGAAAATTTCGTTCCGACTTACGAATCTACGGTGTCTGACTTGCTTTTAAAAAGTGGAGCAGCCATGCTCGGTAAGCTTAATATGGATGAATTTGCTATGGGTTCTGCGAACACAAACAGCTATTTTGACCCTGTTGAAAATGTGTGGATTAGAAAAAGTGATGGGGAAAAAGTTGTTCCTGGTGGATCATCTGGTGGATCTGCAGCATCGGTTGCTGGATTTTTATGCGCTGGAGCGTTAGGAAGCGACACCGGTGGATCTGTACGCCAACCAGCAGCTTATTGTGGAGTAGTTGGAATAAAGCCAACTTATGGAAGATGCTCGCGTTTTGGTATGATTGCATTTGCGAGTTCTCTGGATCAAGCAGGAGTCATTACTCGTTCTGTCTCTGATTCAGCATTAATGCTCGAAGCAATTTGTGGCTATGATAAAAAAGATTCAATATCGAGCGAAAAGCCAGTCCCTAAATTTTCTAGCTTTATAAATGGTGATGTCAAGGGTAAGTGTATTGGTATACCAAAAGAATATAGGATGGATGGAATTTCAGAGGAAATAGTTCATAATTGGGAAAGAGTTGCTTCCTATTTAAAAGAAAATGGCGCTGAAGTTGTTGACATTACTGTGCCACATACTAAATATGCAATACCGGTCTATTATTTAATCTGTTCTGCTGAAAATTCATCAAATCTTGCTCGTTACGATGGTGTGCGTTATGGATTAAGGGTTGATACTGATACCCTTGAAGAAATGTATTCACTAACAAGAGCAGAAGGTTTTGGTAAAGAGTTGAAAAGAAGAATTTTAATTGGCGCTTATGCGCTTTCTTCAGGTGATTATAATGAATATTACGAAAAAGCGCAGTGCATTAGAGCATTAATCAGAAATGATTTTATAAAAGCGTTTAAAAAAATAGTTTACATACTTGTGCCATCTGCTCCAACAAAAGCTTTTGGCTTAAATGAAAAGCCAGATCCGCTAATTATGTGCATCAATGATGTGTTTACCGTGCCAGGAAGTCTTGCAGGATTGCCTGCTATTTCTGTTCCTGTTGGGCTTTCCAATGAGGGTTTACCACTTGCCTTGCAAGTGATTGGAAATTATTATGACGAAGCTGGAATATTAAATGTGGCAAGTTTGATAGAGCAAAATTGCGGCAGAATAATTAGACCTCTTGCGTAATCTATTTTCTGATAGTAATTTTTGCATTAAAATTTGCTTATGCTCATCAACGTACTCTATGGCTCCATTTTTAGATGAATAGCAAAAACAGGGCATATTAATCTGTTTGCAAAATTTTCGTGTAACAGTTCACACTTAATTAAACAGACTAAATTCTGTAATTTTGGGATATTGAAAAATTCACCTTACGTCGTCATTCTAGCGCATAACGCATAACTGTACGAACATTGTGATTTGGGCCTACCAGAAGGGCAATGCCTCTTATCCAAGTACCCTCTTCTTGTCATTCCAGTGCTTGATACTGGAATCCAGTTTTCCATATAATCTCATCAAAAATGTTTATTTTCTAGCTACTTTTATACTTATCAACTCAGTATGCTTACTTACAATTAAAATTCCTGGATCCCAGTGTCAAGCACTGGGATGACACCCTCCTGATGGGCCAAAATCACAACGTTCGTACAGTTGTGCACGTGACGCTGGAATCTAGTCTTTATTATGCAGCCACTTATTTAAAGTTAAGTTTTCTGGATCCAAGTAGTCAAGCTACTCGATTGACACCCTCTTGGATAGAAACCAGTGTCAGCTACTTTCATGACACCATGACAACCGTCATCTCGCTGCTTGTTAGCGGGATCTATGCTAAGAGATACCGCGAATGAATCGCGGTATGACGGTCTGTGGCGGTATAACGGTTCGCGGCGGCATGACGTAGGACTGCTGTCATCCCACTACGTGTTAGCGGATGAGATACCGCGAATGAATCGCGGTATGACGATCTGCGGCAGTATGACGGTTCACGGCGGCATGACGTAGGACTGTTGTCATCCCGCTGCTTGTTAGCGGGATCTATGCTAAGAGATACCGCGAATGAATCGCGGTATGACGATCTGCGGCAGTATGACGGTTCGCGGCGGCATGACGTAGGACTGCTGTCATCCCGCTACGTGTTAGCGGATGAGATACCGCGAATGAATCGCGGTATGACGATCTGCGGCAGTATGACGGCTCGCGGCGGTATGACGTAGGACTGCTGTCATCCCGCTGCTTGTTAGCGGGATCTAGAGATACCGTTACGGTATGACGAGGGAGAACAGTTGCTACTTGTTAGCGGCTAAGAGATACCGCGGCGGTATGATGTAGAGTGCTTAGAAGTGGTTATTTTGCTATAAATGGCTGTAATGGCATCATCTATTTTATTGCTATCACAGCCTGTTTGTGCAAGTTCAGCATTCCCACCACAGTTCCTTTCAACTGCTATTGATATTAGTTCTTTTGCGCTAATCTTATTGATTAAGTGTTTACTTACTTTAATAATCAACACTGTTTTATCTTTTTCTGTTGCCGTGAAAGCTATTACCGTTTTTGGTTTTTGTTGCTGCAAAACAAACTCTCTTATCACATTTGCTGGAATATCAGTGAAAGTGTGGCTTATAAAATTTATTCCATTTATTTCAGTGGTTTTTATATTCTCTGCACTCACAAGCTTTTTATATAGGTTTCTTATTTTGGTTTCGGATTTTTTGTGTTCTTGACTTAAAACACTTAATCTGCTTGTTATTTCACTTACTGGCACTTTTACGAATTCTGCAACTTTTTTTAAGTTAATTTCATTATCACGTACATAATTGATTGCTTCCTGACCAGTTAAAGCTTCAATTCTCCTCACTCCAAAAGCAACAGAACTTTCTGTTACTATCTTAAATAAACCGATTTCTCCAGTATGTTCAACGTGCGTGCCACCACATAGCTCTTTCGAATCTCCAATATTTACAACTCTAACCTGATCACCATATTTTTCACCAAACAACGCTATGGCTCCTTCGTCTATTGCCTGATTCATGCTTTGAATTTTTGTAGATGCAGAAAGATTTTCTCTGATTAGAGAGTTTTCCATATCCTCTACCCAGAATTACTGATCTTGAGTCACTTGAGGGTTATGGCTGAAGTCGAATCTCAGTCTATCTGGTGCAACTAGGGAACCTTTTTGAGTGACATGATCACCCAAGATTTTCCTCAATGCAAAGTGCAGAAGATGCGTAGCCGAATGATTTCTTCTTAAGGTTTGCCTTCTTTTCTTGTCGATGCTTGCTGTAACTACATCACCTTTACAAATTGAGCCGAATTTAACTATGCATCTGTGCAAACATAGGTCATTAATCTTATGGGTATTCTCGACTATAATAATACTTCTACCAGGTTTGATCAGACTGCCAGTATCCCCCACCTGTCCACCTGACTCGCCATAAAAAGGTGTTTTATCAAGTATAATGATTATCTTTTCTCCCTCCTTTGCAGAATCAATTACTTCATTTTTAGAGGAAACTATAGCTACTATTTTCGCATCACTTACTTCATTGAACTCATAACCAACAAATTTTGTTTTGCCAAATTTATTGATCAAATCAAACCATACTTGCTCAACAGATTTTTCACCAGATCCAGCCCATTTAGCACGTGCTCTCTCTTTTTGTTCTCCCATTGCATTATCAAAACCCTTCTGGTCAAAATTTATTTTTTTCCCTTTTAAAACATCAAGTGTAATATCCAAAGGAAACCCATAGGTGTCATATAGCTTAAATGCTGATTCTCCAGGTAAAGTATCGCCCGATTTTAAATCTGTAGTGAATTTCTCCAGAAGATTGATACCTTTCATCAAAGTGTCTTTAAAGTTTTCTTCCTCTAATTTTAACGTCGTTTCTATTAAGCTTTTGGCTCTGACTAATTCAAGATAAACATCTCCCATATAAGCCGAACTCGTGCTATCTATCAGCGCCGGAAAAATGCGATGGAGTAGAGAATCATTATATCCAAGCAGGTGGATATAACGCGTGGCTCTCCTAATTAATCTGCGTAATACGTAATTCCTGCCCTCATTTCCAGGAAGATCAGTACTCTTGAGATTTATTGATCAGAGCAGAAAATAGATCAATATCATAGTTATCATGGACATTTTGCATTACAGTAGCTATTCTATCAAGACCCATTCCAGTATCGATGCATTTTTTTGGCAATTTGTGTAAATTACCTTCTTCACCTTTGTTAAACTCCATGAATACCAGATTCCAGATTTCAGCAATTCTGTCGTCGTCTTGTAAATTAGGACTCCCATGATCATAAAAAATTTCAGAACATGGACCGCATGGACCAGTGGTTCCCATACTCTAAAAGTTATCGTCCGTTGCAATTCTTATGATTTTATCACTTGAAAAGCCACTTATCTTACGCCAAATCTCGTACGCCTCATCATCAGTATGGTAGACGGTTATGGATAGTCTGTTTTTATCAAGAGATAACTCTTTAGTGATAAATTCCCACGCAAATTCTATCGCAGTTTCCTTAAAGTAATCACCGAAGCTAAAATTTCCGAGCATTTCAAAAAATGTGTGATGCCTAGTTGTATAGCCAACATTTTCCAGATCATTGTGTTTACCGCTTGCTCTTAGGCACTTTTGACTTGAGACAGCACGTTTCATTTCAGTTTTTTGAGCACCAGTAAAAATATTTTTAAACTGCACCATACCTGCATTTGTGAACATGAGCGTTGGGTCATGTTCTGGAATCAAAGGAGAAGAAGAAACCTGCTCGTGGTCATTATTTACAAAAAATTTTATAAATCTTTCTCTGATTTCGTTTAGCTTCATCGTTTTTATTGAGGTTATCTATAAATAATAAGTTGTAATGGAAATAAAATCAATACCACTCTCTAGATCTCAGAACTTCTAGTGACATGCACCTTGTGGTAAGAAAAAATCAATATATTCACGATAAATTTACCTCATATCTGTGTTTTATATGTGGAAATTGGAATGGAAATTTATGTAGGCAAAGAAAAAAGAATAGCAAATGTGGTGACTCAACACTGGAGTGACATAAAAGGACCAGACAGAGATTGGCCAGAAAGGCATGAAATAGACACTGCAGAAATAATGGAGTCATGGCAGCATTGTTTTATCATTGAAGTCAAAGATCAAGGTTATATTTGTGAAAATGCAGGAGAAAAGGCCGTTGAATTCTATGGTTTTGAAAACAAGACGCGCATTGATAATAAGTATGCAATTGATGCACCATTTCTGCGACTATATAAAATAGATGCAGTCATTGATAAACTTGATACTGCAATAGAGAGTAAATGCCCAATCAATGAAGAGAGAATCAATGAAGAGAAGAAAGTGAAAGTGTTAAAATGAGGCAAGTATTGTTGCCACTTGGGAATAAAGAAGGTATAACACACATATTGGGCGTAATTACTTTTAAACTCCTTTAATATACAATTTTAATTTGATTCTTTAATAAAATTATTTATACTAATGCTTAATTACTATTAAAGAACTCAATAGTAGTGCTTGTAAATTTATTTGGAATATGAAGAAAATAAAATTAAAAACCAAATCTTCTGTGAAAAAGCGCTTTCACCTTACAGCTAAGGGTAAAGTTATTTCTACTCAGTCAGGCAAAAGGCATGGCATGGTAAAGAGAAGTAAATCTAATATTCGTAATCAGCGCGGGACAACCATTCTTGGTAAATCTGACTCGCGTATAGTTAAGCTTTATATGCATTATGATATTTAACAAAATGGAGGTAAAATAAAATGGCTCGGGTAAAACGTGGAGTCACTACTCACGCTCGTCATAAAAAAATATTGAAACTGGCAAAGGGTTATAGATGACGTGCAAAAAGCTGTTATAGAATTACATTACAAAGAGTTGAAAAAGCATTGCAATATGCTTACAGAGACAGAAGAACCCGTGATTTCCGTAGCTTATGGATAATACGTATTAATGCAGCAGCAAGAGAGCATGGGCTTACTTATGGTAGGTTTATGCATGGTCTTACACTTGCCGGCATTGATTTAAATAGAAAAATTCTTGCTGAGATGGCCGTTAATTATAAGGATGATTTTGCCAAATTAGTAGAAGCTGTAAGTGGTAAATTAGCGGAGAATTCTTAAAGCAAAAACACTTGAAAGCGTGAGAATTATTTTCATGGTTTCACCGGAATTCGCTGTTAGTACGCTAAACTTACTATTGAAATCACAGAATGAAATAGTAGCAGTACACACCAAGGCTCCAAAACCTTCAGGACGTGGACAGAAGCCAACGAAATCTCCAGTACATGTTATCGCTGAAGAAAGTAACATAGAGGTATGTACTCCTATCTCTCTAAAGTTTTTGGCAGAGCAAGAAAAATTTAGAAATTTCAAACCAGACGTTGCAGTTGTTGCTGCGTATGGATTGATACTTCCAAGAAAAATTTTGAATATTCCTAAATATGGTTGTATTAATATTCACCCTTCATTACTACCAAGGTGGCGTGGTGCAGCTCCGATACAGCACACAATTTTAGCAGGATATCAAGAAACCGGGGTTAGCATTATGCAATTGGATGAAGGATTAGATTCCGCCCCTATTTTAAAACAGGAAAAATTTCTTATCGAAAAGAACGATAACTACAAGACATTGCATGATAAATTGTCTGAATTAGGCAGTGATTTACTGCTGAAAGTGCTAAACGAAATTGAAAAACAGGTTCCCTTAAAACAGAACGATAATGATGCATGTTACGCTGACAAAGTGGAAGACTATAAAATTTATGCAAGTGATGCTTGTGAGGTTGCTTATAGAAAGGTTAAAGCGTTTTACCCAAAAGCGTTTATCAAGATAGAGAATAAACGTATCAGGATACTTGATGCTGACTTTGAAGCTCTCGCTTCAGAACAAGGTAAGATTGTTAACGATAATATGCACATAAGTTTAAAAGGTGGCACTTTAATTCCTAAAGTTGTACAAATGGAAGGGAGAAATCCTTGCAGTATTGAAGATTTTATTCGTGGCTTGAAATCAAGCATGGTAAAAAAATTTATAGAATAGACTGCTTTAAATTAATGTAGAAATGTAATATCCTTTTCTTAGATATAATCTTAAAAAACTTTCCGTACAAAAATGAAAATAAAAAGAGCTTTAATATCAGTATACGACAAAACGAATATAATTGATCTTGCATCGTTTTTAATGCAGCAACAAATAGAAATTCTCTCAACGGAAAATACTTATAAAGCACTATCTGATGCCGGAATAAAAACACAAGAGGTCTCAGATTACACACAATTTCCAGAGATACTGGGTGGTAGAGTAAAAATTTTACACCCTAAAATTCATGGAGGAATACTTTGCAATAGAGAAAAGCACAAAACGGAAATGCAAAATCTAGGTGTTGAGCCAATAGACCTGCTTATAACTAACCTATACCCATTTTGGGAGACAGTAAGTAGCGGCTCAAATGAAGATCAAATTATAGAACAAATTGATATCGGCGGAGTGGCGTTAATTAGAGCTGCAGCAAAAAACTTTTGTTTTACTTCAGTTATTTCTAGCATTCAAGACTATGAAGCACTAAAAGCTGAGATGATAAAAAATAACAATGAAACAACATTGGAATATAGAAAACATTTAGCAACCAAAGCATTTGCTCTCACTGCACACTATGATTCTAATATTCACAGTTGGTTTTTATCCCAGAGTAAAAATAATGAGTTGCCAGAGTTTTTTGCACTATATGGACATAAAGTACAAGAACTCAGGTATGGTGAAAATCCCCATCAAAAAGCTGCATTTTATAGTAATCAATTTACCAAATATCCGCTAGAAAAAATACATGGGAAAGAGTTGAGTTATAATAATATAGTAGATATAGAGTCCGCACTTAACATAATTTCTGAGTTTAAAGAGCCTGCAGCAGTGATAATAAAGCACAATAACCCATGTGGCACTGCTGTTAGTGATAATGCTTTGGGGGCATATGAAAAGGCCCTATCGTGTGATGAAGTAAGCAGTTTTGGTGGTATAGTAGCTTTAAATCGGGAGATAGATTTAAAGCTAGCAGAAAAATTAAACGAGATATTTTTGGAAGTAGTGATAGCACCTTCAGTCAGCAATGAAGCACTAAAAATTTTGCAAAGAAAGAAAAATTTAAGAGTGACTATTCATAAATCTTTCCAACAAAATGTGAAATACCAAACTAAAAATGTTGTTGGTGGGTTTTTGGTGCAAGAAAATAATGACCACACAATAAAAGCAGAACAAGTAACAGAATGCACTACAACAGAAAAAGAAAAGGAAGATCTTATTTTTGCCTGGAAAATATGTAAACATGTGAAATCCAACCCAATAGTTATAGCAAAAGATGGTTGTGCTATTGGCATCGGTGCAGGGCAAACAAGCAGAATAGATAGTGTGAACATTGCAGTAAAAAAAGCAGGTGAAAAATGTAAAGGTGCAGTGCTTGCTTCAGATGCATTTTTTTTCCATTCCCGGATAGCATAGTAGAAAGTGCAAAACATGGAATTACAGCTACAATTCAGCCTGGTGGCTCGCTGAAAGATCAAGATGTGATAAAAGCTGCAAATGAAAATAAAATTGCTATGTTTTTCACTGGTGTTCGCAGTTTTTTCCATTAGGCTTTGTGTCTTATGGCTAGAGATTTTTCCATATCATACCACCATAACTGTACGAACGTTGTGATTTGAGTCCACAAGGTAGGATGTCATTCAAGTAGCCTCCTTCCCCTGTCATCCCAGTGCCCTGACTACTTGGATCCAGATTGGACACTGAGCTGGTGAGTATAAAAGTATAGCTTCTACGTCATACAGTGATTTATTCACGGTATCTCACATAGATCCCGCTAACAAGTAGCGGGATGACGAATCTTCAAATCGTCAAGGTATCATCCGAGTAGCTTGACTACTTGGATCCAGATTGGACACTGAGCTGTTGAGTATAAAAGTATAGCGGGATGACGGTTGTCAGGCTAGCTGTCATCCCAGTGCTCCTTTTTTTGTCATCCGAGTAGCCCCTTTTTTGTCATCCCAGTGCTTGACACTGGGATGACACCCTACTTAACCATCATACTGCCGCGGTATCTCTTAGCCGCTAACACATAGCGGAATGACGAAGTTATCGTCATTCCACCGCGAACCGTCATACCGCGATTCATTCGCGGTATCTCATCCGCTAACAAGAGATCCCGCTAACACGTAGCGGGATGACGGTTGTCGTTTAGCTACAAACGTTAAGAAATTTACCAAACGAAAAAAAGGCAAAAGAAGCCCCGAGTAGCGAGTTTTGACTCTATATTACTGTAAGTGGCGCTGTAATAATGTGCTAACGCTTAAAATAAGCGCGATTTGGCTGAATGTAGAAAAAATAAAAAAGACATGCAGCCGCTATAATTTTATGTAATCCGCCAATAAATACCCTGAGTTTTTCACTGAATTTTGTCATTGAGCCTGCAGGTCAAAAACAAATTTTGAGCCATAAATACCCTTATTCTCATAATAAGGGGCTGGCGGAGTTTGTCAAGAAATTTTCTTATTTCATTTAAATTGCTTGTAACCTTCTTATACACTCGTCTTTTCCAAGAATCACCATGATATCGATGATTCCAGGTGCATCCATTACTCCAGTTATAGGGGCACGTAATGAGTGCTATACAGTGCTTATTTTCATACCATGTGATTTTGCACATTCCTTGATCTGAGAAGATAAAAAACCCTTATTCCAATTTTCATCACCGATCTTTGACAGAAATGATGCGAGTAACTTAATTATATTGAGGTTAGATTTGACAATTTGACAAGCTTCTTCACTTAAATCAAGTGGCGGATCTTGAATATAAAATTTTGCTAAATCCAATAATTCGGTCAGGTAGTTTGCTCTTTTTTTCAGCTCTGTCAGTCCCTGCAGTAAATAGCGCTTTTTTTTGTCAGTTAGAGTATTTTCTCTAAGCATTAGAGTCAGAATATCTTCATTGCTCATATTACTAATATAGTGGTTATTCAAATGCTCCAGTTTTTTGAAATCGAGCCGTGCAGGTGAACGAGCAATACTTTCTAAATTAAATCACTCTATTGCTTGCTCATCGCTAATAATCTCATCGTTGCCGTGACTCCAGCCAAGTCTCAGCAAGTAATTACGCATCGCTTTTGGCAATATTCCCATCTTTTCATAATCGCAAACGCTTGTGCACCATGCCTTTTGGATAGCTTATTCCCATCTTCGCCATGGATAAGCGGTACGTGTGCAAAACGTGGAAAATCAAAATCAAGAGCCTGGTATATTAGCAATTGCTTAAAAGTATTAGTGAGATGGTCAGAACCATAGATTAGTAGATGAGACACTCGAAAATGTCCCTTATACACTAATGCATTTTTGCTGGAATTGCACTGATACAATGAAGAAAACTTTGATTCGCTGCAAAAAAAGTGTAGCCTCGCCGTAAAAAAGTGTAGCCTCGCCGTAAAATAATGTAGCCTCGCCGAAAAAATTTGTAGCAAGCACTGATCGAAAATTTATTTTAAGGGGGTTGTTTATCGAAACGTCAAAATAAATAATTATAAATATTATGTTTTTTATCCGTGAAAAACATAGTTTTAATGTTAATAAATATATTCTATAACATTTCACATAATTTGCTTGGTTATATTTCCTATAAATGCAGTCAGTAATTAAAACTTTTTTGTTATAAGTACACAATTATGCGCCTAATTGCGAAAATATTTTAGAACGATGTTAGCAGAATAGTATAAATGAAACTGAATACAAATTATTACAAAATAGTTGGAAATTATACGTTATTGGCCTAGGTGGGGCTCCAAACCCCTTTAGCACATACGGTTGCACTGGTAAGAAATCGTACACATTGTTTGATAAAGAAACAAGAACAACAATGTGGTATCTCTCACGTATTGTATACGTGAGTTCAACATACCAAAGAATCAAATGTCAAACCGACTTTTTGAAACGGCGAATAGCGAGTGTCACATCTAGTAATCTATGGTCAGAACTGCGTATTATATCAGTTATTCCAGCATCATGATCGTCAACTACCACGGCGAAAATATATGTTGGAGTGTTATAACAGGGCAGTAACACTGATACGCCCTACCCTTCTCAACTAAAAGGTTTGCTACTTCTTTATGCCGCTCTATTCTTTTTGACTGATATACTATTTCTCCATCATAACTCACACCGAGCCATTTTAGCCCTTCTATAATTGCATCAATTGCTTCTTGTGTTAAACGTTTTCTGTCGGTGTTCTCAATCCTTAGCAAAAACCTGCCACCATGGTGCCTCGCGTAGAGCCAATTAAATAATGCAGTACGAGCCCCTCCAATGTGCAAAAACCCTGTTGGTGATGGAGCGAATCTAGTGACTACGTCTGGCATATTTGTCTATTACAGTAATGTAAATGATGATAGCTAAAATTTATGCGTGCAACAATGTGGAATTTATTCTGAGAGATAAGATTTACTTGTTTTTCATAAGTTATGTTGTATAATTTATTATTTTTTGAATATAGCGAGGTGAGTTATGGATGGACTTGTAGATATAGCAAAATTGCTTTCAGATAATGAAGCTACTGTCAGTTGGCGTTACACAGGCCTTTTGATAAAACAACACAAATAGTACGGGCAGATAATCCCTTGCATCTAGCTGCAAGAATACCAAAAAAAGATAAATTTGTAGACATTTGCAGGAAGAACATTGCTTCTGTAACTGCGCATAATGAATATGGAAATAATCCATTTCATGAAGCAGCAAGGAGTGGGATTTTGCTGCCTGCATTAAAAGAGATTGTGCATTACTTAGAGACGGAAGCTGATAACAAAATTACAAAAGCAGAAGAAGCTGGAGATCGGAAAGAAGTAAGCAGATTGAAGGAGGAACTCAAATGTAATAAAAAATATATTAAAGATGCGCTCTGCAGTAAAGACCATGCTTTTAATAAGAAAAGGGAAACTCCTCTTTATTACTTAGATGCTGCACAACAGAAAGAAATTAAGCAAATCGCAGACATAAAAGACAGCTTTATATGTAATCAGAAGTTTCACCTGTGTTTATATATAGTAGGGGCTATAGCGTGTATTGCTGCCAGGTGTTCATCTTTATATTTTCTGTATCTATCTTCTCAGACTTTTGCACTAAGCTCGATGGTTGCAATAGCTTCTGGCGGAGTCACATACCTGTCAGTTAAGGCATGTAACGAGATACATGCCTTGCATAACGAAAGCACTTTAGTGGAAACTAATGTACAACTTGCAGGAGAAGGTTTGGGTGTTTGATGAAGCTAGAAATTACTTGCAGGCAATGATATAGAAATTTACTTTCTTAACTTAAGAAAGTATACTGATACGATGACGGAAAAGAAGTACAGTAAGATTTTAATAGCAAACAGAGGAGAGATTGCTTGCAGGATTATCAGAACTGCCCATAAGATGGATATATCTTGTGTATGCGTATATTCGGATGCGTATATAAATTCTGTGCATGTAAGGCAAGCAGATGAGTCGAGGTATATTGGCCCTTCGCCATCTTGCCTCAGTTACTTAAACATCGAAAAAATATGCGAGGTAGCAGTTGAAACAGGTGCACAGGCAGTTCATCCTGCTTATGGGTTTTTAGCGGATAATCCAGATTTTCCACGTGCTCTTCAAAAACATAATATAGACTTCATCGGTCCCAGTGCAGAAACAATAGAAGTTACAGCCAATAAAATAACGGCAAAAGAAGAGGCAAGAAAGGCTAGAGTAAATGTAGTACCAGGATATATGGGCAAGATTAAAGATGTCGCTCATGCAGCCATCGTTGCTGAAGAAATTGGCTTTCCGGTTATGCTTAAAGCTGCATCAGGCGGTGGTGGCAAAGGAATGCGAATTGTAAATTCCAAAAAAGAAATTGAACTAGCGTTCACATCAGCAACAAATGAAGCAGAGAAAAGTTTTAAGGATGGCAGTATCTTTATAGAGAAATATATAGAACTACCAAGACATATTGAAATACAAATCATAGCAGATAAATATGGCAATATAGTGTGTCTTGGAGAAAGAATGCTCGATACAAAGGAATAACCAGAAAATAATGGAAGAAACGCCAAGTCCATTCATTAGTGAAGAAGTAAGACAAAAAATGTATGTCCAATGTGTTTCTCTGGCAAAGCAAGTTGACTATTTTTCAGCAGGCACTGTTGAGTTTGTTGTAGATAAAGACCTAAACTTCTATTTTCTTGAGGTAAATACGAGATTGCAAGTTGAGCATCCAGTAACAGAATTTATAACTGCAATAGACATAGTAGAATAAATGATTAGAACTTCCTGTGGAGAGAAATTGAGATTCAATCAGGATGATATTAAACTTACTGGTTCTGCAATAGAAAGTAGAATTTGCGCTGAAGACCCATCGAAGAAATTTTTCCCTTCCAGCGGAAGAATAACATATTACGATAAACCGGATAAAAATGATTATGTAAGAATAGATGATGGAGTTGCTGCAGGTTCAGAAATTAGCACGTTCTATGACTCAATGATTGCAAAAGTTATAACATATGGAAAAGATAGAGTAGAAGCGATCAGTAGAATGCAAAAAGCATTGTCTGAATGCTATATAGAAGGAGTAACAAATAATATAGAATTTCTAGAATCCATCTTCCATCACCCAAAATTTTATTGCAGCAAAGCTCCATACGAGATTCATTCCAGACCATTACCCTAGTGGGTTTCACGGCGATTTTGTTACAGAGGAGTATATTAAAATATTTATTTTCACTGCGTTATATGTTCATTTGGAAAATGAAGAAAGGTACCATCATAAAGCAGTGAATGAAACACCTCAGGTGTCATTCCAGTGCGTGACACTGGAATCTAGTAAAAAAGAAGGGGCACCAGTATCAGCTACTCGGATGGCAGGTGACCGTGCAAGAGATTTATTCATAGTGAATATAAATGACAATGAGTACTCCGTAAGTGCAAGATATCAAGATAATATATTAACAACAGTATATAACCACAATACATACTCTGTAGTAGGCAAGTGGAAATCAAGTCATAAGATACTATATATTACAATTAATGATGATGCTGATATAACATTTAAAGTAGAAAAACAAGGCAGCAAATACTTCATAAGACATGCAGGCATGAAAGCTGAGTGTTGTATATTTAAGCCTCATGTAGCTGAATTAAGTAGGTTAATGCTAAATAATGAAACAGAAGGGATTTCAGCAGATGCTGTAAAATCCCCAATATCTGGCTTATTAGTTAAGTTGCACGTAAATATAGGAGATCAGGTGGAAATAGGACAACCTTTATTTGTGGTGGAGGCAATGAAAATGGAAAATATCATATGTGCTGAAGCAGCAATGGTGATAAAAAATATTCTCGTTCAAGAAGGAAAAAATGTGCAGATTGGTGATGTAGTATTAGCTCTGCTTTCTTAAATAACACAAGAAGTATAAACTTGACCCAAACAAGATAAATGAAAACACTTGATGAGCTATGGCAATGGCTATTGGTATGTGCAATAATAGAGTAATTACACCCAAAATTATCTGAATGATAACGGAGAGGAGCATAATATATACCGGTTTTACGCTAGAATTTTTTACTGTGAGTATTACTACCAAAGCTAGTATTAGCAATGTCAGTGCTCGATGTATAAATTGCACTGTTGCTCTGTTCTCAAAGATATATAGGGTGTAAGAAAAATAAATCTTCTGGAACGATTTGTCCGTCCATTAGTGGAAAGGTATTGTAAATCAAACCAGCATTTAATCCCGCAACAAACGCACCGAAAATTATTTGTATTACAATTAGAGCCAAAATCATCCCTGTGTAGTATATAGTGTCACTACTAATCTTAAGTTTAGTTTGCTTTGGCCTGATTTGGTAATCAAAAAATTGATATGACAATAATGCAAAGACAATTAATGCTAATAATAAGTGAAGTGCAAGCCTATAGTGGCTAACATGAGGTTCAGTTACTAAACCACTTTTAACCATATACCAACCAGCTTGTAAAGCTCCAAATAATAATGCCACAAATAGCCTTATTACTACCTTTTTAGATATTTTTCTTCTTAATGTAAAATATATAAATGGAAGGACAAAAACTAAACCTGTTAGTCTTGCAACCAATCTGTGTACATATTCTATTAAGTATATAGCCTGAAATTCCTCCATACTCATACCATAGTTGAATGCTTTCTACTCAGGTGTAGTTTCATATTTTAATTTTTCTTGTAGCCAATCTTGTCCACTCAGTGGTGGCAATGTTCCAGTGATGGGTTTCCACTCCGTGATTGACAATCCTGCTTTTGAAACTCTGGTAAATCCACCAATCCCCACCATGAGAATTACCAAAATACAGCAGAGAAAAAGCCAAATAGCTACAGGTTTTGATTCCATAAACCATGCTGAGTTTTGTTCCATCGCTCAGGGTAAAGAATAAATTCCCATAAGGCAAGAAAAGCTGCAACACTATGTAGCAGACTATAGACCGGAAAAAATATCAATACCATATAAAAATAAAAAGGCATCTTTTGCTGTTTGACAGCTATTACCAAAAGAATCAGGTTAGTAACGTATACCACTACAAAGTAGTACAAAAATAATTCATTTAAAACTTTAGTTAATATCAATGAAAGCAGTAAAAATGGAGTAGTAAAAAATGTAAAAGCTGCAGAGCCAACAAAAAGATTCAATAGCAAAATTCCCTTAAATCCAGTGTGTTTATAAAGTGACTTTATATTTTTTAAATGAACAATATAAGTTTGCATATAGCCTTTGATCCAGCGCGCTCTTTGCTTAATCCAAGCAAATACAGCAATTGGTGACTCTTCCAATGTTTCTGAGTCAATCATCCTGGTTTTATATCCCATTTGCGCAAGTCTCAAACCAAGGTCAGCATCTTCGGTAACACTATAAGTATCCCAGAAAAACAATTTTCTTAGAATTTTTACTGAAAAATGATTACTGCTACCACCCAAAGACATTGGCATGTTCATTTTTTGGAATCCAGGCAATAAGTATTGAAACCAGTTCATATACTCCAGAGAAAAGGATTTTGTCAGAAAATTATGATCATAATTATAGTAATTCAACCTTGCCTGTACACAGGCAAGCTTATCGTCGCCCTTATTAAATTCAATCAGTGCTTTTTTTAACTGCAATGGGTCTGGTTTATCATCCGCATCATATATTACTGCATACTTTCCTCTAGCAAAGCTCATAGCATAATTGCATGACTTGGCTTATGTTCTAAACAAAGAATGAGGCACTTTTATTACTTCAAAATACTGTGGTAAAGTGTATTTTTCTATAGCTGCTAGCGTTTCCTGGTCATCACTTTCTACCTGAAGCTTCACATCTAATTTCGATTTTGGATAATCCAAACTTTCAATGCTTTCGATCAATTGCTCTATCACTGCACTTTCTTTAAAAGCAGGCAATAAAATAGTATATATAGGAAAATCTTCTTCATTCAGCTTACTATAATCCACTTTTTGGTTGGAGGTTTCACATAAGTTAAAAATTGTAGCTATAAACTTGAATAAATAACTAGAACATCCGATTATAAATATCAACATCAAAGCAAAATATGTATATTTCTCTGTTAGTGTTAAAATTGAAGTTACAATAAAGAAAGAAGCAAAAAATATTGAGCTTAGTTTAATGCTTTTAGCTGAAAAATTAGCATTCTTGTAATATAAGTAGTTGCTTGCAAATTCTGAAATACCAAAGTGCGAGTTAAGAAGATTTAAAATCTGTTCGCTATCCACTTTTATTAATACATAGTCAATACCGTAATGAGGCTTGACCCAACGGTTGATATCTCGGCTTGTATCTTCAACTATAAAAAAAGTAGTATCATTTAATTTTTGCCAAGGAATTATATTAAATTTATAGTAAAAAAGTTTCTCTTGCTCTTTGCATAAACTAGAATCAAACTTAATTTTTTCTACATTATCAGCTTGAAGTATAGGCAATTGTTGCATTAAACCTAATGCAATTTTTTATTTAAGTCACGTGAAAATGAAGATATGACCTCGCTACTACGCTTATCATCTTTACGTTCATGCATTATTTTTTTTACAGCATCAGCAGCTATATTCGCTGTGTTAGCCTGTAAGTCTCCAAGAGCTTTTTCAACTTGGTCAGTGACTTTTTTCAAGTTAGAATGGGCATTGTCATCTAATGTCTGATCTAGCTGCTGTCTATTGTGCTTAATGATACTATTAGCTTTATCAAGTGCTTCATTCATCATTTTATTAACTTGTAACGGCCACAATTCGTTACAGTAAGATTTTAATATAAATAGTTTTAGATTAGACAATTAGATACACATATTTATATACATATTAGTTAAAAATGAAGAGCAAAGCAAAACAGAAAGATTACAAACAGACGACGAAGAATAGAACTGGAATTAACACAGAAAACCTGTTTCTTCCAAGTGACCGTATGCAAACAAGTACACACTACGAATACATAGCTACACATAAGCACAAATATTCCCATTAGCAGATCGAGTAGAGAAAACCAGAAAGCATACATCTACCGACAGATATACAGACATACGAATGAATAGCAATCAGCCGACGGACAAAATGTTGTTAGAATGGAATTTGTCTTCGTTCACGGCCGATTCCATTGGAAATGTCTTAAAATTCGGGGATAGTTTATTTCGCTTGCCGCTTTTAACGAGCTTATTTGAACATTACAAATCAGCCTTTGATCTGATGCACACTAATCGATTAGCACGCAACAGTAGACACCAAAGGTTCGAATTTTTGAGGTATCCAAGAAGGCCTCGTGTAATACATTGTATTTTTAAGCGACCCGTTGTGGCTCTTTATTTAAGCGACCCGTTGTGGCTCTTTATTCTAAGCGACCCATGGTGGCTCTTTATCTAAGCAACCCGTTGTGGCTCTTTATTTAAGAGACCCGTTGTGGCTCTTTATACTAAGCGACCCATTGTGGCTCTTTATCTAAGCGACCCATTGTGGCTCTTTATCTAAGCGAACCATTGTGGCTCTTTATTCTAAGCGACCCGTTGTGGCTCTTTATTCTAAGCGACCCATTGTGGCTCTTTATCTAAGCGAACCGTTGTGGCTCTTTATTCTAAGCGACCCACTGTGGCTCTTTATTCTAAGCGACCCATTGTGGCTCTTTATCTAAGCGACCCGTTGTGGCTCTTGTATTTTAAGCGACCCACTGTGGCTCTTTTATTCTAAGCGACCCGTGGTGGCTCTTGTATTTTAAGCGACCCACTGTGGCTCTTTTATTCTAAGCGACCCGTGGTGGCTCTTGTATTTTAAGCGACCCACTGTGGCTCTTCTAGTACTAAATTATAAAAATTGTTAAGTAAATATAATAAATACGATACTCAACATTGCGTCCGAGCTGAACTCTCTGAGTCAGTGCTAGATTGGTGAAAACACCAATCGAACGAAATTCGGAAACGCAGCTCGAAGTATTGTTCGCAAGTGGTTACGAGATCCACTTGCCACGAACCCTGGGACGAGTGAGCTATTCCCGGCTGGGAAAGAAAACTCGTCGTTACAAATGGCGCCCGAACAGGGACCGCTTCCCTCTGGAAGCGGCTCATTAGATATACAAAACGAACAACAGATTGTTCAAAGCGGCGGTGCTTCGACACAAAGAAGTAACTCACCACAGCCACGAAATAACTCCTCTGGTAGCTGTTCGTCAAACGCATCAAACGAACAGCAGATTACTCAAGCAGGCGGTGCTTCCCGTAAGAGAAGTAACTCACCGCATCAGCAAAGCACGCAAAGCGTCTCGCCAGATCAACTCAGCAGCACAAAAATTAGCAATGCTCCGAACCTACAACCGAGTAGTTCAGTACATCACCACGACAGTAATGAAGAATCTCTGCCAGAGAGCTTAAGCTTCATCTATAAACTAAGAAAAGATGAACTAGAAGCACAAATGAAACTTCTAAACTTGCCAATAGATGACACTGTAAAAGAGATGAGACAACGCTTGAGCCAATACATAAAAGGACAGCGATCCCGACGGAATTCCGCAGAAAGCGTAGACTTAAAAAGCGATTCACTCACAGTACCTGTGACGCATTCAAGGACTCCTCCACAAATTATGGTCCACGAGGTACAGCAGCACAACTACCCCATGCAACAACCGCATGACAGTCGAGAGTGTGACGTCATGAACACGGTACGCAAATGAAATTTGCATTTCAACGGCTCACGCTCCGTTTTAGAATTTATAGAAAATATGGAAGAGCTGGCAAGCTGTTATAGCATTGATTACAACCGCTTGCTTTTACCACTAAACGAACTGCTTCGCGACCGTGCCAGAGACTGGTGGCGCTACAAGCGAAGCGACGTAAAATTATGGCAGCAATTCAAAGACGCCGCCATGACATTTTTCTTACCTCCACGATAACTGCAAAGGTTAGAGGAAGAGATAATCCGAAAACGGCAAGGGCCTCGTGAAAAGGCAAAGGAATATATTATGAGTGTCATGAACATGATACGACAACAACCACGCATGCACCAAGCCGAGCATTTAGATCGGATCTGCGAAGGTTTGCGACCCGAATATCGCCTTTACATAAGACGCCGTGATTTCACCAACTTGGACTCCCTCATGAGCCAAACAGATGAGTACGATCGCATTCGCGGCGAAGAGGACGACAACAACGGCCTCATATGTCCAACTGTGTCACGACTCAACCATATTGCCGGAAAACTCACTGCTGGCGATGCGGTAAACCAGGTCATAGACGAACTGAGTGCCATGGAAACCAGAAATTATTCTGTTCGCATTGTGGTAAGGCAGACATACTATCGCGAGATTGTAGCTGCCGAAATAAAATGACAACCCCATATGGAATTATGGAGACTTATGACCATCCAAAGTACCGAATACCGATTGTATGCAATGAGAAGCCAATAAACGCGCTGATAGATACAGGCGCCTCACTCACTTTAATAGGCAGAACTCTCGATGAGCATTTACAATTTAAGTGCTCCCCCTCGAAGGGCAAAGCTCAACGACTAACCCTAGCCAATAGCATCCCAGTGTCAACCGAGAGAAGTTATTACG
This sequence comes from Thecophora atra, assembly GCA_937620795.1. NCBI lineage: Eukaryota > Metazoa > Arthropoda > Insecta > Diptera > Conopidae > Thecophora > Thecophora atra. The sequence continues at coordinate 5,556,484 of CALMKQ010000008.1, read as the reverse complement.
ACACGATAGTCATAAACAAATTGCGAGTTCGACAAGAAGTTTATTTCCTACCAGGTCTCCAAGAAGAATTAATTATAGGAACCGACTTGTTGTCACAATTAGGATGCCAGCTACTAATCGCCGGCCAGACTATTCAAAGTTGCCCCCACCTGAATTAAAACGGAGTGCAACTGCCACTCCTGAATTCTTCGATGAGAGAAAAGCATCGTTTCCAACCGGTAAGGCACGACAGAAGTTCACACCAGGAAACCTCAACTCGGACACCAGCACATGTCGCAACAAGTTGAAGAAAGAACCAATCAAATCCAGACCAACGGTAAAGTCCGTTGAACAATTTTCACAATCGCATACACAGAAGCCCAAAATCAACACCAGTCGCAGAAAATTAAGAAGGGATCAAACTTCTCCAAGACCAACAGAACATAAACCTCAATCAAACGAGCGCCCAGAGAGTAAACCACCGCATATGACCAAATGTATTATTCATATAGCGAAACCGAGGCCTAAACCGGTGTCAGTCAAAATGACACGAGCAAAACATTTATCGCCTACCGTACCGTACAGCAGACATTATGTGAGTCTCGTCACCGCACAGCAGCCGTCTCAACATGAAAGCCAGCAATGTTCTGCCACAACCAGAAAACATAATCGCCGAATTCAACATGGGACATATGCTATACCGAAGATGAACGAACGAACTCAGCTACAATACCGAGACATCAATGAAGTCGTCACCAGTAACAGACATAGCACATTTTCTTTCAACCGGTAGCATCACCGAATTATTACTGCTTTTTATTTTTTTTTTTTTATTTCGCGCTAAGTAGGGATAGGATGTAACGACCACAATTCGTTACAATACGATTTTAATATAAATAGTTTTAGATTAGACAATTAGATATACATATTTATATACATATTAGTTAAAAATGAAGAGCAAAGCAAAACAGAAAGATTACAAACAGACGACGAAGAATAGAACTGGAATTAACACAGAAAACCTGTTTCTTCCAAGTGACCGTATGCAAACAAGTACACACTACGAATACATAGCTACACATAAGCACAAATATTCCCATTAGCAGATCGAGTAGAGAAAACCAGAAAGCATACATCTACCGACAGATATACAGACATACGAATGAATAGCAATCAGCCGACGGACATAATGTTGTTTAAATGGAATTTGTCTTCGTTCACGGCCGATTCCATTGGAAATGTCTTAGAATTCGGGGATAGTTTATTTCGCTTGCCGCTTTTAACGAGCTTATTTGAACATTACAAATCAGCCTTTGATCTGATGCACAGTAATCGATTAGCACGCAACAGTAGACACCAAAGGTTCGAATTTTTGAGGTATCCAAGAAGGCCTCGTGTAATACATTGTATTTTTAAGCGACCCGTTGTGGCTCTTTATTTAAGCGACCCGTTGTGGCTCTTTATTCTAAGCGACCCATGGTGGCTCTTTATCTACGCGACCCGTTGTGGCTCTTTATTTAAGCGACCCGTTGTGGCTCTTTATACTAAGCGACCCATTGTGGCTCTTTATCTAAGCGACCCGTTGTGGCTCTTTATTCTAAGCGACCCATTGTGGCTCTTTATCTAAGCGACCCGTTGTGGCTCTTTATTCTAAGCGACCCGTTGTGGCTCTTTATTCTAAGCGACCCATTGTGGCTCTTTATCTAAGCGAACCGTTGTGGCTCTTTATTCTAAGCGACCCGTTGTGGCTCTTTATTCTAAGCGACCCATTGTGGCTCTTTATCTAAGCGACCCATTGTGGCTCTTTATCTAAGCGACCCGTTGTGGCTCTTTATTCTAAGCGACCCATTGTGGCTCTTTATCTAAGCGACCCGTTGTGGCTCTTTATTCTAAGCGACCCATTGTGGCTCTTTATCTAAGCGACCCGTTGTGGCTCTTTATTCTAAGCGACCCGTTGTGGCTCTTTATTCTAAGCGACCCATTGTGGCTCTTTATCTAAGCGAACCGTTGTGGCTCTTTATTCTAAGCGACCCACTGTGGCTCTTTATTCTAAGCGACCCATTGTGGCTCTTTATCTAAGCGACCCGTTGTGGCTCTTGTATTTTAAGCGACCCACTGTGGCTCTTTTATTCTAAGCGACCCGTGGTGGCTCTTGTATTTTAAGCGGCCCACTGTGGCTCTTTTATTCTACCCACTGTGGCTCTTCTAGCGACCCACTGTGGCTCTTCTAGTACTAAATTATAAAAATTGTTAAGTAAATATAATAAATACGATACTCAACATTGCGTCCGAGCTGAACTATCTGAGTCAGTGCTAGATTGGTGAAAACACCAATCGAACGAAATTCGGAAACGCAGCTCGAAGTATTGTTCGCAAGTGGTTACGAGATCCACGAACCCTGGGACGAGTGAGCTATTCCCGGCTGGGAAAAAAAACTCGTCGTTACAAACTGCTGCATCTAATTCTTTGTATTTTTCAGAAGATTTTTTGTAATACTCCAACATATCTTTCCTGAATATTTCAGTTTCTTCACTTGATAATTTGCTTTTGTTACGCTTATTGTTAAGCGCATTTTTTATCACTTTCTTTAGCAATTTATACGAAAGGACAAAAATTACCAAGAAGACAAGACCGATAATCAGTGATGTAGACATAAAAACCCCTAAAGTTCTTTGGACATCAAGTCAGCAACAAACTCCTCTTCAATTTCAGAATTGGTCAATTTAGTATAATAAATTAAAGCAATGCTAGTTGCCATTTGTTTTAACTGATCAGTATATTCAGATTTAAATTCTGCCACTTTTTCTTCAATAAGCTTGCTCATTTTTTTGTCTTCCTCTTCTAATATATTCTTAACATTAGCTCTCATTTCTTCTACCTGAGCAAGTGCATCATCTATGATCCTTTTTGCCTGTATTCAAGCTTGAACTATTAAAAGAACTATTAAAAGAATCCAATACTTTTTTACTTCTAGTGCTTATTATTTCATCTAACTTTGGTAAAAATACACAACTTACTACGAAAAAAAGTGAAGAGAAAAAAATTTAAAACCAAAAAACTTGAGAAAAGAAGTTTGAAATATCAAGCTGTGGCATGTGTTAAGCAACAAATATTAATAATACTGCAAGTAAAAACGCAAGCAATCCCATTATTTCAACCATAGCAGCACCAATATAAACGTAAGTTTTAATTTTACCTTCCGATTCAGGATTCCTCGCAATCCCATTCAGCATAGCAGAAAAGATATTAGCTATACCTAAACCAGCACCGAGCATTCCAAACGCAACTAAACCAATTACTATAAATTTTAGAGCTACTAAATCCATATATTACATTTAAACATTTCTTTATAATATAATTGTAAAATATTCTGCAAGGAAGTCAATTACTTTACTGCATCTGACAAATATACACATGTTAATATAGTAAATATATAAACTTGTAAAACTGCAACAAATACTTCAAACCCTATCAATGCAATTATGAACAAAAACGGCGCAGGAGTGAGAAATATGTTCATATTTACAATAAACCCTGCTATCACTTTGATAATTGTATGACCCGCAATCATATTTGCTGCAAGCCTTATTGATAGGCTAATCGGCCTTACTAAATAAGCAAACAACTTAATAATAATTATTATAGGTGCAAGCCACGAAGGAGTTCCTTTTGGTAGAAATATGCGTAAAAATTCTACTCCCCTTTCTTTAAATCCAACAATCGTTATAAAAATAAAAACCACCATCGATAAAGCGAAGGTGACTATCACATGACTTGTGACCGTGAAACTATAAGGAAGAACACCAACCAAATTACATGATAAAATGAAAATAAACACTGTAAATATCAATGGAATGTGCTGCAAGCCTTTGCTTCCAGTGTTACTTTCTATTATTGAAACAACAAAATCATATACATATTGTAACCAACTCCGGTTCTCCGGTTTTCCAGCTGGGATATGCTTAGCGGCTATCCAGGCGTTCGGTACAGAAATTTATTTGGGTGAGACGCTCTAAGGTTAAATGGCTCTTTATTTGTTCACCTTTATGATTTCTGTCATACAATATTCATTTATTTAAACTAGTGAGCGAGAGGGAGAGACTTATTTGACGATGGACCACTGTGCTGCTTGTCTTGATGCTGATGCGCCTGACGTTGTTGCGGGGAACGATGGTAGCTAGATGAAGGTCACGTCGTTGACTGTGGCGTGGCAATGACTGTTTGGAGCCACTCAGTGTCGTTGTCTGGATCGCTGAGTGGGACTCCAGGCGTTGCAATGGCGTTGATGTGTCGGACGTTGTTGCAGCGATCGATGGTAACTATGATGAACTTCACGCCGTTGAACGTGGCGTGGCAATGACTACGTGGAGCCACTCAGTGTCGTTGTCTGTAGCGCTGAGTGGGACTCCAGGCGTTGCAATGGCGTCGATGTGTCGGACGTTGGGGTGGCGATCGATTGTAACTATGATGAACCTCACGCCGTGGGACTCCAGACGTTGCAATGGCTCGGTGTCGGCCGTTGGTGCGGCGATCGTTGATGGACCCCACGCCGTTGAACGTGGCGTGGTGGTGACTACGTGGAGCCACTCAGTGTCGTTGTCTGGAGCGCTGAGTGGGACTCCAGGCGTTTCAATGGTGCTGATGCGTCGGACGTCGGCGCGGCGATCCTTGATGGCGTTGACAATTGCGTATATTTATACTTGGCACTGTTCGCTGCTTGGAACTACGCTCTGATCGATGATGGCTTGCTCGTTGTACTGGCGTCGTTTGAGTCTCGTCGTGGCAAGTTGGGTCCGCTGTCTTTAACTCTTAGTAACTCACGTGCTCTAAAGCCTCTAGAGTTATATATGTGAGATCCACGGACTCTAAAGCCTCGTGGACCTATATAACTTAATGACTCACGGACTCTGAAGCCTCGAAAGCCTATATACTTGTGAACCCACGGACTCTAAAGCCTCGAGGATCCATATAACTTAAAGACTCACGGACTCTGAAGTCTCGAAAGCCTATATACTTGTAGATCCACGGACTCTAAAGCCTCGAGGATCTATATAACTTAAAATTACTTAAAGACTCACGGACTCTGAAGCCTCGAAAGCCTATACTCTTGTAGATCCACGGACTCTAAAGCCTCTAGTATCTATATAACTTAAAATTACTTAAAGAGTCACGGACTCTAAAGCCTCGAAAGCCTATATACTTGTAGATCCACGGACTCTAAAGCCTCTAGGATCTATATAACTTAAAATTACTTAAAGACTCACGTACTCTGAAGCCTCTAGAGTCTATATACTTGTAGATTCACGTGCTCTGAAGCCTCTAGAATCTATATAACTCACAAAATAAAGTCTCCTAATGGTCGTTAAGCGTGGGGCGTCTATTTAAGTCAAAGGTCTGACGGTCAATCACGAAATCAACCAATTCTTCGACGTAGCAAGCAACCGCACTCGTTGAAGCGTAAGAACTCACTGACTAGCTAGACTGGAATTTAACTTCCTTGGTATTCTGCAGGCGATACTGCGTATGTGATCAGAGCAATTGTGCTCTCTGCTCGAAACGTGGCTGAGGTGTCAAGCGGCGATGTAAAATTATATCTCCAGCAGAGCAAGCAACCGTGCTCGTTGAAGTCTGCTGACTGACTGAAGTTGTGCAGCGGCGACGTAGATAACTGGCAGAGCGGAGCAAGCAACCGTGCTCGTTGAAGTCTGCTGACTGACTGACTACAGATGTGAAGCAGCGACGTAAGATAGCTGGCAGAGCGGAGCAAGCAAACGTGCTCGTTGAAGTCTGCTGACTGACTGACTACAGATGTGAAGCAGCGACGTAAGATAGCTGGCAGAGCGGAGCAAGCAACCGTGCTCGTTGAAGTCTGCTGACTGACTGAAGTTGTTTAATGCGTATGCGTCGGTGACGCCTGGTTGTCGCTTCTCTCTCTCTCTCTCTCTCTCTCTCTCGCTGTGTTCTTATGTGTAACTTATTTACTAACAATTCTTTGCTTTGTATTCGTTGTTCTGTTATTTGTCTTAAGCATTAAATACAGAAATATACAGGTCTTGTGTTTAAGTGCTAGTTGTAGTAAATATTAAGGTTTTGTTATTTTAGCTTACGTACTAGTCCTAATATAAGTTTATTTTTATTAAATTCATTGTTTGGTTGTTTAGCTTACGTACTAATTATAAAAAATACAGGTAATAAAATAGGTAATAAGTAAAAATATGGAGTTAATACAGTAAGTAATAAGATGAACAATAAAATAGGATAAGCATGATGAAATGTGTGTCCATAATTTCACTTAAAAATTATGGCCGTCACAATATTCAACTGCAGCTTGCAAATATCCTGGTATTACTGACCCCTTCGTTATTCCAAAAAGCAAAAAGAGTATCACCAATATCACCGAAATCATCATGAAAAGAGATGAATTGGTAAAGCTTACGTCATACCCAAATAACCTAGGTAACTCTATTATTGTATATACTTTAAACTGTTCCAGTGGATTTAATGCCATTTTAATCTGAACTATAAACAGTAAATAAAGTATGAATTTTATAGGACAAAGTCAAGAATTAAGATAAAGCCCTGTATCATTATAACATTGATACATTAACAAAATATGTAATTAGAGTGTTAATTACAGTCAGCTCTGTATTTTAAAACTTACTAATCTTATTAAATAATTCAATATCTTGACTTAACATCTTATTTTAATTATAATTTAATTTTTAGTGAGGTATTATTATGAACGAAATAGATATTATTAACACTAATCATCCTTTAAATTTAGAGCAGGAATTTGGTAGTGGATACTTAAACTAACAGATGGCTCCTTTAACGAATATACTGGCCATTATCAAATGGGAAGCGAAATACTAGATAAAAGCCATAATATGATAGGAAACTTAACTATTGATGGTTACATTCATAACTTCCATGAAGATAACCACAATATGAATCTTAAGCTCTCTATGGAGATAGATTTAAAAGGTGATATCGAGAAGATAAATTCTCTCTACAATAATATATAAAATTACAAAAACTTCTGCATCCTTGTTTATGATGTAGAAGTTACCTTTTATTCCATTACAACAAGTTTTAAAAGCACTACATTTTATATTACAATAACTCTTTTATTTCTTTAAACACTTAGAAACCAATGCTAGTTTAAAAGAAATTACCGATAAATTAACTCACATAGGGTTAGAAGTAGAAGATGTGATCGACAATACCAAATTAGCTTGTTTTATTGTTGCAAAAGTATTAGAAGTTGCACCTCATCCAAATGCCGATAAATTAAAATTATGTAAAGTAGATGACAGAAGTAAAACTCTACAAATAGTTTGCGGAGCAAAAAATGTTAGAGAAGGTATGAAAACTGTGCTTGCATCTCTTGGTAGCACATTGCCAGAAAGTGATTTCACAATCAAGCCTACAAAAATACGAGGAGTGCTAAGTGAAGAGATGCTCTGCTCTGCTTCTGAACTTGCGCTAGTTCAAGAGGAAAGTGAAGGAATAATCGAGCTTTCCGATGATTATAAAGTAGGGGATAAATTTTTCAATTGTGACCCTGTAATTGATATAAATGTTACTCCAAACCGTGGAGATTGCTTAGGCATTTATGGAATAGCTCGAGACCTTGCTGCAACTGGAATTGGGACATTAAAGACTTTAAGCATTCCACAACTTACCAGCTCTAACTATTATTACCAGCTCTAACTACATTACTAACTATATTATGATATCTTTTAATCGTCCAATGCATGCGTTTGGAATATTTACTGGACAATAATATAAACATTTATTCTGATAGTAAAAATATTCATGGAGTTGCTGGAATTATAGGTGGAAAGTGCAGTGAATGTACTCTTGAAACCACCAATATTTTTTTGGAATTAGCTTTGCTCGATCCAATCTCTATCACTAAATCTTCAAGACAGCTCAGCATCTCCACAGACGCTAGTTACAGATTTGCACGTTCAATCGATCCTGGATTTACCCTTGATGGACTCAATCTTGCAGCCAAAATGATTTATGTGGTGGAGAAGTCTCAAGCGTAGTGTCTGCCGGTAATCTAGATAAAGAATACACCTCTGTCATCCAAGTAGCTGACACTGAGATCCAGAAAAAACCATGCCGGAATGATGCTAAGATAAGCCTTGATTACCAAGATATAAACAAGTTTCGAAGTGTATCTGTATCACCTGATGAGACGTTCGATATCTTAACGAAACTAGGGTTTAGTATTGATAAAAAACCGAAGGCAATTGGAATGTACAAGTACCAAGCTGGAGAGCGGACGTGACTATACCTGCTGACCTAATTGAAGAAGTAACAAGAATATACGGCTATGACAAAAGAAAAGAAGAACCACTACCAAATAATGTTGAAGAAGTAGATAGTACATACGACAATTTGCGTATTTTGATGACAAACAGAGGGTTCCATGAAGTGCTAACCTGGTCATTTATGAGTGAATCAACAGCTGAAAAATTTGGTTACTCGAATAAGTTATTTATCATCGATAATTCGTTTAACAATAACTTTAATATGATGAGACCAAGTATTATGCCAAATTTATTGCAAGTCACTGTTAATAATATTGCCCATGGAGTATCTGATCTTGCAATCTTCGAAATTGGGCCGATTTACGATGGTGAAGCTCAGTCTAAACATGTCTTAAGTGGAATAAGAACAAGAAATAATTTACCGCGAAACCATTATAATATTGATAGGAAAGTAGATGTTTTTGACGCAAAGGCTGATTGCATAGCAGCTTTGGAGTTTTTTAACGTCAATTGCGATAATTTAACGATAGAGAGAGCAGAAAAAGAACATTACCACCCAGGAAAGTCAGGCACTCTCTCTTTTAAGAATAAAGTAGCAGGTTATTTTGGAGAGTTGCATCCTAATATATTAGATCTTTCTGACATCAAGCAAAAAGTTGTAGGTTTTGAGGTAATACTAGAAAATATTGAAAATTTACCTGTAAGTAGAAAGAAATTTATCGATTATAAATACCAAAGTGTAAAAAGTGATTTTGCATTTATTGTAAATAAGGATGTGGAAGTAGGTAACATAATCAATGTGGTAAAAAAAAGCTCAGAGCTCATCACAGAAGTTTTAGTATTTGACGTATACCATGGAAACAATATAGAACCGAATAAGATGTCTATAGCATTGTCAGTTACTTTCTGCTCTCCAATCCACACTTTAACTGAAAAAGAGATCCAAAAAGAATCAAGTGCTATAGTCAATTTGGTATATGAAAATACCGGAGGAACTTTGAGAACTCATCATTGAGTCACAATCATAGTGTTCTGCTTTTGCTGTGTCACACTTACTTCATCCAATCTATTCCCAATCTTGAATTCAACATCCCTAAAAAATCTATTCCACATTCCATGCAAATGCTCTTCTACTTTAGGCCATACATCATTTTTAAATGTTTTCCCATCATCAGAAAATACATCACTTATCAAGGCTCCTACTTCTTCATAACTTGATTCGAAATGTTGAATAAATGTCTCTATTTCCTTATGAGTATCATGTGCCACACTCAACGCTTTTCCTTCTGTGCTCTTATCTTTGTTTACGGTAGCTGAGCATCCAATCACATTATAATTAAAACCAACTTTAAGAGAGTTCCCAATCTTCCACAAACTATTCCCATTATCTTTTGGTACATTATTTATTATGAGGTTCGCTAACCTGTCTACCAGAGGAGACAATAAATCTAGACAAAAATGCTTGATATTATCTTTCGTTTTAATCACAGGATATTTGATGCATCTTTCTGCCAAATAGTACTCAAGTTCCGCTTCCTCTAATAATCTCTTAATTGCTTCTTCGTTAAAAGTTTCATGCTCGAACGCTTTCAGTAAATCATCTTCTATTATTGCAAATTTTATTGTTTCACGAGATTCCATCTCTTCTCTATATTTATTTTTTGTTTCTTCATTTATCAACAATCCTTCTTTTTTTAACTCTTATTGCTCTAATGCTTCTAAAATTTCTTGGTTATTTCGCAAGCATAACTCTATTAACTCCATACTTGAAGATTTCTCTTCTTTACTATTTTTCTCAACATCCAAATCCTCATTCTGCTTTCCTATTATTTCCTTCAGTCTTGTAGGTTGCGTAAAATATTCTCCAATTTCTTTTCGAAAAGAAACAATCTTTTTTACTAGACGTTTTTCATCTTCTCCATTGAATAGCATGTCCTTATTATCTTCTACATTCTTTATACTTTCCCCTTGCTTTTCAAATAACTCTTGAATTCTACATCTTGTTATTTCTAAATACATCTTCTCTACAAAGTCATTCACTTTATCCGAAGTCCTTGTTTCCTTTAATTCACTAAAATCTTCTGCTAAAGATTGCTTTATTTTTTTTATCTGACTTACTCAGTAGAGTGTTAATAGTCCTTATTCTCGATTCTATTAGCCTTTCCTCAACTTTTTGATCATCATATTCAAATTTAAAAAGATCTTCTAATTTCCTTTTTAAAGCACCATCTTTTAAGTTACCGTTTTTCCTATTTTTATGCATCTCTTTTAATTTTTCACATATCCCATTATATCTTTTCTGTCCTATTTCTCTTAAATCCTTAATCTTTCTTTCAGCATTATCTAGAGCTTTCTTTGTTTCTTGAGGGTACATATCTTCATAAGTATTAATTATTGTCCTTTCAGCTATTTTCCCTTTTTTTATAAGCTGTTTCCATTTTGCTTTAAACATAGGAAGCCCTCTATCGTCCAAGTCATCTGGTACTTTTGCTCCTGCTTTTTTTAGATCTTCTAGTATCATTTCCTTTTCAGTCGGCAAATCCTTACCTTGGCTTTTGAGTTCTTGCTCCACTAATACCTCTTTCAGTCTTCCTTCTAATGAAAAATCTTCCTTTTCCTCTCTTCTTTTTTGTGCAAATTTAATTGCTTGTATAAAAGCAACTAGATAAGCATTTTGTATTAAGTAATTCGCCAGTTTAGAATCTACACTATCCACCACTTTCAGTCTGAATTCGTTCAACAGTTCCTTCAGCTTATCATATGTAATATCTTTTCCTTCTAGCTTCATTAGCTCTTCCATAGTCTTTGCGAATTCCTGAATCGAAATTGCAAGCACATTCTTGATCTCATTACGTAAAGGCCTAAGGCCGTTTTTTAAATTGATATTAGCTGATAATCTCAGTATGGTATTATGTTCTGAATCACGTGCAACATTAAACCAACTACCATCTTTATCTTCATATAAATCTCTAAGTAATTGTTCAAATTGCGGTGGAAACTTAACTTCCATATCCCACTTAATGTCCGACTTACCAGCATCTATTTCACGATTCAATATTCTGGTGTTCATTCTGATATAACCCATTACTTATTTTTAGAGCAGCAACCAAAGAATGAGATAACTTTCTGTTTGTAAGATAAAAAGTAGCTAAGGCGGGTGTTGCAGGAATAATTAAGGCTATAAGCACAGCTATATCAACAAGAATTGCAATTGCAGCAAGAACGCCATATGCCAATCTTTTTGCTGTACTTACCTCACTCTTTTTACTTCCTTGTATAAGTAGTAAATACAAGAAAGTATTGTAATCATGAAAAATTTCGATATTGAGATTTTGATGGTAACACACATTTTGACCATCGCGGAGTCCATTTTGACTAGTTTGGTCGTGACGTGTGTACGTATGTACGTATGTACGTCTGTACGTATGTACGTCTGTACGTATGTACGTATCCTCAATAACTTAAAAACGGAGAATCGTAGAAACTTGAAATTTGGTATTTGAGACTCTTATAAGACCTAGTTGTGCACCTCCCTTTTTGGATGCAATCGGTTGCGCGAAAAGGACACTTCTCATATAGTTTTTTTCAAATTTCATACATTACTCAAAAACAAACACTCCTAGAAAGTATATTGGGCCTTACATAAGACACAATTTTGTAGCTCCAATTTTAATTATGGTTCGCACCAAAAGGACTCTTCGCCAAAGGAACACGAAGCATGCATTATCCGAATTGCATAAATGATAATGATAAATGAATGTTATGCTGCTATATCTTTTACAAAAATTGGTTGTACCCTTACAGAACTAAACAGGGAAATCAAAATTAGTACGATTGATAGTTAAAGCTGTGTGGAAACTAATTTGTACTTCCTTGTTTTTACTTACTACTATTTAAATTATTTAAATTAAGAGAAGCCTATGAAATTTTTTTCATTATAGAAGTAAAAATATTTAAAATTTTTAAAACTTCAATTTTAAAATATAAATAAAATATATCAACCGCTCTTGAAATAAAACCATACAATTGCCGTCATACAAGGAAGTCATGTGTTGGCCACATCAGATATTTTGTTTTACTTTCCTCTGAACTGGTTTGTGTTTTACTGTTTGTTTTATATATAACTAACCCCAATGCAACAGAAGCAACATAAGGAAACATTAAAACTGATTGAGCTGAATTTAATACTTTCTTCTCCAGGCAAGCTCTGTTTATTTCCTTAAATATTTCGCTTGATATATTATACCAGGAAGTAAAAAAATCGGAGCCGTAACCTTTATAATGAAATATACTTAGTGGAATGCTAAAATCAGCACCTATTTTTTTTAAATTACTAACAGATTCTTGCTCTTCCAAAGTAGCAACAGGTCCTTCCTGTTTTTCTGAAGTAGCAAAAGATTCTCTTTGTAAATTAGGTTGTCCATTTAATGCATCTAAATCACCACTATTGTTATTTAAGTCAACAACTTCCTCACAACCTACAATAGCATTCATACAATAACCTTATCCAATTACCTTAAGTATATCATAAATATTGACAATCTTGCAACTTTATTAAAAATCTAACGCTCAATGCTAACATTTAAATCCTGATATTCCTTAGAATAAAAGTTAGTTCCAATTTCTGTATTAATGTCCAAAGATAAGGCAAGGGTCTGCTCTTTTATATATTCAATCCTCGTATTTATTGCTTCCTTAATTTTCTCATCTTCTGTTTTGATTATTACTCTGATTCTATCGGACATATGAAAATCAGCTTGTTTCCTAGTTTCCTGAATGAGCCTCACTACATCTCTTGCAAGCCCTTCTAGAATCAATTCATCATTTAAAGTAGTGTTTAGGATAACAACCCCTTTGTTGTTATCAAATACAGAGGAGAATTCACTGTTTGCTTTTAATAATAGTTCATATTCGCCTTTTTCTATGATATAATTTTCTGACTTGTCCCCCAAAAATATGAGACCTCTTTCTGTCATTCCAGCGCGTGACGCTGGAATCTGCGTCTGGATCCCAGTGTCAGCTACTCGGATGACACCGGATTCAACTTATTTCCACTTTCCTTGTTTAACATATTGAACCAGTGTCTTAATCTTCTCCGGAATTCTTTTTCCAAGCACAGGGAAGTTGACTTTTAACTCTAGTGATGCAATATCTTCAAGTCTGTTTACTAACTTCAGTTTTTTTACATTTACCTCATCTTTTATCATCTCTTGGTACTCATTTGAGTTTTCAGCACACTGGATGACAGAAAACGACTCACCTTCAAGAAAACTACAGGGAGACTGATGATAAATGATCATACTGCCAAGTGCTGTCTGATACGTATATTAAAAGTGTTTCTAATAGAGAGTGCAGAGTTACATATCTCTCTCACTAGATCCATTTTGGCAATGAGCTGACTATCAAACTTCTCTAATTGTGGGAAATCAGCCAAATGAACAGATGTTTCTTCATAATTAAGCCCTTGCCATATATTCTCTGTTATAAGTGGCAACAAAGGCGCTGCAGCTCTTAGTATGTAATAAAAAACCGTATATAGAACATTATAAGCATCAGTTTTATCCTGATCCAATCACTTTTCCAAAAACGCTCGCGACTGCGACGAATATACCAATTATTTAGCACTTCAAAAAAATTCATCAAAGTTTTGCAAGCCTCTTGGGAGTTATAGCTGTTCATAGAACTTTGGATACTTTCTACAGCTTCAAAACATTTGGAAATCATGCAGCGATCAATAGTACTTTGATAATCCTTACAAACTTCAGCTTTAATTCCATCTGCATTTGCATACATGGTAAAAAACTGATAACTGTTCCAAATAGGTTTTATTACGTTTTTCAGAACGTCTCGTACTAAATTCCCTTCTTTATCAAGTAGCAAATCACCACCATAAACAATAGATCCAGAAATCATAAGAAAACGCAGTGCATCAGAACCGTATCTATCAAAAACCTCCATTGGATCTGCATAGTTACATCCAAAACAACACCGTGGCATATGCAGTTCTTAAATGGTTCCCTATCAAACAAAGCAGTGGACAATACAAAGAGCGTATAAAACCACCCCCTGGTTTGCGCTATGTATTCAGTGATAAAATCTGCAGTTTCAAACCACTCCTTATTTTCAAACGGATAGTGGACTTGTGCGAATGGCATCGAGCCAGATTCAAACCAGCAGTCAAATACGTCAGGCACACGACGCATAACTGATTTTCCTGTTGGATCATCAGGATTTGGCCTCGTTAAAGTATCGATAAATGGTCTGTGCAAATCATCTACTTTAACATTAAAATCTCGCTCTAGTTCTTCTATCGAACCATATACATCCACTCTTGGATATCTTGTATCATCTGATTGCCACACAGGAATCGGAGTACCCCAGAATCGATTGCGTGAAATTGACCAGTCGTGTGCCCCTTCAAGCCATTTTCCAAATTGACCATCTCTAATGTGGTTTGGTATCCAATTAAATCTCTTATTTAGCTCTACCATTCTGCTTTTGAATTTTGTAACGGCAACATACCAAGAAGGCATAGTGCGATAGATCAAAGGAGTGTCAGTTCTCCAACAGTGTGGATAATTGTGAATATATTGTTCAGTTTTGAACCAGTTTCCTTGTTCTTTCAATTTTTTTTTTTACTGTATCATTGGTATCAAAAACATGAACCCCTGCCAAATCTGAAACTTCAGCAGTAAATTTTCCACTGTTATCAATTGGACAAATAACTGGAATATCATGGCGTTGGCAAAGGTAAAAATTTTCCTCACCAAATCCAGGAGCAGTGTGTACAACGCCAGTACCATCTTCTCCTGTAACATAATCAGCAACAAAAACACGGAATGCATTCTTTGTATCTTTAAAGTAATCAAACAGCGGCTTATAGGAAAGGCCTGCAAGATCATTCGCTTTAAGTTTTATATTGCAGTTTTCATATGGAATATTGTTTTGTTCAGAGTGGCTGATAAATTTTTCTAGGTAGCTTTCAGCGAAAATATAAATTTCAGTCTTCAATGAACTCCTTTCATTAACTTCTGTCATACCAGTGCTTCGACACTGGGATCCACAAATAGATTCCAGCGTCACGCGCTGGGATGACACCAAAGAGTGGACTGACACTGCACAATACTTGATGTCCTTTCCTATCGCCAATGCCAGATTGCTAGGAAGAGTCCAAGGAGTTGTAGTCCAAGCAAGTAATTTACATTTTTGTTTAACACTTTTAAACTGCTGTGGGTTTTCTAAAAGCTCAAATTCAACAGTTACAGCTTTGCTAGTCTTTTCTCTATATGCGTTATCAAGCCTTGTTTCAAAATTGGATAATGGAGTTTCGCACGCCCAGCTATATGGAACAACGCGTACTGATTCATACACTAGACCCTTATCATAAAGCTGTTTAAATGCCCACATGACCGACTCCATGAATGATTTATCCATGGTTTTATAGTCATTATGAAAATCCACCCACCTTGCCTGCCTATTGACATATTTTTCCCACTCTGATGAAAATCTCATTACAGAAGTACGAGAATGGTTATTGAATTTTTCAATGCCGAATTTTTCTCTCTCAGTTCTACCAGATATTCCAAGTTCTTTTTCTGCACCCATCTCAGCCGGTAATCCATGGCAATCCCAACCAAATCTACGTTCAACACTTTTTTGAAGCATAGTTTGATATCTTGCAAATGCGTCTTTGATGAAACCAGTGAGTAAATGTCCATAATGGGGAAGTCCATTTGCAAACGGAGGCCTATCATAAAACACAAAACAATTATCCTTGGAACGTTCTCCAACTGACCGCTCAAAAACTTTATTTTCCTGCCAAAATTTTATGATTTCTTTTTCTAACGACGAAAAATCAGGACTACTTACTGTATCAGGATAATGCTTTGACTTCATGTTCATTTTGACCGGATTAAGCCAAAGAATATAGGGCTTTCTAGAAAATTACAAATGCAAAAAGAAACAAACTTATTCCTGCACCCACACCCTATAGCTAACACAATCCCACGTCATACCGCGATTCATTCGCGGTATCTCAGCTTAACCGTCGTATCGTGACGGTATCTCTAGATCCCGCTAACAAGTAGCGGGATGACGGTTGTCGGTAAGCCTAAATTACTTTAGCTATAGTTGATAAACTTGAAATAAACTACGTGAAGTACTTCTATCTTGTTCTATAGGGGTACTTTCTCTCAATCAAAATAATTCTCTGACGGATGTCCAACAGAGCTATCCTGCACCACACCCCAACAAACTATTCTGCCGAGCTTCCAATACCTTCACATTTACTATTTTATCTCTATACTTCCCTTCAGGATCATCAATGCACACTGATTGCATATATGGGCTTTTACCAATAATTTGGTTTTGGTGTTTGCCTTTTTTATCACTGAACAAAGCAGGTATAGTTTTGCCTACCATACTCTGGTTAAACTCAAGTTGTTGCTTACTAATTAATTTCTTTAAACGAAGAAGGCGTTCTGTTTTAACCTCTTCTGGTACTTGATCTTTTCTTTCTGCTCCTGGTGTACCTAGTCTTGGGCTATATTTAAAGCTGTAAGCCTGAGCATATCTAATTTTTTCTACTAATTTTACAGTTTCTTCAAAATCTTTTTCGGTTTCTCCAGGAAAACCAACAATAAAATCAAAAGAAAATTCGATTTCAGGTTTCAATTTGCGAAATCTGTCTATTATTTCCAAATACTCCTCTGCAGTGTGCTTTCTGTTCATCGCGTGCAATATTTTATTCGAACCTGACTGCACATGCAGGTGAATAAATGGCATGAGTTTTGGCTCTTCCGCATGTGCCAAGTAGAGAGATTCATGCATATCTCTTGGATGAGAAATTGTATAACGAATCCTCTCTAGCTTTTCAATTTTAGCAATATGACTAACTAATTTGCCTAAATCCCACACTTCCCCTTCGCATTTCTCATGGTAAGCATTGACGTTCTGACCAAGCAAATTGATTTCCTTCGCCCCATTTGCAACTAATTTCAATGCTTCACGAAATATTTCATTCACTGGCCGTGAATACTCAGCTCCACGAGTATATGGTACTACACAAAACGTACAAAATTTATCACAACCTTCTTGTATGGCAAGAAACGCAGAAGACCCCTGGCTATTGCCATAGCATTCATCTGGCAATTTATCAAACTTTGCAACTTCAGGAAAATCAGTGTTTATTACATGACCTTTACTTCTGCTTGCTTTGACTATCAGCTGCGGTAAGGTAGCAATACTCTGCGGACCAACAACAATATCAACAAAAGGAGCCCTTCTGAATACTTCTTCTCCCTCTGCTTGCGCTACACATCCAGCCACCACTATAGTAATTTCTTTTCGTGACGAATGAATCTTCCCGAGCTCAGAATAAAGCTTTTCTGCTGCCTTCTCTCTAATGTGACAAGTGTTCAGTATCACCAAATCAGCTTTTTCTGCATCACTAACAACGTTGAACCCCAAAGGTTTAATTATATTTTCCATTAAAACGGAGTCATAAACGTTCATCTGACAGCCGTAAGTTTTAATATATAGGCCTTTCATATTTGGTATGTCTTTTTCAAAACCCTACATATAATCACATTAAATGTCCAACAGACCAGCGCGTGACGCTAGTGAACTTGCTAACACAATAGATTAGTATAAAATTGGATCCCAATGTCAAGCACAGCTATTGCAACTCGACTTCACCAGTATCCCTGTAAAAATCATTGGTAAACCTCAGTAACTTTAGCTTATGTTATTTTCAAAAAAGTCAAAAATGAAAATAGAAGAGTAGCTGAGCTTTCTGCTTTTTCTGGGTAAGGTCAGTCAAAAAGGTTTTACAACAACCATAATAACTATAACTATTATCAATACTGTAACTGCTTCATTTAAAACACGAAAATAAACGTGTTTTTTTTCATTTGAACCCATTGCAAAATTTTTCCTATATTTTGCAAGTAGCATATGAATAATTAACATCAAAAGTATTGCAAATGCTTTTACATGAAACCATCCTTCACGATATGCTTCCCTAATAACCATTAATGTGATTCGAAGACCAAGTGAGAAAAGCATTGCAGGGTTTATGATATATCTAAGTAGCCTCTTTTCCATTGTTTGAAGCAAGCTATCATTTTCCGATCCCGGTTTTACAGTTGCGTGGTAGACATAAAGCCTGGGTAAATAAAGCATACCTGCCGTCCACATAATGGCGGAGATAACGTGAAAAGCTTCAAGCCAGTGGTAGTAATCCATTGAGATTTATTACAAAATGTTAAAAATTTCTGATATTATTTTAGTTTAATAAAAAAGAAATCGATATGAAAGCAGAAAATTTCACTAAAGAACAGATAATTGGATTCTACAGGAAAATGCTACTCATACGCAGATTTGAAGAAAAAGCAGGACAATTATATGGAATGGGATTAATAGGTGGGTTCTGTCACCTATCAATAGGGCAAGAAGCAGTTGCAGTTGGAACTCAAGCTGCATCAAAATTAGGTGACGCTTTTATCACAAGTTATAGACCATGGCTTAATGGTCGCATGTAATTCTGATCCAAATATTGTAATGGCAGAACTCACTGGCAAAGAAACAGGATGCTCGAAAGGTAAAGGTGGTTCGATGCACGTATTTGACGTTGCAAAAAAATTCTTCGGCGGACATGGAATAGTGGGGGCACAAGTTCCAATTGGCACAGGAATAGCATTTGCTAATAAATATAAGAAAAGAGACAACGTGGTATTCACGTATTTTGGTGACGGTGCTGTAAATCAAGGGCAAACATATGAATCATTTAATATGGCAGCTTTATGGAAGTTACCTGTAGTTTATATTATAGAGAATAACGGATATGCAATGGGTACTTCTGTAGAAAGATCCAATTTGGTAACTGAGCTATATAAAAAAGGAGAAAGTTTTGGTATTCCTGGAAAACAAGTTGATGGAATGGATTTTTTCTCTGTTTATGCGGCTACAAGCGAAGCAGCGGAACACACAGGCAGCGGAAAAGGGCCTATCCTGCTTGAAATGAAGACATATCTGTTTATTTCCCAAGGTTGGTAATATCTACAAGCGCGTGAACTTGTAGAGATTTGTTAGGGAATTTAGGTAGCTAACAACAAGCACTTGAACTTGTTGCAGATTATTACGTGAATACCTTCAAGCACTTTAACTTGAAGGTTTGTTGTCCGGTAGGCTCTGGAAAAGAATTCTGATTCAAGCACTTGAACTTGAATCAGTGTAAACTAAAAGACTTGAAAGTTTGGCTGCTTGTCAGACTCTGACTTAGTTTATTTGGGTGACTGGCTTTTATAGTAATTTACAATTAGAATTTGAAGAGTATTGAGACGGATGGTCGCCCGGTGAGGATGGAATTCAAGGGAGTCAGCACATTGTTGATAACGCAACGCCGCATGTGCTCCCACGGGGACATTTGAATCCAGAACGGCAAGCGCTTCTGCGACGGACCGCGGTCTGCAGGCGTTGTTCTCACCGGGAAATTGGAAGCTTGCAAGCGAGCCGCTGCTGTTGCTGGCGGCGACGGAGCGCGCTGTGCTCACGGCGAAATTGGAAGCTTGCAAGCGAGCCGCTGCTGTTGTTGGCGGCGACGGAGCGCGCTGTTCTCACGGCGAAATTGGAAGCTTGCAAGCGAGCCGCTGCTGTTGTTGGCGGCGACGGAGCGCGCTGTTCTCACGGCGAAATTGGAAGCTTGCAAGCTAGCTGCGGTTGAATTTGTTTTTATTATCTGGTTGTGAAGATCCTGCTGTTTAAGGGAATAAACATACTCCCCCCCCTTTGAATATTAATTTTTATTCAACTACAACTGTATACTAAATTCATCGGATTGTCTTGGTGCAGGTTGCGGTGCAGGACGGCTCCCTTCCGGAGCTTTGTTGATTGTACAATGCCTTTTTATGATAATGCCGATCACGATGGTAATGATAAGAAGGAGACATGCGTATCCTAATGTGTAGTGGTGAATGTCATGTGGCCGAACAGCGTTATGGAAATGCTGTTTCATCTGTTTAAGATCACTCTGTATGGATTCAATGTCAGAAACGTCTGAAGCATATGTTTTGGAGTAGTTGAGAGGCATTACGCCTGTTGAGTTGTACGGGGCAGTGGTGAAGTGGGTTGCATTGAGGGTTGATACATAGGACACATGATTTTCCGTCTTCATCTCGCGGTGACCTTGAATGGTTGAGAAAGGTAACCGAACTGTGCAGTCCTCGCTTAGACTCAGAATTCCAACATTTTGCAAGGTGACTTGGCTATTATTTCCGTTGCAGACTGCATTTAACACCAGCTGCTGGGACAGGGCAAATATCCACCGATTGTGATCATGCATCTGTATCCAATGTGGGCCCAGCCCAATGTCGCGGGCTGCACATGACGATGATCTCGTCGTGGATTGCAGCATACTCATCTCGCATGCACCTGGCCTTGCCCCTTTCTTGTATAATGGACGCATGGGATGACACAAGTATTTGCGTTGGTCGTATTTGACGCAGTCTCGTTGTTCAGAAGCTGTCATTGGAATGTACTGATCCCTATGCAAGTTGATCACTAGAAAATCAAATGATAGCGTCGTCATAGTGAAGGTTCCGGCTGACCTCCGCGGAAGGGGAGTTAGTTTGAGCATCTCAAATACTTCTGCGGAAATTAATGGTAGATTTATTTTGAAGATAAAATATTTTTCTGTGATTCTTCCTTCGACGGTCATGAGGGCGTACAGCTTCAGTAAGTTGTTGAGTGGGACTGGAAGCTTGAATCTCGCAGGAAGATTAATTTTGATTTGAAGAAGTTCTCTGCTGAGTTGATCGGGTGAAAGTAACATTGGATTGATCATTCCGTGATGGCTGTCCGTGAGAATGTCGATTAAAGAGTCTTAAATGCGTTTTACATTTGTCAAGGCTAAGATGTACTGAAGAGTAAGTTCGAGAAATGTCTGCGCTATTTTCTCGGCAATGAGTTGTTGGTTGAGGTTCCGTAGCTGACTATTACTTTGATTGATTACAGCTTCCACCCTTGTAAACTCTCGCTCAATTTCTTGATGGCTTCTCTTGCTTTTTCGGTATGGAGAGCTTCCGAAAGTTCTTCAAGCTTATTTTTGGCTCCGACAAAATTGGTAGCGTTGTCGCAATATAAATTGCTGCAGTGCCCTCTGCGCCCAATGAAACGTCTTAAACATCCCAGAAAAGCATCCGTCGTTAGGTCAGTGGCTAGTTCGAGATGTACGGCCTTTGTGCTGAAACAGCAAAAAATAGCGACATAAGCTTTATGTGGCCTCTTTCCTCGAACCTTGAAGTGGACCCAAAAGGGTCCTGCGAAGTCTACTCCGGCGTTGATGAATGGCCTTGCAGCTAAAGTTCTTGCCGCTGGCAGTCCACCCATGACTTGTTTGAATAATTGCGGCCTTGCTCGGGTGCATCTCACACAATGTTGCACAATAGATCGAGCCATTGTTTTTGTTTTAATTGGCCAGAATCGTTGTCGAACTTGAGCTACAAGCGTTTGGGCGCCGCAGTGATAGTTCTCTTCATGGAACCACTTCATCAGACGCTTTGTCAGCGGATCGTTGTAGGGAAGAATTCTTGGATGCCTCGCATCGTATGGAAGTGTTGAAGATTCGATGCGGCCACCCACTCTAAGAATACCTTCATCATCCAAGAATGGGTGGAGGGTGCTAAGGTGGCTCGTTTTGCTGACCGGACTGCGTTTTTTAAGGGCTTTAATTTCCTCTTTGAATTCGGCCCGTCGAATTAGGCCTACAATTGTTGACAATGCTTCCCTTAACTCTTGAGGCGTGGCGATAAGGTCCTTGGATCGTTTATTGTTTTGAGTTTTTGTGTGGCGAATGAAACGCAGAACAAATGTGACGATGTGCAACAGTGTTTTGAACGAATTCCGGTGATTGATGTTATAAAGCATGTCCTCCGCAGTGTTGAACGTGAGATTTAGGACAGCGACCTTTTGTTTTCGCTCCTTGTCAGCCTGCTGTGGAAGTTCGATGATGGGCTGCTCGGATAACCATGCGCTAGTTTTCTTGTGGAGGAAGATCGGACCGAAAAACCACACACTGCATGATTTAAACTGCCTTGGTGTTATTCCTCGCGATCGGCAGGATTGTCCTCTGACTTAACGTGCCGCCATTGTTCGGTCAAGCTCAGTCGTTGAATGGTGGAGACTCTGTTGGCAACGAAAGTGTGGAATGATGATGAGGGTGATTTAATCCATGACAAGACGATTGAAGAATCCGTCCACAAGAAAATGGGTACGTCGGTCAATTTCAGCTCGTCTACAATTCGATGCATTAATTGGGCACATAGAACTGCTGCACACAGCTCTAGCCTAGGTAGACTTTGCTGCTTAACCGGAGCTACTCGTGACTTGGAACATAGTAATCTTACAGCAACAGTTTTGTCTGCGTTGATAAATCGGACGTATATGGCGGTGCCATATGCTTTCTCCGACGCGTCAGCGAAGCCATGGATTTGAAACGTTGTTCTGACGTTCTGGTTGAGTACGTGCCTGTCGATTGTAGTCTCATTAAGCGCGTGCAGATTATCCCGGAAGAGTGTCCACTTGTGAAGCATGGCAGCAGGTAGCTCCTCGTCCCAAGAAAGTTTAAGCTGCCACAATTCTTGGATTAGGATTTTGGCCGTCACAACGACAGGGTATAGAAAATCCAATGGATCGAAAATTCTTGCTACATCTGACATTATAGTTCTCGTAGTGGTTCGTGAATGCTCAGTGAGATGTACCTTAATGCAGAAGCTGTCGCCTTTCGGGAGCCACGTCAGACCTAATGTTTTTACTGCACTGTCGGCATCATCTTTAAAATCAAGTTTGGTTTCTTGATCTTCTACAGGAATGTCTGACAGCAGTTCTGGGTGGTTGGCACACCACTTTCGTAACCTGCAACCCGCAGTTTGTAGAATCTCCCTTAGTTGCACCTTTGTCTCCTGAGCATCCACGAGGTTGTCGGCGCCACTCAAGCAATCATCGACGTAGAAGTTCTCCCGGATTGTCTTTGCACCGCTAGGATAGATGATCTGGTGCTTGGTTGCCAATTTCAACAAACATTTTATTGCTAAATATGGTGCTGCCCTAGTGACGTACGTGACTGTGTTCAGCTGGTAATATTGTAACGGCTCGGTAGAGTTGTTCCTCCATACAACAAGCTGATATCGTCTATCTTCAGGATGTACCCATATTTGGTGGTACATTTTCTCGATATCTGCCGTGAACACGAACCGTGGTAGTCGAAAGCGCAGCAGGACGGTGAAAAGGTCAGTTTGCAGCATTGGCCCGGTATGCATGATGTCATTTAATGCTACACCCGTGGATGTTTTGGAGGAAGCATCAAAAACGACTCTCAACTTTGTGGAACTGCTTTCAGGTCGCCGTATGCAGTGGTGCGGGATGAAATAACGTGGGGAAACTAACGTTGTGACTTTGGTCATGTGACCCAATGCTTCAATTCTGTCATGAACTGTGTGTAAGCCCTTTTGAGCTCCCTGTCCTTCTCTAGTCGCCTTTCTAAAGCCAGGAAACGATTTGTTGCCGTGTGCAGCGAGTCTCCAAGTCTCGACGGTGGTTCCATGAATGGTAGGCTAACTATAAATCGTCCGACACTATCACTTATGGTGTGGAGGGCAAAATGATTTTCGCAAAGTCGTTCAGTGGCGGTGAGCGTGGATTTTTCGTTTTCTGCTTCTTCCAACGCCCAGAACTTTTCAATCTGGTAGGACAATTGCTCTTCGGTGTACATGGCACAGGTTGCGGAGCTCGTGGTTCTGGTAGCGACATTCCCTGAAATCGTCCACCCGAAGACGCTGTTTTGTAAGGTTGGCAATCCTTCCCCAAGGGAGAATTTCTCACCTGTGAAGAATGCATGATAATTTTCTGCTCCAAGAAGTAAATCTATCTGTCCTGGCAGGTTGAAGCGGGAATCGGCCAAATTAATCGTTGATGGAATAGACCATGTTGAAGTCTTTATTCTTTGCGATGGCTGATCCGAAACGATCTTTGGCAGAATGAATGCTTCACACTGCATGCTGAAAGTTGAATTATTGGATTCGAGCTTAATTGTTGTGCGCCGTTGGATTGCCTTCCGTCTGCTGCCAATTCCTTCTATGACAGTGGACGCATCTGATCGACGTACCTGGAGTTGATTAGCCAATCTTTCTGTGATAAGATTGACCTGCGAGCCGGAATCCAGCAAGGCACGGCATTCCACGATTCTACCATTATCTGCTTTGACTTTAACACAAGCGGTGTTTAGTAGAACATATCCCCGTTCTGGTCTTATGGACGTGGCCAGAGTGATTGTTGATGGTGTGGCTTGAACATGTTCTGGTGTTGAGATGTTTGTGGAATTTGGACTTCTTATGCCATCAGTGGGTCCATGCAGCAGTGATTTGTGCTTCTTGTTACATTTTGTACAATTCCCCGTTGGGCAATTAGTTGCCGTGTGGCTTGATTTGAGGCAATTGAAACACAAGTTGTGTGCTTTCACGATCTTCTTTCGCTCAATGATGGGTAGCCGCTTGAACTGTTAGCAAGCGAACAAAGGATGCAGCATGTCCTTACAGACAACGCACTTCTTGGCCGTCTGAATCGTTGACGTGCCCTTCTTCGTTATATGACTCGTGGATGTGGTCATTGCGGTAAGTGGCCTGCTTCGTTCTCTTTTCTAATGAGCTTAGGAACTGTTGTAATGATGGAAGCTGTCGCGGATTTAGTAAAGACTGTTCAAAGATCAAATGCGTTGCGCGATCCATCTTCTTGATCAGGAGGTGCACCAGTTCTGACTGCTTTGGTTGGCTCAGCAGCTTGTCTAAAAGAGCTGTTGTTAGAAGTCGCATGTTGTTGTATCTTTCTTGCAACATGTCCCAGGCAGTTTGATAATTTTCATCAGTTAATGTCAGATGTCTTATGAGCTTCTCTGCGTCGCCACTTAAGTTGGTTTTTAAATACCAAAGTTTCTGGATGTTTGGAAGCGGTTGCGCATGAATCATCTCGTGGAATAAATCGTGAAACTGCCGCCATTTGAGATAATCGCCATCAAATTTAGGAATTTCGATTTTTGGTAGTTGGAGTGCCGGGCCTTGGACTGGGCTTACTGGAGCCCTTGCTGCAGGTGATGGAGACAGGAGTACACGTTGTTGAAGAACGCTTTCTTCCATTTCAATATAGGCCGCCATGTCGTAGCCTTCTGAGGGGGGTTTTCATGCTGCTCCCATAGCTTGAAATGTGTTGATTCGATGTTGTCCCAAAGTCTTTCTATTGCTGCAAGACATTGAGCTGGTGCCTCGTGCTTTGTTTTGCCATCGATGAGCCGTTTAAGCGACTCCATCATGGCTCGTTGTTTGCGAATTAAGGGACCCATGGTTGTTCCTGCTGGAACATTTGCGCGTTGGGATGATCCAGCAGCCTGTGATGGAGGTCCGGAAGCCTGCTGTAGACTGGCAAGTCCTTGCTCCAACTCACCGGTGTACTGATCCCTCAAGGATTTTATATTGTGATAAAAGTCCTTGGTGAAGTACTCATGAGTTGTATCCATCGCCTCGATGGACCGGATACTAGAATCTTGTTGATCGAAGGTTTCCCATGCATCTTTCAGCAGCTGCAGTCGCTCTACAAAATACGTTGCATCTTTCTTTCGATCAGCCGAATCTTTTTTGTAGTTCCTGATTATGCGCTGGATCTCGTCTCCGGTTTCCTTTTGAAGGGCGATTAAGTCCTGGAACGTTAACATCCTGCAGATCACGTCGGGGTCACCAATGTTTATTTCCCAAGGTTGGTAATATCTACAAGCGCGTGAACTTGTAGAGATTTGTTAGGGAATTTAGGTGGCTAACAACAAGCACTTGAACTTGTTGCAGATTATTACGTGAATACCTTCAAGCACTTTAACTTGAAGGTTTGTTGTCCGGTAGGCTCTGGAAAAGAATTCTGATTCAAGCACTTGAACTTGAATCAGTGTAAACTAAAAGACTTGAAAGTTTGGCTGCTTGTCAGACTCTGACTTAGTTTATTTGGGTGACTGGCTTTTATAGTAATTTACAATTAGAATTTGAAGAGTATTGAGACGGATGGTCGCCCGGTGAGGCTGGAATTCAAGCGAGTCAGCACATTGTTGATAACGCAACGCCGCATGTGCTCCCACGGTGACATTTGAATCCAGAACGGCAAGCGCTTCTGCGACGGACCGCGGTCTGCAGGCGTTGTTCTCACCGGGAAATTGGAAGCTTGCAAGCGAGCCGCTGCTGTTGCTGGCGGCGACGGAGCGCGCTGTTCTCACGGCGAAATTGGAAGCTTGCAAGCGAGCCGCTGCTGTTGTTGGCGGCGACGGAGCGCGCTGTTCTCACGGCGAAATTGGAAGCTTGCAAGCGAGCCGCTGCTGTTGTTGGCGGCGACGGAGCGCGCCGTTCTCACGGTGGAATTGGAAGCTTGCAAGCTAGCTGCGGTTGAATTTGTTTTTATTATCTGGTTGTGAAGATCGTGCTGTTTATGGGAATAAACAATATCGATATCGCGGCCATTCGATGTCAGATCCTGCTACTTATCGCTTAAAATAAGAAGTTGAAGATATGAAGTAAAATCATGACCCTATAGGCACTTTAAAGAAATACATGATAGATAATAAAATTGCTTCACAAGAAGAAGGTAATTGATAAGTACGTGATTTAGTAAAAAAGTCGGAAGATTTTGCCAAAAATAGTAAAGAACTAAGCGTTGATGAGTTGTATACTGATGTTTATAAAATTTGTTAGCTAAGTAGGCTTCTTTTTTTTATCCAGGTGGCAACTAACTGTACGAACATTGTATAGTAAACGATGTCATTCAAGTAGCTCCTTCTCCCGTCATCTAAGTAGCCTTCTTCTTGTCATCCGAGTAGCTGAAACTGATTCCTTTATGACGGCCCAGTGCCCTCTTCTTGTCATCCCAGTGCCCTGACTACTTGGATCCAGGAAAAAGAATGGTGTCGTCCCAGTGCCCCGACACTGTGATCCAGAAAAGTTTGCTTAAAAATATGGAAAAAGGTATTTGGGGAAGAGGCACCTAGACATTCAAAGAAGTATCTGATACCGAGGTTAGCATATAGAATACAGGAGGAAGAATATGGAGAAATGTCAAGAAAAGGGTCAAAAAGACTAGAATACCTAGCAGATCGACTAGAGAAGGGAGAAAGAATAAGTAGTGATAAACTGCCAGCAGTGGGAACAGAGCTGATATTAAAAAGAGGTGAAGAAGTCCACGTTGTAATGGTAACAGATAATGGTTTGA
Source organism: Thecophora atra (assembly GCA_937620795.1). Classification (NCBI taxonomy): domain Eukaryota; kingdom Metazoa; phylum Arthropoda; class Insecta; order Diptera; family Conopidae; genus Thecophora; species Thecophora atra. The sequence continues at coordinate 5,528,936 of CALMKQ010000008.1, read as the reverse complement.
TCTATCGAGAAGAGTTTTATACGTCATTATCGGCAGTGGCAGGCAAAATAATGGGGATGAGTTACAACGGACGTTTGTTGTTTGGCATGCGTGAAAAGGAGAAAAAAAGTGTGTGAGGAAATAAGATGTGTGATATATACAAGAAAATCAAATGAAGACGGTCTAGAACAAAAGTTTAATAGTTTAGATGCACAGCGAGTAGCATGTGAAAAGTATATAAAAAGCCGTGAAGGATGGATAACATTGGCAAAAAAGTACGACGACGGTGGGTTTTCAGGGAGTAATTTAAATAGACCAGCAATAAAGGAATTGTTTGAAGATGTAAAGGCAGGAGAAGTGGACTGTGTGGTAGTATATACGCTAGATAGACTATCAAGAGAAACAAAAGACAGCATAGAGGTAACATCATTTTTTAGAAGGCACCGAGTAAATTTTGTAGCAGTGACGCAAATATTTGATAACAACACACCAATGGGAAAATTTGTGCAAACAGTGTTATCAGGAGCAGCACAACTAGAAAGAGAAATGATAGTAGAGAGAGTAAAAAATAAAATAGCAACATCGAAAGAACAAGGGTTATGGATGGGAGGAACTTTGCCGCTAGGGTATGATGTAAAGGAGAAGGAATTAATAATAAATGAGAAAGAAGCAAAGACGGTGAAACATATATTTGAGAGGTATATGGAGTTGAAGTCAATGGCAGGATTAGCAAGAGAGTTCAATAGCCAAGGGTACCGAACGAAAGCAGATATTTTTAAAAAGGCCACGGTAAGGAGGATAATAACAAATCCGATATATATGGGAAAAATCAGACATTATGAGAAGCAATATGAAGGAAAACATGAAGCGATAATAGAAGAAAAATGGCAAAAAGCGCAAGAATTGATAAAGAATCAACCATATCGAGGAGTAAAATATGAGGAAGCGCTGCTAAAGGGGATGATAAGATGCAGATGCTGCAAGGTAAACATGACGCTGACATACTCAAAAAAAGAAAATAAAAGGTATCCATATTATATATGCAATAATCATTTAAGAGGAAAAGATTGTGGATCAGTGAACCGAACAGTAGTAGCGGGAGAAGTAGAAAAAGAAGTGATGAAAAGAGCTGAACGCCTATATGAAAATTTGGAAGAAAAAGCGGAAGAGTGGAAAAATTTAAGTTTTGGAAAACAGAAAGAAGAGGTGAAGAAATTAATAAAGACAGTATGGATGAGAGAGGATGGAATAGATGTCTGTTCTGAATCAGAGGAAAAATTTATACCAATGAGTTTAAAAAAGAAAGGAAATAAATGCACTATAGTAGAACCAGAGGGGAAAACAAATAATGCGCTACTGAAAGCAGTGGTAAGGGCTCATCTGTGGAAACGTCAACTGGAGGAAGGAAAATATAGAAGTAAGAAAGAGCTGAGCATGAAAATTAATATAGGTACAAGACGTATACAACAAATTTTAAGGTTAAATTATTTAGCACCAAAGATCAAAGAAGACATAGTAAATGAGACGCAGCCAAGTAGTTTGAGGTTGGTTGATTTAAGGGAAATACCGATGCTGTGGTGTGAGCAATTTGTATCTTTATAATGTAAGGTGTTAGAGCTAAAATAGCTTACAAGGGAAGGTGAAGAAGTTGAGCAGTTAATGCCAATAAGGCCGATCTCCAGATTTTACTCCCTTCCCTATAGAGTTAAAAGGCTGAACAGTATCTTTGGAATTATATCCCGTATGCAAGGTTAGTCTAACTCTTAATTTGTTATAGTCTTGGAGGCAATGTTATGCAAGCAAATGCTGTTTTAGGTGTGGACATCTCTAAAAAGAAATTTGATGTTTGTTTATTAATAGGCAACAAAGAACGACATAAAGTTTTTCACAATAATCAAGAGGGTTTTGAAAAGCTGGTAGCCTGGTACAATAATCATGGAGCAGACCTTATTCATCTATGTCTCGAAGCAACTGGTTGTTATGGTGAAGATTTAGTTAACTTTATGTACGACCTGGGACATAATGTAAGTGTAATAAATCCCGCCGAAATCAAAGCTTTTGGCAAAAGTGAGCTACTTAGAAACAAAACAGATAAGTCAGATGCTGCTATGATTGCTAGATTTTGTATTGCTAACAAACCTAACCTTTGGAAACCTGCCCCTCCTGAAGTTAGGCGTTTAAGGGACCTTTATCGTTGTTTGCAAGCACTTAAAGATGACAAGTTGCAACAGATGAATCGTTTGGAAAATAAAAATATGTATTCCAGTTGCAAACAAGCCATACTTGAGGTGATTGCTACAATAGACACACAAACTGCTTCCATAGAGAAAGAAATTAACGAGCATATCAATAACTACTCACACCTAAAAAATATGATAGAAAATCTTAAGACTGTAAAAGGTGTAGGACACCTTACAGCTATTGCTGTTATTGCAGAAATGCCATTAGTTGATAATTTTGATCATGCTAGAAAATTCACAGCTTTTGCTGGTTTAAATCCACAGCATTATCGATCAGGATCATCCGTAAGTAAAGGGAGTGTTACTAAATAAACTGTGTCAAACCGCATTTTTAGTTCAACTCAATTTTCAATCTGCCAGGAAAGAAAACATCAAGTTGAGAGATAGTTAATGCCCAATCATGTACAGGCATCGTCCACTTTTCCTCTGCCTTCTTTATAGCACAATATACCTGCTTATACAAGGCATTTATGCTGGTAAATGAGCCTTTGGTCTTAGTGAATTTCATAATTTGCCTATGTAGCCCCTCTATGAGATTGGTGGTGTAGATTATCCTCCTAACTGGACCATAATACTTAAAATAACCAGACAAGTTTTCCCAATTATTCTGCCAAGATTTTATAACCATAGGGTACTTTGTGCCCCATTTTTCATCTAATTCCAATAGATAATTCTCGGCAATTTCCTTGCTTGAAGCTTGATATACCTTCTTTAAATCGCTCAAAAAACTCTTCGCATCTTTACTGGCCACATACTTCAGTGAGTTGCGTATCTGATGCACTATACACATCTGCACTTCCGCATTAGGAAAGACACTGTTTATAGCTGCAGGAAAGCTTTTTAGCCCATCAACGCAGACAATAAGGATATCTTCTCCTTGTATCTTGTCAAAAGCATCTAATGTTTTAAGCTTAAGCATTAGGTGGAGAAGGGAGGAAGTCTGTGCTTCTTCTTAGATATAAAATCTGTAGAGGAGATAAGAATTCCCTTCTCAAAAGTATAGGCTGGACGGTATCGTAGAAAGACCTGAATGGTTCTAATTCTGTATTCACAAGACTAGCCTTACTTTTCATTTTTAATGGTAACGTATGGGGTTATATATGATCAACAACTTTTTGGGCATAGATATATCAAAAGATCGCTTTGATGTTTTTCTCTCATTTATAAGCAAAAAAGGAAAGCGTGAAACTAGAAAAAGAAGCTTTAAGAACGATGGTTTCAAAGTCTACTGAATTTTCTACACAAACATAATGTAGAAAAAGTAAAAACCTGCATGGAATCTACTGGTTGTTATAGCGAAGCAATGGCTAAATTTCTACACAATGCTGGACATTTTGTAAGTGCTGTAAATCCTTATTGCATAAAATCTTATGCAAGGAGTAAGCTGATACGACAAAAGAATGATCAGACCGATGCAGAAGTTATTGCTGATTATTGCCAAAGACAGGAACCTTCTAGTTGGACACCACCTTCTCCTGAAATGAAAAAATTAAAACATCTTTATCGTTGCTCAGTTGCGTTAAAAGATGAGTTAACATTAGTAAATAACCACTTAGGAAAAAAAGAGAGACTGCCTAAAGATGTTGCAAATGCTTGGGAAGACCTTGCAATGAATATCGCTCAAAAAATAGAAACAATAAAAAACTCCGTACGTGAACTATTAAATCAACACAAAGAATTGTTGGAAAATTTTCAACTTCTATTGACTATTCCAGGCATAGGAGAAGAATCAGCAATAGCTATTTTAGCTGATGTTTCTGATATAGAGGTTTTTAGAGATGCCAGGCAATTGGCAGCATATACAGGAGTTATACCACGAAATATGACGTCAGGTTCCTCTGTATATGCCAAACCCAGATTAAGTAAATCCGGTTCACAAACATTACGTAAGGCACTTTTCTTTCCTGCCATAGTAGCTAAGAATCACAATCCTATCATTATGAGCTTTTGCCAAAGATTAAAGGAAAATGGTAAGCATAATATGGCCATCGTTGGTGCTGCAATGCGTAAGCTACTCCATATCATTTTCGGTATTCTGACATCCAAAAGTGCTTTTGATCCTAACCATATCAAAAACTACAGGGCTAGGAGGTTGACTGAAGGTTTAGTACTTTAAAATCAAAAATGCTTCCTATCTATCTTATGTAAAGTGGTATCTCACACAAATTTATTGAATGTTGTTGGTTAGTGGATATGTTGATAAGTAAACTTCATCTGTTTTGTGCGTATAAAACTAATTTACTTATCAACATATCCACTAACTATAATCTGTGTACTGTTACACAATTGGAAGTATTTTTTGATTTTATGATGCAACTTGGGAAATTTTTATAATTTTTTTGTTGACTAACAAGACGGTATCTCCTTTTCTTTGATGTCATTTAGCACTCCCAACCAGAAGTTAGCTCCTTCACTTTCAGCCAAATAAAAACCTAATACTTCTTTTTTGCCATTTTGATCTATGCCTAATATGTTATACATGCATTTACTTACGCAATGCCCGTCCTCTTTGACTTTAAAAAACCATGAAAACTATCGGATATACAGACTGCAGCGCGCGACTACGCCATTCGTTGATTACTGGTAGCAATTTGTCAGTAATACTTGATATCTCTGCCTCCGATATTTTGTGATCATAAATTTCCTCAACATGTGACACTATATCTGGATGTAAGTTTGTTTGCCTTTTTTTGACTATTTGTGGTTCGAAACTTCCTTCCCTATCTCTTGGCGTCAAAAGCTCAAATGACCCTGCGCTTGTACGTAAAGTCTTTGCATTCCTCCCATTTCTTCGATTATTCTCTTCGCTTTCAGCCGACAAGTGGTTTTCTATTTCAGCTTCCAGGCTTACCTCCAGCAACTTTTTTATAAAAGGTGTTAATGCTCCATCTCTTCCTGTCAACGGTCTTCCTTCTCGTATAGACGACAGGATATTTGTTTCTAATTCTTTATAATCTACCAAACCGGTAGTTCTGTTTACTACTTTCTGACTCATTGTCAAACCTCCATTTTTTTATATCAATTTATTACTTTTTTTTCGGTTTGACACAGTTTATTTAACACTCCCTGCTTAACAGCAGTTCCTACTTCCATATCTGGATTTTCTGCTTTCTTTTCATAAATTTTTACTGCTCCAAATAGTATAGCAGCAGTTACCACAGCTCCAACAAATATGCCATCAGCTACCACAGGATCGAAAACTGCTGCACCTACAACTAAAGCGTAAATTCCCACTGCTATAAATGGAGAAGCTATCATCACACCATACATAATTTTCTTTTTTGTGCTGACTTGCTGAAAGGATTTACTTGCAGTACTAGGTGTTCCTATACTTTCACTTGCATTATGTACAGAGGCACATTTTCTTTGTGATCTTTCTTTTTGTTCCATGAAAATTGGAGCTCTAGTATTGGAATCGGCTTTAAGTAAATCTTCGTGGCTCATAGGTTTTGTATGAACTATATAGCGTGCCCAATCTGCTAGTGACATGTCGTCCGAGTATTCTAGTGCGTTTGTGCTCACTTGCTCCAATTGCTTGACTACACCTTTAAGCCCTTTTATTGACTCTTCTAACTCCTTGAGTGCTGCATCATTTAATGGGATGCTTTCTGCATAATCTACACAAGCCCCTAATCTCCTTACATTTTCTAGGTTTACTTTTTGTGTATTGAAAGTTCTTTCCAAATTAGATGTACTTCGTTTTAAAACACCGGTAAAAACGCTTATAACAGCTTTTTTATCATAACGATATTGAATGCTTAGATTACTCAACTCGCTCTTTATTCTTTTTGCAACATAATTTTCATGCCCCTCCTCAAGCTTTGTAATGAGGTTTGCTCCTGATAGCGATAGCGTTATTTCATCAACCTTTAAGCAGCTTTCATCAGATGTAAACATATCAAAATAACATGATCCTTTACTTTTTGCATCTCTTCCAACTCTTCCCATAAGCTGAAGTAAAAACATTGGATCTAGCATTTCGGTTTTGTCTTTTACTATAGCTGCAGCACTACTGAGTCTTGGAGCATCAATTCCTAATGCCAGCTCTTTAGAAATAGTGTTTGGCACAAAGCCAGCCTTAATTATACTAAGTATATTCTTTTTATCCATATTATCAATATACTGATAGATTTGCTCTCCATTACTTTTGAAACGCTTCACACTTTCATTAAAGCAACAGATGACTGCATCCTGCTCACAAAATTTTTTAATTTTAGAAAATTCGTTAAAAATATGCTCATGTAGTTTTTTATCTCCAGGATAGTTACGTTCCGTACTTTTTGTGTGAACTTTATCACTTTGAAGCTTATGTAATTTCAATATAGCATCTGTGAGTTCAGAATTGAACTCTAGAGAAGAAGAATCAGTAATTTCATATTTTTCATCAATAAATTTACTTATTTCATCCTTATTAACTGCTCTGCCACTCTTTATATATTCATCCAAAGTATCAAGTATGTTATGTAGTTTAATGGAAGGAAGTAATTTGCTACCAATTTCAACATTTAAGTTTTCCTCTACCAGGCATCTTATATTGTTTTCTGTTAACCCAATATTCAGATCTTTAATTACTTTAACAAAAGATTCTATGCGCTTTTTTCTTCTTTCTTGAGCATCATCTTTTCTTCCCTCAGTGATATAATTTTTCACGTTTTCTGCCCACCTTTCTTCAGTGCCGATTAAATCTTTCTTATAAGCTTGACTGTCTAATGATTTGCTAATGAAATCTAAAAATGGCTTTGATAGCTTACTAAGATCACCGTTCTGCATTGTTATCTCACTTATAAATTTCGCTACTGCATCTTTATATTGATTGAGTCTTGTATGGGTATTTTCACTTTTTTCTGTATATGCTATTTCTGGATTTACAAATCGCAACTCATATGTGCTTTTGCCTCGACCTTCAGCACTTACCATCTCTTCCAAGTTTTTAAATTTCATTTTATGGTAGTACACCACAGGCAATTTTCCAATACCAAGTGCTTCTCTTTCCTTTGGAGAAAGCAAGATCTGTTGTTTTATTTTAAATTCTTCACTGAGAAATTTATCTGGTGTAGCACTGAAAAAAGCAGTCGGGTTACCACGAGATACTTCAACTGCACGAGCCATTTGCACAGCATTTTCTTTCAATTTTGGAGCTTCATCGATAAGAATCAATGCTGGTTTGCTTTTATTTTTACCATATTTATCATTAAGCAAATTCCATTGCGTATTAAACGCTTCAGTAAAAGTTGAAGTTGCATATTAAGCATTTGTTTCAGAAAAAGGTTCAGCAAATTCTTGTGCAACTTCATCAGGTAAAAATGCTCTATCAAAATTATTTGATTGATTTCTCAAATTGTCGCTTGGAACTGCAGTAACGCAAGGAATATTTGTAAGATAAGCCCAGAATTTTAAGAGCGCTATATCCCCTGTTTTTCCTGAACCAGTTGCTATATTATTTGCTATTCTTAGTCTTTCTTCTAATGGTGTCCCTTCATCCTTTAAAACCTCTATGACTTTGTAAAAATTGGCAAAATGCAAAGCAAATGGAACTTTTTTACCTAGCCCACCGACTTTTAAATCTTGCAATCTTGATTGATCATGTAAACCAACAGCAAATGCCCTATTATTATTTGGATCTTTTTCGAAAGACACTTTACTATCGGCCCATAGAGCTATTATCTCTTCGTCAGTATATTTCAGTATATCTTTAGCTTCTGCTTTAGTATGCTCACCTAAAATTCCAAGCTCATAGCTACCACCTTTTTTGATAATGTTAACTTTATATGAATTACCTTTTACTTTAAACTCTGCTTGTGTTTTACCTTGAGTAATTGCCTCAACAATTATATCTTGCAGTGATTTTCCACTATCAACTTTAATCTCATTTAGTTTATATAATAGTAAGTAAGTGTTGTATATTTCCTCTGCAGTCCCAGAAATTTTCTCTTTTTGATGTAATCTCATCTTTTCCTCACTATTTTCTAATGAACAATTTAATTTTTGTTTAAGATAGATAAAAGCTTAGCAACTCTTGTCAAAATTTGCAAGTAAATACTACTATCTCTAGCACTACAATAAATTTGTTTGTTTACTTCTTTGACCTTTCTCAGAACCACAAAAAGGTACATATATCTGTGAGAACAAGCCGAGTGAAAATAGGGTTGTGAAAATAGAAAAGTAAAACTGTTGCAACAAAGTTAAGCAAATTAGTTCATATATAAATTTAGTTAAAGTAGGGTAATATAGCTGGTTTTGCAATATAGTAAAATTATTATATAGAAAAGTTAGCACAGAACAAGCGGTAGACCAACCCATCCCAAGAAAAACACTTCTCACGTTCCTTGATTTTGAGCGCTGGAAATGGTTGTGTTATTTAATTTATTAATATTATTTACTATTAAATAAGCAATAATTTACTTTAAAATAGCGACAAAATTCAAGAGAGTCCATTTACGCGCATGCTTGCAAATATACCACGTTTGTGTTACACTCCAAGATACTCTTTTGAGGGGCTTTTATGTGTGTCTTCTCGCTTCGTTAAGTCAGTGCTCGGTCCAATGTCATTATCAGCTGTGGTGTTTCTCGCGATGAGGATGTGTCTTTTAGACTTTCGTTATGAAGGTAGTAGGTTAAAGAAGGGTCAAAGCACAGAGGAAATGACTGGAACAAGTAAGATTTTAGTGGACTAGTGTGTTTCCCAAATTCTTTGGAGCATTTCGGGTTGCTTACTAGAATTAATGTTATAATCCCTATAAAGAGAATGATTATTTGGTCTATGACTTTTAAATTAAGAATACTATATAAGAAGGATAAACTGTTAAACAAAATGCAATCTAAAGATTGAGTTATCAAAGTGTGTAAGTTAATCAACAGGTATATAATCATTAGAAGGATAAGTAGTTTTTTTATAATTATTTTTTCTCTTTTAATTATTGCGATTTTTATTTTATGTATTGGCGGAGGGGGTGTTGTGTCTGATTTAGAGGGAGCTTTAGAAGAGATGGAGTATTTGGAGAAAAAGGATCTTTTAACTGATCTTCCAGATGATGTATCATACTTTACAAGAAGGCAGGTAGAAATATGTGGAAATTCTTCCGTATTAAGGGGGGATATAAGGCAGCATGAGGTGTCTTTAGTCCAAATGGAAAAGTTTTTTACGCTTGTATTATTTTACTTATCCTGGTTGTGGTGATAAGAGTTCTTTGTAAATATAAGATATCGAAAAGGAGAATGGAGTGATGCAAGACAACGTACAAAGAAATAATGACTAAAATTTTAATATAACTAGATCTTAATCAATTATTTCTTACTACAGCATTGAGTTAATTTTAGGCTATTAAAGAAGCATCATATTCAAATGTGTAATAGACTTGCTTTTCTGAACGTATATGCTATAATGGTAATCATAAACAACAGGAACAAGGAGTTTTGTGTTAGAGGCAAAGGTAGGGTATTCTTCAAATGGATTATCAGAACCTGCAATTGGTGAAAGTGTTTCACTTACTAGGGATCCTGTTCACATTTTCAAACAAATAAGATAAGGGAATAAAAAGGAAAAACATAAGGAACTTTGAGGCAAATTAAGGAAAGAGCTTCCTAAGAATTTCAAGATAGGAGCAGCTATAGGTAAGGGAGATTGCTTTTTTGATTCAGTTGCTCAGGGTCTGAATGCATTGAGAGACAAGGGTCTAATTTAAAGTGATGTGTTCTCTTTTTTTTGTTCTTTGCTTAACGGATTCTTTTTCGTTTTCCTGTGCGGTAACACAACATTTTTGTGTATCTTCTGCATTCCCCCGTAGCCGGCATCAGCTAAGATTTTAGTTTGCGGCAATACTGCTACCTTTGATTCTCTAGGCTCTGTGGACAAAAAATAATGGAGGGAAGAAAAAAAAGTGGTTGTTTAACCAAATGAACATAAAAGTGGAGAAACTACCGAATGGAATATTATATAAAAGAAGGAAATTGGAAACAAATTTTAAAGTTTATAGGAAGCGAAAAAGGAATGCATAGTAAAGACGAAGAACGTCTAAGAATATTCATAGAAGCATTGTGGTATATGGCAAGAAGTGGCTGTCAGTGGAGACTTTTACCAAAAATTTACGGTAATTACAGGAGTATACATAAGCGGTTTAAAAGATGGTGTGAAAAATTTATTTGGGAAAAATTTCTTGAATATACAAAACAAGAACCAGCTTTAGAAGCTGTAATAATTGACGGTACGATCGTTAGAGCCCATCCATGCACCTTCTCCTGAAATGAAAAAATTAAAACATCTTTATCGTTGCTCAGTTGCGTTAAAAGATGAGTTAACATTAGTAAATAACCACTTAGGAAAAAAAGAGAGACTGCCTAAAGATGTTGCAAATGCTTGGGAAGACCTTGCAATGAATATCGCTCAAAAAATAGAAACAATAAAAAACTCCTTACGTGAACTATTAAATCAACACAAAGAATTGTTGGAAAATTTTCAACTTCTATTGACTATTCCAGGCATAGGAGAAGAATCAGCAATAGCTATTTTAGCTGATGTTTCTGATATAGAGGTTTTTAGAGATGCCAGGCAATTGGCAGCATATACAGGAGTTATACCACGAAATATGACGTCAGGTTCCTCTGTATATGCCAAACCCAGATTAAGTAAATCCGGTTCACAAACATTACGTAAGGCACTTTTCTTTCCTGCCATAGTAGCTAAGAATCACAATCCTATCATTATGAGCTTTTGCCAAAGATTAAAGGAAAAGGGTAAGCATAATATGGCCATCGTTGGTGCTGCAATGCGTAAGCTACTCCATATCATTTTCGGTATTCTGACATCCAAAAGTGCTTTTGATCCTAACCATATCAAAAACTACAAGGCTAGGAGGTTGACTGAAGGTTTAGTACTTTAAAATCAAAAATGCTTCCTATCTATCTTATGTAAAGTGGTATCTCACACAAATTTATTGAATGTTGTTGGTTAGTGGATATGTTGATAAGTAAACTTCATCTGTTTTGTGCGTATAAAACTAATTTACTTATCAACATATCCACTAACTATAATCTGTGTACTGTTACACAATTGGAAGTATTTTTTGATTTTATGATGCAACTTGGGAAATTTTTATAATTTTTTTGTTGACTAACAAGACGGTATCTCCTTTTCTTTGATGTCATTTAGCACTCCCAACCAGAAGTTAGCTCCTTCACTTTCAGCCAAATAAAAACCTAATACTTCTTTTTTGCCATTTTGATCTATGCCTAATATGTTACACATGCATTTACTTACGCAATGCCCGTCCTCTTTGACTTTAAAAAACCATGAAAACTATCGGATATACAGACTGCAGCGGGCGACTACGCCATTCGTTGATTACTGGTAGCAATTTGTCAGTAATACTTGATATCTCTGCCTCCGATATTTTGTGATCATAAATTTCCTCAACATGTGACACTATATCTGGATGTAAGTTTGTTTGCCTTTTTTTGACTATTTGTGGTTCGAAACTTCCTTCCCTATCTCTTGGCGTCAAAAGCTCAAATGACCCTGCGCTTGTACGTAAAGTCTTTGCATTCCTCAAATTTCTTCGATTATTCTCTTCGCTTTCAGCCGACAAGTGGTTTTCTATTTCAGCTTCCAGGCTTACCTCCAGCAACTTTTTTATAAACGGTGTTAATGCTCCATCTCTTCCTGTCAACGGTCTTCCTTCTCGTATAGACGACAGGATATTTGTTTCTAATTCTTTATAATCTACCAAACCGGTAGTTCTGTTTACTACTTTCTGACTCATTGTCAAACCTCCATTTTTTTATATCAATTTATTACTTTTTTTTCGGTTTGACACAGTTTATTTAACACTCCCTGCTTAACAGCAGTTCCTACTTCCATATCTGGATTTTCTGCTTTCTTTTCATAAATTTTTACTGCTCCAAATAGTATAGCAGCAGTTACCACAGCTCCAACAAATATGCCATCAGCTACCACAGGATCGAAAACTGCTGCACCTACAACTGAAGCGTAAATTCCCACTGCTATAAATGGAGAAGCTATCATCACACCATACATAATTTTCTTTTTTGTGCTGACTTGCTGAAAGGATTTACTTGCAGTACTAGGTGTTCCTATACTTTCACTTGCATTATGTACAGAGGCACATTTTCTTTGTGATCTTTCTTTTTGTTCCATGAAAATTGGAGCTCTAGTATTGGGATCGGCTTTAAGTAAATCTTCGTGGCTCATAGGTTTTGTATGAACTATATAGCGTGCCCAATCTGCTAGTGACATGTCGTCCGAGTATTCTAGTGCGTTTGTGCCCACTTGCTCCAATTGCTTGACTACACCTTTAAGACCTTTTATTGACTCTTCTAACTCCTTGAGTGCTGCATCATTTAATGGGATGCTTTCTGCATAATCTACACAAGCCCCTAATCTCCTTACATTTTCTAGGTTTACTTTTTGTGTATTGAAAGTTCTTTCCAAATTAGATGTACTTCGTTTTAAAACACCGGTAAAAACGCTTATAACAGCTTTTTTATCATAACGATATTGAATGCTTAGATTACTCAACTCGCTCTTTATTCTTTTTGCAACATAATTTTCATGCCCCTCCTCAAGCTTTGTAATGAGGTTTGCTCCTGATAGCGATAGCGTTATTTCATCAACCTTTAAGCAGCTTTCATCAGATGTAAACATATCAAAATAACATGATCCTTTACTTTTTGCATCTCTTCCAACTCTTCCCATAAGCTGAAGTAAAAACATTGGATCTAGCATTTCGGTTTTGTCTTTTACTATAGCTGCAGCTCTACTGAGTCTTGGAGCATCAATTCCTAATGCCAGCTCTTTAGAAATAGTGTTTGGCACAAAGCCAGCCTTAATTATACTAAGTATATTCTTTTTATCCATATTATCAATATACTGATAGATTTGCTCTCCATTACTTTTGAAACGCTTCACACTTTCATTAAAGCAACAGATGACTGCATCCTGCTCACAAAATTTTTTAATTTTAGAAAATTCGTTAAAAATATGCTCATGTAGTTTTTTATCTCCAGGATAGTTACGTTCCGTACTTTTTGTGTGAACTTTATCACTTTGAAGCTTATGTAATTTCAATATAGCATCTGTGAGTTCAGAATTGAACTCTAGAGAAGAAGAATCAGTAATTTCATATTTTTCATCAATAAATTTACTTATTTCATCCTTATTAACTGCTCTGCCACTCTTTATATATTCATCCAAAGTATCAAGTATGTTATGTAGTTTAATGGAAGAAAGTAATTTGCTACCAATTTCAACATTTAAGTTTTCCTCTACCAGGCATCTTATATTGTTTTCTGTTAACCCAATATTCAGATCTTTAATTACTTTAACAAAAGATTCTATGCGCTTTTTTCTTCTTTCTTGAGCATCATCTTTTCTTCCCTCAGTGATATAATTTTTCACGTTTTCTGCCCACCTTTCTTCAGTGCCGATTAAATCTTTCTTATAAGCTTGACTGTCTAATGATTTGCTAATGAAATCTAAAAATGGCTTTGATAGCTTACTAAGATCACCGTTCTGCATTGTTATCTCACTTATAAATTTCGCTACTGCATCTTTATATTGATTGAGTCTTGTATGGGTATTTTCACTTTTTTCTGTATATGCTATTTCTGGATTTACAAATCGCAACTCATATGTGCTTTTGCCTCGACCTTTAGCACTTACCATCTCTTCCAAGTTTTTAAATTTCATTTTATGGTAGTACACCACAGGCAATTTTCCAATACCAAGTGCTTCTCTTTCCTTTGGAGAAAGCAAGATCTGTTGTTTTATTTTAAATTCTTCACTGAGAAATTTATCTGGTGTAGCACTGAAAAAAGCAGTCGGGTTACCACGAGATACTTCAACTGCACGAGCCATTTGCACAGCATTTTCTTTCAATTTTGGAGCTTCATCGATAAGAATCAATGCTGGTTTGCTTTTATTTTTACCATATTTATCATTAAGCAAATTCCATTGCGTATTAAACGCTTCAGTAAAAGTTGAAGTTGCATATTAAGCATTTGTTTCAGAAAAAGGTTCAGCAAATTCTTGTGCAACTTCATCAGGTAAAAATGCTCTATCAAAATTATTTGATTGATTTCTCAAATTGTCGCTTGGAACTGCAGTAACGCAAGGAATATTTGTAAGATAAGCCCAGAATTTTAAGAGCGCTATATCCCCTGTTTTTCCTGAACCAGTTGCTATATTATTTGCTATTCTTAGTCTTTCTTCTAATGGTGTCCCTTCATCCTTTAAAACCTCTATGACTTTGTAAAAATTGGCAAAATGCAAAGCAAATGGAACTTTTTTACCTAGCCCACCGACTTTTAAATCTTGCAATCTTGATTGATCATGTAAACCAACAGCAAATGCCCTATTATTATTTGGATCTTTTTCGAAAGACACTTTACTATCGGCCCATAGAGCTATTATCTCTTCGTCAGTATATTTCAGTATATCTTTAGCTTCTGCTTTAGTATGCTCACCTAAAATTCCAAGCTCATAGCTACCACCTTTTTTGATAATGTTAACTTTATATGAATTACCTTTTACTTTAAACTCTGCTTGTGTTTTACCTTGAGTAATTGCCTCAACAATTATATCTTGCAGTGATTTTCCACTATCAACTTTAATCTCATTTAGTTTATATAATAGTAAGTAAGTGTTGTATATTTCCTCTGCAGTCCCAGAAATTTTCTCTTTTTGATGTAATCTCATCTTTTCCTCACTATTTTCTAATGAACAATTTAATTTTTGTTTAAGTTAGATAAAAGCTTAGCAACTCTTGTCAAAATTTGCAAGTAAATACTACTATCTCTAGCACTACAATAAATTTGTTTGTTTACTTCTTTGACCTTTCTCAGAACCACAAAAAGGTACATATATCTGTGAGAACAAGCCGAGTGAAAATAGGGTTGTGAAAATAGAAAAGTAAAACTGTTGCAACAAAGTTAAGCAAATTAGTTCATATATAAATTTAGTTAAAGTAGGGTAATATAGCTGGTTTTGCAATATAGTAAAATTATTATATAGAAAAGTTAGCACAGAACAAGCGGTAGACCAACCCATCCCAAGAAAAACACTTCTCACGTTCCTTGATTTTGAGCGCTGGAAATAGTTGTGTTATTTAATTTATTAATATTATTTACTATTAAATAAGCAATAATTTACTTTAAAATAGCGACAAAATTCAAGAGAGTCCATTTACGCACATGCTTGCAAATATACCACGTTTGTGTTACACTCCAAGATACTCTTTTGAGGGGCTTTTATGTGTGTCTTCTCGCTTCGTTAAGTCAGTGCTCGGTCCAATGTCATTATCAGCTGTGGTGTTTCTCGCGATGAGGATGTGTCTTTTAGACTTTCGTTATGAAGGTAGTAGGTTAAAGAAGGGTCAAAGCACAGAGGAAATGACTGGAACAAGTAAGATTTTAGTGGACTAGTGTGTTTCCCAAATTCTTTGGAGCATTTCGGGTTGCTTACTAGAATTAATGTTATAATCCCTATAAAGAGAATGATTATTTGGTCTATGACTTTTAAATTAAAAATACTATATAAGAAGGATAAACTGTTAAACAAAATGCAATCTAAAGATTGAGTTATCAAAGTGTGTAAGTTAATCAACAGGTATATAATCATTAGAAGGATAAGTAGTTTTTTTATAATTATTTTTTCTCTTTTAATTACTGCGATTTTTATTTTATGTATTGGCGGAGGGGGTGTTGTGTCTGATTTAGAGGGAGCTTTAGAAGAGATGGAGTATTTGGAGAAAAAGGATCTTTTAACTGATCTTCCAGATGATGTATCATACTTTACAAGAAGGCAGGTAGAAATATGTGGAAATTCTTCCGTATTAAGGGGGGATATAAGGCAGCATGAGGTGTCTTTAGTCCAAATGGAAAAGTTTTTTACGCTTGTATTATTTTACTTATCCTGGTTGTGGTGATAAGAGTTCTTTGTAAATATAAGATATCGAAAAGGAGAATGGAGTGATGCAAGACAACGTACAAAGAAATAATGACTAAAATTTTAATATAACTAGATCTTAATCAATTATTTCTTACTACAGCATTGAGTTAATTTTAGGCTATTAAAGAAGCATCATATTCAAATGTGTAATAGACTTGCTTTTCTGAACGTATATGCTATAATGGTAATCATAAACAACAGGAACAAGGAGTTTTGTGTTAGAGGCAAAGGTAGGGTATTCTTCAAATGGATTATCAGAACCTGCAATTGGTGAAAGTGTTTCACTTACTAGGGATCCTGTTCACATTTTCAAACAAATAAGATAAGGGAATAAAAAGGAAAAACATAAGGAACTTTGAGGCAAATTAAGGAAAGAGCTTCCTAAGAATTTCAAGATAGGAGCAGCTATAGGTAAGGGAGATTGCTTTTTTGATTCAGTTGCTCAGGGTCTGAATGCATTGAGAGACAAGGGTCTAATTAAAAGTGATGTGTTCTCTTTTTTTTGTTCTTTGCTTAACGGATTCTTTTTCGTTTTCCTGTGCGGTAACACAACATTTTTGTGTATCTTCTGTAGCCCTGTAGCCGGCATCAGCTAAGATTTTAGTTTGCGGCAATACTGCTACCTTTGATTCTCTAGGCTCTGTGGACAAAAAATAATGGAGGGAAGAAAAAAAAGTGGTTGTTTAACCAAATGAACATAAAAGTGGAGAAACTACCGAATGGAATATTATATAAAAGAAGGAAATTGGAAACAAATTTTAAAGTTTATATGAAGCGAAAAAGGAATGCATAGTAAAGACGAAGAACGTCTAAGAATATTCATAGAAGCATTGTGGTATATGGCAAGAAGTGGCTGTCAGTGGAGACTTTTACCAAAAATTTACGGTAATTACAGGAGTATACATAAGCGGTTTAAAAGATGGTGTGAAAAAGGTATTTGGGAAAAATTGCTTGAATATACAAAACAAGAACCAGCTTTAGAAGCTGTAATAATTGACGGTACGATCGTTAGAGCCCATCCATGCTCAGCTGGATATACAAAAGACTCCAAGGATCAAGAGGCTTTAGGACGCAGTAAAGGTGGTTTCACAACTAAAATACACGCGCTTGTTGATGCACTGGGAAATCTACTTAAATGTACTCTGACTCCTGGTCAAAGAAATAAAATTACTCAGGCACCAGTGTTAACCGAAAATATCTATAACTCTACTGTAGTGGCTGATAAAGGCTACGATAGTAATGCTTTTGTTACAAGTCTTGAAAGCAAGGGATGTATAGTAGTTATTCCACCAAGACGGAATCGAAAAGTACAAAGGTATTACGATGAGCATATCTACAAAGAACGTCATTTGATTGAATGCTTCTTTGGAAAAATCAAGAACTTTAGGCGCATTTTTTCTCGATTTGACAAGACTGCTGAGGTTTTTATGGGTTTTCTCAATCTCGTTGGAGCTCTTGTATGGCTTCTCTAAAATTTTGTCCACAGAGCCTAGGCAGTGTCGACATTTATTTTAACCAAAGATAAATGCCAGCAATGTGAACAAAAGACAGAAAAGCTATGGCCAATTTGTCGTAGCGTGTAGCAACTCTGCAGAAGTGCTTGATTTTGTTGAACATCCTTTCGATTAAGTTTCTCTCTTTATATAATTCTTTGTCATATTCTCTTGGTGTTTTTCTATTGGAACGCGGTGGGATTACTGGCTCAGCATTTACAGCTTCTGCAGCCTCAATCATATAATTTGCGTCATACCGTTTATCGGCAATAAGTGCCTCCATGTTCTTGCCTTCTATCAGGTCTAAAGCTTTTACGTAATCCGATCTTTGTCCTGCAGTAACAAAGAATCTCAGTGGTTTGCCCAAAGCATCACAAGCAGCGTGTAATTTGCTTGAAAATCCTCCTTTGCACCGTCCCAGCTCTTGTTCTTGTCTACCAGTTTCCACATTTTTTTCTTGCACCAGCAGCATGTTGATGTGCCCTGATTATTGTTGAGTCTATCATGAGCCACTCTGTGTCTCTATTAACAGCTAATGTGTTGAAAATCATCTGCCAAACACCAGATTTTGCCCACCTTATAAAACGTTTATGTACACTTGACCATTTTCCATACTCAGCAGGCAATGCTCTCCATGTTGCTCCTGTTCTACCTATCCACATTATTGCAGCTACGAATCTCCTGTTATCTTTTGCGCTTCTTCCTCTATCTCCTTCCTTACCTGGCAGACTGTTTTTTATTCTCTCACATTACTCATCTTTTAAATCATATAGCATTCTCTTTACCTATTAATAAAGAGTACTCTATATCACTATTTTTTTATGTCGACAAGACCTAGACATGATCTCCGATGAATTTTTTGGTGCATATTCTTTCAACTCTGGTTTCTTATTCTATTCAGCTCAAAAAGCCTTCTATTTCTAAATTTTACTTTATCCATAATTGGGGTTGTACAAGTTGGCATATTGTGCTATAAAAAAGGTGGAAGAGAAGAACACGATGCCTATACGTGATTGGGCATTAACTATGTCCCAGCTCAACATTTTCTTTCCCGACAGACTGAAAATTGAGTTGAGCTAAAATTTAGTTGAACACAGCTTATTTAACACTCCCGATTTTACAAGGCTTCTACTGTGTTTATGGGATTTTTAAATTTTGTTGGAGCTTTCATATGGCTGCTTTAAAATTTTGTTCACAGAGCCTATATATCTATTACTATCTCTTTACTCTTTTATACTTTTTTTTTTTGTAAATCATTTTTATTTTCTTGAACGCTTACAAGGTTTTTGTATTGAAAAGTTAGGTATCTTTTTTTGAACTTCTTGTACCAACTATAGAAGAAAGTGGAGGTTACCATACAATTCGAACTCGCTCTCTGTTTCGTTATGGTAGATTGGAAAAATTGGCTGTTTTAGATAATTTCTTAGCGATTTTTGTTTATGTAAAGGTCCATATATGATTGAGAAAGAGAGAACATTGAATCACATGTATAGTAAAGTAAGCAATAAAAAAATTTTTATCAACACTTGCAGAAAATTTTGCAAAGCAAATCACACAAACTTTTTAGAAAATAACGTACATTCTAAGTTTTCCACCTTCAAGCTCAAGAATCCATTTAGTTGCTTGCAACCTCTAGTAAAAACTCAAGAAAAGAAAATTTTGCCCTGCAACTAACTCACTATCAACAAAAGACAAACCATATCACGCACATCCTGATATATTAAGGAAATTCACGTGTAGAGCTATGCTCTAGAGGATTTTTCACACGAAGAACATGTGGGTTCGATATAAGAGTGTTTGGCACTCGCGCGTAATCATTAAATATGGCATATGATAGAACTACCGTATCACCATCAGTAACACGCTTAAATCCCCTACAATGCATGTAACGATCTAACTGTTCATCTGCATAAGCAATTTTCTGCCGTAACTCATGTGCTGCTGTAGCAAATTTTAGCTCTATTCCAGTTGGGTGAGTACCTCCAACGCTGAGTTCAACTCAATAACTACCCTAGCAGGATTATCACAAGCATAAAATAATCCGTGCAATATAGAGTGAAACCCAACTTCCTGAGCATCATTTCTATTCACTATCCGCCTTAGTGGAAATAGCACACGGGAAATGGCTTTAAATATTTCCTGATGCCTATTTATATCTTGCCAAGCAGTATTCATCATTATACCTGCAATCCTTCGTACATCGCCGACACCGTCTACCTGAAAAAAATTACCTTGAAAATATACATTATTCCTATTCTGCAAATAAACATTAGGGGATTGAAAACTTGATACAGTAACAGCAAGACCAAGATCATCTTCGTCTCTCCTAGTTGGATCCAATGTACATACAATCTCATTCACTCTAGCACTTGGCCAATTTAATAGACTGATAGCACCAGGTGGAAACTGACGAGTTAACATATTGCATATATTAAACACAACAACCATATTTCTACTTGGTGCATAAAGAATCATAGTTAATATACGCTCTCCAATATTTACATTAGCAATACCTCCATGTGGACCTAGCATTCTGTTATTATCATGATTACTATACTGAAATAAGTGCTTAGTTACTCTTACGCGATTTCCTCTTATTGTCACAGGTCCTCTGGCAAATGCAGTACTTCCAAAAACAAATCCCGTTGTATAGGAAAATAACCTACTATTTCTACCTCTAACATCAGGTACAGCAGGCAAACCAAATAATGGGTATAATAGAAAGTCTCTCACACTCTCATCAACTCCAATAGGTTGAAATAACCTCTCTAGTAAAGAAGGCTCTCTCTCTAAAAAGTTTTCTACGCTAAGTTGAAAACGCATGCGGTTAAGATCAAAATTTAACCCTACGCAAACAGCATTCTCCGACGAAGTATGAATAGATACAGATGAAACAGGACATGTGTTAACGTAATTTTCTGCTTGCTCTAATGCATCTGCAGCACTTCTTCTTCCTGCCTTAAGCTCAATTATGATAGGCACAGAATCACCCAATATTTGCACACCACGCACAAGAAAAGTAATATCTGTATATACTCCTCCTGCAAACAATTCAAGATAAATACCAAATGCATGGCGGTACCTAAAATTCATCAAAAAGCCCTACAGAAAGCCATGATAATTAGATTCTCTACCATCAAAACCTAGCACAGCACCATATCTATCATAAATACCAACAACGTACTGCAATATTCTCCTAGTAACACCCATTACATTATCTGCATCATTACTTGCTAGCTCTGCTATAAGATCTGATAAGAAGCCCTGTTGTTCAGTTCTGGCAACTTTCATGAAACCATTACATGGAGATACTGATTCTCCGGTAAATGCTTCGATATCAACAAATTGCCTGCAGCTTACTGCTTCGTCTTCTTCATCTTCCCCTAGATTTTCTGCCCATACAAATGTCTTATACTCTCCCCATTCTAATTCTAGTTTTTTCCTCTTAGCAGGACTATTTTGCAGTTCATGTCGCTCTATCCACTCTCTCTCCTCTAGACTAAATCTTGAACCAACGCTGTTCTCCCTATCAGCAATAGTATAACACAGTACTATCCGTCTGTTATTACTATCTCTAGTTAGAACAGCAATTTTTAAATTTCCTCTTCTAGGATTATCTGGATTATTATCAAAGCGAAAGAAAATTCTTTTATTATTGTTTGTGATACCAGCATCATGCGCAGTAGCAAACATGCCAAAAAAGAGCGCCGGAAAGAAGCGATCTTTGCCAACTGAATGTAAAAAAGACGGACTCTGATCTAAAAAAGATTCAAATCTATCCATAAAACCCTGACAATCTCCATTCAATAAGCTTCTAATTAATCCAATATTTTCACCATTACCATGCATATAAATGCCTCTATTTTCTGTGATAAGAAAATCCACTAACTCCAGCACCACCTAATACAGACTTTGGACTGCCAGAGCTACAAAAATCACCACCTTGAGAATAAGGAGAAACTTTTTTTTCTAACTCAGAAAAAAGTTTTTCTGCAAATTTATCATAATTCATGTCATCTTTCATGCCGTGCCTGCTAACCATATTTAGATTGTTAACTATAGATTTCTTAAAATTTCCAAAGTCTGTATCTGAACAAAACTTTTTAGCAAATTGTAGTATTTCTAATATTTCATCCTTTTTTACATCTCTAGTACTATCTGTTTCGTTATAATTTACAAAATCAATAATCAATCATGAAAGTGCATGGTCAATTGGAACAATCCCACCGCAAAAAAAGACAGCAGCCTTTTCTTTTTTTCCTTCCTGGATACTAAAATTACCACATTTTATAAGATTCATCATAATCTTTCTAGCTTGATAACCTAAGGTAGGTCTTTCAATAACTTTATCCGAAAGTAAGGAAAGAAGGAGAGCATAATCTTGTGGTTATAGCATTTTACCCGCTAGCATTTTATCTTTAAATATTGGAATTATATCTTGAATTGTATCAAAAAAACTCCAACGCACCAATATTCTAAAAAGAGAATATACCCCCTATCTTTCCTTGATAGTTCATCTAATAAAGGATTTTTATTACCTATATTACGCAGACAAAAATCTAATATGGCAGCTACAATTTCCTTGGTTTGCGCACCTGATAGCTCAGTAATTGTCTTAATCAGAAGATTTGTACTATCTTTTCCTTGTTGTCTTAAGCGGTGACTGAAATAATCTAATCCCTCGCTCCATTCGAGCTCTAAAGCTCTTTGAAAACATTCCTCATTGTTCTGTGGATTTTGAAATTTCCCTGAGTCTTTATTAATCCAAAAGCTTAATACAGGATCTTGACTTCCCATGTAATCTAGAAGCTCCTTTCTTATATATTCATCTGTCACAGGCTTACTATCATCATCTAATCCAGACGAAAATCCTCGCTTGTAAGAGTCAAATTGCTCATCAAAGAATTTCTGAATTTGATCTACTATGCAGTACCTGCATGCCATATCATATCTGGAAAACGGATTCTCTATTTCACTTGCTTTTTCTTCAGTGAATTTTTCGCCCTAGCATTGTTTTATTTAATCTTGCACCTAACCAACAATTCTCGTCACGAAACACATTTTATAAGAATTGCAACTCACCATCCTCTAGATATTCTACATGTCTGATATAGGTTCTTACCCATCTTTCAACAGCTAAGCGCCTTCCAGCAGTAATGCTTGGATTCCTATCTTCATAGATATTACTTTGTTAATTTTTGACTATAGCAGCATGACGCTCTGCCTTTCGCGAAATTTTTTTTTTGGCACTTAACCATACATATATTACTAAACCTATTTAGCATTATGCTAAACTGGAATGGGATTGCAACACTTAATTTGTAAAAATAGGAGAATGATTTCGTTAGACTTCTTTTGAGACTTGATTTTTGATGTTAATTTTATCGTTAAAATTTGTATATGTTCCTCAAATATATTCGAATATTCTGCTGTGCACTTTTCCTAGAAATTTTCATCATAAACTGATTGTTAAAGAAGTCTACTAGCAGCATACAAAGAGAAAAAATAATTCTGTGATATTCAAGAAAGCAGGATCAGAGTATGCATATGAAATCCATATAAACTTTGTGCATTTCTCTACTCGTAATTATGTATTAAACGAAGCGTAGAAATTTTCTATTTTTCATTCCTCTTTCTTCATAATTGAAATCTGATGTGCAGTTACTCCTGTGATGCAAGTTCCTTAATTTTATCAATAGGAAGTCCTGTGGTTCGATAGATAACATCAATAGGAACATTGTCCTCAAGTAGGTTCTTTGCTACTTCGATCTTAGCTTGTTTTCCACCTTTAGCTATTCCCTCAGCTTTGTCTCTCTGCTCGCCGATTTTGATGCCTTTATTGAATTTTTGAGAAAGAGTAGAGTGATAATCATCAGTGCGTTTTTTATATTGATCGTAAGCTAAACGCCTATCTTCAGTCCAATTAAACTGATCTAACTCATTGTAAGCTCTACCAATAATTACATTACTACCTATTATTTTCTGCATATCTTCCTCATACTGGTTTCATTTGCATATTTAAAAAACTATATCCATTTTTCGACTATGTTTTCTAGCTGATCTTCTTTGGTTTTTTTAAATTTAGGCAGCTCTACAAATGTAAAACTAAAGTCTTTCAGATCGTTCTCATAAGTAATTTTATCAAGAGTAACATGATCTGACTTATAATCTTGTTTATTAGGAAACAAAATAAAATCAGCAATAGCAATGAAGATAACTTCCTTAAGATTATGATACTCTTCACCCTTGTTTGCCTGCTTTATATAGGCTTTAGCAGCATAATATTGAGCACGCTTTTCGAAGCCCTTAGTCTTAGTGAATTGCATTTCTATGATGTATCTTGAGCCTTGAGAGTCCTTACAAAGAACATCAACAATACTCTGCTTATTAGCGGCAATTTCAGGGTCTAAAATGGTAGCTAAGAATTCAACATCGTGAATAGCTGCCAAGCCAGTAAAGGCTAAAATATCGTTTAAGAAATGAATATTTCTACATGAATACATGAGAAAGTAAGATAAAAAGCATTAATAATTATACACAATTGTGAAGAAATATTCAACTAAAATGCAAACAGAAGTTTTTGTATATTTTTATTTGGTAGTATTAACCTGTATAATATTTATGACAAATATCTCGATAAGGTACCAAATAGCGCAAAAAGTAAGGAGCTGGAGGTTAAAGCGAAAATTTACTCTGAAAGACTTAGTAGACAAAACAAGCATAAACTACCACACGCTGCTAGGATATGAGCAAGGAACATGTGGCATTCCAACTGAAAAGTTAAAAATCCTAGCAAAGGCGTTATCAATTCCTGTTAGAAGTCTCTTTCCAAGACGAAAAGTACTAAAAGAAAGTAGTTGTTTCGACAAAGCTAAGGTTCAGGAAATGTATAATTTCAAAGAAAAAACAGGAGGACACAAAACAATTTATGCATTAACCAAATCTGTCCGAGCTGAGGAAGAAAGTAATATAAAAGCAGCAAGAATAAGAATTGCAAAGAATCTAGTTAAAGCTGGGTTTGCTACTGACATTATCTATCGAGCAACGGGCTTACTAACCGAAGAATATGCTGATAGAGAGAGTATCGGCTGTACAAGTCAAAACGGAGGACAAGAGATCGAGAAGTGGAAAATAATCAGAGGCTATACGCAAGAAGAATTAGCAAAAAAGTTAGATGTAGGTCCCTCACAGATACATCACTATGAACAAGGTAGCGTTACTCTTTTAAGTGAAAGGTTGTGGGAGATAGCAAGAGAATTATCAGTGAATGCTGAAGATCTGATAAGGGAATACAAAGAAAATGATTGCGAAGGAGAAGATGAGTTATTAGGTTTGGCAAGAGAATATAGAAAAATTGACAATCAAGAATCACGAGATGAGCTGGATACATGGGTAGAATTTTTCTTGCAAAGAAAGCAAATTTACAAAGAGAAGATTGGTAAAATAGAGGGAATGAAAGTTGCAAATAATTTACTCAAGTTAGGTTTTTCTACTGATGTTTTTTATAAAATAATTCATTAATAACAACCTTTTTACACAACTTGAAAACAAATATATATTAATATCTTTACCTATTCATGAAAAAATAAGTAAAAAAGATTGAAAAATTGATTTAACTTCACTCAAAAGATATGGCTTTATGCCAATGCTGATAAAAAACAGCAGTAAACATTTAAAAACAATTTGTTATTAACGAGGAGTATATTTTATGAATAATGGTAAAAAACTTACAGAAGAAATAGAGAGAGTATTGCAGAGTGGAGGAGGAAGTGCTCTATTTGATCGTGAGATAGTGTCAGTGCTTCTAGGAGCAGTTCACGACAGAAAGCAAGCACAAGATGTTACTAAAACTCTAATGGATAATTGTCCAGGAATAGGAGAAATTTTAGGGCGAGAAATCGATGATTTGAAAATAGATAGAATTGAAGGAATGACTGAACATGCAGCTGCAGCAATTGAATGTGTAAAAGAAGCTTATAAAAGAGCACTCAGAGAAGGATTAAAGAGAGGCCCAGTAATGGATAGCCAAGAAAAGCTGATAGAGTATGTAAGGGTAAACATAGGCTTTTCAGCAAAAGAAGCTGTCCAGATAATATATTTGGATACACAGTACCGTTTGATAAGAGACGAAGTGTATTTTGGTACAATAGATGAGGTGCACCTATCTGAAAGGAAAGTGGTAAAAAAGGCATTATCAATGGAGGCAGCATCGATAATATTAGCTCACAACCATCCAGGAGGGAGTTTAGAACCATCAGAAGATGATAAAGTAATGACTAGAGAATTAGTGTCAGCATGTCAAGGGGTGGGAATTGAGCTAGAGAATAACATTATTGTGACGGACAAAGGATATTGCAGCTTTAAGGAAAGAGAGCTGTTATAAAGATGGATGCCAAATTTTGCAGGTTTGGGAACTTTGGCTACCACTGCTAGTGGAAACAATACGAAATATGAATATAAGTGCTTTAAGAAAAGCGTATTTCTATAGCTGAGATTTGGAAAAAGACATAACAAAAGTTGTAAAACATACAAGATCTTTGTATAACTTGCATGTTAAGTTGTAATAAACGAATAAAAGCCCAAAAAGCTCTATTCTTTTGTTATAAATAGTTGCAAACCATAAAAGATCTTTCTAATATTTGTATATTAAGTTAATAGTAAAGCAATAAATTGCGCTATAGACTTAGATAATATGCTTAATATAGGAGGCTTATATGGCTAGTAAAAAAATTACAATGGTTCGAAAAGACCCAAATAAAAAGAATCGTAAGTTCAATATTAACCGCAAGTTATTGGGCAAAATATTTAGTGCTCTTGAGGGCATTGATATACAACCGTCTAACTTTGTGAGCAAAATTAATAACCAGAATCCTGGAGGTACAATGCCTTCCCCTAGTAGAGATGGTCGCGAAAACCAAATAAACTTCGAAGAAGGACTTGACCGTATTTATGACACAAAACCAGCAAGTAATCAAGAAGATTATCCAGAAGCTTTAAATCCATTTGCCTCAGGCCTGCAAAAAATAAAGCTAAGTGCAAGGGAAAATAAAAAGTTGAGCTGGTTTAAAAGTGCAGTGGTAAAAGCAGGTAGCCCAAAAGAAATGCATAAGGTTGTGGATCAAGCTCTATCTGCTGGAATAAGGATAAATGCATGTCATGAAGGAGAATGGAGTTTTCCCGAGTATGTGATATTAGGCACACATTTTCACAAAGTCAAAAAAGGTGAATTAAAAAAAATAATGCGTGAATTAATGATGAAGGGTGCAGAGTTTCATGACAGGCTATTGCAGAATGAGCTGGTAGGTGAAACTTATAACGAACTGCAAAAAGAGGTGCAGCCACAGCTAGACAAGCAACTTGAAGAACTGAGGAAAGTCGGTGAAAGTGCTGTTCAAAAAGGAGCTGTAATAGATGTGGAAATAGACAATACAACATCGTATGCGGAATTTTCTGAGGGTAGCACAGTAGAGCCTGCAAAAGTAATAGAAGGCTTGAGTCTAAACAGATGTAACATCATAAAAATAGGCAATAGAGAATTTGAAGTCAAAAACGAGAAAGGACGTGAGAGAAATTACACTGATATATCGGACAATAGCGTTTTTGAGGTAACATTTCCAACAAGCATTGGTGGACTAAGAGTTATACTGTAACACAAAGCAGAAAACGACCACCAAGTACAGGTAGGAGTAGCAGATAAATAAATAGCGCAAAAAGTAAGAAGCTGGAGGTTAAAAAGAAAATATACCGTAAAAGACTTAGCAGGCAAAACAGGTATAAACTATCATACGCTTCGAAGATATGAACTAGGGGTATGTGGCATTCCAGATGAAGAGTTACAAACAATAGCAGACGCATTATCAGTTAGTTTTAGTGATCTACTTCCTAGACAAAAAGTACTCAAAGAAAATCGTTGTTGTGATAAGACTCAATGGATGTCCAATTTCATAGAAAAAACAAGGGGACGCAAGGCAATCTACGCATTAACCAAATCTATCCGAGCTGAGGAAGAAAGTGCTATAAAAGCAGCAAGAATAAGAATGGCAAAAAATATGCTCAAGTTAGAATTTGATGCTGATATTATCTACCGAGCAACAGGCTTATCAGTTGATGAATATGAAAATAAAGAAGAAAAAAGTTCTAAGCGTTCCAACAAGAGGGATGGAATGAAAAAGTGGAGGATAATACGGGGATATACTCTAGAGGAATTAGCGAAGGAGCTTGGTATAGGAGGTCCACAGATACATTACTATGAACAAGGAAGCACCATGTTCGGTGAGAGGTTATGGGAAATAGCAAGAAAATTATCAGTGAATGCTGAAGATCTGGTAGCGGAAGAAAACTGTTGTGAAGACGAAGATACAGATAGTGAAGGAGAAAAAGAGCTATTAAGCTGGGCGAGAGAGTTAAAAAAAATTAACAATCAAGAATCACAAGATGAACTGGATATATGGGTAGAATTTTTATTGCAAAGAAAGCGAATGTATAAAGAAAAGATTGATAAAATAGAGGGAATCAAAGTAGCAAATAATCTACTTATACTAGGTGTTTCTGCTGATGCTATTTCTTCAATAACTAGCTTGACTGTTGAGGAAATTGCGCAACTTACGCTCCCAACGGAATTAATACTATGATAATTTATATAATATATTATGATATAGATAAAAATAGTTAATCTATTTAAGATTTCTCTGAAGTTTTGCTTGCGGCTTTTTCTTTTACCGGTTCAACCGATACATCTTGAATTTCCTCTTCCGGCTTGTTTGGTTCGGCTACTTCTTTAGATTCTGCTGCTAATTTGCGTTGTTTGATAAACTTCTTCAATGTTTTGACTGCGATAAAGTTTATACTGAAAACACATGCAGAAGTTACCGCTAATGCTGGCAAGGGAGCTAAACTGAATGTTGGTAAAATTGCCACAATTGTAGCAGATGTTAGTAAAAATGCTAGAATTTTGCTCCCGATTATCTTGTTTTTCTTGGACTTTATGGGGTTTAGGCGTTTTATTTTCCCTTTTAGCTTTTTGAAGCCTTTTTTGAATATGTCACCCTTTTTCAGCTCTTTTTCTACGGGTTTTGCTTTCTTTATTTTAAAGCTTTTTATTTTTTCTTTTATTCCTTTTTTTATCTTTTTTTGCTTTAGAGGTTACTTTCGAGCATAGGCTAGGTTTCATCACAATTTCAGAGAGCGCTTTTGGCTTATCGTTTGAAGTTTTAGCTTCTTGCCCCTTAGCATATTTTTTGGGCGAAATTATGTTTTTTAAACCTTTCTTTGCTTTGTGGTATAATTTCTTTATTTGGCTTGGCATCGTTCAATATTGCAGAATCTATCTATTACTTCCTGGTTGTCCTCTATCATTGCCTTTGCCTCTTGCTGAAGAGATTTGATATTTTTGATGTAATATTATCCATGTCAGGTGATGGTATTTTTAATTGCGATTGTATTCTTACGTATCTATTGCCTATTACTTGATTCATCTGATAATTTACGCAGTCCAATCCAGAGGCAAACATCACATTTAACAAAGGTTTTATCCAGCTTATTTTTCCAAATCTCCCTGAATTAGCTATACTTCTATCTGTTCTTCCAGTACCTATCGATAACAGTAGAGTATCATCATTTGGAAATAACCTCTTACCACTTGCATATACACAAGCCGCTGGATTATTAGCAAACACTCCGCCATCTATCAACACTCTCTCTGTTTGGCTAATTTTTAGACGTTTTGGTGTAAAGTAGTTTGGGGCAGCTGTTGTAGCTCTGAGTGCATCTTTCAACTTAATGTTTTCTTCTTTCCAACTTTTGAAGAAAAACTCACAACTATTGTGAATGTCATAACTGGTGAGCAGTAGATTACTCGCAACATCGGCCATAGTACTTTCACCAAAGTATTTGTTGAGAATAAATTCCATATTTCTATACGAGTACTGAGAACCACTCAGCCAAGAAGCAATTGATTTTCTCCAAATGATGATTGAAAGATATATGCTCCATACTCTTGGTAAAGTTCAACCAAATCATTGGCAGAGTATTGAAGTTTATTGCTTTTACAAAGTCCAGCAACAATAATCCCACCGGTTGAGGTGCCTGCCATTAAATCAAAAATCTGGGAAATTGGCTTTTTTGTCCTAGATTCAATTTCTGCAAGAATAATGGCAGGTATTATCCCTCTAATGCCACCTCCATCTACAGATAAAATGTACTTTGTCACTGTAAAATTTATTTGTGTTTGTGAATAGCTTCAAGTTCGTTGACTTCTTCAGTGAGGTTTTTCACTCTCTCTTCAAGTCGATAGACTATTTCGATTAGTTCTTGGTTTTTTTCTATAAATTTATCATGGATGTGTACACGTAAGTCAAGTTTTGCAACCACCATATGAATCCTACAGACTGTAGAACTATTGTTATTATTACCGCTATTGGGATTTTTTGCTTTTTCATGTGAAAATATTAACTTGTTATGGATAGTTTTGGAAATTTATATGCAGATTATAGAAAACTTACAGCTTTAGTGATTACTTTTTGTTGATTCGTATCGGTCCTCTGCTTCGGCTTGTCTTTATTGTGTCTTGACCTTAGTGCGGCAATTCCTCTTGGTGTCTTTCCGTTATTATCTATGATATTAGGTTTTGCTCCTTTCTCTAATAAAAACTCGATAACCTCTAAGTTTCCCGAGTGTGTAGCATTATGTAGTGCTGTACTTCCATACTTACTAGTAACATGTATATTTGCTTCTTTATCCACTAAAAATCTTACAACTTTTAGACATCCTGAATTTGATGCATAGCCAAGAGGTGTTAAACCAGAAGACCCTATTTCATCAACATATACTACATTTTTTCCTACCAAAAGCTCAATAACCTCATAACTGCAGCTTTCAGCCGCTGTCTGTAATATTTTCCTATTATAAAAGAGTTAGCTCTAGATTTTTGATAGCAATATGTAATAACAATACATACCATTAATATTATAAACCATACAAAATGTATTTTTTCTTTTTCATTACATTTCAGTTGACTCATATTCAGTAGTTTCTTTACATTGAACAGACTATATACTTATTTTTCCTTAACATCGTTTTCATTTACTTAAAGATGCTGATAATATGATAAAATAACCTGAGCTATTTAAAGTATGCTCCGCTCTATTAATTATCCATTCACCATCCACCGCTTGATTAAAACCTATAAGACTAAGTTTAGCTTCTGCGAATAACTCCGGATTACCAGGCATAGTTATATCTAAAGTTTCATTATTACGCTTCAATTGTTTTAATTTGGCATTTGCTGCACTTAGTGCTGACTCTGCATTTGATTAATGTTCCAGCATAATATAACTTGGTTCACTGCTACCAACTGTTTCTTTAATAGTTTCGCCCTTTTCATAGCTATGCCATTTTGCTACTACTGAATTATACTTATCACGTACGGTAAAATGCACTTTCCAATTAATTGTGTCTTGAGGTCTAATAGTCATTGTTCCTAAAGTTCTTCCTGTGGCTGATTTTGCCATATTCTTTGAAATAAACAATATATACCCACCAGCTAACTTTGCCATTGCTTCACGCTCTGTTGCAATCTTTGTTAACAGACTTATATCACTTTCATCTACCTGATTAATGTGGGGTATTAATGCATTCTTAAATTCCTCAGCAACTTTATGTCCATATCCATGTTTTTGAACTATTTCTTTCACTAAGTTTTCTATGGTAATTTGATGCCATTCTTTTGATACTTTTGCCTTCAAATATATTCTTAAATTTGTTGCATGAGCTTTGATTAGTAGAGTCTTAGGTGGACTTTGTATTGTAACTTCGTTGACTGTATATATGCCCATTGGAAAGATTCCAATTTCCTTATAACCTAGTGCTATGTTTAATTCATTTGGAATTTCTACATTTTTATTACCATAATCAACACATACCTCTGCACCATCATCTATAGTACCAGATTCATCAGTAAGATGCACTGATATTACATGATCTTTTATTCCCTCAATGCTAAATTCAGGTTGCATTTATTCCCACACTTTTAACTTTGATTTTTTTAATCGCTCTTGTATTAAAGGCAGTTTACACCTTAACCCAGATGGTAAAGAACCACTATACTCTGCAAGACCAGGATTAGCCTCTAAAACTACTTCCACTACTCCTCTAGTTGCTCCATAATGCCTCCAGCAAATTAGATCTATCATCTCTCCTTCCTTACTCCAGTAATATGTTGCCATTTTTAGTTAAATCTCCTCAAACTTAAACTAAACTCAACCTTTTTTTGGTAATCCACAAGGAAAATATGATGTTTGTTTTTTCTTTATCCGTACAATCACAAACCTCCCTAAAACATTACCTAAACTGTCTACTAAAGTATGTGGTTCTTCTGCTTCTTTCATACTTTTTAATTGATTTAAATCATTGAGATTATGGAAATAAATTACTCCTTCTAAGTCTATATTTTCTGTGCCTTGGCCAATATTTTATAATGAAGGTATTTTACCAATGCACTCAATTGTACTCCAACGATTTTCTTTACTGCACCTTACACTTGTTGGAGAAAGCTTATGTTGACCAAGTGATAGCATTAGTAAATTGGTTCTATTGAATCAAAAAGAACGTCTCGCGATTTTTCTCTTATTCTTTTTATTACTGCATCAGCAAGACTACGTACATCTTGGTTAGGTTCTGCTTTTATACTTATATTAAATGTAAAAGTTTGATTGAAAATTTTTTGTTCACACTTTTCACAGTCTTTTAAAACTTTCTCTGAATTATCTGCTACAGAACCTTTTTCTGTAATTACACTGGCACTTTCAATCATATTCGTTCTACTATTCGAAATTCCACTAAAAGCATTATTGTGCAGTAAAGGATTTCCTTTACTAAAAACATTATTTTTACTGATTATCTTAGTTGTACCGCCTATTTTTGCTTTTACTGGTTTTTCTAATGCTTTTATTGGACTATCATTAAACAATTCCCAAACCAATCCAATTTTCTATAGGTTTTGCAATTGATTTCCAGATACTTGAGAAAAAGTCCTTTACCTTTTGCCAATTAGCGATTACAAGCGCTGCACCAACTGATAGTCCAGCAACAGCAGCTCCTATAGGATTGGTAACCACGGCTAACGTTAAGGCTTTCAGTCCCATGATTACTGTGTTGTACTTTCTCTTTGTTGTAAATTCACCTTCACTCTTATCTTTATTCGACTCACCTTAAGAATCCTGTAAGCATGTGTGTGTGTGTGTGTGTGTGTGTGTGTGTGTGCCATTTTAATTCACTAAGCGGTTAGGCTCCGCAGATTGACTAGGCGAGCAGGTGTCGCCGAATTAGGGAGGGGATCAGGGAAGAATTCCAAGTTCAGTTGAGTAACTTAACTTTATTTAACTTACACTTTTCGACTTTAAACACTCAAAGCTTACTGGCTTTTCAAAACTTCGAAACTAACTCATTCTTACAGGACTTGTGACGAACTTTTTGCTCCGGGTTTAGCTGTCGGTGCCAGGGTCCGTACACAGACAAGTATCAAGCACGTGCTTTGTTTTCTCGAGCGTGCGAATCCTAGCCGCGCAAATGCAACGCATTGACGCGACGGAGGGAAAAACGACGGATGCGCGACGGCGCAAACCAAATGGTCGTCAGCCTTAAAAAGCGATCGGACCACGTGGTGGCGTAACGAAAAGTAACGGATACGCGGCGGCGCAGATCAAATGGTCGTCAGCCTTAAAAAGCGATCGGACCACGTGATTGCGCTAATGAAACGCACTGACGCAAAGAACAGCGGATACGCGACGGCGCAAACCAAATGGTCGTCAGCCTTAAAAAGCGATCGGACCACGTGGTAACGCAATGAAAAACGCAGTGACGCACTGACGCAAAGAACTGCGGATACGCGTCGGCGCAAACCAAATGGTCGTCAGCCTTAAAAAGCGATCGGACCACGTGGTAACGCAATGAAAAACGCAGTGACGCACTGACGCAAAGAAAGACGGATGCGCGACGGCGCAAACCAAATGGTCGTCAGCCTTAAAAAGCGATCGGACCACGTGGTGGCGCAACGAAAGAGTAACGGATACGCGACGGCGCAAACCAAATGGTCGTCAGCCTTAAAAAGCGATCGGACCACGTGGTAACGCAATGAAAAACGCAGTGACGCACTGACGCAAAGAACAGCGGATACGCGACGGCGCAAACCAAATGGTCGTCAGCCTTAAAAAGCGATCGGACCACGTGGTGGCGCAACGAAAGAGCAACGGATACGCGGCGGCGCAGATCAAATGGTCGTCAGCCTTAAGAAGCGATCGGACCACGTGATTGCGCGAATGAAACGCACTGACGCAAAGAACGACGGATACGCGACGGCGCAGATCAAATGGTCGTCAGCCTTAAAAAGCGATCGGACCACGTGGTAACGCAATGAAAAACGCAGTGACGCACTGACGCAAAGAAAGACGGATGCGCGACGGCGCAAACCAAATGGTCGTCAGCCTTAAAAAGCGATCGGACCACGTGGTAACGCAATGAAAAACGCAGTGACGCACTGACGCAAAGAAAGACGGATGCGCGACGGCGCAAACCAAATGGTCGTCAGCCTTAAAAAGCGATCGGACCACGTGGTAGCGCAACGAAAAAAGCGACGGATACGCGGCGGCGCAGATCAAATGGTCGTCAGCCTTAAAAAGCGATCGGACCACGTGATTGCGCAAATGAAAAACTCAAGAAACGCACCGGTGCACTGCGGAAACCAAACAAATGCGCGACGGCGCAAAACCAAATGGTCGTCAGCCTTAAAAAGCGATCGGACCACGTGGTTGCGCAAATGAAACGACCGTTGCGATGATCTAAACTTAGCTGCGATACTCACCCCTTGTTCATTTGTGATAAAAGACACTGTGTTGTTTTGCTTATTGTTACTTTTATTTCGATAGATTTCAGTAGACTTAAGGTTTAATAACACTAGCAAAAAGATAAATTGTCGTCGACGATGGCACAGGAACTAAGAGAACGAGATGTGATGTGCTTGGCTTTTTATTGTGGGATAGCGGGACTTTTCCCGGCGTTTCTCCTGGAATCGCTTTGGTTCGTTGTGGGGAGGTGTTTACACTGAGGGTAAACTGCTTTCGTTGTGGAGAGGTGTTTACACTGAGGGTAAACTGCGTTCGTTGTGAGGAGGTGTTTATACTGCCATAAACTGCTCCTGACACTCTCTCCTTTCTTAGGGGAGGCGGCGAATGGCGACAGCGGGTGCTGAGAGGCGTGTGTTTAACGTGACCCGGTAACCCTCGCAGTTAAACTGCATCCTATGCCGACGTCGGCCCTGGAGTGTGTGGGTGGTGCTCTGGTCCCGGGTGATGAGTGATTTGTACCGTGTGGTAATCTCGCTCCGTCCCACGGCGGAGAATATAGTCGCCATGGCAAGCCCGGTGATGTCTTGGAATTGGAAGCGTTGGGTCGGTCCTCTCGCCGTGCCAGCTTGGGTGTCGGGGTGCTGAGCGGGAACGGGATGCGCTTCCTCGTTTTGGTCTACCTTCTCGACCTCACGGCACAAGTCGTCGTAGTAACGGCCATGGAGGGGGTCGAAGTATATCGACTCGCACGCCTCCGTACTGGTGGTGTTCACCGCAGCCCTGGGTGTAGTTCCTTCGTCGGGCTCGAGCGACATGTTGTCCTTGGGGATTGGGTCGCGTCTCGGCGTTGGTGGAGGGTGTAGTCCGGCGGCTCGTGTGCTTTCTGGTGACGATTCTGGTCGCGGCTGTCCGGTTATTTCTGTGTCTTCCGGCCTATCACGGGACGCGGGCGTGGTACCCGATGACATCAGAGTCATTGTTCCCAGGAGTTCAGGTGGCTCTTCATTGTGGCTATCCAGGATGTCGTCCCATTCCAGTTGGTCCAAGTCGGTCGCTAGTACGGTGGGCGAGTTGGGTTTTTCCTGCAGCAGATCTTCCCAGAAGGCGACGGCGTCGTTCGCATTGAGATCTCGTGTGGGGTCGCCCGACGCCAACAGAAGTTCTACTTCGGAATCTTCCCGTCCGGATGGCGCTAATTCCTCGACACTGACTGGTTCCGTGGGATCGGTGCGTTGCTTAGTTCGGGTGCGCTTGGGCGTGTGCTTCGGTTCCAAGGCCCTTGGATTCGCTTGCTCGACGCGTTTGGGTCGGCGCTTCGGCCCTCTCCTCTGTTGACCATCAGGCTTGTGCGGCGGTGGGTAGGCGTCGGGGACGGAATGGGCGTTTAACTGCCGGTAGTCAACGCAGACCCGCCAGGCTCCTGTGTTGTTCTTTACCAAAACGAGTGGTGCGCTGTAGGAGCTGTGCGATGGTTCGATGCAGCCCCGTTTCAGTAAATCGTCCACCTCCGCGTCGATGACCTTCTGCATAGCCGGGTTCTTGGGATAGTACCGCTGTTTCATCGGTCTGTCATCGCGCATGGTGATCTTGTGCACGGCGATGTCCGTCGTCGGCGCCAGGTTCTCGAAACCGCGTAACTCCGCCTCCAGGAACCTCGATATCTTCTCGCTTTCTGGCACGCCTGCTTCGGTGGTGTCTTGCATCGTCGGCGTCCTACTACTATTTCCGCTGTCTGGAGCAATTCCGCGCCGTGACCAACGTGCTGTCGCCTCGGCGTCCTTAGAGACTAGCTGTAGGGTGTGGCATCTGGCTATAGTATCCTCTCGTCTGGTGGTTGTCTCCCCAGCCAGTTTGACCGTCTGTCCACCGCAGCTGATTACCGCTCCAGACTCTGCCAAGAAATCCATCCCTAAGATGAGGTGGTCCAAAACGCGAGATAACACAAGT
Source organism: Thecophora atra (assembly GCA_937620795.1). Taxonomy (NCBI): domain Eukaryota; kingdom Metazoa; phylum Arthropoda; class Insecta; order Diptera; family Conopidae; genus Thecophora; species Thecophora atra. Next base: position 5,492,479 of record CALMKQ010000008.1, on the reverse strand, counting down.
AGGTCAACTTTGTGCTCCGCGTGTCCTAGGCATACTTTAACCGTGAGCGTCCGGTCCACCCTGCGCGTGCTACCATCGGCCATCTGCACCTGTGTGTCGACACTGCCCAGCGTGCCTTGGTTCATCAACTCTGCTGCTATGAGGTCGCTGACGAAGCTTCGAGATGCACCCGTATCGATCGTAGCTGTGATGCGCTTGTTTCCGATGGCCACCTTCGCCCACACCCGGCGGCCATCGCTCCTCAGCGGTGCTTCTATGAGTGAGGTTGGTCGGGCTTCGGGGTTCTCACCACACCTCGTTAGTGATGAGCCCCGTGCGCGTTTCCCGAACGGGCTCGACAACAGTCTATGGTGCGCACATTTCTACGTCCGCAGTCCCAGCAGAAGAGGACGGCCGGGCGTCGACAAGCCCGCCAGAAATGACCGCCTTCCCCGCAACGTCTACAGGCAGAATGTACGTCCACCACGCCTTCCTCTGGTCGATCGGCAACCATCCGATTCTGCTCAAAACGCCCGCGTTGCGGTGTTCCGCGTTCCCGTTCGACATGGATGCCTTCGTAGTCCTCCGCTAACGTCATCAATTCGCTCAGGGAAGCGAAATCTTTTCGTCGGATGTACAGCAGATAGTCGCTGCGACAGTTTTTATATATCCGCTGTAGCTGCTGGTCGGCGTCGTAGTTAGCTTGCCGCATTAAGCCCTGCATTGCGAGGACGAAGTCCTTGAAGTTCTCCCTTGGCCCTTGAGTCCTGCGCCGAATGTTGTCTTCCAGCTCCTCGAAGTAGCGCGTTGGTAAGAAAAACCGCGTGAAATCTTCTTTGAAGGCCTGCCAGCTTTCCCAACGTCTGTGGTTGTTCCGATACCAAGCCAAGGCGCGATCTTTGAGTAGTTCCGGCATGGTCCGCGGAAGTGAATTCATCTCAAGGCCGTATGCCTCTGTAAGCTCTTCCACGCGCTCGATGAAAGCCAACGGATCTCTTCCCCCATCATACTTTACGGACCACTTCCTCACCTGGTCAATCACTGCTGCGTAATTTCTCACTGGGCTCGGGCTTGGCAACGATGCGTCTTCTTGTGGTCTTGCGTGGAGTGCTATGCCGCCAGTTACGTTCTGGTCGTCGTGTCGCATCGACGTTGATGCGCCTGGCGTGTTGAATTGGGCAGCGGCATCATCTTCCTTCTCTTTGGGGCCAGTGTTTGTGGCCGTTGGCGGCGGTGGCTGCTTGGCTCCGAAGGTGGGGCACGCGGCTTGATACGCCGCCTCCAATTGTTCGAGCAATTCCTCTTCTTCCCGTAAATGCGTCTGAGCTATGAACGCGGCAAACCGCTTTCGCAGCTCCTCGGTCGTGCCGCTGGTATCAAGGGAAAATGTTTCCATCTCCTTCTGTAGCTCGTCCTTCGACAAGGTATAGATCCACCCAGTCCTGACCATGACTTCTCTTGTATTCCCCTTGTAGCCGATGTTAAAATATATATGTCTCCGGTCCACTAACTGCGGTGGGCTTTGCTTTTCCTGTTTTGTCTTATGCCTACTTTGTTTTACCTACCAGAGTCCCTGTTCGGGCGCCACTGTGACGAACTTTTTGCTCCGGGTTTAGCTGTCGGTGCCAGGGTCCGTACACAGACAAGTATCAAGCACGTGCTTTGTTTTCTCGAGCGTGCGAATCCTAGCCGCGCAAATGCAACGCATTGACGCGACGGAGGGAAAAACGACGGATGCGCGACGGCGCAAACCAAATGGTCGTCAGCCTTAAAAAGCGATCGGACCACGTGGTGGCGTAACGAAAAGTAACGGATACGCGGCGGCGCAGATCAAATGGTCGTCAGCCTTAAAAAGCGATCGGACCACGTGATTGCGCTAATGAAACGCACTGACGCAAAGAACAGCGGATACGCGACGGCGCAAACCAAATGGTCGTCAGCCTTAAAAAGCGATCGGACCACGTGGTAACGCAATGAAAAACGCAGTGACGCACTGACGCAAAGAACAGCGGATACGCGTCGGCGCAAACCAAATGGTCGTCAGCCTTAAAAAGCGATCGGACCACGTGGTAACGCAATGAAAAACGCAGTGACGCACTGACGCAAAGAAAGACGGATGCGCGACGGCGCAAACCAAATGGTCGTCAGCCTTAAAAAGCGATCGGACCACGTGGTGGCGCAACGAAAGAGTAACGGATACGCGACGGCGCAAACCAAATGGTCGTCAGCCTTAAAAAGCGATCGGACCACGTGGTAACGCAATGAAAAACGCAGTGACGCACTGACGCAAAGAACAGCGGATACGCGACGGCGCAAACCAAATGGTCGTCAGCCTTAAATAGCGATCGGACCACGTGGTGGCGCAACGAAAGAGCAACGGATACGCGGCGGCGCAGATCAAATGGTCGTCAGCCTTAAGAAGCGATCGGACCACGTGATTGCGCGAATGAAACGCACTGACGCAAAGAACGACGGATACGCGACGGCGCAGATCAAATGGTCGTCAGCCTTAAAAAGCGATCGGACCACGTGGTAACGCAATGAAAAACGCAGTGACGCACTGACGCAAAGAAAGACGGATGCGCGACGGCGCAAACCAAATGGTCGTCAGCCTTAAAAAGCGATCGGACCACGTGGTAACGCAATGAAAAACGCAGTGACGCACTGACGCAAAGAAAGACGGATGCGCGACGGCGCAAACCAAATGGTCGTCAGCCTTAAAAAGCGATCGGACCACGTGGTAGCGCAACGAAAAAAGCGACGGATACGCGGCGGCGCAGATCAAATGGTCGTCAGCCTTAAAAAGCGATCGGACCACGTGATTGCGCAAATGAAAAACTCAAGAAACGCACCGGTGCACTGCGGAAACCAAACAAATGCGCGACGGCGCAAAACCAAATGGTCGTCAGCCTTAAAAAGCGATCGGACCACGTGGTTGCGCAAATGAAACGACCGTTGCGATGATCTAAACTTAGCTGCGATACTCACCCCTTGTTCATTTGTGATAAAAGACACTGTGTTGTTTTGCTTATTGTTACTTTTATTTCGATAGATTTCAGTAGACTTAAGGTTTAATAACACTAGCAAAAAGATAAATTGTCGTCGACGATGGCACAGGAACTAAGAGAACGAGATGTGATGTGCTTGGCTTTTTATTGTGGGATAGCGGGACTTTTCCCGGCGTTTCTCCTGGAATCGCTTTGGTTCGTTGTGGGGAGGTGTTTACACTGAGGGTAAACTGCTTTCGTTGTGGGGAGGTGTTTACACTGAGGGTAAACTGCGTTCGTTGTGAGGAGGTGTTTATACTGCCATAAACTGCTCCTCACAGACTTAAAAACCAACTAACTTTTACAAGACTTGAACACCAACTAACTCTTACAAAACTTGAAGACGAACTAACTCTTTTATTCTTTGCGGGAGTTGGTTGCAGGCCAAATCGATCAATTAAATTCTGCAACTATCTCAATAATTAATTTGAAGGTGCAGAACTGCGAATTTAGCGTTTATTAAAACAAGCGCTATTTCCGTGGCTCGCACGGAGGTTCAACAAACCGTCAGCTCAATGACCGCTCGGTCGGTGACTTTTTCGGTGTCACCTTTCTTGTTGTTTATGTTTTATAAAATAACTCACTTGGCTTTTAATGAATGCCCAAAAGTATGTGCTGCTAACGCTAAGCGTTTTTAGCAGCGGGCCAGAATGTTATGTTAGTAACAGTGTTAAGCACTGTTATAAATACTTTGGCTGATTTTGACCTACAACATCCTACATCCCTCCACACCTACAATAAGAAAAAATTATTATCTGTAAGAGGATAATTTTTTCTTTTACATATCTTATTAAATTAGGTTCTACGTATAACACAATTATGTAGTTCTTGTAGTCTGTCTACTTCAATATTTACATTACAACTATTTGACATAATTTGAATTAATTTAGATATTTTATTTCTTGTGCTCTAAGTGGTGTCTTCTTCGCTATTGTCCTTGTCTTCTAGTATCTGATGGCCCATCGATGTCTCTGCTGATTTTCTGGTCGTTTAATTTGTCGGGTGTTGTGTTGTTCTTCTTTTATAGGTTGGTGGGGGTACGGTGATGGTTGGTGTTGGCATTTGTTTTTTGTTTTTTTTCCTCTATGCTGTTACTTGTTGTATTTGTTGTGTTTTTCATCTATTGTGCGTCTTCCAAGGGCATGTGGTATTTTTGGTGCTGCTCTTCTTTTGTACATACTTTAGCTTTTCGAGGGTTTGGTGAGTGCTTCAGTTTTTGGTATTTGCATGGGTTCATGCTATGGCATGTTAATACTATATCTGCTAATAATGTCCTTATTTTTTCTGAATGTCATTGTTTCTGCCGTTTTAAAAGACGTTGTTGTAAGTTTTAAATCTACCAACTACGTTGGTGTTCTGCTTAATAGTTGTTATTTTTTGTGTATTTTCCACATTGATGTCATTATCGGTTGTTTTGGCTTTATTATGTCGCTCATACCGATTGCCGACCCTTCTTCTTTATTTGCATGTTTCTCGAGTTTGACATTCAGACATGGACGGTTCCCCTAATTTTGGTCTTGTAGTTAAACGATTGGTCTGTGCACCCATATTAAGGATTTTGCTTTTTTGTTCAAATTTGTGTTGTTATCCAACAATTGTTATATGATGCTGTTGTGAGGAAGTATCTGACTTGCATTCCTCGGGTAAAATGTCGTACCAACTTGACGAGCTGTTCACCAGCTACCCTTCCCTGCCGTTGTAGTTGTCGCGCTTCTGCCGTTGTTGTTGTCTGGTCAAAATTAGTTGTGGGTGGTTGTGAGGCTTTGGTATTCCCACAGTTTTCGTGTTGTACTTAAATATGTTAGTATGTATAAAAAAAATATATATATATCTATATTTTCTCTTTTTATTTTTCTCTTTTTCTGTTTTGTTTTTATTAATTATTTTTTTGAACTCTTTTTTTTGTGTTAGTAGTGCTTATACAATTATATAATGATATTATCGTTAATTAGGATAAAATACAAAAATTTGAAACGATACATACCTAACAAGTTGTCAATAGTGATTCCACTTGTTGCATTTTAAATATTTATGTTTTCTTTTTTTTTTTGTTTTTGATTTTTCTATTGCTTTCCATGTTTGCCTATTTTTAGAATAAATGGTATTTTATTTCACTCATTATTATATTATTTTTAATAAAAATCGTAATTTTTTAGTTCTATTATTCTTTCTCAAATTTTCTTTTTAAATTTTCCTCAACAGTATTAATTATTCATAACAGTATTAGGTTTTTTTAAGTACTTTAATTAGTTTTAAAGTTCATATTACAATTTATCGTGTATTTTGCTACGTATTAATTTAACATTACTGATATTTTTTTTTATTAATGAAACTTGTAATTTCTTAACTTATATTTGTTTTTCTTAATTTTTCTAAACATTGTTCACATTTGTTATCAGTATTAATTTTATTAACATTTCCTAATGTATTTTATTTTCTAACTTACTATATAAAGAATCTAGTTTTTAGTTCTTATTTTTATAACATTTATGTTACAGAAACGTATATATATTTTTCTATTACACGTTTAGTACTTTTATGATCATGTTCTAGATCTTAAAACTTCCATTTTGTTATTTTTTATCCCTTTTAATTTTCTTATCGTTATCTTTACATATTTTACATATATTCGATTTATTTTATATTACTCTAGTTACGTTGTATACATGTATAATTGAACTATGTATACCATTATATGTGCATTTATTAAAATATAATTGCATATATAATAAAAATTTTGTTGCTTTATTTTTGCCAAAGTTATTTTGTTATCTTAATTCCCGTTGTCCGCGCGCGTTTCATGTTACCAAATGAAATTTTGTTCTCTATGTTTTTATCTGTTTTTTATTACATTGCATTGCAACAAATGCTTGCGTTGCATCGGTTTCGTGCCATATTCTAAATTTGGTTCGTGTATGTGTGTTTCGCTTTTAAGGGTTCAAAAATGACAAAATTAAAAATGCAATGTTCATCAATTCTGATTCAAAGCCATTTGTTTTTTGTTAACTAAGTTGGGTTTTTTTTCCTTTTTTTTGCTGTGAATTTATTCTCACCTTGATTTTCTAGTTCAGTTTATTCGCAACCGTTCTCCGTTTATGTTCGTTATGGAAATTCTTCCTATTGTTAATTATTGCACGCCTCTCCAAATTTATTTGGATGCATTTCGTGCTGATATCACCAATATACGATCCTATCGTCGACGCTATCCTGATGATGAATCAGGATTTTCATATTCGTCCCACCTTGGAAGTTCTCCGGGTCATCATTGGGGTTTGCCAACTCATCGTACGGATTGTCGGTCCTGGCTTGTTGCCGTCGCCGCCACCGTGTTTCGCAGTGGTTTTAAACCACGAATAAAAAGATAATGTGTATTGTGTATTGCATATCATTATTATGGATATTTTTATTGAAATAAAAATATTTACTAAAAACAAATACAAAAAAAATTTTTGTGGTTGTTTTTATTTAGATGCAGTTGCTATTGAGTTGTGTGTTGTGTTCTTAGTTTAGTTTTTCTTTCTTTATTGGTTGCTTAGTTTACGTTGGTTTGTTGTTTTGTTTATTACAACGTTGGTTATTTTTGCTAAATTAATAATGTTATTGCATAGCATTGTTTCTTTTTCAAATTCAATTTCTACAATTGCAATTTTATTATGTGACGAATTACTTTATTGGTTAGAATTTATATAAATGCTGTTGTTTGGTTAAATTGATTTCTCATATTATTGACGTGCCTAAATCTTATGGATCTTTAACTATTGCGTTTGCTAAAACTTATATCTATGCAGTTGTTTGTGCTGCTCGTTCTTCTGGTGCTGTTATTGTAGTTTATTTTTTGTTTAAAAATCGGCATATGACGTTCGTGGTTTGTTTTTGATGTATTATTTTAGATTTGATGTAATATTTTAGTTTTATATTACAATTTTAGTACATTATATATATTCAAAGAACTCTTACATGGTTATGAATTATGTGTAATATCCTTGTATCGTGAGTACTTACATATTTATATATTTTCATTAATCAATATTTGCTACCCTCCACCATCTTATATGTACCTACCTTACTCTGTATCCATTTTACCAATTATTAAATAACTTTAGCAAATTATTATGGAATGGTTTATCCTTTCCTTTTATCCTTATTACTGTTGTGACCGGTGTTGTAATCTGTGTGACCCCGTACGGGCCTGTCCAGATGGGTGAAAATTTATTTTTTCTCGTTTGATTTTTTAATAAAACTCTGTCGCCTACTTGGAAGTTAATAGGATTCAATTTGCTGTCATATTTTTTTTTTGATAATTGTTGGCCGCATCCTGGTGTTTTCGTACCAGTTATAGACAGGACTGCACTTTCTTCTTAAATTAGTTGGCATTTCTACGTCAAATCCAAATAGTGTTCGAAATGGTGTTTGTTTTGTTGTAGTGTGCGGAGTATGGTTGTGAACATGCATTGCTGCACTTAACCATTGGTCCCAATTTGAACCGTCCTCCTTGGCGAAACTACGTAAATATTCAGCTAATGGTCTGTGGCTTCGCTCTAATGACCCATTAGCTTGTCGATGATACGGTGTTATATGTAATTTTTTAATTCCTAGTAATTTACATGTGTCTGAGAATACTTTCGAAATGAAGTTTGTGCCATTATCTGTAATTAACATTTTTGGAATTCCGTATCGCGTAATAACTTCGTCATAAAATGCTCTTGCTATTGTGCCTGATTCTGCGTCGGGGATAACTGTGCATGTCATAAATTTAGAGAAGTCATCTTGAAAAGTAAGAATATATTTATTTCCACTTGCTGTTTCGGGTAAAATTCCTACACTATCCATGTACGTCTTCTCAAAAGGACGTGTTGGTGTATCCGTCAGTATCATGGCCATTTTGGTTAATTTCGAGCTTTTATTCGCTTGGCATTTTGGGCATTTCTTTACATAGTCCTTTATTTGCTTTTGCATCCCTGGCCATCTGTATTCTTTTCTAATTCGTAAGTAAGTTTTTACTGCTCCTTGATGACCTCCCAAAGGTGTGTTATGGAAATCTCTTAATACGGTTTCTATTTCTTTTGGATCTTGTAATTAAATTGTTTTACTCTCATTTGTGAGTTCGTCATCTGGTTCAACTGATATTATTTTTGGATGTGCTTTTTCTTTTATTGCTATATTTTCTTTTATCTCTTTTGCTTTTGATCGTGTTTGGACGGCTGCAATTTTGTTGTTGTTGGCATTGTAAGGTATTCTACTTAGTGCGTCCGCATTTAAATTCTTTTTTCGCGGCTTATATATTATTTCGAAATTGTATTCAGATAATTTGTGTCTAAACCTTGCCAGTCTTGAAGTTTGGTCTTTCAAATTTGCTATGCCTTTTAAAGGTTGGTGATCTGTTACTATTTTGAATGGTCTTCCTAATAAATATGCCCTAAAATTCTTCGTGGCCCAAACAATGGCTAAGAACTCTCTTTCTATTGTAGAATACCGTTTTTCCGCGTCATTGAGAGCTCTGCTCGCAAAAGCTATAGGTCTATCTTGTCCAATATTCCCTTGCGAAAGGACTCACTGCTTGCATCTGTTGTTAAAATAAATTCCTTTTCGAAATCTGGATATTCTAAAACTGGTGGTGTTATTATAGCCTCTTTTAAATTTTCGAATGCTGTTTGGCAATCTTTTGTCCAATTAAATGTCGTGTCTTTTCTTAGTAGTTTATTTATTGGAAGAGCTATTTTTGCATTGCCCGGTATGAATTTCCTGTAATAGTTTACTAAACCTAGAAAAGCCTGTACCTCTTTTTTATTTCGTGGAGGTGGAATAGTTTTTACACTTTCCACCTTACCTGGGTCAGGTAGAGCTCCGTTTTCCGAGCACTTATGTCCTGTTAGTCCGAATGGCATTCTATTGAACTCGAAATGACCTAATGCGGAACTAAATGCTGTTTTTTCTTTATCTTTATTATTTACTAGCACTTGATGGTAACCGCTCGCTAAGTCCAAGGTTGAGAAGTATCTGCTGCTACCTAACTGATCCAATATTTCGTCTATCCTCGGAATTGGAAATACTTGTTTTATCGTAGCGTCATTTAACTTTCTATAATCAATAACCATCCGCCATTTCTTTTCGCCATCCTTCCCGCTTTTCTTCGGTACTAGTAGTAACGGAGAGTTCCATGGCGAAACACTTGGGCTAATTATATTATCTTCCAACAATTTGTCAATTTGTTTGTTTACTTTCTCCCTGTGCGCTTGAGGTAAATGGTACTGCCTCTGATTGATTGCAGTTTGATAGATTTTTGTCGGAATAAAATGTTGAATAATGAATATGGTGGGTGTGTACGTTAGTTTATCACCCTTTAAAAGAAAAATATCATTAAATTTTGTACATAGACTCATTATGGATTCCCGTTCTTCCACATTTAGTGAAGGATCCAAATCTAGTTCTTTCATCAACAAGTCAATTCTTTGCCTTATATCTGAACTAACCATAGTGTTAATGGTTGTATCTTTACTCGGCTCTTTTTATTTCCTAAAATCACTGAACTCTGGTGTGAACGTTTCATCCAAAATGAAATCCTTTTCTGTTGAATTCAAAATTGGAACATTAATCTTTCCTTTCGTTACATTTACTAATGTTTCACCTAAGAATATCCCTGGAGCTATTTGAAATTTATGGACTACCACTTGCCGTAGTTTTGTTTTTATACTAATCTGAGCTATACATGTCGACCTAGCTTTCACTATGCTACCGGTCGCATGTGTTAATTTACTTCCCATTTTTACCAGTGGGAATGTTATATATTGTCTTCTTTCATCAATGATTTCCAACTTTTTTATTATCGAATCTAATATGGACTTATTCCACAAATTGTCCCTGCCAAGTGTACCATCGCCTGGCAAACCCTGTTCAAGTGGCACCATGTGTAACGTTAAACCTAGGTTTGACCAGTTACAATGTGTAACTTTGACAGTCCCTTCTGTGATGGTACAACCCCCAAAAGCCCCATTTAAAACTCGTGTTTCAATTTTATTTACAAACGTGTTATCCTTTATTGATTTCCTTTTTACTAAACTAGTGTCCGCACCAGTGTCAACCAATAAAATGAGTTTTCCATTTTTTGCCCCTTTACAAGGGAATTCTATGAACACGTCATCTAATTTGGTTTCACTTAATGCTGGCATTTCGTTTTTATTAAAAAGATTATACGTTAACCAAGAAAATTTTTCAACTACACTCGCTTTATGATATTTCGAAGCAATTCTATTCATTCTTCGTAATAATTTCATTTTGACACTATTTGCTAACTCTGTTATATACTCAATATATTTTACTCTTTATTGGTTAACATGTATTAGCGTTATTTTCCTATAGCTGAGACACACAGTTTCTACAATCGACGCATATACTAACTGCAACATTAGTATGGTGACTATTAAAAACTGTGCTCCAATGTTAACTACTTTCTCACTTATTAAAATTGATGCATTTTTTATTTTCTCCTCTGTATACTTTTGTTCTGCTACTTGTTGGCCGTTCTCTTTGTTGTTCTGCCTCTTCTCGTTATTTAAACAATTAAAAGGTTCTGAAGCTGGTAACGCTTCCACGATCTTTTTCGATGTCGGATTAACAATTACCACTTCAGCTGGCCTGGATTTACTAATTTGTTTGGGATCCCAGGTTATTGGCCTCGCCTGGGCCCTTGTTGGTTTCCCTGAACCATTTGCCAGTTTTTCTTCGCCTGACAGTTCGCTACCACGTGGCCCTGTCTGTTACACCAGTGGCACACAATTGTTTCTTTACCATCGGTTCGTGTTGTATTTCTAAATGTTGTCCGTTGACCCATGTTTTCCCTGCTGTTGTTATTGTTATTCGTTTTCCAAGGCCCGCTTTCTTTGTTAGAATTGTAAGTTTCCCGTCTTTGTATATTTCTGTATTGTCGTGAATCATTTTGCTGTCTATTTGAATTGCTTAAGTTTGTGTTCTATTTGCATTCTGAGTACACCTCCAGTTAGTTTCATGTCCATAAATTAAACATTTAGCACAGTGTAACGGACTCCGGTTCTCCGGTTTTCCAGCTGGGATATGCTCAGCGGCTATCCAGGCGTTCGGTACAGAAATTTATTTGGGTGAGACGCTCTAAGGTTAAATGGCTCTTTATTTGTTCACCTTTATGATTTCTGTCATACAATATTCATTTAACTAAACTAGTGAGCGAGAGGGAGAGACTTATTTGACGGTGGACCACTGTTGTGAGCAAGGTTAGGGTGGCGTGGCACGGTGGCTGCGGCTAAGCTCGACGGCAATTTGGGTTGGTTTCTTGCCACCCTACCCACAACAGAAAAAAAAAATCAATATTTTTGCCAATATTTTTTTTTTTTAGGGAAAAGATACTGGAGGAATTAAAACAAAACAATAGTCACAATCACCTATGATTCCTAATGGGTCATCTCAAGCTAATCCTTTTACTATCAGAAATACCTAATCATGAAACCTATCATTCAATCACCCAGTCTCAGCCAGCACTATTCACCTAATCAAACAGAATACATTCACCCTATAATCCACCAGGAATCTCATACACCCTAGCACAATACAACCTACGTCATCGTCCGTCTGTGAGCCGCCCACCCCGTCTGTAACCTTTTTACGTTACAGCCATGAACCGCACTTGGCTCAAAGTGTGCCGCGGTTCCCTTATTTCATTAATCTGTCAAGTCACCGTTAATCCGTCTGTCTATTCCATAATGTCCGTTATGTCTGTCCGTTTGCCACGCCCTCAAGTGTGGTGACCTCCCCGTAGGTCCACCAGCACATCAGCCTAAATAGTAGTGCTTAGCAACCCATTGTGAAAGGAAATAAACTGAGTTCCATTTAAAAAAAAAAATTATCCTTTACTTTTCATAATTTTTTTTTATTTTTTTATTCACAATTATTCCTTTTTCCTTGTTTTTCCTAATCCTACTTTTCCTTATTTATTAAACTACAATAACAATAAAATATATATATATATATAAATTTTTACTATTTTTGATTATTTTTCTGTTATGTATTATTCTTTTTTTTTTTCTTCTGGTTTCTTAATTTTCAATAATTTTTAAATTTATATTTACTGTTCATCTTTTTTTTTTCTTTTTGACAATTTTTTAATAATATTTCATGAATAGGTAAGGCTTACCAGGTTCCAGACTGCTGATGGCGCCACTTCACAGCTCCGGACCTGTGCAGAAAGGAAATTTTATATGTGTATTTACTTATCTCCTAACTTTCTGCTATTGTTGTGTTAAATTACTAGTACATTACTTTGTTTCGTATTAGTTTGTTTCTTTCTTTCCTCTTTCAATTTGTTTTTACATAATTTTTTTTTTTTTTAATATTCTATATAATTTGCTAATATTCAAATATTCTATATATAATAGCAAGCAATAAAAAAAAAATTAATCTGCAAAATCCAGAATTAATTGTAAGATATAAATATTAACAACAAAATAAGGAAATATACAGTAATAATAAATGTAATAAGTATAAATTAATACAGCATTGTACAAAAAAAAATTAATGTTAAATAATTTTGTCGGCTGCAACTCTGCTTCTACGAAAATGTGTCTGTTGTGTATATTTCTTATATTCTTGTTCGCTGCTTATATACTGACTTGTATATCTTTATGTGTTAACGATGTTGTTGTTGTTGTGTTGATGTTCACCATTTAATTAATTAAGTAATTTTTATGTAGAAGAATTGGCGGCAATTCGTGAGCTTTCTGGGTTTCTGCTGGTTAGGTATCGTTCTCCATATCATAACACACAATTGTTAGTGTTGCGAAAAATTATGATGTTGCTATTGTGGATGCCTGTTATATGTTTGGTTGCATTTCTTTTGAAGATTTTCATGTATAAAGACTCTGCATGCATAATTGTTTTAGTTATAATTTAATGTACATTTGGTGCAGGTACATTACAAGTACAAAAAACATTACTTTTTATCAAGACAAAAGAAAACAATGTTCTTATGGACCAAGCGAAATTTTGGCGCAATTTTATTACAATTTGGCGCACTTTTATTTTATGAAGTATATATCTATCTTGTTGTTTGTTTTTAGCTTTTTTTTAACAACGTTTTGTGCAGTAAATGACTGTTTTATTTCTCCACAAAAAAATCTCTATCATACACTTATTTGAAGAGATTCAGTTGCAAAAACCTTCACTTGCCAGCATGTTTGATATTCTCCCTTTTAAGCATTTCTTTATTCACGTTTAACTTCATATTTTTCTTTTCCAGACAACCACTTCTTCGTCAATAGTTTTATTAAGAATTTTTTCTCCCACCATTTAAGTTTTTTTTTTCTTTTTTCTTCAAGTGATCTTTTCAGCAATAGTTTTATTAACAATTCTTTCTGCTTATCAATCACGCTCAAAAGCTTCATCCACCATTAATTCAATTTCACGCAAAACTCCAAAACTTCTCTCTCGAAACAATCTACACTCTTCTTTTTTTTTTCCTCAATCCTCCTCCTCCCGTTCCGAATTCCAACCGTCTGTACCCAATTAATTTCCCCTTCCAACCAAATTTTCCCTTTCCCAATTTCCCTTCTAATCACATTTCCATGCACAATCCCACATTCACACCCCATACACAACTTCTGTCCCCTAGGAAATTGGACCTTCGCTGTGAGGGAAAAATATAAATAAAATACATTATATACTACACGGGAAAAATAATTAAACACACAACACATAACCTTGAAATGCTACAATAAAAAAACAAAATAATACAACCCAAACAGTAAACCAGATAACAGAATGTGACTAACTACTATTATCCCTCCTTTTGGTTTAGGAGTTATAGGGCACAGGCTGCCACTACAGGCTCGAAACCGTCGATGTTGTTAACCAACATGGAACGTGTTCGTAAAAACTCTTGTAGACTGTGTCCGCAAACTCCATACAACGTGTGGCTTCGACCCATGACCCTGCTATTAAGAGCCTCATGTTTATTGACTGATCTAGCCGGCAAAATTAACACTACAACCTACGCAAAATTAACACTACGAAAGGAGTTCGTCAGAAAAATTAATCCAAGTTAACCTATATTGCACTAAACTACGTTCAATAAATAAATAGAAAATATCACAGAAGTTATCACTATATCTTAAACTAATATTGCGTTAACTAAAACTAATATTGCACTACTCTATACTACTACTTTAATATAAAAGAAAAATATCACAGCGAGAAGCTAAATCAAGAAATAAATAAAGTCAAGTTAGGAAAATACAAAAGCGAGTCAAGTCAACTTAAAACTAAAGCAAAATAAATACAAAAATAATTACTAAAAAGAAAATAATTACTAACTTATCGTAAAGTAATAATTGTCAAGAGGAATAATTAAAACAAACGGTACATACAACATGCATTATGAGACAAACAAATCTTTAGCGTGGTATACCCCGAGCTTTTTACCACCAAGTGATCCCAACTCATATAGAGAGTTGCCAACTCTACTTAAAATTACGCATTTAATGTTGGCTGGCCCCAGCTTGGCGTTGTAACCATCAACGAGGTTACTTTGTTTAAAATTACGGCGGTATACCACTTGTCCGACTTGAAAATTGACAGCCCTACTACGCGTGTTATAAGCCTTGGCGCATTTCTCGTGAGCAAGCTGTAACGCTTCTGAAATTTTGTTGCGGATCAAACTCAACTTGTCCGCTTGACTCACGACGGCGAAATCTTCTCCTTTTACGGAGCTCACACGACGCATTATCTCATATGAGTTTGCGTGTTGCATCATGTGAGCCCCAAACACGGCATAGTAGGGTGCCAAACCGATTGAACGGTGGACAACACTTCTTAGCGCAAATGCTGCGTCACTAATATGCAGGTCCCAGTTTCGTTGGTTCTCTCCTACAAACGAACGCACAATTTGCAAAACTGAACGGTTTACCCTTTCAGCTGCGTTTGCTTGAGGAGAGTAAGATCCTGTTCTGACATGTTTAACTCCATATTTCTCTAAAAATTCTTTAAACATGCCAGAAACGAACTGTTTCCCATTGTCAGAATGTATAAACTCAGGGACACCAAAAACATGAAACACACTATTTTCTAAAAACCTAACTACATTAGCGGAGGTGGCACTTCGCATTGGTTGTAGGAAAACGAACTTCGAAAAGTGGTCCAGACATACGAAGATGAAGGAATTGCTATTCTTTGATCTTGGGTAAGGGCCCATAAAATCTATGTAGAGACGCTGGAAGGGTCGTCCAGTTATGTACTGCTTTCCCATTAACGGACGGTGCATTGCTTTGGACTTCTTGCTGCCCTTACATACATCACAGTTCTTAACACTATATTGCACGTCGCTAACCATTCCCGGCCAATAATATCTTTGTCTTAACCGAGCCAGCGTCTTGTGAATTCCCCCATGTCCAGCTGAAGGCGAGCTATGACAAGCCTCCAGTAACCTAGAACGCAATTCAGACGGTACCCAGAGCTGCCAAGCGTCATCCTCTTGAACCACATCACCCGTCATAAAACCTGTACGTCTGTACACAAACCCGTCCGAAATTACTAAATCTGGTAGTTCGTCTTTGTTTTCAGTCACTGTTTTCCTCAATTCCTCATATTCTTCCGAAGAAAAAGCTGGGGAACTGAGGTCAACATCAAGTGATCTGTCTACCGGTCCTATTTCTTCCAGATACATGCGAGAAAGAGCATCCGGCACCACATTTTGTGAACCTTTTCGGTGTTCAATATTAAAGTTGTAAGCTTGAAGTTTTAAACTCCATCTGGCTAATCTTCCAGACAAGTCTTTTTTGGTTCATCAACCACTTCAAGCTCGCGTGATCCGTAATTATTGTAAAAGGTAAACCTTCCACATAAGGACGGAACTTCTTCACGCTTAGTACTGCAGCGTAACACTCAAGCTCAGTGACACTATAATTTTTTTGAGCCTTATTGAGTTTTGCTGACATAAATGCTATCGGATGCTCACCCTCTTCATCATCCATCTGGAAGAGAACTCCTCCCACCCCTTGCGTAGATGCGTCACATTGAATATAGAAATGTTTGTTGAAGTCCGGATTACTAAGCACTGGTGCCGAGGAAAGACTGCGCTTCATCTCTTCAAAGGCGTGCTTAGCTTCGTCAGTTAGCGCAAATTTCTTCATTTTGTCTTTCTTGAGACAGTCATGCAGCGGAGCTGCTATTGTTGAATAGTCCCTAATGAATCTACGGTACCAGCCTGACATGCCTAGAAACCGTCTTAACTGTTTTGGCGTTCTAGGCTCCGGAAACTCGTCAATCGCAGCCACCTTCATGCTATCTGTCCTGATGCTCCCGTCCCCGACAACATAACCCAGATACCTCACCTCTTTGTAGCAAAATTTGCTTTTCTCCACATTTATTGTGAGTTTAGCATCCCGCAGGCATTCGGCCACCCGATCCAGCAGTGCAAGATGTGACTCGAAACTGGCAGAACACACCAGAAGATCATCGAGGTAAACAAAGACATGTTCCCTAAGTTCAGCGGGTATGACTTTGTCCATCAGCCTACACATTCGCTGCGCGGCATTACACAGTCCGAACGGCATTGAGGTAAACTGATATAACGGCCGTCCTGGAACAGTGAATGCCGTCTTACCTCTCGACTTCTCTTCCAATGGTATCTGCCAGACTCTGCATGCATAATTGTTTTAGTTATAATTTAATGTACATTTGGTGCAGGTACATTACAAGTACAAAAAAAATTACTTTTTATCAAGACAAAAGAAAACAATGTTCTTATGGACCAAGCGAAATTTTGGCGCAATTTTATTACAATTTGGCGCACTTTTATTTTATGAAGTATATATCTATCTTGTTGTTTGTTTTTAGCTTTTTTTTAACAACGTTTTGTGCAGTAAATGACTGTTTTATTTCTCCACAAAAAAAAACTCTATCATACACTTATTTAAAGAGATTCAGTTGCAAAAACCTTCACTTGCCAGCATGTTTGATATTCTCCCTTTTTAAGCATTTCTTTATTCACGTTTAACTTCATATTTTTCTTTTCCAGACAACCACTTCTTCGTCAATAGTTTTATTAAGAATTTTTTCTCCCACCATTTAATTTTTTTTTTTTTTCTTTTTTCTTCAAGTGATCTTTTCAGCAATAGTTTTATTAACAATTCTTTCTGCTTATCAATCACGCTCAAAAGCTTCATCCACCATTAATTCAATTTCACGCAAAACTCCAAAACTTCTCTCTCGAAACAATCTACACTCTTCTTTTTTTTTCCTCAATCCTCCTCCTCCCGTTCCGAATTCCAACCGTCTGTACCCAATTAATTTCCCCTTCCAACCAAATTTTCCCTTTCCCAATTTCCCTTCTAATCACATTTCCATGCACAATCCCACATTCACACCCCATACACAACTTCTGTCCCCTAGGAAATTGGACCTTCGCTGTGAGGGAAAAATATAAATGAAATACATTATATACTACACGGGAAAAATAATTAAACACACAACACATAACCTTGAAATGCTACAAAAAAAAACAAAATAATACAACCCAAACAGTAAACCAGATAACAGAATGTGACTAACTACTATTATCCCTCTTTTTGGTTTAGGAGTTATAGGGCACAGGCTGCCACTACACCACTGTGCTGCTTGTCTTGATGCTGATGCGCCGGACGTTGTTGCGGCGAACGATGGTAACTAGATGAAGGTCACGTCGTTGACTGTGGCGTGGCAATGACTGTTTGGAGCCACTCAGTGTCGTTGTCTGGAGCGCTGAGTGGGATTCCAGGCGTTGCAATGGTGTTGATGTGTCGGACGTTGTTGCAGCGATCGATGGTAACTACGATGAACTTCACGCCTTTGAACGTGGCGTGGCAATGACTACGTGGAGGCACTCAGTGTCGTTGTCTGGAGCGCTGAGTGGGACTCCAGGCGTTGCAATGGCTCGGTGTCGGACGTTGGTGCGGCGATCGTTGATGGTCCCCACGCCGTTGAACGTGGCGTGGCGGTGACTACGTGGAGCCACTCAGTGTCGTTGTCTGGAGCGCTGAGTGGGACTCCAGGCGTTGCAATGGTACTGATGCGCCGGACGTCGGCGCGGCGACCGTTGATGGCGTTGACAATTGCGTATCTTTATACTTGGCACTGTTCGCTGCTTGGAACTACGCTCTTATCGAAGATGGGTTGCTCGTTGTACTGGCGTCGTTTGAGTCTCGTCGTGGCAAGTTGGGTCCGCTGTCTTGAACTCTTAGTAACTCACGTGCTCTAACGCCTCTAGAGTTATATATGTGAGATCCACGGACTCTAAAGCCTCGAGGACCTATATAACTTAATGACTCACGGACTCTGAAGCCTCGAAAGCCTATATACTTGTAGATCCACGGACTCTAAAGCCTCGAGGATCTATATAACTTAAAGACTCACGGACTCTGAAGCCTCGAAAGCCTACTTGTAGATCCACGGACTCTAAAGCCTCGAGGATCTATATAACTTAAAGACTCACGGACTCTGAAGCCTCGAAAGCCTATCTACTTGTAGATCCACGGACTCTAAAGCCTCTAGGATCTATATAACTTAAAATTACTTAAAGACTCACGGACTCTGAAGCCTCGAAAGCCAATATACTTGTAGAACCACGGACTCTAAAGACTCTAGGATCTATATAACTTAAAATTACTTAAAGACTCACGGACTCTGAAGCCTCGAAAGCCTATATACTTGTAGATTCACGTGCTCTGAAGCCTCTAGAATCTATATAACTCACAAAATAAAGTCTCCTAATGGTCGTTAAGCGTGGGGCGTCTATTTAAGTCAAAGTTCTGACGGCAAATCAACGAAATCAACCAATTCTTCGACGTAGCAAGCAACCGCACTCGTTGAAGCGTATGAACTCACTGGCTAGCGCGCTGGAATTTAATTTCCTTGGTATTCTGCAGGCGATACTGCGTATGTGATCAGAGCAATTGTGCTCTCTGCTCGAAACGTGGCTGAGGTGTCAAGCGGCGATGTAAAATTATATCTCCAGCAGAGCAAGCAACCGTGCTCGTTGAAAACTGCTGACTGACTAAAGATGTGAAGCAGCGACGTAAGATAGTTGGCAGAGCGGAGCAAGCAACCGTGCTCGTTGAAGTCTGCTGACTGACTGACTACAGATGTGAAGCAGCGACGTAAGATAGCTGGCAGAGCGGAGCAAGCAACCGTGCTCGTTGAAGTCTGCTGACTGACTGCCTGCTGTGCTTGAAAGCAACTCTTGTTAAGCTGGTTTCTGCTTATTCTCGTGTGTGTGGTTTTATGCGTATGCGTCGGTGACGCCTGGTTGTCGCTTCTCTCTGTCTCTCGCTCTGTTCTTATGTATAACTTATTTACTAACAATTCTTTGCTTTGTATTCGTTGTTCTGTTATTTGTCTTAAGCATTAGATACAGAAATATACAGGTCTTGTGCTTAAGTGCTAGTTGTAGCAAGTATTAAGGTTTTGTTATTTTAGCTTACGTACTAGTCCTAATATAAGTTTATTTTTTATTAAATTCATTGTTTTGTTTGTTTAGCTTACGTACTAGTTATAAAAAATACTGGTAATAAAATAGGTAATAAGAAAGAATATGAAGTTAGTAGAGTAAATAATAAGATTGTAACGACGAGTTTTCCTTTCCCAGCCGGTAATAGCTCACTCGTCCCAGGCTTCGTGGCAAGTGGATCTCGGAACCACTTGCGAACAATATTTTAAGCTGCGTTTCCGAATTTCGTTCGATTGGTGTTTCAACCAATCTAGCACTGACTCAGAGAGTTCAGCTCGGACGCAATGCTAAGTATCGTATTTATTATATTTCCTAAACAATTTTTATACAATCGTATCTATTTTCCTTAACAATTTTTATAAAATCGTATTCTATTATTTTTCTTTAACAATTTTTATAAAATTAGTACTATAAGAGCCTCAGTGGGTCGCGTAAATAAAGAGCCACAATGGGTCGCGTAAAATAAAGAGCCACAGTGGGTCGCGTAAAATAAAGAGCCACAATGGGTCGCGTAAAATAAAGAGCCACAATGGGTCGCGTAAAATAAAGAGCCACAGTGGGTCGCGTAAAATAAAGAGCCACAATGGGTCGCGTAAAATAAAGAGCCACAGTGGGTCGCGTAAAATAAAGAGCCACAATGGGTCGCGTAAAATAAAGAGCCACAGTGGGTCGCGTAAAATAAAGAGCCACAGTGGGTCGCGTAAAATAAAGAGCCACAGTGGGTCGCGTAAAATAAAGAGCCACAGTGGGTCGCGTAAAATAAAGAGCCACAGTGGGTCGCGTAAAATAAAGAGCCACAATGGGTCGCGTAAAATAAAGAGCCACAATGGGTCGCGTAAAATAAAGAGACACAGTGGGTCGCGTAAAATAAAGAGCCACAATGGGTCGCGTAAAATAAAGAGCCACAGTGGGTCGCGTAAAATAAAGAGCCACAGTGGGTCGCGTAAAATAAAGAGCCACAATGGGTCGCGTAAAATAAAGAGCCACAGTGGGTCGCGTAAAATAAAGAGCCACAATGGGTCGCGTAAAATAAAGAGCCACAGTGGGTCGCGTAAAATAAAGAGCCACAGTGGGTCGCGTAAAATAAAGAGCCGTTTGCACGGTCGGTATGTATTAAACGAGGCCTTCTTGGGGTCACCAAGATACCTCAAAAATGCGAACCTTTGGTGTCTTCTGCTGCGTGACTAATATTAGTTTGGCGTCAGAACAAAGGCTGATTTGAAATGTTCAAATAAGCTCGTTAAAAGCGGCAAGCGAAATAAACTATCCCCGAATTCTAAGACATTTCCAATGGAATCGGCCGTGAACGAAGACAAATTCCATTCAAACAACATTTTGTCCGTCGGCTGATTGCTATTCATTCGTATGTCTGTATATCTGTCGGTAGATGTATGCTTTCTGGTTTTCTTTACTCGATCTGCTAATGGGAATATTTGTGTTTATGTGTAGCTATGTATTCTTAGTGTGTACTTGTTTGCATACGGTCACTTGGAAGAAACAGGTTTTCTGTGTTAATTCCAGTTCTACTCTTCGTAGTCTGTTTGTAATCTTTCTGTTTTGCTTTGCTCTTCATATTTAACTAATATGTATATAAATATGTGTATCTAATGTCTAATCTAAAACTATTTATATTAAAATATTATTGTACGAATTGTGGTCGTTACATCCTATCCCTACTTAGCGCGAAATAAATAAAAAAAAAAAAAATAAAAAGCAGTAATCATTCGGTGAAAGCGAACAGCGGTGATGCTACCGGTTGAAAGAAAATGTCCTATGCGAACAGCGGTGATGCTACCGGTTGAAAGAAAATGTCCTATGTCTGTTACTGGTGACGACTTCATTGATGTCTCTGTATTGTAGCTGATTTCGTTCGTTCCTCTTCGGTATAGCATATTTCCCATGTTGCATTCGGCGATTATGTTTTCTGGTTGTGAAAGAATAATGCTGTCTTTCATGTTGAGACGGTTGTTGTACGGTGGCGGAACTCACATAATGACTGCGGTACGGTACGGTAGGCGGTAAAGGTTCTGCTTGTGTCGCTTTGACTGACACCGGTTTATGCTTCGGCTTCGGTATATGAATAATACATTTGGTCATATGCGGTGGTTTACTCTCTGGGCGCTCGTTTGATTGAGGTTTATGTCCTGTTGGTTTTGGAGAAGTTGGAACCCTTCTTAATTTCCTGCGACTGGTGTTGATTTTGGGCTTCTGTGTACGCGGTTGTGAAAATTGTTCAACGGACTTTACCGTTGGTCTGGATTTGGTTGGTTCTTTCTTCAACTTGTTGCGACATGTGCTGGTGTCCGAGTTCAGGTTTCCTGGTGTAAACTGCTGTCGTGTCTTACCGGTTGGAAACGATGCTTTTCTCTCATCGACGAATTCAGGACTGACAGTTGCACTCCGTTTTAATTCAGGTGGAGAGCAACTTTGAATAGTCTGGCCGGCGATGTGTAGCTTGCATCCTAATTGTGACAACAAGTCTGTTCCTATAATTAATTCTTCTTGGAGACCTGGTAGGAAATGAACTTCTTGTCGGACTCGTAATTCGTTAATGACTATGGTGGCATAGTAACTTCTCTCGGTTGACACTGGTTGGCTATTAGCTAGTGATAGCTGTTGAGCTTTACCCTTCTCGGGGATGCATTTGTGTTGTAAATGCTCATCGACCGTTCTGCCTATCAGAGTGAGTGAGGCGCCCGTGTCTATCAGAGCATTGATTGGCTTCTCATTGCATACAATCGGTATTCTGTACATTGGATGATCATAAGTATCCATAATTCCATATGGGGTTGTCATCTTATTTCGGCAGCTACAATCTCGCGATAGTATGTCTGCCTTTCCACAATGCGAAGAGAATAATTTCGGGTTTCCATGGCACTCAGTTCGTCTATGACCTGGTTTACCGCATCGCCAGCAGTGGCTCTGGCGTGCATAATCTTGAGTGGTTACCCAGTTGGAAACGTGTGATCGGTTGTGACGAGCTTCTTCTCCACGAATATATTCATACTCATCGGTATGGCTCATGAGTGAATCCAAATCGTTAAAGTCACTGCGTCGAATATAAAGACGGTACTCTGGTCGCAAACCTTCATAAATGCGCTCTGCGGGATTCTGTTGACTCATGCGTGCATGTTGGCGAATCAGGTTCATGATACTCATGATGTATTCTTTCGCTTTTTCGCGAGGACCCTGGCGTCTTCGTTTTATATCCTCTTCTAACTTTTGCATGTATCTCGGTGGTAAGAAGAAGATCATAGCAGCGTCTCTGAACTGCTGCCATGTGTTTATATCGGACCGTTTATAGCGCCACCAATCTCTGGCGCGATCGCGGAGTAGCTCATTTAGTGGCAAGAGCAAGCTGTTGTAGTTGATTTGATAACAGCTTGCTAGATCTTCCATGTTTTCAATAAATTCTAAAATGGAACGTGTCCCATTGAAATGCAAATTCCATTTGCGCACCGTATTCATGATGTCGTATTCTCTATGGTCATGCGGTTGCTGCATGGGGTAACTAGAATGCTGTATTTCATTGACGATGGTTGGTGACGGAAACAATGCGGTTGTTGCGGGTACTGCGAGTGAATCGATTTTCAGATTACCGCGCTCTGCCGAGTTCCGTCGCGATCGCTGTCCTTTTATGTATTGGCTCAAGCGTTGTCTCATCTCTTTCACAGTGTCATCTATTGGTAAGCTTAGCAGTTTCATTTGAGCTTCTAATTCCTCTTTCTTTAATTTGTAGATGAAACTTAAATTTTCCGGTAGTTGTTCATCATAGTTGACTTGCACTTGCTGTGGCTTTGAATGCATGGTTGGAGCATTTGAGTGGCTCGGTGCGCTGCTGCATTTGTTTCCCTGCTGATCTGGTTAATTACTCCTTGACTGGTTCGGAGGATTGCTTAATTTATCAGCTTGCTGGTGTGGAGAAATGCTGCGCTGATCTGGTGAAATATTCCTGTGTTGAATATCTTGTTGCTGCTGTGAATTACTTCTTTGTATGGAAGCACCGCCTGTTTGCTGCTTCCAGAGGAAAGCGGTCCCTGCTCGGGCGCCATTTGTAACGACGAGTTTTCCTTTCCCAGCCGGGAATAGCTCACTCGTCCCAGGGTTCGTGGCAAGTGGATCTCGGAACCACTTGCGAACAATATTTTAAGCTGCGTTTCCGAATTTCGTTCGATTGGTGTTTCAACCAATCTAGCACTGACTCAGAGAGTTCAGCTCGGACGCAATGCTAAGTATCGTATTTATTATATTTCCTTAACAATTTTTATACAATCGTATCTATTTTCCTTAACAATTTTTATAAAATCGTATTCTATTATTTTTCTTTAACAATTTTTATAAAATTAGTACTATAAGAGCCTCAGTGGGTCGCGTAAATAAAGAGCCACAATGGGTCGCGTAAAATAAAGAGCCACAGTGGGTCGCGTAAAATAAAGAGCCACAATGGGTCGCGTAAAATAAAGAGCCACAATGGGTCGCGTAAAATAAAGAGCCACAGTGGGTCGCGTAAAATAAAGAGCCACAATGGGTCGCGTAAAATAAAGAGCCACAGTGGGTCGCGTAAAATAAAGAGCCACAATGGGTCGCGTAAAATAAAGAGCCACAGTGGGTCGCGTAAAATAAAGAGCCACAGTGGGTCGCGTAAAATAAAGAGCCACAGTGGGTCGCGTAAAATAAAGAGCCACAGTGGGTCGCGTAAAATAAAGAGCCACAGTGGGTCGCGTAAAATAAAGAGCCACAATGGGTCGCGTAAAATAAAGAGCCACAATGGGTCACGTAAAATAAAGAGCCACAGTGGGTCGCGTAAAATAAAGAGCCACAATGGGTCGCGTAAAATAAAGAGCCACAGTGGGTCGCGTAAAATAAAGAGCCACAGTGTGTCGCGTAAAATAAAGAGCCACAATGGGTCGCGTAAAATAAAGAGCCACAGTGGGTCGCGTAAAATAAAGAGCCACAATGGGTCGCGTAAAATAAAGAGCCACAGTGGGTCGCGTAAAATAAAGAGCCACAATGGGTCGCGTAAAATAAAGAGCCACAGTGGGTCGCGTAAAATAAAGAGCCACAATGGGTCGCGTAAAATAAAGAGCCACAGTGGGTCGCGTAAAATAAAGAGCCACAGTGGGTCGCGTAAAATAAAGAGCCGTTTGCACGGTCGGTATGTATTAAACGAGGCCTTCTTGGGGTCACCAAGATACCTCAAAAATGCGAACCTTTGGTGTCTTCTGCTGCGTGACTAATATTAGTTTGGCGTCAGAACAAAGGCTGATTTGAAATGTTCAAAAAAGCTCGTTAAAAGCGGCAAGCGAAATAAACTATCCCCGAATTCTAAGACATTTCCAATGGAATCGGCCGTGAACGAAGACAAATTCCATTCAAACAACATTTTGTCCGTCGGCTGATTGCTATTCATTCGTATGTCTGTATATCTGTCGGTAGATGTATGCTTTCTGGTTTTCTTTACTCGATCTGCTAATGGGAATATTTGTGTTTATGTGTAGCTATGTATTCTTAGTGTGTACTTGTTTGCATACGGTCACTTGGAAGAAACAGGTTTTCTGTGTTAATTCCAGTTCTACTCTTCGTAGTCTGTTTGTAATCTTTCTGTTTTGCTTTGCTCTTCATATTTAACTAATATGTATATAAATATGTGTATCTAATGTCTAATCTAAAACTATTTATATTAAAATATTATTGTACGAATTGTGGTCGTTACAAGATGAACAATAAAATAGATTAAGCATGATGAAATGTGTGTCCATAATTTCGCTTAAAAATTATGGCCGTCACACCACCTCCCCTCTTTGCGGCCATTATTTGCTGAGGCGCCAGGAGACACTTCCCCCGGCGGCAGATCTTTAGCAAATACTCACGCCCGTTTACCTTTATCTTTTGGTAGCGGCGTCGACCGGGGACGTGCACTTCTCGTAAGGCCAACAGGGCATCTTGTAGTGCGACTCGATCCTCCAGGTATTCCGTTTCTCCGACTAGGTTTTCTGCGGTTCCCTCCCTTGTGCGTTCAAACGTGTCGTCGTTGTTTTCCTGCATGTTGCGCGTGTGTCCGCTCGCTACGAGATGTGTCTTACGAATGAAGCTCCTTACTGTGTTGCGCTCCTTTATATAAGCGGTGACGGCACGTGTTGGCGATGGTTGGTGCGACTGTGGATTTTGCGAAGATGCTCTTTAGCTGTCGCCCTCGTCGTCTACGGGATCAGACGCGTAGTAATTATTTTTGAGCTAGGAGATGTGAGCGGTGCGGTCACATCTCTTGCCGGGCCTTGTGAGCTTTACCATAACTGGCGAAATGAACCCTTTTACGGTGTAAGGTCCGTCGAAACGAGGTGCTAGTTTAGCTGCAAATTTGTGGACCGCCTTTGATGTTGTGTCCACTCCCTCGTCGATGCAGCGTAGCACCACTCGACGCTGCTTCCATGTTGGTGGTTGGGGCGGGGCCTCATCATCCTCCATGACGTTCCTGACCCGTTTAATTGTTACCCGTGGCACTTTCTCGGTTGGGTTATTCAGAGTGGTATCGCGCTTAGGGCCGAGTAGTTGTGTCTTTGCCTGCTCGTCCTGGTTTGCCGGTAAATGCTGGAGGAATTTTTGCTTTGTCCGCTTAAATTTACCGTCATTGTGTTTACTCATGTTGCGTGGGCGGCCGTTTGCTGTCAGATGCGGTTTACAACTGATTTTGTTTGCTGTGGTGTGCTCGGTGAGATGAGCAGTAGCGTCGTGTGCTGACGATGGTTGATGGGACCGAGGAGTTGATTTGAGTGGCTGTTGACGTTCATCGAGCAACCGGGCCACCCCTGTACGTGTCTCTTCATCGTTGCTGTTGGGCGGGTAGATTTCAAGTGTCAAGCCTGCGAATTCCAGTGTCGGTCCGATACCGGCGAGAAAATCTAACCCTAAAACAAGGTCGTCGACGACTTGAGGAAGGATTAGAATGGTCATGTTCTGTGTCCTATTGCCGACGGACACACGAACTTTCAGTGCCTTGGCTATAGTTTCGCTTTGTGCGTTTGCCATGTTAACGATGGCCCTTGTGGGAATGGTATTCGTGGGGTTTGCAAGCTTCTGTGCATAGGCGTCGCTGATGAAGCTCCTACTTGCTCCGGTGTCGATCGTCGCGTTCATTACGCAGTCATCTAATGCTACCGTGGCGATGATACGTTGCTTTGTATATTGAAGTTTGCTTACTGAGCTTGAGGGTTTCCTCCTTTCGTTCTTGCATCGCCACGATTTGTGGGAGGATGCTGTTTCGTTTCTCTGGTCCTTCCTGCAACAGTCTTTTGTAAGGACGTTTCGTCGACCGCACTGCCAGCAGTGATATAATACGGGGTTCTGGCATCTGCTTCTGAAGTGTCCTCTCTGCCCACATCGTCGGCAAGCCCTGCTGACATCTACCCTTGCGTTGTCCTCGGCCTCTATTACCTGCCGGTGTTTTATGTTCGATGGTGCTGAGTGTGTTGTCTTGCGGTCCGCTACCATTTCGGAGCCCAATAGGTTTTCGTAGTCGACGACAAGATCTAGCAGCTCTCGCAGTGAATGAAATTCGCCCCGTTTGACATAAAGCTGGATTTCTCGGCTACTGTTTCGGTATATGCGTTCCAACTGTTCGCTCCGTGTTCGGTTGGTATGTTGCATTAGACCCTGTATGGCAAGCACGTAGTCTCTGAAGCGTTCGCCGGGTCTTTGGTGTCGTTCTCTTACGTCATCTTCTAACCGTTCGAAGAATCGTGGTGGTAAGAAAAACTTCGCAAAGTCGGTCTTGAAAGTGCTCCACCTCTCCCAGCGGCAGTTATTACTTCTGTACCACTGTAACGCTCGGTCCTGAAGCAATTCGGCTAGAGCTCTCGGTATGTGATCGGGGTTACATCCGTAGGCTTCCACCAGTTCCTCTATTCTCTCTATAAATATCAGCGGATTTCCTTCGCCGTTGTATTTTACACCCCATTTGCGTACTCGGTCCATCAAAGAGGCTGTCGTGGCCAGTGTTGCTGCCGCTTCGGCGCACGGTGTATGGGGTGACCAAGGTCGAGACATTTGCTGTGTTACTGCTGTGTTGTAACTTGCTGTTGACATCGTCGGTAAGTGTAGAGCTGGTTTGTCTTCAAAGTGTGGTACCTGCAGTTGTACCGCTGACTTATTTATCATTTCGGTATTGCTTGCTGTTGATTGCATCCCTTCTGCTGAGTTGGTGACTGGTGTTACTGCTCCGGATGCGGGCGAAGCGTCTCTCCTGTGTTTCGCTTCCAACTCTTCCCGTCGCTGAACGGTAGCAGGCTCATGGTCGCCTTTCCCTACGAATTCGGCAAGGCGCTTACGTACTTCCTCTGCATTACCTTCTGTGTCGAGTCCGAATTCCTGCGCATATTTTTGAAGCTCCTCTTTACGGACATTGCGTAACCAGCTAAGCCGTACCATGATGAGGTTATCGTTTCGCGCAACGATAGAATAAATTTCAATGTAATCACTAGTGCGATGGTTAATATTGTATGCTTAGAGGGTCCCTGTTCGGGCGCCACTGTAACGAACTCCGGTTCTCCGGTTTTCCAGCTGGGATATGCTCAGCGGCTATCCAGGCGTTCGGTACAGAAATTTATTTTGGTGATACGCTCTAAGGTTAAATGGCTCTTTATTTGTTCACCTTTATGATTTCTGTCATACAATATTCATTTAACTAAACTAGTGAGCTAGAGGGAGAGACTTATTTGACGGTGGACCACTGTGCTGCTTGTCTTGATGCTGATGCGCCGGACGTTGTTGCGGCGAACGATGGTAACTAGATGAAGGTCACGTCGTTGACTGTGGCGTGGCAATGACTGTTTGGAGCCACTCAGTATCGTTGTCTGGAGCGCTGAGTGGGATTCCAGGCGTTGCAATGGCGTTGATGTGTCGGACGTTGTTGCAGCGATCGATGGTAACTATGATGAACTTCACGCCGTTGAACGTGGCGTGGCAATGACTACGTGGAGCCACTCAGTGTCGTTGTCTGGAGCGCTGAGTGGGACTCCAGGCGTTGCAATGGCTCGGTTTCGGACGTTGGTGCGGCGATCGTTGATAGACCCCATGCCGTTGAACGTGGCGTGGCGGTGACTACGTGGAGCCACTCAGTGTCGTTGTCTGGAGCGCTGAGTGGGACTCCAGGCGTTGCAATGGTACTGATGCGCCGGACGTCGGCGCGGCGACCGTTGATGGCGTTGACAATTGCGTATCTTTATACTTGGCACTGTTCGCTGCTTGGAACTACGCTCTTATCGAAGATGGGTTGCTCGTTGTACTGGCGTCGTTTGAGTCTCGTCGTGGCAAGTTGGGTCCGCTGTCTTGAACTCTTAGTAACTCACGTGCTCTAACGCCTCTAGAGTTATATATGTGAGATCCAAAGCCTCGAGGACCTATATAACTTAATGACTCACGGACTCTGAAGCCTCGAAAGCCTACTTACTTGTAGATCCACGGACTCTAAAGCCTCGAGGATCTATATAACTTAAAGACTCACGGACTCTGAAGCCTCGAAAGCCTATCTACTTGTAGATCCACGGACTCTAAAGCCTCGAGGATCTATATAACTTAAAGACTCACGGACTCTGAAGCCTCGAAAGCCTATCTACTTGTAGATCCACGGACTCTAAAGCCTCTAGGATCTATATAACTTAAAATTACTTAAAGACTCACGGACTCTGAAGCCTCGAAAGCCTATATACTTGTAGATCCACGGACTCTAAAGCCTCTAGGATCTATATAACTTAAAATTACTTAAAGACTCACGGACTCTGAAGCCTCGAAAGCCTATATACTTGTAGATTCACGTGCTCTGAAGCCTCTAGGATCTATATAACTTAAAATTACTTAAAGACTCACGGACTCTGAAGCCTCGAAAGCCTATATACTTGTAGATTCACGTGCTCTGAAGCCTCTAGAATCTATATAACTCACAAAATAAAGTCTCCTAATGGTCGTTAAGCGTGGGGCATCTATTTAAGTCAAAGGTCTGACGGCAAATCAACGAAATCAACCAATTCTTCGACGTAGCAAGCAACCGCACTCGTTGAAGCGTATGAACTCACTGGCTAGCGCGCTGGAATTTAACTTCCTTGGTATTCTGCAGGCGATACTGCGTATGTGATCAGAGCAATTGTGCTCTCTGCTCGAAACGTGGCTGAGGTGTCAAGCGGCGATGTAAAATTATATCTCCAGCAGAGCAAGCAACCGTGCTCGTTGAAAACTGCTGACTGACTAAAGATGTGAAGCAGCGACGTAAGATAGTTGGCAGATCGGAGCAAGCAACCGTGCTCGTTGAAGTCTGCTGACTGACTGAATACAGATGTGAAGCAGCGACGTAAGATAGCTGGCAGAGCGGAGCAAGCAACCGTGCTCGTTGAAGTCTGCTGACTGACTGCCTGCTGTGCTTGAAAGCAACTCTTGTTAAGCTGGTTTCTGCTTATTCTCGTGTGTGTGGTTTTATGCGTATGCGTCGGTGACGCCTGGTTGTCGCTTCTCTCTCTCTCTCGCTCTGTTCTTATGTATAACTTATTTACTAACAATTCTTTGCTTTGTATTCGTTGTTCTGTTATTTGTCTTAAGCATTAGATACAGAAATATACAGGTCTTGTGCTTAAGTGCTAGTTGTAGCAAGTATTAAGGTTTTGTTATTTTAGCTTACGTACTAGTCCTAATATAAGTTTATTTTTTATTAAATTCATTGTTTTGTGTGTTTAGCTTACGTACTAGTTATAAAAAATACTGGTAATAAAATAGTTAATAAGAAAGAATATGAAGTTAGTAGAGTAAATAATAAGATGAACAATAAAATAGATTAAGCATGATGAAATGTGTGTCCATAATTTCGCTTAAAAATTATGGCCGTCACAACAGTATGGTGTGTTTTTCCTAATTAGACAGTCTTCCCTCGTGTGCCCCCTTCTACTACAAAAACTACACGTTATATTTGTTGTTGGTTGCTTGGAAAAGTTGTTAGTGTAACTTCGTTGTGGTATGTCGTTTTTCCTGTCAACTTGTTGTCGGTTTACTACCGACTGCCGAAATTGTGTTGTAAGGGTCGCTGTAACTCATGTTCTGTTTGTGTCCCACCATACCAACAAACTCGCTGGATTGTCTAATCTCTGCTTGTCTTCACTGATCAGCAATACTTACGGCTTGCTCTACGAGATCTTCTGGTGATTTGTCCGCTGATCCTAACAAATGTAGTCGCAAAGTGCTGTTTTTTAATCCCAATTTAAAAGATTTCATTACGGACTTTGTTATTTCCGCGAGCAGGGCCGCATCGGAGTTACCTTTGTATACACTAGTAGCTATATCTGTCGCTTGTGACCCTAATGACATAAGACGTTCTGCAAACTGCCTTATATCCTCAGTCGGTGATTGGCGTATGTTCTGTATTTCCGTCATAACTGTGTCAAGAGATCTGTACTGTAAATAGTTCTTTTTAATTGTTACGCAAACATCTTCTACAGTTGCAAACGTTTTTGAGCGCAATAAACTGTATGCGTTCCCGTGAAGCCTTTGTTTTATGCATGCTAAGAAATCTGGCATATCTGTTGCTGATATATTTCGTTTCGCTAAGTCGCAACCTTCTATAAATTTATAGACTTCATTTCGAAGATCTGAAGATGGCGCCCCAGAAAACAGTGGTCCTAATCTGTTGACGGTTTTCGCGATTTCTTCTATACCCATTTTAATTTTGTGTTTATTTCTATATTCTAATTGAAAGGATGTAGCTTTTGGACTAAACACGCCTGTGTTTAATTTTTGTTGTTCAAATAGTTTATTAACTACGTCTGCTGACTGCTTTAAATGTCTATTTTCTTCTGTTAATTTTTGAATTGTTCTTTTTGCGTCGTCTAACGCTGCACAGTCTTCTTTTCTTTCTCGTTCGTATTGATATAATGTCCTGTTTAGCGTTTCGTCTGTTAAACCTTTTTCTTTTAGCCACTCTTTAAGCGAATTACTTTCTTCGTCTGCTTCCTTTAATAGCTGTTCCTGATGTCTTATACTAGTTAAGCTTTCTTCGTACCTACGTTTTACCGATGCGAATTTTACTTTCCACTCTGCTATTTCGTCTTTTCTACTGTCTAATTTTGTATTTGTTACCAAGATAATTTCTTCTACAATGGCATCTGCCTTTTCTACATTTGTTATATTACCCAAATCTCTTAATTTTGCTCTAATTAATTCCCAATTTTCTTTATTTCCTACTATTTCCTTTAAAATATTATAAAGCTTCGATACAAATTCTCTTAATTCTTTTTGTAGTTCCTTATAATTTTTTTCTAGTTGCTTATAATTTTCTTCTAACAAAGATTCTGCCATTAATCACTCATTTAATTTTATCAAGTTTCTTATCTCCTACTGCAATTGTATGATTAGTTAATCGCCTTGTTTATTCAAATATTTTTCATTAAGGTTTTTTTTTTGACAATTCTCCCTTTTTTCCACTTCTAAAATTTCAATGTCAACTCAAAACTATCGCACCACCGTTTAACTGGATTTCGTTTTGTTTCGCTTTATTTTTTCTACTTCTGTGAATTTTTGCTGATTATGCATCGAACTACTTATTGTGCAATGGGTTCATTGAACGCTTGCAAGCACTGCATCTATTAAAATGTTGATCTTTTAATTTGAAAACAGTACTCTTTATCTTTATGTTGTGTTAAAATTCAGCTTTTGTTTCAATGTGAATTGTTTTCTTTAAAACATTCCTAATTATTTGAAATTTATGAAATCAAAGGAAATAATGTAAAATAACTTTTCCCTTTTCATTAAATTACAAAACACCACTTATCAACATATATTAAGCGCTTAATTCATACAATAAAATCTTTCAATTAAGTATTCAAATCATCGCTCAACGAAACTGAGCGATTTGCATGCATTAATTTTGATTTTCCCGTAATTTGAAATATATTCATTCGCAGAAGAAATAGACTGCGTAGCATTTGGAAGAATATGCCAACAGCAGGAAATTGGGAAAATTACAGGTGTGCAAGGAATGCTTCTGTCCTTGTCACAAAACAGGCCAAAATTAGGTACTATTCATCAAAAGTGAATGTGACCTTGAAGCCTAAGCAGCTTTGGAATAATTTAAGGGAAATTGGTATCGGGAATAAGCGGCCGACGAGTTGCAATCTAGACCCTAATTTAGTGAATGATTTCTTTTTATCGCACGCTTCACCAGTGGTCAATAATACGTCGCTTGTTCAGCGACCACCTATCTCTAATTGTCAGTACTTCAATTTTTCTTCGGTTTCTGAAAGTGAGGTTGGTAGAAGCTTATTAAAAATAAAATCTAATGCCATTGGTGATGATGGTATCAATTTGAAATTTCTTAAAATTATTCTCCCATATGTTCTTAGTCCGATTACACACATTATTAATCATTGCTTCACAACATCTACATTTCCGGACTTATGGAAAGCTGCAGTGGTATTGCCACTACCTAAAAAATTAGGTGCATGCGAAGTTGCTGACTTTAGGCCTATTAGCATTTTGTCACCACTTGCCAAGGTTTGTGAGGCTTTGATGGCTAAACAAATTACCCTTCATGTTGTGAGAAATAATTTGCTCTCTCCACTCCAGTCTGGTTTTCGAGCTGGGCACAGTTGTTCCACCGCTGTAATGAAAATTCTTGATGACATAAGACCATGCTATGATTGTGGTATGATTACGTTGCTCTGTCTGTTGGACTTCTCTGAAGCGTTTGATACCGTTAACCACCAGTTACTTTGTCAGAAGCTTGAATGCTTCTACAATTTCTCCCACAACTCTGTTAAGCTTTTGTATTCTTATTTGACTAACAGGAAGCAAAGAGTTAAGATTGGATACAGGTACTATCAGTACAAAGTGGTGCAGAGTGGTGTACCTCAAGGATCGGTAATAGGCCCACTCCTGTTCTCCTTATTCTTAAATGATGTGTTTTTCATTTGTAAATATGCACATATTCATGCATATGCTGATGATGTCCAGCTATATTTGTCAGGTGAGCAAAATTTGAAGGAGGATTTAATATGCAAACTAAACTTTGACCTAAGATCTTTGCACCTTTGGGCGATTGATAATGGATTGCAACTGAATCCAAATAAATGCCAAGTACTTCCAATAGCGTGTGGTAACATTTGCCACGGGGATATTCCTGCTGTGATTCTGGGCACTACTAATCTCACTATGGTTACGGTTGCAACTAATCTTGGATTCGTAATAAATAGTAATCTGACGTGCACCGATCACATTAATAGAGTTGTGCAAAGAATTTACCAAATACTCAGAAATCTTCGGATTTTCTCTGGATATGTGCCATGGGAAACTAGACGCCAGTTAGCGTTTCAGCTAATTCTACCTATTATCACTTATCCTGCACTGATTTACTGTAAGCTTGAATAGTGTTCAAAGCTAAAATTAGTACTTGCTTTCAACAATATTACGCGCTATGTCTTTAGAATTCGGAGGTTTGATCATCTTGGTCAGTTTAGATACGATTTGCTTGGCTGTGATATTCTTAGCTATTTGAACGCGAGAATCTGCATCTTTATGCATGAACTTGTTACTAAAAAAATGCGGGAATATTTGTTTGAAAAGTTGCAATTTGGAACTTCCAGCAGGGCCAGAACACTGATCATCCCTCGATTTAATCACCTAAACACCACCAGATTATTTTTTATTCATGCAGCTAGATTATTCAATGCCTTGCCAAATCAAATCAAGTCGATGTCGGGGACACAGTTGAAGCGTGCAGCACGTGACTTCTTCTCTACTCTTTAATTCTCTTTTTACTTCTTATTAAACTACTTTCTATCATTTTTCATTTCTATTTTTTTTTTTTTTTTTGTTCTTAGCTGTTTGTACACGAGTTTGTAGTTGTATGTTAAGTCAAGCTTATATTATTATGCGCTGTACTATAAAAGAATTAGTTCTTGTTGTACTATTGATTACGAATAAATTGAAATTGAATTGAAATTGAAATTTGTAGAACTTAAACTTGCTTTTTGATCAATAGATGCTCTGAATAGATGAACTGAATAGATGCTCTCTTCCCGTAAAGGAGAGGTGTGGAAAAAAAATGACTCGGAATTTATGCAGATAATCGTTGGTTGTTCAGAACCATTATAGAAATTGTTACAAAAAATTTTGTTTCCCTATTTTGGTAGGTGTCATGGCACATAAACCAATGACAGCCTTAAGGGAGTTTTTTATTGTTTATCTAGGCACTTTAACCAAGACAAACGCTGTATAGAAAAATACTGCTCATGGCACTTAAACCGTGAGCAGAAGAATGTTATAATTATTGAAAATGTTTTAAATTCAATACAATTAAAATTTCTCACACATTAATATTTTTCACTTTTACTAATATTTTTCGCTTTTTTGTTGTACTTTCTCTTTGTTGTAAATTCACCTTCACTCTTATCTTTATTCGACTCACCTTAGGAATCCTGTAAGCATGTGTGTGTGTGTGTGTGTGTGCCATTTTAATTCACTAAGCGGTTAGGCTCCGCAGATTGACTAGGCGAGCAGGTGTCGCCGAATTAGGGAGGGGAGCAGGCGATCAGGTGTCGCCGAATGTTCATGTAAAAGAATTCCAAGTTCAGTTGAGTAACTTAACTTTATTTAACTTACACTTTTCGACTTTAAACACTCAAAGCTTACTGGCTTTTCAAAACTTCGAAACTAACTCATTCTTACAGGACTTAAAAACCAACTAACTTATACAAGACTTGAACACCAACATACTCTTACAAAACTTGAAAACGAACTAACTCTTTTATTCTCTGCGGGAGTTGGTTGCAGGCCAAATCGATCAATTAAATTCTGCAACTATCTCAATAATTAATTTGAAGGTGCAGAACTGCGAATTTAGCGTTTATTAAAACAAGCGCTATTTCCGTGGCTCGCACGGAGGTTCAACAAACCGTCAGCTCAATGACCGCTCGGTCGGTGACTTTCTCGGTTTCACCTTTCTTGTTGTTTATGTTTTATAAAATAACTCACTTGGCTTTTACTGAATGCCCAAAAGTATGTGCTGCTAAAACGTTAAGCGTTTTTAGCAGCGGGCCAGAATGTTATGTTAGTAACAGTGTTAAGCACTGTTATAAATGCTTTGGCTGATTTTGACCTACAACAACTGCTGGAATTACTCGAGCTGATAACGAAGTTAATACTGGCAAAAGTGTTCCGTGTAAAATAGCCTTAAAAGTTAATATTCCACCTCCAGCCAATGCAAATGCATAACCAAAACCTACCACTGCAATCTTGCCAATAATAAGAGCTGAAATTATGCTCATAACTCCTGTGGTCAAAATTTGACACTTCTCTGCGAACCAAGCTATACCTATAGATATAGACCTCAAAATCTTACTTGTCCAAT
This sequence comes from Thecophora atra, assembly GCA_937620795.1. Lineage (NCBI taxonomy): Eukaryota > Metazoa > Arthropoda > Insecta > Diptera > Conopidae > Thecophora > Thecophora atra. The sequence goes on along the minus strand of CALMKQ010000008.1, from coordinate 5,456,574 downwards.
TTAAAGGAGGTAGCATAACTGACCCTAAGTTCATTCCTAGCTCTGCTATTGTATTTTTAAGTAGCTGCAAATTATTTGCTGTAGTACTTGCACGGTTATTAAATTCCTTTTGCGTAGATTTGTTATACTTTTCTTTATCAGCCACAAAATCTATTGCTTTTTTATATTCTTCCAAACTTCCAACTATTAATGCAATATCATCTTGAATCTTGATATTCTTGACCAAAGAGATTTAGAAGGATTTGTGAACGTTCCTCTCTATCTACTTTTTCTAGAATTTCAAAAAAATAAAGTAGAGCGTTTTGCCCGTTTTCAGCAACCTTTTGTGACATTTCCTCTGCAGTGATACCTATCGATTCCAATGCTGCTTTGAACTCTTTTCCTTGCCCTTCAGCAGTTTGAAGTTTAGAAAGCAGAGCATTGACAGCAGTTGCTACTTTTTCAGGTTGTTTACCTAAACTAACGAAGGCATTTACTAAACTACTTGTCTGATTAATATCTAAACCAAATTGTTTTGCATTACCACCCACTCTAGCAAGTGCTTCAATCATATCGTTTGCCTTAGCTGCTGTATTATCTGATAGGTAATTTATAACATCACCAACTCCTTCCATCTTCTCTACTGCAATTCCATAAATTTTAGCGAGTTTAGCTATGGAATCACCAGCTTGTTCGGCAGACATATCAAATGCTGTGGCCATTTTAGCTACTGTTGTGGTAAATTCAAGTAGCTTACTACTAGCCTTGTTCGCTGTCTATTTTAGCTATTAAACCAGCTACAAATGGGCTTGCTGGCAAGGTTCCTTCTTTTCCTTCAATAAATACCTTAACCCAAGGGTCAACTACGTAAACTCTTGAGCTGCCTACACTTTTTCTCCATTTTATTGCTTCTTCATCATTAGTATTTGGTCCATCTGCAACAATAATTGCTCTTAATTTTTCTGCTATGGAAATTAAAGCACTCACTACTGGATTTACTCCATCTATTTCAGGTAACTGATGAGTAAACTGAGGTGCAATTAATATTCTTGGAGCAATATGAACTATGCTTTCACTACTGAGGAATGTCCCTTGATACTCTCCAGTCTCTTTATCAACACCGCCAATTATATTTTGGATAGTTTCACTTTCTTTGAGCTTTGAATCGCTGTTTTCACTTTCTTTAACTCGAATAACTACTACTGTTGCACCAATCTGGGAAAATATTCCGTTTGTTGCAGAAGGTAAACTGCCACTCTTTCCAAGTCTTGCTGCTTCCTTTAAGCTTCCTTCAATTAACACTGGTTTATTTAGCGGAAACTTTTGCTCATCAGCTTCAGGTGCAGTACCAATTACACCTATCACTGATGATTTAGCTGTGCGTACTACCTTGGCCCCTGAGGTTACCTCAATAACATTTACTCCGTGTAAAAATTCTTCAGTCATTTTTTTGCATCTTTTGTTTAAAATCATTGAGCAAAGCCTGTAGCTCTACTTCTCTTTTAGCTTCTTCAATTTTCCTCTCCGCCATGTCGTCCAACTCCTCGCATTTCACTATCGCTTTTACTGATTTTTTCAATTTTTCCTCAATTATTCTTGCCATTTCGATAATTGTAATACCACGTACTTTTGCTAAAGGCTCTATAATTTCTTTATCCTTTTCATCTATAGATTCTGGTGCTGCTAGAATGCTTTTTGCGGCTTTCGCTTGTATCGCATACGACTTAGACTTCTGGTGAGAATGTCCTGTGTATTGGTTAGTATAGTTATCATAATAAGCACGAAGATTAGAAAGTGCAGAAAATTTCGCATTTTGCAATAACTCCAATTCAATATCTTCTTGATTCCGCTGAGCAATTTCTCCTCCTTCTGTTAAACAATAGCTTTTTTGCCAATAAAACTCTTTTGGCGCTTCATACCAATTTTTACCTTTTGGCTTGCTTTCAAGTATTGTTGTTTCTACTTGTTTATCATTTTCAAATGTAATGTAGATAGACCTTGTTTGTTACCTCCAAATCTCATGCGTGTTAGATAATCCTGGACATTGCCAAGCGCTTAGCGTTCTCTCTACATCTCATCTCAAGCCCTGTAGTTAAAAAATTGCTCCGAAAGTTATAAATACTCCACTTCATAAACCAACTGTAATGGTGATAATCAGATGTGTAAAAATATTGCGATGCGTAAAATAAAATTGCTACTGTCTCATTTGCTGGCACAGTAATATTATTTGAACTACTAAATACTGCAGAATTAGTTGAGTAGTTGTAAATATTTGTCCAAGTTATTCCTGAGATTGCCGATTTATTAGTATTAACGTGACTAGGTGTTCCTACGAATAACCCTGCTCCTTCATATCCTGAACTCCAACGTGATAAACCACTAAAATGAAGCATTCGTGTTTTATGGCTGTTTGTAGTGTTTTTTACAAATATTACTCCTAGTAGTGCATATGGGTAACTGTATTGATCTGAGCTGTGACTACGACGTAAAAATGCTTTTCTGTACAGAAATTTACCGTTACTTCCTTGTAAGAAGTACAACTGTGGTGGATGATAAAAACTAGAATACATACAATCATAAGTATTACTAGATTATTAGATTTATTCTCTGGATGTGGTAAAGGATATCCGCGCCTCGTTTATTTATTTGGCATTTTTTTACGTTATACCGATAGACAGCCGTTCCACTTAAAACCAATTTTATCCTTGTCTCACTGCCATTAAAGTTTGTCAGTATGTGGACTCTCTCTACCCAATTTTCTCCAATTGGTTTTCCTGATGTTAAATTGACTAATTGCCAATCCACATTTTTTGCACATATGCTTTTACGTCTGCAGTGCCAGGTATCAGCGCATCATACGTTATGGTGATTTTAGTGTTAGCTCCTGCTGTAATGCTTCTAGTTACATAATCTGCACTCTCAGAAAGATTACCCATAACTAGCTGTAACCCAGGATATAGCACTGGACTTTTTTCTCGCCCTCCTTTTAGGCTTGCTTTTACCGTTAGCTCTCCATATAATCTTTCACGCAGTGCGAGTGGTAAATTATCAGACAGTAAGTTTTCTTTTCCCCTCTTCATCTGTTAAGATAAATTCTACATTAGTATCAAAAGCTACTTTTTCGACGTTCGTCAAAACAATTAAATCTGATACATTATTTACAGTAACTTTGCCCAGATCAACAACATGAGAAACTTCACCAAATTTTGCAGCTAGTAGTCGAAACGTTAAATCTAAATTTTGATGTGGAGTCCAGGTGCTTGCATTGCTTGATGACACTAATACTCCTACTTGATATGGCTGACTTGTCACCCAGCGGCTATTTACTGCATCATATTTGCCAAGTTCTGCTATCTTTACTGCAGTACCAGGATCATCAGTAAGCAGTACTATTGCATACTCCTCTCCTGCATGGCAAAACACTGGTGACCAAGTTATACGTGTTGCTGTGCCATCTACTTTTATATCCTTTGGCTCAATATAGCTTTCAGCAATGACAGTCTGCGAGGGCATTCCTACTGCTGTTTCTCTAATCTGCACAACAACACGTTTTTTGCCTTTATTTATAAACCATAGCTCCACACCTCCTATTTGCCTACTTTCATTTAAAGTAAACGTTTGCGCTAAAGGATCAACTCTTCTTGCTGCGATAACTCTTCTTCTTTCTTCTATGGTAATTGTTTTTTTACCAGTATAAGTTGCTTCTCCATAACTGCCTTTATCACCGAAGAACTGCACTAACTTAGTCCCAGCAGGAATGTTTCTTGGTACAGTAAATCTTCCTTTTATTTTTCCTCTGTTATCAGCAATAAATGTTGCGATCATGTTTTTCTTTCAAATATTTTCTATGCTTTAGGTTGAATAAAAATTCCATCAAACTTTATCTCTTTAAGCTTCTCACTTGGTTCAAAACCTTCGATCTCAAAATTCTGTAATGCTTCTCTCATAAATTCAGTTTCATATGAAGTACTTGACAGCAGCTCTGTTGTTTCTTTAACATTAAATACTCTGGTTACTGGGCTTTTCCAATTAGTGGTAATCTCAGTCCAGTGATCGATATTTTTATTTAGAGTAACTTTTGCCGGAACTGGATCAAAAGCTTGATAAGGATTAATTTTTTCTCCTTTAGTCTGTAAAAGCTGCTCCAGTACCGGTTCAAGTTTATAAGGTAAAAGATAAGTTTCTTTACCTCTTTCAACATCAATAATTTCCATATCTATAGATAAAATTAATTCTTTCTTTACTATTGCTGCAGACTGCGAAATTTCTTGATCGCGCATATCATCATCAAAGAATGAATCAACAAATACTCCTTTTTTGGTGGTAGGTTCTCTTGAATTTGCATCATTGCGTAGACGTTCCTCTGCAACCAGCGCATAAAGATCATTTATTCCTTTTTTCATTGCTTCAAGCTCATTCATCGGTACAGCTTGAATAGCATTATTCACTATTTTTACCCCTTCGCCTTTTTTCCACGTCTGATGAATGTAGCAGAGCAAAAGTTGTCCACTAGGCGCTCTAGGCATTGATGGTCGCCAAGGGTGGGAAATTCCTTTTATTCTTCTTACCACTCCTTTGCTATCGATAGTAATTAAATCATAGCGGGGCATTTTCCAGGTGTAATCAACCAGAACCAAGCTGTTATCAACTGCACCTCTTACTTTACATCCCTCTTCGCTTATATCTTCAGGGCTTATATGAGTGCGGCAGCGATAGGTTATCAGGTAACTACTTCCAGAAGCTGGTTCTTTACCAGGTAATGACCAATCAACGTTTCCTGCGTTTAGTTTGTAATCTATACTGTTTTCATAAATAACATTGCCTTGTTTAACTTGAATAATCTCAAGCACTGCAGAGTCAGGTATTGGATCAACAGCTCCTGAATATGAACCATGAGTAATGGTAATGGTTTTTTGAACGGTTATATCTACTTTTTTGATTTCACTTATTGGAAAATCATTAACTTTAAGTTTCATTACTCTTTGGCTATTTGGCTGAAAAGTATGCGGTTCTGATTCAACTGATTTTATATCAGGATCTTCATCAAAGGAAACACGAATACTGTGAGGTAAATCAATGTCATAACCATCAACATGAGCTTTACCCTCATTAATCACAAATATTTTTTTTCGTCCTTCTCCCTCTTCCTTTTGCAGGAACATTACTTCAAGACCATTTACGACATAGGAACCATTTGCCTCTTTGTCATAACGAGCAAGAGCAGTAGTTACTATATTTGCTTGTGGTGGCGGTGAATGTTCTATCAGTACTCCATTTTCAATATGGTAAATTGGATAAAATTCCCCATTTGTAGAGTTAACAGTAACACTCTCTGCTTGGCATCCCCAAATGGTGGAAACTTTAAGCCTTGCAGCGCCTACTTCCTGATAATAAGTAATAAGTTCTGTAATCGTAGATTCTAGGTAATAAACACCTATACGCACTGTGGTACTTAGTGGAATAGTAAATTCTTCTTTTTCAACTTTTCTAACTGCTCCACGAAGATAGATTTTTCCTGACTCAAGCGTAACTTTACCAGTTTCTCTATCTATAATACAATTGCTTCCTCTTATAACATCACCATCACGAAATATTGCTCCTGAGTCTCGTTTAATTCTGCAGATTGCAAACCTCTTCCAGCAAGAAATAAGCTTTTTTCGTATTCTTTGTCAGGATTAAAGCGGTTATAATAACTATTTAAGGTCATTTTGTTTCAAAAAGTTCCAACAAATGAAAAAGTTTCTCGAGTTGCAGATGTTCTGATAAGTGGTACGGTATGTTCTAAAACTAACAAAATTCCAGGATTTTCCACGTCTTTTGGCTCGAAATATCTCTGTCCTTCAGGTAATCCTTCTTTTATTTTAGTACCAACCATTACTCCTAATTCCCGTATAACTTGATTTGCTGCGTCCGTGAAATCGAAAGTAAATTTAAGGTACAAGTTATTAGTTGGTACATTTAAGGGCCTAAACCTTCCAGAAGGAGTTATAAGTTCGCCATTTTCATCACCTGTGCAGAATAGCACTTCATCTGCAGTACGTCTGCCAAGTTCATTCAAGAGCTTTATAGAATTTATAGGTTCAGGTGGTGTGCTTTCAGTATACTCTACAGTAACTTTATCACTTACTATAATAGAGCTATTTTCCGTACGTTTAATTACACCAGTACTACTATCAACTGTATAGTCAACACTTGACTGATAAACTGTTTGTCCTGTAAAAACCCTTACATCTTTAATAGTGTGGTGATCTAGAGCTATTTCACCCTCAACAAAAACTTTTTTGACCTGATGGCTACTTCCAGAGCTTGAATCACCACTTCCCCAAGCAAGATGTAGAGATTGCTCTTTTATGCTGGCTGCTATTGCTGCTCTTCCTGAGTGTGTAAGAATTGACACCTGTGATGAGTTTGAAAGGCTTATATAATATATATTCAGGATTTGGAAAATTTTTGTCCAAAAAAAATGAATTTTTGCCTAATTTTTTGTTGCAGTATTATTTAAAAATCGAACTGTATTATTCTCGAAAAAAAACAATAGAATATCAATAGGTTAAAAATTGCATCTGTATTATTTATTTTTGCTCCTGTCCTACAAAGTGCACCTATAAGTTCTCATCCTTAAAGCATTAATTGTTTTAGGGAAAAGTTATGAAACTAAAAACTGCCATAGTTGTTCAAAATATACGGTATCAAGCTAAGAGATTAAAACTTTTTGAATGCTTTACTCATGAAACCCATGAAGATCTTGAGCAAAAACTCTTCTGTAAAATTTGGACTTATCTTGATAGATATGATGAAAGTAAAGGTAGCTTTAACACTTTTGTAGCAAAATTAACTGAACGTCGTCCCAACAACTTATTAGAGAAACAACTATGTATAAAACGCAATATTAATAACTACATCAATATTGAGAAAACAGAAGCTTTTAAAGATGAAGTAGCAAAACGTACTGATGTAGATTACATGATTTCAACACTACCAAGAAAGATGCAAAAGATATGCGAACAACTCAAGTACTTTAACTTATATGAAGTTGCTAAGATGAACAACATATCAAGAACTACTTTAAATACTATGGTAAGAAAAATACGTATAAAACTCTCTTCCATCTACTACAAGGGCAAAAAGAAAAATTGAACATAAATTCTACCTTTCCTGAATATATAACATATACCATTGAGGTGAATAAATGACTTTTAAAATTTTAAACAATAATGAAAGATTGAAAACAACTACAGGCATAAAAGTAGTAATTTTTGGTCCTTACGGTATTGGTAAAACCAGTCTCTTAAAGACTATAAGTGAACCAACACTATGTCTTGACTTTGAAGCAGGTCTGCTTCCTGTTCAAGATTGGCAGGGAGATTCAATTAGTGTTCGTACTTGGAATCAAGCTCGGGATATTGCCTGCCTAATTGGTGGTCCGAATCCTGCACTAAAATCTGATCAGGCGTATAGTCAAAAACACTATGAGCATGTCTGTAGCAAGCACAAAGATCTTCTTTCTGAAGTTTCTAAATACCGGTGCATCTTTGTGGACAGTATAACCATTGCTTCACGTTTATGTCTCTTATTGGCAAGGATGCAACCTGAAGCTTTTTCCGATAGATCGGGAAAAGAAGATAAAAGAGCTGCTTATGGGTTACTTGCTCAAGAGATGATGGCATGGCTCAATCAGTTTCAACACGTCAGAGATAAAGACATCATCATAGTTGGCACACTAGGTCAATATCTCGATGACTGTAATCGTTCAACATGGCTACCTCAATGTGAAGGGGCTATAACTGCTAGTGAGATTCCAGGGATAGTTGACGAAGTAATCAGTATGGTTGGAATCAAGAAAGATGATGGCACGTAGAAACGTTCATTTGTCTGTCAGACCATTAATTCCTGGGGATACCCTGCTAAAGATCGAAGTGGCTGCCTCAATATGGTTGAAGAACCGCATCTGGGAAAATTACTTACGAAAATTAAAGCTAAGGATTTTGCTACTGCTGCTTAAATTTCTACTCAAAGTTAACTTTTAGAGGTTATATATGTTACAAGACTTTTTCACCATTACTCAAAAAATTCCCTTTTTCAGTGTAAAAGAATACTTGGATGATCAATCGCCAATACCAGAAGACATTGTTTCCCCAAGAATTTTAACCAAGAGAGGCTTATTGGTATTTGGTGGCCCAACTAAAATCGGCAAAAGCGACTTTTTGATCTCTTGGCTTGTTTACATGGCTGCTGGTAGATCATTTCTTGGTATGACACCAAGTAGACCTTTGAAAATTTTCTACATGCAAACTGAAATTGAGTATGAATATATGAAAGAACGGTTTTGAATGTAGCTGCCAATAACTTAATTATCACGCCAAGAGTGCAATTATCATTTAGTAGTGAAGAAATAGATGAAATTAAAAATGTTGTCAAAAAGCGTTTCAAACCTGATATTATCGCCGTCGATCCTCTTCGCAACATCTTCAACTCAAGTGAATATGGTAATGAAAATGACAACGCTTGAAAGACTGAGGAACATTATTAATCGAGATGCAGGTATAATTCTCACTCACCACACAAAAAAACTTTCCAAAAAGATGCTGGAAGAAGATCCATTTCAAGGCCTAAGCGGTGCTGGATCTTTACGTGGATTTTATAGCACAGGCATGGTGATGTTTGCTCATGATGAGGAAAGCACTGTCCGTCAAATAGTATTTGAGCTTCGTAATGGTGAACGTGTAGCAAGTAAGCTTGTTGATAAGATAGATGGTCGTTGGAAGCTTGCAGACCAATGGAGTAACTGATTTTTACTTAATTTATAGGAGACAATATGTTATCAGATTTTTTTAACTGATTTTAATAACGCAAAACTGCAGAGCAATTTAATACCGAAAGGTACAATAGTCAAGGTAAAAATGGCAATAAAGCCTGGAGGTTATGAAAATTGGTTCACTAAAAGCTATGCTACTGGCAGTATCTATTTAAACGTTGAATTTACTGTCACTGAAGGTCCATATGCAAAACGCAAGATTTTTCAAGTAATTGGTATTAAAAGTGGCAAAGCAAGAGTTGAAGGAGAAGATACTTTCGGAGAATCTGGTCGTTCTATGCTTAGAAGTATTTTAGAGTCAGCACGGAACATTCATGCAAATGACACTTCAGAAAAAGCAGTGATTGCTAGAAAAATCAACTCTATAGCTGATTTTAACAGGTTAGAGTTTACTGAAAAAGTTGGTATTGAAGCCGACAGTAGATACGGAGATAGAAACAGAATTGCTACAGTTGTTACTCCAGAACAAAACAATAGCATTGAATCTGATTGGGTCCCGTTTTGAAGTACGACGAGGAGAAGCTCTGGATTGCTGTAATTGAGAGATCTATCAAAGATTCAGCAGGAAAAAATCTAGAGCTAAAGAAAGAAGCAATTAAATGGTTAGCTAGCTAATCTTAGCTCTAAACGTATGAAAAGTATGTATGGGGGTTTTATGCAGAGAAAGGGAAATAAAAGGATTATTGATTGATAATATTAAGGAGTGTGTACCTTACCTAATTCCAAACGGTAATTTTTATCGAGAGAGGACTTATGTTGGCAATTTTGATGGGAATACGATTACAGTTAAAATAGTAGCTAAAGAAACTGGAAACTGGCGTAATTTTACTAAAGGAATCACTGGTGATATTATCGATCTTTGGACTTTAGTTGAAGGTGATATAAATTCCGCTAAGAAGTGGTTAAATACTAAAGAAAACACAACAGAACATAAAATTACATCGTTTTCAGCAAGGCATTACTTAAATGATAAATCACCAATATTAAAAGATATAATAGGCCCAAGAATTTTAACTCCAGGAGGTCTTTTGGTTATAGGCGGAACTCCCAAAATAGGAAAAAGTCATTTTCTACTTTCCATGTTAGTACATTTAGTTATCTCATTTATCAGAAGAGAAAGAACAACTTAAAGCTCAGCTTCTGTTAAAATTCAGATCATGCCTTTCTTATCTATGCCAACAGGGATTTTTCGTGGTGATAAGTTTTGTGTAGGCAATATACAAGGTGATAAAGGCAAGAGTCTAGTAGTAGAATTAAGTGGCAGTGAAGCTGGCCTATGGCATGATTTTGCAACAGGAGAAGGTTGCATATCATTGACCTTTGGGCAGGAGTAAATAGAAAAAGTACGAGAATAGAGTTTCCTGAAGTAATGACTTCTATAGCTCAGTGGCTTGGTCATTTCAAAACTTCAAGTAGTCCAACTGCATATTGGGATTATTACGATGAAAACGGCCAAGCTATTGTTAGAGTATATCGTTATGATGATGATAGTGGAAAGAGATATCTTCCTTTTGATATCAAAAAATCCACCTTTAGTGTACCAGAGATAAGGCCACTATATAATATTCCAGGTATTTTAAAGTCCGATACAGTTATTTTGGTTGAAGGGGAAAAATGTGCAGAAGCGCTGATAGAGAAAGGAATAACTGCAACAACAGCAATGTCAGGAGCAAATGCACCTATTGAGAAGACAGATTGGACTCAACTTAAAGGTAAACATGTTATTATTTGGCCAGAGAATGATGAACCAGGTAAGAAATACGCTGAAAAATCTGCTATGAAACTTACTTGTCTTGGAGTTGAAGAAAATTGCATTTTCGAAATACCTAAAGATAAACCAAAGGGTTGGGACGCTGCTGATTGCGTGAAAGAAGGTGTAAATGTTGAAGAGTTCATCCTTAGTACAAAAAAGGCTCCTTCAAAAAAATCGTTGAGAATAGATACCAGAGCTTGGGCTAATATTGCTCCAGAAAGAGAATGGATTGTTAAAGATTGGCTTCCTATTGGAAGTGTTACGGCTCTCTACGGTGATGGTGGTATGGGAAAGTCTCTACTTGCTCAACAACTAATGACAGCAGCGAGCACAGGTAAATCTTGGTTGGGAATGGAAATTGAGCAGATGAAGACATATGGTGTATTTTGTGAAGATGATACAGAAGAGCTGTGGCGAAGACAGTGTGCTATAAATAGATTATATCAGTTAGATATGGAATCCTGTGACTTTCATGATAATATTGGCTTTTTATCGAGAGTGTGGAAAGATAATCTACTCATGGTATTTGATAACAAAGATATAGGTAAATTAACTCATTGCTTTGAAGAATTACTTGAAGATATTAAATTGTTTCAACCAAAGCTAGTAGTTTTAGATACAGCAGCAGACTTATTTGGTGGCAATGAAAACAATCGCTCTCATGTGAGACAATTTATTCAAAGTTGTTGTGGAAAAATAGTGAAAGTAATAAAAGGAGCTGTATTATTATGTGCTCATCCTTCTGATTCAGAAATAATACGTAAAACAGGTACAGGTGGTTCAACTGCGTGGAATAATACAGTAAGATCTCGTTGGTACTTGTCAAAGCCAGATAAAGCTGATGCTTCTGGTAATGAACGAGTACTTTGCCGTAAGAAGTCAAATTATTCTGCATCTAACGAAGAAAAGATTTCATTTTATTGGCATAACGTGCGTTTGTACAATCTGATGATACATTAAATTCAGAAAGAATAGTAAGGTCTAGCTATAATACTAAATTGGATTTAGAACGTCTAAGAAGATGTGATATAATTTTAGAGTTAATTGCTAATGAAGCATATAAAGGCGAAACTTACACCGCGGCACACTTTGCTAGGTATTTTGAGGGAAAGCTACGCCTTGGAAGTGAACGTAGTATCCGTGAAAGGATTGCAGCTCTTGGCCACATAAAGTTCTTTAAGGAAGCTCTTGGATATAAGGTATTAAGCACTAAATCAAAGTACGGCTATTTATGTGTTAAAGACATGGAGTTAAAAATTTCTGAAAATCAACATGTGCTGGTAAAGCCAGATTATTATCTTTCACCAAATAACGGAGTAACCTTACCAGTTGAAAATCCAGACGTTTGGGTGATACATAATTCTACAAAACAAGATGGCAAAATAGTATAGTAAGTTGGCAAGATGGCAAGTTGGCAAGATGGCAAGTTGGCAAACTGAAGAATCTGCTATTCTACCAACTTAAAATTGATAAAAATATAAGAAAATCAATAGTTTAAAGAAATAGTAAGATGGCAAGATGGCAAAAAGTTGCCAACTAGATAGCATGGGTAAAGTCCTCTTCTATAGCGGGTTTAGGGAAGTTGGCAAGATGGCAAAAATCTATATATATAAATATACACTATGCTATAGTATATATCAGTTAAGAGAAGAACTTAACGTTTTTTGATGTCCTTTCATAATTTTGCTTTTTCTATGGAGTTGCAACCTATAATAAAAATATAAAGTAAAGGCAGTGAAAAACAAATGATCCATAATAGCGTTTTAAAAAGATTCTATGACTTCAGTGTACAATTATACCACCAAGACCTAAGTTACTCATGTAGGGTAGCTTAAAACTCGATTACGAGGCATCTTAATACCCCAAGCTTTTATTTATTAGTAAAAACCCTACAACCAGTTTATCATGCTTTCTGTTGATTGCAAAGAAATTTTTTTGAACCTAAAGAACAAATGGTTAGTAGACTTTTTGAAACATTATTTTTGCAATAGCTTTACTTCTACCATAAGTTTAACAGAGGCTCTAACCCTCATCTTTTTTTTAACAAACGCATAACGCTGGTCTACTGAGTTTAATAGCTGAACTAAGAATTCAGATCTCCGGATTTTCCGGAATACTCAATAACTTCCAAGTGAGCTGGGTCTAGTTGCTTTAATAAGGCTTTTATGCAAGCGCGATGAAGACTTGAGGTAGAAAAGATTGAAGAAAGCAACTTTATATTCTTAATTTTTTTAGATGAGGCAAAAGCTGCATTTTAAAGCTATCTGTAACTTTAGGGTATAAACTTACTAGCCACACTAAAGAACGCTTATAATGCCCTCTAAAACGCAAATAAAAGACATCTTTAGTAAACTTACTAGTAAGTTTAACACATTTTTTACACTTTACAAAGAAAATTCTTCAAAAAAGATTGAACGACTTGTGGTGAGTATAAGGGGTTAATGGAGACTTTATGAAAATACAACAACTTTTATTGCAAATCTCTGAGCAATTGATTACAAAACTCTCAGTAATGAAATCAGCAAATTGTAGAGGAAGCTAAAGGAAAAAAGTTTGGAGTTGCTGCTATGGAAGAAGAAACAGAAGCTACAAAACCCTCTCAATAGTTCAAGATGGAGACAAAGATCTAAGTTTATTTATTTACGTCTCCAATTTTATCGCGTATAACGGAGACAAAGATTTATATTTCGTATTTTATGTCTCCATCATTTATTGGTAGGCAAACTGAGTTAAAACAACTACTGGAGCTTACAGACAAAAATACTGCATCTTTTGTAGTAGTCAAAGGAAGACGTCGTATAGGAAAAAGTCGTTTAATTCAAGAGTTTGGTAAGTATTTTGAACAATATTACTCCTTTATAGGTTTGCCACCAGAAAGGCATACTACGACGTCCTACCAACTTAATGAATTTTCTAGACAAGTTGCTAGACAATTTAATACATCTTTTGCTAGGTATGATGACTGGAGCGATTTACTATGGGCAGTTGGTGAACGTCTACTATCAGGAAAAACATTACTGCTGTTTAATGAAATTTCTTGGATGGGCTCAAAAGATCCAACCTTTTTAGGCAAAATAAAAAACTTGGGATACACAGCTAAAAAATAATAACAAACTAATTTTCGTTATTTGTGGATCAGCTTCATCATGGATCGAGAAAAATATACTTAGTAGTACTGGCTTCGTAGGAAGAATATCGTTAACTTTAACACTCGGAGAATTATCACTTTCTGATTGCAACGAATTTTGGCCAAAAAATATTTCAGCATATGAAAAGTTTAAGGTGCTTGCAGTAACTAGCGGAATTCCAAAGTATTTAAAGGAGGTAAATTTTAAACATAGCGCTGAAGAAAATATTAAAAGGCTTTGTTTTACAAAAGTTGGGTTTTTAGTTGAAGAATTTAATCAAATATTCTCAGATTTATTTATGCGAAAACAGATTTTTATAAGCAAATAGTCAGAGCTCTTTCTACTGGAGCTAAAGAACAAGAAGAAATTTGTGCTACTTTAAATATCGTAAGACATGGACGCATTTCTGAGTATCTATATGAACTTGAGCTTGCTGGTTTTATAGCAAAGGATCATACTTGGAGTATAAAAACGGGTACTGATTCACGACTCAGGAGGTACAGACTTCAAGATAATTATTTAAGGTTTTATCTAAAATATATCGAAAAAGATCTAGGAAAAATTGGTCGTGACACCTATTCTGTAGGGTTCTTACCAGAGTGGTATACAATTATTGGGCTTCAATTTGAAAATTTGGTGCTGAACAATAGAAAGATTATACATAATATCTTGGGAGTGGAATAATAAGCGAGAATCCATTTTTTCAGAAAAGAACGCGTAATAGTGCAGGTTGTCAAATTGATTATATGATTCAAACGAAGTTTAACACTCTCTACATTTGCGAAATCAAATTTTCAAAAGATAAAATTGGTCATTCAATAATACAAGAGGTACAAAAGAAAATAGATGCACTAAATCGTCCAAAAGGATTTTCATGTCGTCCAGTCCTTATCCACGTCAATGATGTAAGTGATGATGTTATAGATAGTGGTTACTTTGCACACATCATTGATTTTGGAAAATTATTGAATTGTAAGTAATGTTTTTTCTGACTTAAAAATAATGTCTTTTTAGTTTTTACGTTTATTCTTAACTTATTTAACTTAGTGGTTGCTTATGACTTATACTTTAACTTTAAAAGAAGGAGATATTGAAACTACTGCTTTTGATAATAGCAGTTTTAAGAGAGTACTACATGATGGAGAGTGGTGGTATGTAATAACAGAAGTAATAGCTTTTCTGACAGGTAGTAAGAACCCATCTGACTATCTAAAAAAGATAAAAAGCAGAGATATAGGGCTTTCTGACGGATAGTGGTCTGGTAGAGACTCATGACTTTGAAACCAGCGATTTGGTCTCATAAACATAGTCTCCCCAAAAAGAACCGTGCTTGCGGATTTCCCGCACACGGCTCCACAATACGGCGTTCACACTAGTGCTCCTGCGTATAAAGAAACATATACCTTTGGTTTTGGTAATGGATTTACTTTTAAATAGTGTATAAATTGTTCCCAATCCATACTTTTCTTTTGACTACGTCGGTTTATCCACTTAAATGCTAACTTTGTTACCGGTCGATAGAATTGAATCAAACACCCATAATTTCCGCTAACTTCGAAGTAGCTATAGTGTCCTGTTAGTTTGGCTTTAAGTTTCTGCCACCAATCTTTGAGACAGATACGACTTCGTACCATCTTCAACCATTCTTTGATTTCTTTAATCTTTCTGGCTAGGCTTATTTTTAAAGTTTTCTGCTTCATCATAAGTTTACTATTACGACTTTTTCCACAATAATGTGTAAATCCTAGAAAGTTGAAGCTAGCCGTCCTATGTTTCTCTCTTTCTGCGTGATACCATTCTTTCTTACCAAACTTTACTATTTTTGTTTTATTTTCAGCTATTTCCAACCCAAATTTACTTAGTCTTTGTTTCAGTAATTCTATAAATTCTTTTGCGTCTTCTTCCCTCTCGCAGCCAACTACAAAATCGTCGCAAAACCTTATTAGCTGTAAATATCCTCTGGCTTTTGGCTTAAATTTCTTTTCAAACCATAAGTCCAGCACATAGTGTAAGTATATATTAGCTAATACAGGGCTTACTATACCACCTTGTGGTGTGCCTTGATCGGTTGCTTTATAACATCCAACTTCGACTATTCCTGCCTTTAGAAATCGTTTTATTAACCACAATAAATTTGGGTCAGCTATTCGTTCCCTTAGACAATTCATTAGCCATTTATGTTGAACATTATCAAAGAACTTCTTGATATCCACTTCTAGAATATAGTTAATTGGTTTGTGCATAACTGCTTTATCTAGAGCGTTTATCGCCTGATGAAAATTTCTTCCTGGTCGAAATCCATACGAGCTGTCCATAAAGTTTGCTTCATAAATATTTTCTAATATCTTCTTTAGCATTACCTGTACCAACTTATCTTCCGTTGATGGTATTCCGAGACCGCGCTTCTCTTTGCTCCCGGCTTTGGGTATGTATACCCTTTTCACTGGTAGCGGTTGATATTGTTTTCTCTTCATACTATCCACTAGTGTTTTAAGTTTCTCTTCTAGATTTTCTCCATAAGCTTCCACTGTCACACGATCTATAGCACGCAAGATTCTCTTCATTAATCAAATGAACTAATGATGTAAATTTTACTCGCTTATCTTGCTTAGCCCTTACTGCTATCTGGTTTATTTTTCCTTGCATACTCCTCCAATCTCTGTTGTATTGGTATAGCAATACCTATACCAGTCACTATATTGCTAACCGCTTCCCCTTGCATGTGGCTTTCCCACACTCCGAGTACTATCAGTTAGTCCGACTTCCTTTGCATCTTCCTCCAGTCCTCGCCTTTATTGACTTGTTCCAGAGTACCCTTACAGGAATACAAAGGATCTCCCAAGTTCACGTAAGGTCCATCTCAACACATGACGCGGCCTTCGATCCCGATGAGATGAGTAATATCTTGCCTTAGCGTTATTACCCATGTTGCCTTCCACCAAATGTAAAGTGTCAGCCCCCCATGACGCGTGAATTACGGGACTCAATACCTTCACTTTCGTTGCACCCTATGTTGTCCATTCCATTAGCTTTACTACGCTCGTTACCTTACGCAGCATAATGGTTTGTTCCAGGTTGCCGGCTAAGCTTTACCCGTGTTGGATTTTCACCAACTGTTCCTTACGCACTTCTTGGTGCACACATTTTGTCACACCCCTTGAAATTAAAACAAAGGGTGTTAAACAGAATGTTAATTGTACAAATGTTGAGGGGTTGTTTCGTATTTTGCAGTCTATTTCTTCCAAAAGAGTTGAGCAATTTAAACGTTGGCTTGCAAAAGTTGGGTATGAAAGACTACAAGAATATGAAAACCCTGAACTTGCACTCAAACGAATCTATGCCGATTATGCTGCAAAAGGGTACCCTCAATGGATACAAAAGAGAATAGAATCAATAGCTGTCAGAAATCAACTAACAAAAGAATGGGGTAATAGAAATATATCTGACCATAATAACAAGTATATTGAAGGTAGGGAATACGCAACATTGACAGACGTAATTTCTGAGGGAACATTTGGAGTAAAAACAAAGCATCATAAGGAAATAAAAGGCTTGAAGAAACAGCCTTTAAGAGATCATATGACGCCGATTGAGCTAATTTTCAATATGCTAGGAGAACAGGCTACAATTGATGAGATAAAGGATAAAGATGCGCAGGGTTATAATAAAAACTTAGAGGCGGCAAAGGAAGGAGTTAAGAACGCAGGCACAGCAAAAGAGGCATTTGAAAGAGCTAGAGGTGTGAAAGTCGTTTCTTCATATAACTTTTTAAAGAGGATTAAAGATTAAAGTTCTCACTATGAGAAATCTCTGAATTTTATGATTTAAAACGTTTTAGAAGGCTATTATAGCGTTATTGATAATTTAGATAGTTTGTTTTGTATGCTTTTACCAAAAACTCATGTAATTTCTGAGCTGCATTAAAATTATTTTAACTTTTTTTGAGAAAATCCCGGAAAAAGTAGTAAGAAATCCGGTATATATTAGTATAGGGGCATTGAGTGTAGATGTGCTTCAAACACCAAAGTCGGCAAACGAACAGAGTAGAAAAGATTGAAGAAAGCAAAAGAAATTTAGGCTTTTGGTAAGTTACATAATTGAGAATTTGTATTTTTTTAGATGAGACAAAAACTGTATTTTAAAGCTAGATGTGACTTCAGGGTAAAATACCAACAAAAGAACGCTTCTTTAAAACTTGTCACAAATTTTACTTTTTCCATTATAACATCTTTTACTTCTCTTCAACACAGTTAACGAACTACTTTTATCAGCACAGTGAAAGGGTTAATACGGTAGCCATAATCTTTACGCGATGATCCAGGCCAACCAACTGTTTGAATCACATCATTACGTTCGATGTTTAATCCTAACTTTTTAGCTAAGGTGGTTTTTATTGTTCTTTGGATTGTGTTTAGTGGTTTTCTGATGTGATGTTCTGGATCTGCTTCTGGATCAAGATTTAGGCGCTTTTCTATTTCAGTTATGCTAAGCAACATGTGTTTTTCAGGAGGTAATTCTTTTTTACAATCATGCAAAAATTGTTCAAATAATATGCGAATATGCGAAAAACCTTCATACATGCTACAGCTTTCTTATTTAGAATCTCTATATTGTTTACGTAAAGTGAGCCCTCTATCAATTGCAACTTTAGTAATTCCTTCTCTTTAGGAGGTTCAATTAGATTAAGTGCAGTATGTAAGATTTGCATTGAAGTATTTGGTATGAACTCTAGTACTCCTCTTTATGCTGCTTCTTGGAATACTTCAATTAAAGTCTTATGCTGAAAGAAAAGGTCAACCATTTTTACTGTGGAAAAATCAAGAGGTATGTTTGATGGATTTTTTCTCAGTATTATTAATACAGTTGGATTAGCTTTAAGCTTATCTATCGTTAAGAATGTTGGATTGGTGCAAAAATCAAGTATGATTAAACTTACAATCATACCTTGTCCACCAACATGATAAACTCCACTTTCCACTTTTTGCCACATAAAATTTGTATCACTTAGCTGACCTTCAAACGAATTCATAAATTTCTCTGGGTTAAAATATACAGATAAGCGGTGAAATCTTTGCTTCTTGTAGGTATTAGGTAAAATATCACGGTTGCAATTTTCACAAATTATATTATCGCATGCTTCGTTAAAGTCCTCATCAATGAAAATCTCATTGTTACAGTATGGATCAACTATATTCGGCCAATCTAATTTATCTTGTCTACGAGAGCAGATACTGTAAGACCTCTCCTGCATGTTAATTAATTCAAGATTTGACAAATACCTTGCTGCTTTGATGTAATTTTGATTTGGGTTAACCCAAGAGCTGCCAGAATTAAGAAGATCAGAGATTTGCTCTTGGCAAGATTGTAAGACCATAAAATTGTTTTATGTATGCTTTAAAATCCTCTCTTTCCCTTTTATTCAGAGGATGTTCAGAGTAGTAAATTGCTATATACTCATCACTTCGCTTGAAAAATAAGCCTATCTTTTTGCCTTGAAATATTACTTTAATCGACTCTATAAATGGCACTATGTCTTCTACAAATGGCCTTAAAACATGCAATTCCGGTGCAATAGGATCATATGGAGTGACAGTCAAAGTGATATTAGTGTAGCTGTAATTGAAACGATTTGACTGAAACTTTAACTCAAAAACACGAATATTTGAATCAGATTCATTAATACAAGTTTCTATAAATTTATGCACCTGTTCCGCGAAATTTTTATCCTGCACATCTACAAAAATACATTCGCAGCCAAAGTTACAACTTGCAATGCTATTTGCTATTTCTATAGCTTGATCAATATTTCTAGCACCAAGATCTTCCTGAGTGCCATTTAGTAGAAAATCCAAAATCATCCACTCTGCCTTATGTCCATGAATAACTTTGTTTGAATTTAACAACAAATCTATATCGCTAGCTTTGCGTATTAACACATATAAACGATTCTGATGATAGAAGAAACCTTGTAGTTGATTCTCGAAACTGTCATTTCTCTTAATGTTATCTTCTTTCAGTATTTGTTGTATGATTTCCTCTGAGATAAAGTCCTTAAATGGAGTACTTGGTCGTCTTGGTATTTTTTGTAAGGCAAAAGACATGAAACTCTTTCTTTGTATTTTTTCAAAGTGATAGACAGACTTTAAAAGATTGTAATCTGCATGAAACAGTAGAAACAGCAAAGACTTCTTATCATATTTATTATTATTTTTTACAAGGTAGGATTTCATGAGTTCTGTAGTTAATGCAGATCTTGCAATTTCACTGACAGTAACTTCTAGTTTTGCACGGTCAAAACAGGTAATCAAGTAGTAAGTAACGAGAGAATCGGAATAACTAGCAATCACTTTACGTTTGTATTGTACAGATGTATTATCGTAACTTTCATCATCAAAGAGTTGAGCATTTAATTTATCTTTAAAGGAGTTTTGAAAAATAATATTTAATTGCTTACCAGAAAGTGAATCTATCCAAGACTGACGTATTTTTGTATTGTGAAAACGGTCAAGCAAATGGTTAACAGGTACTTCTAAATCATCTTCCCAAAATTTACGATTTGGATAAATGTTCACAAGAAACTAACCACACCATGATAACATAATAGACTATTTAAATAGTTAAGATAGAAATCTGAAAGTCTTGACCAATAATTATGCAATGGCTGTTTACTGATTTTTAACCGAGTTTTTTCTAAAAAGTTTGCTTAAGAAGAAGATTTTTTGGACAAAAATTTTTCAAATCCTGAATATATATTATATAGCACTCTAGCGAAACAAATTCTGAATATAAATGTCAATCCTAACACTGGACCTTGGCGAGCAAATGGGCTGGGCAATTCTTACAGATGGAGTAATTGAAAGTGGAAGCAAAAGTTTTCATGGTAGCCGTTTCAGTGGAGGCGGTATGTGCTTCTTAAATTTTCGTAATTGGCTTAATTCTTTGAAACATGAGTTCACTGCAGTGTATTTTGAAGAAGTGAGAAGACATCTAGGAACTGATGCAGCGCATTGCTATGGCGGTTTTCTCGCGGTTCTGTCTGCTTGGTGTGAAGAGAACAATATTCCCTACCAAAGTATTAATGTTAAAACTATAAAACGCTTTATCACAGGCAAAGGCAATGCAAGTAAGAGTGAAGTTATTGAAGCGATACGTGAAAAAAGTTTTTCACCTCAAGATGATAATCAAGCAGATGCTTTAGCTTTGTTCTATGTTATGGATTTTAGTAAAGATATTAATAAGATGAAAAATCCATAAAAAGTGGGTCCTTTCGGCCATACTGGCGGGTTTGGTGGGTATGACTCCAGGCCTTAGCGTCAGACATATTTTAAATATTAACTTTTTAATTATTAAGAATTTAAATTATATGAATTTAGCAATCCACTATTATCATGTTGAAAACCTCGTCGAATATAAGCGTAATCCACGTAAAAATGACGATGTAGTGAACAGAATGTGTGCTTCTATTGGGGAATTTGGCTTTCGTATTCCAATAGTTGCAAAAAGCGATGGCACTGTGGTTGATGGTCATTTAAGACTTAAAGCAGCAAGAAAACTTGGTATGGAGAGTATTCCAGTGGTCTTAAGTGATAATTTAAATGAACCACAAACTAAAGCTTTTCGGTTACTGGCAAATCAATCAGCTAATTGGGCAAAGTGGGATGATGAGCTTTTGAAAGTAGAAATTCAAGAATTAGAAGATCTGCAGTTTCATCTTAAAATGACTGGATTTGAGCTAGAAAAAGTTCAAAACTTTCTTGATGATTTAGATAGTGAATAAGAAGATCTTTCTGACTTAGTTGTTGATGACAAAAAAGTAGAAATAACAAAACCAGGTGATCTATGGATTTTAGGTGATCATAGAATCTATTGTGGTGATAGCTCTGTAGTTGAATCATATAAAGCGCTGTTAGATGATAAAATGGGAGACATTACTGTTTGTGATCCTCCATATAACGTTGATTATGGTAATAGCCAAGACAAAAAGATATTAAATGATAATCAAGGTGAAAAGTACGAACTCTTTCTCTACGATATCTGTTCCCATATTTTAGCATATACGAAAGATGCAATTTACATCTGCATATCATCATCAGAGTTTTCAACATTGCAAAAAGTATTTGAAGAAGCAGGTGGACATTTATCATTTGGGCAAAGAATCACTTTACGCTAGGAAGATCAGATTATCAAAGACAATATGAAGCAATGCTCTACGGTAAGAAAAATGGCAATAAACGTGAGTGGCATAGAGGAAGAAATCAAAGTGATTTGTGGTTTTATGACAAACCAGTGCATAACTCATTACATCCAACGTTGAAGCCAGTAGAATTAATGGAAAGAGACAAACAATTCATGGAAAGGGAAGTTTCTCGACGAACCAGTAAGATCTGGAATAGCCTGGCGATAATCATGGAACAGTATAAATAGACAAAAACCATAGCAGCGAATATAGTTCGATTTTGGAATCCTACCAAGTGACATCGTGGAAGCAACAATAGTTAATAGTAGTAGACCAGGAGATATAGTACTTGATCCATTTAGCGGTTCTGGCAGCACACTGATTGCATGTGAGAGAACAGTAAGAATTTGTAGATGTAACGATAAAACGTTGGCTAATATACACAGGTAGGGAGGCAATTCTTTCTGATATTGGTAAAACTTTTGCAGAAATTCAAGAAGAAAATTCGTAAAAAGGAGCAAAAAGAGTGGTAAAGATAACGCAAACAGAATGGGCAAGACAGATAGGAGTATCAAAGCAATATGTCTGTTATTTAGTAAAAAAAGGAATAGTTGAGTTGGAGGATGGTTTGATCAATAGAGAACAAGCAAATGAAGCGGTCGCAGCAATAAGAGATCCAAGTCAGCCACTTAGGAGGAAAAATCCAGAAAACGAAAATACAAATAACCTTTCTACAATGTTGCTAAAAACGCGAATAAAAAATGAAATGGAGCGAGGAAGGTTGCTAGAAGCAAAGGCAAAAGCTGAAATAGGAGAACTTGTAGCAGTAGAGGAAGTAAAAAGTGAGGCATTTAACGTAGCAAGAGTTGTACGTAATAATTTGCTTAATATTCCAAATAGAGTTTCAGCATTGCTTGCATCACTGAGTGAGACTGAAAAGATTCATATGGCGCTCACTGAAGAGATTACAAACTCACTTGAAGAATTATCTAACACTAAATTTTAATAATGTCTGCTCACTTAGGTTTAGAATTAATAAAGTGCCTCATTAATCAACCTGGATTAGATGTTAATGTTAGAGGATTAAATGGAAAAACACCACTACATTGCGCTATAGAGTTTGACGAGTTAAGCATGGTGGATTTATTACTCACGAAGAAGAACATTAATGCTTTTGTTGAGGACAATGAAGGCAAAACCTCCTTAGATTGTGCCAAAGAAGGTAAAAAAGCAGAAATATTACAAGCGCTAATTAATAACAAATACGGGTCAGAACAAGATAGTTTATTTCATTTAGCTGCAATGATAGGTGAAATTAATGCAGTTAGATACTTGATCAGAAAAGGTATTGACGTTAATGTACGAAATACTGTGCATCATACGCCATTACATCTAAGTAGTGTGTATATGGGGTTTCTGGGCCAACGTAGCGACTGCGCAGTCGCTGAGGTGCGGAGGTGCTCTGCCACCGCCGTAAGCTTTGTTAAGGTTTGTGTGTGTGGCTCGCTGCCGTCAAAGAGGTGCTCTGACGTCACCATAAGATTTATTAAGGTTTGTGTGTTTGAGGCTGCTCTGCCGCCGCGTAGACAGACGGACGGACGGGCATACATATAGACAGTTGGACAGACAGACGGACGGATGGTTATACATACATATAGACGGACAGACGGACATACATGAGTAGGAGAAGGGAAGGAGGGGGAATGTGTGTGACCGAAGTGATGGGAGGGCAGCAGTTTCAGATGGTCGTTGCGTAGTAACATGTTGTTGTTGTTATTTGTTGTAGCATGATGCTTTAGTGAACGTGAGCGTTGGTCCACAGAGTTAGTGTTTACAAATTTGATTTTGGAAGCGGAGTGTCGCCGAACACACTCTTTAGCATTGTGCACATTCAAAGCACTCACTACATTCGTATGTCAGCATAATGCATGCGACGAATAATTGCAACACAATAGCTCTCAGGTTACTCTGGAATGCAGCAGATAAGAATAATTTTTATTCTATTGTATTATGTTTTTGTAAACAATAAGAAATATATTACGAGCAAGCAGTTACAGTTTGAACGTCTGCCGGCAAAAATTTTATGTACGGTGACATTCATGTCCGTTCGTGTTTTATTTATACTTTCATCATGAATATTATTGTAAACAATGATAGAATCTGGAGAACTAGGCATCTATAATACGATTAATATCCTATATAAGCGGCGGAAACTTGTAATTTTCTCTCAGTTCTGAAACTAATCTTGAAGCCTTCGGAAGAATTGTGAAACTCGTCAATTGTGAAGTACTCTAATAAAAATTTAAGCGTCTAAAAATAAAACTTATAGAAAAAATTGTGAAATATTATATTAAAAATAAAACGTGAAATATAAAACGCTTAGACACAAAGCAAAATTAAAATTTAATAACTATAGTACTTAAAAAAAACCAACTAACTAAAATTATAAAATTATTAAAATATAGTACTTAAAAACAAACCATAGAAAAGGAAATTAGAACTGTAAAAAAACAGTATTTAAAATAAAAAACCTAATAAAATAAAAACAAAGAAAAATAAAACCACAAAGCTGTAAAACAAAACTACAACAAAATAACTGTAAAGAAACTGTGAGTGTAGTTAAATATACTATTTAAAATAAAACAGCAATAAAAAGAATAAGTGCGTAGCTGAAAATAAATATTAACCGGTTTAAAATAAAACAAAATAAAAAATTGTTAAAAATAGTGTTTCAAAACAAAACATTAAAATAAAAGAAAAACACTTAAATATAGTACTTAAAACGTACAGAGAAAAAACCAACAACAATAACAACAACATCATCAGCAGTAGAAAGCAAACAAAACAAATAAAATGAAGGGATTTATTTGCGACATTTGCGGTCAGGGTTTCACTGCGATGCGTAGCCTTAAAAGGCATACAAAAGCAACGCACGGCCATCCACAGTTCCATTGTAACGATTGTGGGGAAAATTTCAACCGTCTGGATAATATGCTCAGACATAAAAGTCGAGCCCACAAAATACCATCATCAGCAGCACAACAAGCATCATCAACAACAGCAGCAGTACCACAGACATCACCACGATCACTTGCAGAAGCAGCAGCAGCACAAGGACCATCATCGTCTTCAGCAGCAGTACAGGTACCATCGTCTGCGGCAACACACCGAGCTACTACAACACAACCACACATTGACGCTATCGAGAACGTTCGTTGCCCAATATGTAACGAAGATGTTTCACGAAGAGGCTGGAGCTACCATCTGCGGACGATCAAACACAAAAAGAATTGTTGGTCGCCGTTAAGCGATGGTTTAAAGTGCATCAAAACAGCCTTTAAGGATAGAGTTCAAACACTTCTTTTCCAAAATGAGGATGAGGGACTTCTGATTCCTGAAGATTTCTTCAAAAACGCAAAAACTATACTCGCCAAGCAGTTAGAAAATTTGTTAGAAAAGCATGCAATGATCAAATTTAATATAGAATTGTATGCTGAATACTTTAAAATAACGGCAGACGATGAAATAGTGGTGGAAGTAAAATCTTTTCAAACAAAAATGGTTTTACTTCAAAAAGTTGAAGACATCAGCAACATCTACGCTGATATGTCCCAACAGATCACCACTAAAATGGGCGAGTTCCAGGAGAGGGACAGTGGATGGTCTCTACTTAAAATATGCTATGTAGAGATAAATATAAACCATTATCGTCCATTAAAGGGAACATCCTACATCCTTCTGCCGAAAGTCCTGCAGGACAAGCGTGCTTGCATAAATGTAAGAAACACTGATGTTTATTGCTTCAAATGGGCAGTCATATCTGCGCTTTATAATCTGCCAGATCACCAAGACAGACCGCATAGTTATAATGTGGAGAACATTGAAGCGGAAATTATAATAATAGAAAATGGAATGACACTGAACTTCACGGGATTGAAGTTTCCTCTTTCCATAGACGCCATCAGCAAATTCGAAGAAATGAATCCTACGATTAGCGTCAATGTGTTTGGTTTTGATAAGGATTCGGCAAACATCGAGGGACCTTACCACTGTACAAAGCTGGAAAAGGTGAAGCACATCAACCTGCTGCTGCTGCAAAATGATGAACAATTCCACTATGTGTGGATTAAAAATATTTCAAGGTAATTATAATTTAATTTTTTTTTTCAACTTCATGTTATTTCACTTTTATTTCATCTTTCATTTTACACGACTACTTATTGCAATAAATAATCTAATGAAATTTTTTTCTTCCTTTTGGCTTTTCAGATTAATAAAACAACAACAGACGAATCATCGCACTAGACTGTATTTGTGCAATAGCTGTCTCCAGTACTCGCACAACGAGAGTACGCTACAAAAGCATAAAATGGTATGCGGAAAAGTAATAACCGAGATGGCGTCGCTGGAAAAGGCGGTAATTAGTTTTAAAAATTTTGAACGTAGCTTAGATGTTCCTTTTGTAGTATACGCAGATTTTGAATGCGTATTAAGTAGTTCAGGTTTAGATAGTAGCAATAAGTTTGTGTCTAAGCATATTCCTGTAGCATTTAGCTATAATATCCATTGTAATTTTAATGATAGTCTTAGTAAATTTGTTATTTATTCAGGAGAAGATGCTCCCAAGAAATTTGTAGAATTTTTAATTAAAGATATCTTAGATTTATATAATAACTATTTAAGTAAATCGAAACCTATGGCCTTTTTAAATTCTTTGCAGCTAAAGAAACAATTCCAGAGCAAAAACTGCCATATTTGCGATAAAGAATTGGGCTCTGATAGAGTGGCAGACCATTGCCACCTAACTGGCGAATATAGAGGACCGGCACATAATGAATGTAATTTAAAATATCAAATTGCAAAGTTTGTGCCTGTGTTCTTTCATAATTTTTCTGGCTACGACTGCCATCTTTTCGTTAAGGAATTAAATTCTTTTGAAGGTGATATAAATGTTATCCCTTTAAACAAAGAATTATATATATCCCTCTCAAAGCGTATCAAGGTGGATGAAAAGAAAACTCTTGAGATAAGATTTTTGGATTCTTTTTGTTTCATGGCATCAAGTTTGGATGCATTAGCGAAAAATTTATCACCCACTGATTTTAAAACTGTTCGCCAAATGTTTTCAAACGATGATGAATTTAAATTAGTAACAAGAAAAGGTGTATTCCCATACGAATACATCAATTCTTTCGGGCGACTTAAAGAAACCTCTCTTCCTCCTCAAACAGAATTTTATAGTCGCATGACCAATAAAACTTGTTCCAAGGAAGATTATGAACACGCGGTTAAAGTATGGGGAAAGTTTAAATGCAAAACACTTGAAGATTACATGCTTCTATATCTGAAAACAGATGTTTTAATTTTAACAGACATTTTTCAAAATTTTAGAAAAATATGCAAAAACATTTATAAACTAGATCCGTGTCAATATTATACTGCACCAGGCTTATCTTGGGATGCAATGTTAAAGACTACAAAAATAGAACTTGAATTGTTTACAGATATAGACATGTATTTATTCATTCAGAAAAGTATTAGGGGAGGCATTGTCCAATGCTCCAAAAGGCATTCAAAGGCAAATAATAAATATATGGCGGACTACGATTGCAGTAAACCATCAGAATATTTAATGTATTTGGATGCCAATAATTTGTATGGCTGGGCAATGTCTCAATATCTTCCTTATGGAGGTTTCGAGTGGTTGACAGATACTAATAATTTTAACGTACAGACAATTCATGAAAATTCAGAATTTGGTTTTATTTTAGAAGTTGATCTAGAATATCCGGAAAATCTTCACGATTCCCACAATGACTTACCATTTTGCGCGGAAAATAAAATACCTCCCAATTCTAAATGTAATAAACTAATAACTGATTTAACCAACAAGACTACATACACAATTCATTACAAGAATCTTCAACAGTGCATAAAAAATGGGTTAAAACTCAAGAGAATCCATAGAATATTAAAATTTAAGCAGTCTGGTTGGTTAAAACAGTACATAGATTTAAATACGTACCACAGAACAATAGCCAAAAACAGCTTCGAGAAAAACTTTTTTAAACTCCTCAATAATGCGGTATATGGAAAGACGATGGAGAATGTAGACAAAAGGAAGGATGTAAAAATTGTAACCGAATGGGAAAGTAAAGGAAGACATTTAGGAGCACGAGCTCTAATAGCAAAGCCAAATTTTCACAGCATGTCTTATTTTACACATGAAATGGCTGCTATACAATTGAATAGATCTCGCTCTGTATACAATAAACCAATATATTTGGGATTTGTTGTTTTGGAATTATCCAAATGGAAAATGTATGATTTCCACTATGATTATATGAAACCTAAATTTACAACAAATCTCAGTTTGAATTACATGGATACAGATTCTTTCATATATTCCATTCGATGCGAAGATTTTTACAATGATATTCGTGATGATATCGACTCAAAATTTGATACATCCGAATATTCACCTACAAATCCTTTCCATATGCCGCTTAAAAATGGTAAAGTCTTGGGTATGATGAAGGATGAAAACAAAGGAAAAATTATGAAAGAATTTATAGGTCTTCGTTCTAAAATGTATACCATACAAGTTGTTGGCTGCGGGGAAATTAAAAAGGCCAAAGGTGTCAAGGCTACAGTTTTAGAAAAATTAAGTTTAAGTGATTATAAAGATTGTTTAGTTAATAAGAGAATTATATATGGAGATATGTTTAATTTTAGATCTAAGCTTCATAACATTTATACAGAGCATATACATAAGATAGCTTTAAGTCCATTAGATGATAAGCGTAAAATTAGAGAAGATAATGTTCACACCTACGCGTGGAATCATTATAAGATAGGTATAGAATCAGTGTTAAACGAAGATGAAGAAATTTTTACCGATCTTGAATGCTGAGAAATTATTGTAACATTCATGAATATAATATCATAAGTTTCAAGTTACGTTTACTTTTTCCATATTTGTAATTAGTTTTAAGAAAACATTCATGTATAGTTTTAAGAAATATTTCTTTTATTAAATAAAAATGTATTAGATTTACAGTTTGTAAATAGAAATTTAATGTGTTCTTTATTTTTTAATTATTATCGATGAAATTTCTCAACAGCAGAGCATTTTCTAGTGCACAGTGTCCATTATGGGAATGGCATGTTGTTTGTAGTAAGTATGTTTCTCTAAGTGTTTGAAGATTTTTACATCCAATTTCTTCAACATTAATTACAGGTTTTCTTAGGAACTGCTCAATCCAACACTTCTTTTCAACTCCTTTTACATATATAGGTTGGTTTTTAATATTGAACTTTAAGAAATTCACAACACTTTTGAAAGTAATTGATCCACAACTCCAAGTAAAGCCATGATGATAATTTTTTAGCCAATTTGCTTGTTTCTGATATTTAAACGTCAATTCTTCAAATTCAAAGGGTGGCTTAATAATAAAATTTTGCTATTCGTGATTATTGAAAGTGACTGCCAATTCTTTTACGATAAACTCATTGAAATTTGCCTTAAAGCCTTGCACATCCAATGTAACAAACTCCATTTTCATTTCTATTTTTCCTTACGCAACCTTTTTAATTTCTCCAGTTATAGGAATATATTCAACCAATTTATCATGTATGAGTATGCAATAAGCTGATGTGTTCGGCGGAATGTTCTTAGATGTTTTAAATTCAATTCGAATGTCAATTGGACCAGTTTTTATAGCTTCATTTTGATGAGTAACATCGACGACAACTATTGGAGCCTTATCTTTAAAATCTTCTGGTAGCAGCAAAGGTTGAGAATCATGACCAAAGTAGTTTTGTTGAAACTTTAAGTACATATCAAAGAGCAAAGCATATCGTTCACGATCAAAGTTCAGATTGAGATCATCATAGGGATATGTATAAGAGTTTAGGTGCACTTTAACATCACTTATATGACAATGTTGAAATTTGTTGTCTCTTCGAAAGGCAATTAGTACGAAGCGTGGTCGTTCATTCTGTGCGGATAACTTTACATTCCAGAGATGATTGCTGCCTTGTGTAAGTAACGGATTAAAGTGACAGTCCCAACTACGAAATGCCATTAATAAAGGTTTTCCACTTTGAATTGTTTGATAAATTTGCAATTTTGCAAAATCAGCCAATTGTATATGGGGAATTTTCCATATGATGCTGGTTATCGTTAGTTTTATATTTTCTGCTGCGAGAGTTGAATATATAACATTCTCATCAGATTTAGATCTTATTAATATTAGTTCATGCTTAGAATTTAGAATTATTTTGTTAAAGTCTTCAGCAAATCCTAATAGCATATTCAATGGTGTACAAAAGTTAAAATATCCATTTTTTATTTCAATGTCATTGTTCGGAAACCACCCAGCATTTTTGAGCATGTTACTCTGCAGTGTGTTTAAAGAGACATAGTTTTTTACTGTTGAAGTTACACCCAGATGACGTGTACGATCAATTTCCAATCCGTTCACCTCATAGCGAAATTGGGTTTTAAACCCAATGATTTTAGAAACTTTTTATTTTCAGAAGACAGCTTTTTATTTTGGAGAATGTTTTGTGGTTTTTTCGGTTCTTGCGACCTTTTCAATGACGAGGATAAAGAAGAACTGAAAGAAGATGCTCCTGTGTATGGGTTTTTATTATATATAATCATTGCTCTTGTGGTTTTAAATGAAGTCTGAGTGTTATGGTTTCTCCACAAAAATTTATTAAATGTCCGTTTTGATCAACAATTTTCACTGTAATCGAACTTATCTGTCTGGAGTTTACTGGAAAATAGATTACATTTTTGGGGATCTCATCTATTTTATAGCCAGGACTAACATTCAAAGCAAACATATGAATTGTATGCGCTGGTATATTGTTTATGTATGCACCACTGACTATGTCGCACTCAATGTGTATTGCATTTATCTTTGTTATATTCACTGGCAAGTCTGAAGTATGAAACTTTCCTGCTTCCAATACTTTTTCACTGAAACCCAATAGTGAACCGATGGTTCGTTCTTTATTAAAGAAAATGTTATGTTTACTCGATTCTACGACTGCTTGCAATGTATTAGGGTTTGCGGCTATTTCCACTTTTTCATTCTGATCTATACTAGAATATTTATTTTGAATAAATTCAGCAATGTCATCCAGCTCATATGACCCGACAGGAATCTCAATAGTATGATCGCCAATGTGAAATAAGTTATTTTCGTGATCAATGTTTGGTATTGTATGGTAACTATGGAAGTCTACAAGACCACAAACATACGGTCTCTCTAAATCTAAGGGTGGAAAATAATTAGCCGATAAAACAGACTTGTTTCCTGTTAAAGTAAGAGTAATTGACATGTTGCGAGTAGTTTGACTAATGAAATGAAAAACAGCTGTATGCTTCTTTTATTAACAATATTATTTTATTTATTTTAGTATGTATGTATATAAAAATTGTTTATAAAATTTCATTCCTATTGATCCAGGAATTGTGATCGTTGCTAAATCCTAACCATTTTACAAAAACTTTTCTGCCTTTGGTCTTAAGAACTTTTTCTACCAGATATGTATTGGGATATCTTGTTTCCTGCAGTTCATTTTCATAAAATCCACCTTTAATTGTATTCCCTTGGTAGTCTTCAAGAATGTATGTTGTTGGGTTTGTAATTCTTATATTTTTAATTTTAAATATTTCCGTTGTCCAATTTGGCGTATAACCTTTCTCGAAAAAGTGTTTATGTTTACTTATGCGTACATGATTTCCTACCTGAAACTTTGGCTTTCTAAATATTTTCAGGTTGTTGTAGACGGTGCTTAATAATAATTTTTCGTTGCTCGAATTCACTTTGATTGGAGGCATGTTGATGGCTCGATGCTTTTTGGTGTTATATTTTTTAATTAAGTTTTTATACAAGTCAATCCATCGATATGAGCCATTATAACTGAATTCCTTCCACATCATCTGCTTTAACGTTCGATTGAAGCGCTCAACAATTGACGCCTTTAAAATACTATATGTTGAGTAATGGTTAATGTGGTATTTTTTCATTAAACGTTGAAAATTTCCATTGAAAAATTCCTTGCCGTCATCGGTTTGTAAATTGTTTGGTTTCCGTTTCAAGGAGAATATGGATTTCATGGCCCTAGTAACGTCAATAGCGTTCTTGGATTTCAATGGTACAATCCAGGCATACTTTGAGAATGTATCAATTACAGTTAGAAGGAAGCGATAACCATCATTGTATGTAGAATAAGTACCCATTTCCACTAAATCTGCCTGCCAAAGGTCATCTATTCCTTTTGTTATTACACGCCTTCGCTTAAAGTTATTACGTGCTTGTCTGTGAAGCTCTTCCACCAAAGCTTGCTTTTTACTCATATCTTAATAACTCTATGAGAATCTTTTCTTTTCGGTATTTCATTGAAAATTTTCTCTTCTAAATCAGCTACGGATTTCGGTCTTTTCTGTAGTTCTTGAAATATATAGCTTTCAATTCGCTCAATTTGTTCACTGGTATATTTTACAAAATTTTGAACATTATTTTCAATATCGTCTTTTGTGATCTGTAGTTTTCGAGAGACTACCTCGTCGATGTTTTTATTTATTTCTTCTCTCAGTATATCGTACTCTTCTTTAAATTCATCCTTTATCTGTTTAAGACTATCATCAACTAGTGATTGAAACTTTTTGCTAACTTTTTCAATATCTTTATTTATTTGCTCCTTTAGTGTATTATTTTGTTTTTTAAATTCCACATTCATTTGATTTATGATATAGTCAACATATAATTTTGTTACTCCATCGTTGTCATCAACAGGCGTATTAACATTTCTCAGGCGTTTCCAACGAAGATCCAAGTTTTTATTGCTATCCAAATTGAGACCAAAAGCTTTTGAAAAATTTCGCTTTAATTTACTGTTTGATGAGATCTCAATGGAATAATGACCGAACTTGTCAACGCTCATTTTGTAATTATCTTTATTTTAGAAAAGAGTTGTTTATTTATATGAAGATTTATACTATTATATTATATTCTCTCAATTCTTCAATGATGGACATGATTTCGTTGTTGTGATTCGTGTGTCCCGCCGATTGTGAAGCCAACAAAAGCCTCAATCTATCAACTAACTCATTTGGATCATCCCAATATATATAATTAGGTTTCTGTGGATTAACACTCATGAAACCCGTTCCCATTGTTACTTTCTGTGAGATAGTTGACGGCGATGCGACATTAAATAATGGTTTTATAATGTTGGTGTATTTGAAGGCTCTAGTTCCTTTTACTTGCTCATTTTTGTTGAAATTACGTTTGTGAGCACTAGTATTTTCTAAGATAAGTTTGTATGCTTGTAGATCTGCATTGTTATATTTTGATGGTTCTTTTAGATATAGGAGTTGCATCAATCCAGGTGTAAAGTTCCAACTATTATCTGATATTGTTATTTTGTCATTACATATGCTAAAGATGCTATCGCCGATTCGCCATTTACCATCCAATCCTTTGTGTGGTCCATATGTAGTATCCAACTCATTCTGTTGCTGTAGTTGGGAGTAAAGTATTGATTCAGTACATTTCTCATCATTTTCATGAGCAGTAATATCGAGTTCAGGGAGTTGCTGCAGCTCATCTTCATCATCATCCTCCACCTGAGAGTAAAAGTCATCGTCGTCTTCATCTTCATCATTATTGATCAGAGTATCATTGGAAAAATCAGTTTTTAGTGCTTTAGCTGGAGTACTTGTTTTAAGTTTTAGTGGTAACTTAACTTTTAAGTTGTGCTTCGTACTGTCGTGAGTACTTGTGCTCGATTTTTGCACCAATTTGTTGAGAGGCTTTGTAATCGGTTTAAACGTTTTTTCTAATTGATTCTCTAGATCCGCTTTCCCAAGTTTAATATTTTTGAATTTCTCTTTTAGCACTCGCCTAGTTTTAATAAGATCTTTTAATATTTTTTCATCCATTTTGGTATCAATATATGAGAAGAGCTAGAGATTAGGAAAACCAGCTATCAGATCAGGAAAAACAGCTATCAGATCAGCTATAAACAGATGACAGATCAGGAAAAACAGCTATCAGATCAGCTATAAACAGGTGAAGTGTATCGTGTACATCAATGTTATCAGTTGAAAGTCAGGTAACATACTAATATGAATATAGCGTGAAACTGTCTTTATTAATTATATGTGAATATAGATATCAAATCCCTTTCTATAACGGCCATTCTCAATTGCATCATCTTTGCTTATTACAAGGAATCCATATTTATCTTTCCAACATTCTCCACATATATTTAGAAATTTTGCGTATGCCATATCTGTTCCGACATGATCATTGTAGATGTGCTTAATATTCATTTCATCTTGCTTAAACATAACAATCATGTTGGCATTATCACGTATCAAATGCTTGGGAATTCTTGTATATGTTTGACATAAGTAAAAGCAATCAATTGATTTGTGTCTGCCCATACAAAAGTACTCTCGAATATTATTTTGCTTCTCACAAGCTACATCATCGAATATCATTATTGAATTTGGTTTTGCTTCATCCGGCTTGAGAACTTTTTCATTGTTGGAATATGTAAAGAATCCCATATTTTGGATTGGTTTTACTAAACGCTTTAGATATTCATATTTCGGTTGATATAGTGATTTTGAGTACAAATATATGTTTGCAAATTTTAATCCATTTGGGCTTTCTATTAAACTTAACATGACATTAGTCTTTCCACAGTTTGAAGGTCCCACAATAACACATCTAATTGTGTTCGGTAGCAGTGAACTGTGTCTGGATTTTGTCACATTATTTGTATCAGGATCCAAATTTTTCAATTTTAATAATTTGTCTTGTTTAACGAAGCGCATCTCACCTTATGATATAAATACAAAGCATTCAAGCCTTTTTATTCATTTATACTTAGTACTTGTTGTTGAAGGTATATAAAATGGTTATTATGTACGAAAAAGGTTCCAGTCTTTCTAAACCAGTGATTGGAAGAGGTTTATTCAATAAAGCTATTAATTCTCTGCCATTTGAACTTCATTTACCGGGTTATCAATTTTGTGGTCCAGGAACTAAACTAGAAGATCGTTTGGCTAGAGGTGACAGCGGAATCAATCCATTGGACGCTGCATGTAAAGAGCATGATATTGCATATTCTCAAAGTAAAGATTTAAATAAAAGGCACGAAGCAGATAAAATATTAGCTGAAAAAGCTTTTCGAAGATCAATATCTAAGGACACTAAACTTGGTGAACGAATAAACGCATTCTTAGTTACAAACGCAATGAAAGCTAAAGTAAAAGTCGGAATGGGCAATCAGTTAAACAAAACTCTTAAGAAAATAAAGAAGAAGAAGTTTAAACGTGCGAAGAAAATATTCACTAAAACCATTAAAAATGCATTAAAATTTATTAAGCAACGAAAACCTGAAGATATTCCTAATGCTATTAAAATGGCACAAGGAGTAATTAAAAAGTCTTTTGGACGAAAAAAATCCATGATTGAAATTCCACGTGTTATTCCTATTCCGAAGGTTGGAGGATTTCTACCATTAGTACCCATTTTAACTGCTCTTGGAGCCGTTGGTGGATTAGCATCTGGGGGCGCAGCAATCGCAAAAGCAATCAATGAAACTAAGGCTGCAAGAAAACAACTGAAGGAAGCAAGTCGACATAATCAAACAATGGAAGCAATTGCAATGGGGAAAGGGTTTTATCTTAAACCATACAAAAAAGGATTGGGACTATATTATCACCCTCAACCAAAAAACTTTTAAAGAAGCTACCCAGAAGACCTCTTACAGACGTCGACTTGATGAAACATGCTAATAAATTGCCACATTTTAGAGGCGTGTTCATGAGAGATAGTCTACCGAAGCGAATACATGAAAAAGAATGTGGAATTGTTAACTTAGACACATCCAGCGGTCCTGGTACTCATTGGGTAGCATATTATAAGAATAGAAATATTAAGAAATATTATGACAGCTTTGGAAACCTGCAACCCCCGCATGAAATAATTGAATATATGGGTAATGGAATCCAATACAACTACACTCAACATCAAAATTATAATTCATATAACTGTGGCCACTTGTGTTTGGAGTTTTTGTATAATGTAAATCAAAATGTTCATTAAAGTAAATATTTAATAAAGTTGCAAAATATATACAATAAATTTGTAGTTCTACTCTCTCATTAAGTTTCTCACTCTCTTTTATACTCTCTCGTATTAAGAGGAATTTTGGTGACTCAAAGTATATAGAAAATATAATATAATATGTTATATGACTGTACCAGTTCATTTAGTCCTTGTAAAACTCTCGAGCTAAACAGTCACGTCAAGTTGGTTTTGTTTTTTTGTTAAAACTATATAAAATTTAAATAAATAAATAAAAGAAAAACAAAAACGCTGTAAAATGACCCAAAGGCAGACAACATCATCAACTTTTTCTCTAACTGCTGTGGAGGACTTTAATAAGAAAAACGCCACGCAGAAAGGTGTACTATCTATAAAAGACCTAGAAGCCAACAGAAGCTACTCCATAAAAACTGTACGCAGAACTACAACAAAGTATGGAGATAGAATTATAATGGAGCTAGAAGACAACGTTGTGTTTTTGCCTCAACGCATCAATAAAATAAGTGACGAAACCATTAAGGAGTTTAGCAACGGTTGTTATTATTTAATGAAAATACAGAAGGATGGAACTGATGATTGTCGTTTGGAGGTGCTTGTAGATTTCCCACAGTCACAACCATTTTATTATCAAATGTAAATTATATGTATACTATATAAAAACCAAAAAATAAAACAAAATAAAAATTAGTTATAAATGAAATTATAGTCTTTTATTTTACTGAGGATTCTTTATTTTAATTCCGTTAGTTTTGAATACAACGACATTAATTTCTTTACTCTTGAAATTTGATAATCCAACATGTAACACGCACAAGTGTCCGGACCCTCCAAGCATTTATCTGAAGACCAGCAGCAGCTCTCATAATGATTTCCATGAATAGATTCAACTTTTTCATGATGTTGATTACGACATAACTTTGAATAGACGCTTAGAATTTCATCAAAATGTTCCTCAAGTATTGTATCTTTTTGTGTTATTAAAAACACATGAACTCGGTCGATTAATTCACAAATGTTTAAGTTCTCCATTGTAACTTGTCAACAATCTTACGCATTATGAAAAGGTGCGAAAAGGAACACTCAACCCTATAGTCAATGAACTCAAATGACACACATTTACTGCAAGACAAGATTTGACCTTCAAACTACTTAAATGGACTCAGTTTATTTCCTAAAAATAAAAAAGAATGAAAGTATAAATAAAACACGAACGGACATGAATGTCACCGTACATAAAATTTTTGCCGGCAGACGTTCAAACTGTAACTGCTTGCTCGTAATATATTTCTTATTGTTTACAAAAACATAATACAATAGAATAAAAATTATTCTTATCTGCTGCATTCCAGAGTAACCTGAGAGCTATTGTGTTGCAATTATTCGTCGCATGCATTATGCTGACATACGAATGTAGTGAGTGCTTTGAATGTGCACAATGCTAAAGAGTGTGTTCGGCGACACTCCGCTTCCAAAATCAAATTTGTAAACACTAACTCTGTGGACCAACGCTCACGTTCACTAAAGCATCATGCTACAACAAATAACAACAACAACATGTTACTACGCAACGACCATCTGAAACTGCTGCCCTCCCATCACTTCGGTCACACACATTCCCCCTCCTTCCCTTCTCCTACTCATGTATGTCCGTCTGTCCGTCTATATGTATGTATAACCATCCGTCCGTCTGTCTGTCCAACTGTCTATATGTATGCCCGTCCGTCCGTCTGTCTACGCGGCGGCAGAGCAGCCTCAAACACACAAACCTTAATAAATCTTATGGTGACGTCAGAGCACCTCTTTGACGGCAGAGAGCCACACACACAAACCTTAACAAAGCTTACGGCGGTGGCAGAGCACCTCCGCACCTCAGCGACTGCGCAGTCGCTACGTTGGCCCAGAAACCCCATATACACACTACTCATCTAGCAGCAGGCATAGGACATGCAAATATTGTCAAAATTTTAGTGGAAGAAGGAAAAGCTGAAATAGATGTATTTGATGCACGAAATCAGACACCTATGCACTATGCAGTTAATAACAAAAAGTTAGAGATAGTAAAGTTACTGCTGAAGCTTGGAGCAGATGTAAATAGTGCACGCATGGGACAAAACTCAATTAAATTATCGCCTGTGCATATAGCTGTAAGTAATACTAATTACGAGCAAATTATACACCTGTTCTGCACTTAGCAATCAAGTCAAATAATTTAGAATTGCTAAAAACTTTATTTAAAGAAAAGAGCATCAAATTACCAGACGAGATAGGCAAGTCTGTACCAGTTTATTATAGGTGTGTACGACATAGAGATGCAAAAGTAAGAAAATACACCAATGTGATCTGTGTTTTTACCTCAGTAAGTGCAGTAGCAATAGCAGTACGTATAGGGTTAACAGCAACAACAATAAGCAGTGCAATCATTTTTGCAACAATAACAGGGATATTTGCGCTTATTATAGCACTAATGATAAGTGAGATGAGCAAAAGATATATAGAAAACGAGTTTCAGAAAAAGATGTTTATGGAATTTGAGGAGTGTGGAGGAATAAACTCTACTGTTAACAATATTGAGATAGAACCAATTATGAGTAGATGTAGACAATGATATACGCTAGAGCTTTCCCTGAAGGTTTAAGACCAGATCCAGAGCTTAAAGTATCAGAGTGGGCGAATGAGTATCGAGTTTTAGCTCCAACTGCAGCATCAGAGCCAGGCAAATGGAGAACAGAGAGAACGCCATATCTTAAAGAAATCATGGATTCTGAGACTACGTACTCTCTAGGTGCAGATGGAGCATTAACTCAGATTGAAGATTGAAAAAAGGTTCTACAAGATTTTTGAACCACCTTTAAAAGATTCTTCGAGTGAAATATGG
This sequence comes from Thecophora atra, assembly GCA_937620795.1. Taxonomy (NCBI): domain Eukaryota; kingdom Metazoa; phylum Arthropoda; class Insecta; order Diptera; family Conopidae; genus Thecophora; species Thecophora atra. The sequence continues at coordinate 5,417,704 of CALMKQ010000008.1, read as the reverse complement.
AAAATTGAGGCAATAGAAAATGTTTGATATTAAAATTAGTAACAATATTAATGAAATAGTCTACAATATTGACGAAAAAGAGCAGAAAGTAAAACTGGCAGCTATAAAAGCACTAAATAGAACAGCACTATGGTTAAAAGCGCAAGCAGCTAAGGAAATCAGTGAGGAAAAGAAGATAAAATTAAGTTTGATAAGAAAGAGATTAAGAATTTTTAAAGCAAAAACAAGCAGATTAGAAGTGTTAATTAGAGCAAATCTCTACGACATTAGAGCATCGACAATTGGCAAAATACAAAAAACAAGAAGAGGATCGAAAGTAGGAAAGCATGAGTTTATAGGAGGATTTGCAGCAGTTATGCCAAAAGGAAATAGCGGTATGTTTAAACGTGAAGGAAGAGCAGCATTGCCAATAAAGGAAGTTAAATTGTCACTCGAACCTGAGGCTTCAAGGATAATAGGGAATCTTGTTAATTATGAGGTTGAGGAAGTGTTTGAAAAGTTCTTTGAACGTGATATTACAAGAAATATATGAATTTTAAAGATTTGCATAACGCAATCTGCACTTCGCTGAAGAAAGAAATACCAGCAATTCAAACTTGTGAAATTTATCCATCAATAAGGAAAGAATTATTAGCGCCAGCGTTATTTGTAGAGCTTGTGAGTTTAGAATCGGGAAAAGATCCAGGAACAGAAGAATTAGCACTGAAAGCAAGATTTGAAGCACGAATTGTGATTGATAGCACAATAGAAAATGCAGCTATTATTGCCAGAACATTAGCTGCTGAGGTGGCAAAAGTTGTAAACAAAAATACTTGGAACGTGAAAAATATTTCTCCTGCTGAATTTCTCTCTGCAGAGCCTGATGGATTTAGACCCGAATTAGATGCATATTTGGTGTGGATGGTTAATTGGAGTCATCAGCTTCATTTAGGTAAATCGATATGGACAGAAAATAAGATTAAGCCACATACGATTATAATAGAAGAAAATGTTAGAGAGTAATTTTGCTATTTCAGAGCTGCAAAGAAAGTTAGCAAAAATTGTACGAATAGGAGTTGTAAAAGAAGTAGATTATAAGAAAGCAAAAGTAAGAGTACAAATAGGAGAACTTTTAACAGATTATTTACCTTGGATAACAAGTAAAGCAGGAAAAGATAGAGATTGGTATCCGCCAGATATCGATGAACAAGTTGTGATATTTTCTCCTTTTGGTGAACTATTATTAGGAGTGGTATTAGGAGGAATATATTAGGAAAAATACGCTGCACCAGAGAATAAAAAAGAAATAAACAGTATAAAATTTCAAGATGGGACGAGGTTGTTGTACGATAAAGATAAACATCATTTAGAGATTGAAGTAGTAGACAAAATAACACTGAAGGCTGGGGAATCGAGTATAGAAATGACAAAGAGCGAAATAAGCCTAAAAGCGAAAAGAATAAATCTAAATTGAGGAAAAGGTGAAGATAGCACATCTAGGAAATCAGTGCGGAGAAGCTATACCGCATTTCTGTATTAGTGGCAGTAACAATGTTTTTGTGAATGGTAAGCCAGTTTGCCGTAAAGGAGATCATTTTACAGAAGGAAGAGTATTAATTGAAGGATCAAAAACAGTTTTTGCCAATGGGTTTGGAGTGGGAAGAGTTGGTGATATGGTTTCTTGTGGTTCCAAGGTGATCAGTGGTAGCAGTAGTACATTTGTAGGCTAAGAGTGAAAGGAATGAATAAAGAAACAGGTAAGGAATTAGAAGGAATAGAACATCTGAAACAATCAATAATTGATATACTGACCACTCCTCCTAACAGTAGAGTAATGAGGAGAGATTATGGGTCAAGACTATTTGAATTAGTAAATAAGTCAATAAATAGAGATTTAACTTTGGAAATCTATTCAGCAGTAGCAGAAGCTTTGGAAAAATGGGAAAAGAGGTTTAAATTGGAAAAAGTAAAAATTACAGAAGTAAAAGAGGGAAAAGTAATTCTTGTACTTTAAGGTATTTATCTTCCAGAAGGCAAGTTCATAGATATTAGTGGAATAGTTGTTTAGAAATGCAAACATCTAATATTATTGAAAAACTAAGATATGAGGAAATATTTTCAAGAATGAAGGAAGAGTTAGTCTGTAGAGATGAAACCTTTTCAGCATTAGTAGAATCCGATCCAGCAATGAAGGTTCTGGAAGTAGCAGCGTGGAGAGAACTTTTGCTCAGACAAAGGATAAACGAAGCTGTAAAGGGTAATTTACTTAAATTTGCAACGGGAGAAGATCTTGATAATTTGGCTGAATTTTATGGAGTAGAGAGGCAGAAAGAAGAAGATGACGAACGATTTAGAAAAAGAATTAAAGCAAAAATAGTGGGCTCAAGCACGTGTGGAAGCAAAGAACACTATCGATATCATGCACTGTTAGCAGACAGTAGAGTAAAGGATGCGTTAGTAGAATCACCTATACCAGGGAAAGTACAGATCTCGTTTTATCAACACAATTATCCATAACTGGCATAGTGTCAGAAGAACTACTTGAAATTGTAAAAAAGCAGGTTACTAGAGATGATATAAGGGTTTTAACAGATACGATAACAGTAATTGGTTGCAATATTACGGAAATAGATATTCACAGCAGAATGAGCATAAGTCCTGTAATATCAGAGAAAGAAATCAAGAAGCAGTTTATTGAGAAGTTTGAATTACCAAAAAGATTAGGGTGTTATGTTATATGAGTAACTCTTTAAAAGAAGATACTTCCCAAATAGAACTGGTCGCCCTAATTTGTGTCCTGGCGTAAACGCCGCTGGACGAGAAGGAGTGCCTGCGATTAAGTTGGCACGTCCTGTGACCCAAGACGCCTTGCTGAGTTGGTGGCGTAGAATTAAAATGAAAACCCTTGAATAGTTTCTGGCTCGATTAATTCTTAACTTTATTTTGGATCGCTCGGGTTTTTATACCCTAAGTGATTCCATTTCTCTAAGAGTGTAAATATACAAGCAATATTAATATATATGGCTAAACTATTCTTTCTTATACTTAATTCTATGCATAGTTATTTCTTTATGCTTCACATTCTTATTCGCACTCAAAATTTCTATTTGTTTATAAAATTTATTGAACCGATACCCAATCATTGACGCGATTCGAAATTGGGCGTTTCAAGGTTCGTGTTACAACGTGTGACGCTGAGTCGCGGTCATCAGCGAGTTAGTGGGTCAGTGCATGCAAAGTGCATGCTCTGCATTTACTGAATGTTACAGTATGCTGTTGTGTACAGGAGCGGAGTGCGGTCATTGGATACACTACACCCTCACCCTTAAGAGAAAAATTATATTGGAAGAATATAATTTTTATCAGTGATTGTCAATGTGTAGTTTAAGATTTTCTTAAAATTATATGTTTGAACATTTTACAGTTTAATTTGCTATTCTAATAGTTGAATTTCTTAATTATTTAATAAATTTAACATGTTCTTAGCATCAAGTAATTATAAAAAAATTGTATTATAGTGAGTTTGTACGGCTTAGCATGTAATGAAGATTGTTTTAGACTACTAAATAATATGTAAGTATGATGTTAATATGTTATAATTTTTTTTTTTATAAATTGTAATTACTATAAGTATTTGTATGCTCTTAAAATATTCTTTTCTTATTTTCACATCGTATTTGCGATATAAGGTTTTAATAGATTATTGTGTACTTCTTTGTGTAAACCATTTATATCTATTATTGAATTTACACCTTTTCTTTCAATGATTTTATATGGACCTTTGTATGGACTATTAAATTTTTTTCTGTTTTCTAGTTTTAATAAAACTAGGTCTCCTTTTTGCAATTTAAGTGGTTTTGAATAATTGTTTACTTGTTGTGTATTTCTTTTTTTCTTTTCATTTATAATTTGCTGTTTTGCTATCTCTAGTGAAGTTCGTAATCTGATTTTTAGTTCGTTAACGTAGTCGTCAATATTCGTAGTGTTTTTTGTGTTTATAAATGAGTCAGTCGTTAATTGGGCTAGTTTTCCAAAAATGAGTTCATGTGGTGAATAATTTGTAGTTATGTGTGGAGTTGTGTTGTATGCAAACATGTAATATGGTAACCAAATATCCCATTCATAATTATTAGCAAAATTTAATAAAAATTCATTTAACACTCTATGATTTCGTTCAACTGAACCTAATGTTTGATGATGGTACGGAGTTGAAAATATTTGTTTTATTTTAAGCCAATCGCATATGTTTTTTAGTAGTTCATTAGTAAATTCTGTACCTTTGTCTGATTTTAAAATTTGGAAATGTCCGAATTTTAAGATTAATTGTTCTACAATTGTTTTGGCTATGGTTAGAGCATCTTTTGTAACTATTGGATATGCTATTATATATTTAGTTAAATCGCATTGCATTGTTAAAATGTATCTGTAACCGTTTGATACCTTAAGAGGGCCTACTGTGTCTATAGATATTACTTGAAAACTTGTGTTTGGAGTATCTGTTATAGTTTGTCTTTCTATTGTATGTTTAGTTATTTTATTTCTTGCGCATAAATCACAATTTGTTATAAATTTCTTTACCATTTTACTCATATTTTTCCATATATATCTTTGTTTAAGTTTTATAATTGTTTTACGAATACCTAAGTGTTCTTTACTATGAAATTCATCAATCAATTTATATTTTATTAAGTCATCACTTATTTGTTTTGAGGTGGCATATATTAATATTTTAAGTTGGGGACTCTTGTTATTTATCATTATTTTTGCGTACGTCTTTTTAAAGTCTTCTTTTTCATATACTTTAAATGATTCATCATTATTCTCTAGCGCTAGGTATTCAATATTTTCCTTCTCCATTCTGGATGCTAGCTTCTGCAGTATCGAATCTAGTTTCGCTGCTTTATCGCTACATCCTACGTGCACGTTATTATTTTCTATAATAATTTTACAATTCTTCATATGTTTGTCGACATTAAATTTTAATTTTTTCATATATCTGACGTCAGTAATTGATGTACAATCCCATATTCGAAGTTGATCAGGCTTCTCATGTGATGTACATTGCCCCTTGTTATTATGTTGTTTGCTCATGCCCCTTGTAACAATTAGTGTTTTCTTAACTGCTTCATCGATTTCACTTGGTATCATTTCTTTTAATATGTCTGAGGTAACCTGTATTCTTGACAGTGCGTCTGCATTCGTATTTAATTTTCCTTTTTTATACATAACTAGCTTTGCCCCGGTGCGCTTTGCTGCCCCACTAAAAATGTTAAAAAAAGATAAAGTTTGTTGTTTTCTAACTTGTTTAGAAAAAGAAAATATAAAAGATTGTCTAGATAATAGTGCTAAAATTATTCTAATGCACGTGGATAAACAATGTTTCTTGTTTGTCTGTCTGGCGCCTAAACGTATATATAGATTAATTAATCCACATTAATTCTTATATATAAGATATTTTCTGTACATAATAAGAAGATATTTATGAAAATTTATAATTATAATAAAAGATAGCGAAACCTTCGCCCGCTTCACAGGGCGAATACACAAAAAAAACTTGCGAAATTTCTTTTCAATTTTCAGTAAAACTCATCCACAATCAATTTCTTACAATAATTTATTTTCAAATAAAAAGGTCGAAAATGAAAATACTTTAAAAATTAACTTAATGCTCTTTGATAAACAACGTTTTTAGTTTTTCCATCTTTTGTGTTTATAAATAATGCAGAGGGTTTACCACAACGTGAACAACCAACATACAATTGTCCATGCGAGAAAACAGGTTGCTCCAAATCTAAGCCACAAATATTCAAAGTCTGACCTTGAGCTTTATTAATGGTTATAGCGAAGGCAAGACGGACAGGAAATTGAAGCCGTTTAAATTCAAATGGCATATCTGATGGAATCATTGGAATTCGGGGGATTAGAACGTTTTCGCCTCTATATTTACCACTCAGAATAGTTGCTTCAATTAAATTGGCCATCAGTTTTTTCACGGAAAGTCTGGTGCCATTACAAAGCCGTGGTTGATTTATATTTCGGAGCATTATTATCGGTGCTCCCTCTTTCAATGCCAAATAATGTGGTGGCAAGCCTGGCAAATCAAGTGAATTCAAAAATTCAGTAGGATAGTTCACTACCTCATCTTCATTTATTATCGTATCCACTGATTTGTATGCAAAAAATTGGCCATCTATTTCTTGCAAAATACTTGCATTTAAATCGTTCACGTCTTTATTTTTTCCTGCCAATATTGCGCGTTCGCTCAACCAATCATGATTCCTGTACTTCTGCAATATATTTGGAAACACACGTTGAACCAGTTCCTTTTTCGATTGAGTGATATTACAAAAATTGCTTGGTAATGTTATTAATCCGGTTGATTTATCGACTGCAACTTTACCATTCCCAATTTCCAAAAGTTGTTTTGAAAATTCAGCTGCAGAAGGATCATTTTGCAATTGTACACGTACATTTTGATTAAGACGCAATGTTTTAACATATTTCCACAAAACTGAAGACTTCAAACATGCGTTTAGCTCATCAGCAGCAGTAGATCGTGGAATGACAGGTAAAGTTTGCCTAAAATCACCTGATAACAATATAAAGGCGCCACCAAAAAGTCTTTCATTTCCTCGAAGATCTTGCATGGTTCGATTTAATGCTTCTAATGATCTTTTGTGAGCCATTGTACATTCGTCCCATACGATTATTTTACACTGCTGCAAAACTTTTGCCATTGCCGACGTTTTGGAAATGTTGCACGTAGGAGATTCAATCGTTGTTATATTCAAAGGCAATTTAAGTGCAGAATGCGCAGTTCGACCACCGTCTAATAAGGTAGCAGCAATTCCAGATGAAGCAACTGCAAGAGCAATTTTATTATCCGATCGTATGGTTGCCAGAATCAATGACAGCAAAAATGTTTTTCCAGTGCCTCCTGGTGCATCAATAAAGTAAAATCCACCTCCTTCATTGTTCACGCCTTCCATGATTTTGTCATAAGCATATTTCTGTTGACTATTCAATTGTGGAACTTTTAACTGCACAAATGTTCTCAATTGATTACGATCATATTGTTGTTCACGATGCATTTCTTGATTAATAACATCATGAACTGCACGATTAGGCGCTATCATTCCTAACTGCACTAATATTTTGTTTGCAATCATTATACACATGTCGTCAATCAAAATCAAAGCTTCGTTATGCATTTCCGGTGTGATTTCTAATTCAGGATTTGAAACTGAACGTCGCACTCTAAGTAAAATGTCTTCCGTCATGTCATCACGAAATTTATGCCATATTTCAAATGGATTTGATGGACTGCATGTAGATATTATAATTGCAAATAATGTTCGTATTTGATGTGGAGATGATGAAATTACGGAATCAGCAAGTGTAGCTTCCCAATGCATATCATCTTCAAGTAGATTCAAACGCTGGCATGCTTGCCGATAAGTCGCACACAATTCACCATCGACTGTTCTTAAATCTTCAAATGACGTAGGACCACGAACGTTAATCAATAATAAACGCAAATAAAAACATTCATAATGATTTGGATGAACGGTATACACACGACCCAATGCTTCTGTAGAAAATACATTTGGATGGCCTCGTACTGGTTGCCCTTGTTTCCGTCTTTGAAAAACTTTCGCAGATTCATTCCATGTGAAATATCGTGGCACTTCAGAATACAATAACATTTTAGCAAATTCGTCATTTCTGCACATATCAAAAAATGAAGTCAACGTTGTTTTCGGTGGCTGTTCTGCTCGTTGCGCCGCATTCTCAGGTGTGAAGTACACACGTTGACCATTCTGAAGATGAACTGCCAAGTGCAGTACATTTGGATACCTTTCGTGTATTGCAAATGAAAAAATTCGCCATATTGCTTCATTTGTACTAATATAACGGCCTAATTGATATGAAGTGATTTCATCACTTTTATCCCCAGCAATTCCAAAATAGGCCAAATCACTTCCTTTGTTAACATATTTGCATATGTACTTGATGGATTTTACTGAGTTACAATACTCAACATTTATATGAGCACCAAAAGTTTTGGATAATAGCGGCGAATATGGAACGATCCAACGATTGTCAATTTTAATGTCTTGATTTTTGCATTTCACCATAACTGTTTCGCCATCATCTTCAGGTGAACGTCTACGATATAACGGATAACCATCATTACCAGAAATTGTTTCCGCTATTAATGCTCTTGGGTACCGTTTTGTGCATTTTCCTTCAGCCATGCACGGTGAGTTGACATTTAATGCCCCACATGGTCCATGAATCATGTGCTTCGTAACTGATTCAAACAGTCCTGGATCAATGATTGGATTAGGAATTTCGGCTGATATTACGCTATCAATTTCATTTGGCGTAATTTTATCAACTAACCAAACCAAAATATGTGCATGCGGAAGTCCTCTTTTCTGCCATTCCACAGAATACATCCAACATTGAACTTTTCCAAACACTTGTTGTTTGACAATAAAATCCATAAGCGTTTTCAATTTTTGCTTGAACACACGCGCAACAATATCGTGGCGATCAGAAGCACTTTGACCATGAAACATATATTGCTTTATTTCATTCCATTGAGGATTACAGGTGAAAGTAATAAATAAATCGGGTCGATGATAATGCCGAACGTACGTCATTGCGTCTTGCGCGTACTCGTGCATGTGTCGTGGACTTCCAGTATATGTTGCTGGTAATATTGTCATTTGGCCAATATCGTTGATATTCCCATCATTGTGAATTGCATCGCGCAAATGAATATATTGTTCGGATTTTAACTTTTTCTGATTAAATCGAATAAAATTCAATCGTTCAGACTCAATTTTAGCGTAAACATCAACTATAAATTGGTTGCAAAGCCTTCTACAATTCAATATATGATTAATTTCGTTCAGCCGAACCATTAATCTGTACGAATAATAGTTCATCGCACTAACTTTTTTTGCTGTTTCCAAGCCTGAAATAAATGCGAATATTAAGTATCAATAATTCACAAAATGTGTGATGCATTTTATTGTAACTAACCAGTTAAACGATGTTTCATCTTAATATTGAAATGGTAACCATCCTCGCCTTGCCAAAACAAAATTGGGTACTGCAACGCATCATAACAACGATGAGTTTCCGAAACATGCACAACACTTTGATCTCGACGATGAAGTACAATATCTCGACTGCTCGCTCCTTCATCCACAATTAATACGGCAACTTCATCAATTGTTGGTGCGTTTAACCTTCCAGCATGAATTCCACCAGGTGCTTTATCGGCCCGAATAACAATTCTATGAGAATCCGAAGGCATTTGATCAAGGGCAGTTTGAAATAATTTGATCAAACAATTTTCATCGTGAAAAAACTGCTGCAATCTTTCAATTAATCCTCTTCTCACTGCATTACTATCATTTGGATTTTGTGCCACCACACAACGCCGTTCAATTTCAACATCTGAATTTCCCATGAAATAAATTTGCAAAAAGGAATGATTGGAATCCAAACATGGTAATAACGATCCAATTCGATGATAGATTTGACCTTGAATCTGCATACATGAAACATTTGATTCAATCTCACGATAGAACTCATTGTTAGTGTCGTGTTCAGTAATTACCTTAAAAGTCATGAATCCATCTCTGATTATATTTGTGGCGCCGAAAGACGTCATTTGGAAACATGAATTGTACTGCTGTATTTTAGACAAAAAATGATTCGATTCTGGAGTCAAACCAGAAACTAATGACCTCAAAGGCTCAGGAGGAGGATTCAAAACAGGCAATTTTACTTGTCCATTTGCACAACACATTCCAGGAGTTTCCGATGGAAATTTCAATGCATTGCACTGTTCGCAGACATTAGTCATAGTTCCGATTGAAAGGCATGGAAGAGAACAATAGTCAACTTCACTATCATAATTGAAAGCAGCACGCATTACTCGCTGATTAATATTGTCATTGGCACGACTTCTAACAGCGCGATTGCGACTCATTCTCGCTCGATCCGAAGAATTACTCGCGAATCGTTCTTCGATTGTTTGAGCAGAACGCGATCTCGATTGACGCTCTCTTTGCTGTTCAAGTCTCACTTCACGTTCCGCTTCAGATTCACCTGCTCTAACAGATGCAACTCGTCTTGTATTATGAGTACGACGACCAATATTGGCGCCACGTCTCGGTCGCGGCATAATTATAACTAAAAAAAAAACAAATAATGTTTATAAGTGTTTATAGTGTTTATAATAAAACACATTTCGTCTTTTTCTTGATTCGCTTCGGTTTGCTGCTCATCACTTTTAAACGCTTCCATATTTTCTGTCATACGTAACACTGTTTTGGACTTGACACACCCGAAACAGAGTAATTAATCGGCATTAAGCCTTTTATAATTTTTAATTGTTTTTCAAAATTTAAAATAAAATTCTATGTGTGTCAAAATAATTTGTCAAAACAAAGCAATAATGGAAGACATTTACAATTTACTTACTTCCATTGTCAAATTGAAATTCAAAATTAAAACGTCAAATTTATTTTTCAATTTACTTTGATTCCTCTGTTTTCCGTTATGCAAAAATAATAATTTTTTTTAAATGAAATTTTTTTAAATTATTATTTCACACAAACCTTCTACAGGCAAATAATGAAAACATACCAAAAAATCAAGCAAATCGGACTTCACGTTCGCATGTTATGAACGTACAAACGAACAATTCATTTTTATATATATAGATTTCACACAAACCTTCTACAGGCAAATAATGAAAACATACCAAAAAATCAAGCAAATCGGACTTCACGTTCGCATGTTATGAACGTACAAACGAACAATTCATTTTTATATATATAGATTTCAAAATCGTAATCGCACAAATCTAGTCTTATCCTAGTCATTTTCGATGATGGATTTTTGTGTGTGAAAAGAGATATTAAAGGTCGGTGGTCTGTTATCACTGTAAATTTACGTCCGAATAAATATGGTCTGAAAAAGTTTATACTCCAATGGATTGCTAAAAGCTCTTTCTCTATTACCGGTTTGTTTAAGTCATGTTTTTGTAAGGCTTTGCTGGCGTACGAAATAGGTAAATCGTTGCCTATTTCGCCTTGTGATAAAACTGCGCCTAGTGCGTAGTTTGAAGCGTCCGTTGTTAAAATGAAAGGTTTTTCAAAATCTGGATATTGTAAAACTGGTGGTGTCATTAGCTTTGTTTTCAATTGTTCAAATGCATGTTGACTTTGTTCATTCCACTCGAATTTAGTGTTCTTTTTTAGAAGTCTGTTTTAATCTTTAGCTATGTCCGCGAAGTTTGGTATAAATCTTCTGTAATAGTTGCAAAATGCTATAAATCTTCTAACATCGTCTGAATTTTTGGGAATAGGATAGTCTTTAATTGTTTGGAATTTTGCTGGATCTGTTTTTACTCCATCTTTTGTTATTAGATGACCTAGGTATACTACTTCTGGACGTAAAAAACAACATTTGTCTGCATTTAATTTTAAATTGTATCTGTCTAGTCTATCTAATACACGAATTAAATTTTCATTGTGGTGAGTAAGGTTGCATCCGAATACAATTATATCATCTACGTATAGAAAAGCTTCCGACTCTAAACCTGAGAGTGCTATCGTGAGCATTCGTTGGAAACTATTTGAAGAAATTTTTAGTCCAAAAGGTAGTCTCTTGAATTGGAAATGTCCATTTGTTGTGGAGAAAGCGGTTAGAGGTCGTGAATTTTTTTCTAAACTTATCTGATGAAAAGAGCTAGTCATATCAAGAGTTGAAAACCATTTTGCTCTTCCAAGTTTATCCAGAATGTCTTCGAGACGTGTGAGTGGGAATTTATCATTAACTACTTTATCATTTAACTTGCGATAATCTACTACTACTCTCCATTTCTTCTTGTCAGATATATTTTTTTTTTTGAACTAATAGAAGTGGAGCATTGTAAGGACTTGTGGAATGTTCTATTATGTCGTTTTCTAGCATTTTATTCACTTGGTTGTTTATCACTTCACTATAAGAATGTGGAAGTCTATAGTTTTTAATGTATACCGGTGTTTTGTCCGATAGTGCAATTTCTTTTGTATAAAAATTATTTGTTGTTAATTGATCATTTTCCAAATGGAAAATATTTTGATATTTATTTAAAATTTCTAGTAATAACGCTTTTGCTTTTTCATCTGAACAATCTATGTGAAGTTTGTTTATAATATGTTCGAAGCGGTCCACGTCGTGTGTTTTGGTGTTAGTAAGTATTTCGTAGTTTTTAAGCGGTTCGGTTTCTATTTCAATATTTTTTATAATTGCTTCAGTATTTGTTGTATTTAAAATTTTTATATGTGTGAGACCAGTTTTGGGTGCTAACGAATTGCTAAGAAATATGCCTGGTTCGATTTCTTTGTTTAAAATCAGTTTTTTTTCTTTAAAATTTAATTTAAGTGGTTGTATAATTTCTGTTCTCGGAGGGATTTTAATTTGAAATATTTTTGTTTGCATTGGTAGCGTCACTGTGTTGTCGTTTGTATATATCAAAATTGTGTATGTTTCGTAATCTATTTTGCACAAGAATCTCTGTAAGAAATCTCTTCCTATTATTCCGTCTGTTTCTATTGGAAATTCTTTGCTAACTAATTGGGAATTGTGATTTATATTTTCTTCTCCAAATTTTAAATTCAAATTAATCATACCTAGTGAATAAATGTTTTCTATGGTGATGCCAGTCAATGCACATTTTTCGTCTGAGTAGTATTCTTTGTCATTCAATTTTGAACTTATTTTGCATAGTGATATGTCAGCGCCTGTGTCAATTAGAAATCTCAGATTTTCATTTTTAAATTTAAGTGTTATATAATTAGTATTATTCTCCGATATTTTGTATATATTTAGTTCTGGCTGTCTGGAACGATCATTTGTTCCGAGCCCATGTCGTTTCCCGACTCAGTTACAATATTTATATTTCTATTATTTTGGATTATATTATTGTTTCTGCTTTGATATCTGGAATTTCTGTTGAAATTGTTATTAGTGTTCCGATTGAAATTGTTATTGTTGTTGTTATATCGTGTTACATTTGCTTGGTGATTTGTCCGATTTTGGTTGTATCGATAACTGTTATTGTTGTACCTTTGGTTACTGTTGATATTGTTATATCTTTGATTAATGTTGTAGCTTTGATTGTTGGTATTATTGCTGTTTCTTTGATTGTTGTAATTGGTGCCGTTTCTTTGGTTGTTGTTGTTGTTACTGTTTCTTTGATTGTACATCTGTGGTCTGTAGTTTGCGTTTCTGTTGCGTACGTAGTTTATGTGGAATTGATTCTGATTGCCTGCTTGTTCTAGTTCTAGTGCTAGGCTTACTGCATCAGTTTGTTTGTAATTTTCGTTAATGCCGTTCTTGAAGATTGTTAGGGCGTACGTATCGTTGATTTTAGTTATTGTCGTTTTTTGTAATGTGTTTGGATCGGTACCCAATTCTTTTATTTGTAGATTGTTTAGTTCGGCTATAGTTGTTAGTATTTTGTCTTTGTAATTGGTTATGTTCCCTCTTTGTACCATACTTGCTAGATCTGTATGTAACTGCGGAATTGATTTGTTTGTTTTGTAACGGAGTTGAAGCGCGACTTTTAATTCATCTAATGTTGTAGGGGTTTGTACCGAATTTAAAGCTGTTCTTACATTTTGGCTCAATTTAATGTGATAAACGAATTCTATTAAGTCTTGCTTTGCAGTTGTTGACAAAGTTTTGTTTATTATTTCTACAACTTTTAAAAATGAATCTAATTCTTTATAATTTCCACCAAAGATAGGGATGGTTTTCATCGAGGTTTCTATGTTAAAGTTTACCATATTTGTATCTTGTGTATCTGTTGTCGATTGCGACATTAAAAGTCGTCTTGCTATACAATATTCTTTTTCAAATTCTTCGATTCTTTTAGCAATCGTTTACATCTACTATGCCTATGCAAAATCGTACCTGTGCTTTATATTCTTCTAATTCTTTTAGTTTTGCTTTAATTGTTTCCGGCTTGTATGGTCTACTACTTGTTTTTTAGCGTTTGTAAGGAATAAATTTCCCACGAAATTTATCCCTTCATAAACACAATGCACATTCCACAACTAGTACATATTTTTGTAACTATAATGTATCACACCATTTCTGCTTATTTCTAAATTTCAATCATTGTCACATGTAAATACATTTGTTCATACATTAATTACTATTTACTTAAAACAAACGTTATGAAGTAAATATGTAAAACACATATATCGAAATAATAAATAGACCTAAGAAACGTTAAACTAGAGTATACATTAAAAAGGAAAGAGTGTTGAGAGGGAGGAAAGAGAGCAGACATAACTTTGTTCGGCGATAGAATAGCCGAATGCCACCCGAGCACCCACACACATACCCACCAACATCTATGCTGCCTTATGCTGACACGAACAGCCACTACACAGCGCACGACGTAGGAGTGGGAAAAGCAGAGAATATTCCATCGGGGAATACAAACACACATGACACATGCACGTTGGCATTCCAGCGAAGCCCGGCTATAAAAGCAGCAGTAAACAGAGCTCGAGAGCTCTGATAATCAGTAACTGCCAACACGTAGAGAACACAATCAGCAAGCAAGCATTCTTTAGACTCTGACTATCGACGCGATCATTCACAGATCAGGCACTGCCTTTTGATACTAGACAGGGAACGTTTTGCAGGAGTTTCACTTGTTTTCAGAAGGAGGCCTTTTACTCCGCTGATTCTCGGAAAACTCTTTCATAACTCGCGCTATAGGTACTCCTGGATTTTCTAAGGGTGGCCTTTTACGCCCGCAAGGTCCACGAGTCCTCGTCGACACAACCGACAATCCTAATTCGGTTCATACGGGAAAGAACGGTGAAACCCGCGGAATAGGTACTCCTGAGTTTCATTAGGGTGGCCTATTACACTCTTAAAACCCACGAGACCTCGCTACTACTTACTTACCGACGGAAACGGCATCGTTAGTCAGATCGGAATCAGCAACGCTCATTTAACGTCGTCATCACTAACGACGTCATTGCCATCGTCAACGACGTCATCGCCATCGACTACGACGTCATCGCAATCGTAAACGACGTCATAATCAGCAACGCCTGTTTAACGTCGCCATCGTTAGCGACGTCATCGCAATCATCAACGACGTCGTCTGAAACGTCACGTCGACGTCGTCAGCAACGCCCATTGAACGTCGACATCATCAACGACGTCGTCTCCAACGTCACGTCGACATCGTCAGCAACGCCCATTTAACGCATAACGTCGCCATCGTCAACGACGCCATCGCCATCGGCATCGACGCCGTCACCAACGTCACATCGCAACCGCCAACGACGCCATCGTCAACGTCACGTCGTCATCGTCAGCAAGTCATCGCAACCGCTACGGCGTTACCACCGTACCTCCTTCCGCACACTCTTCCTAACACAACATTATAATAAGGCTGTAAGATACGAATAATAAAACTAATCTGCCAAAACGCAACGACAGGGTTATCTTTTTAATAAATTTTCTGTCACGAACCCCGGACAACCGACGAGTTTTGTCCCAGCCTTTGCCCACCTAGAGAAGGTGTTCGTTACAGTGGCGCCCGAGCAGGGACCCTGAAAGCAGAAACAGTAACACAGCTACACAGACACCTCTTTGACGCCACCATGCTCAAGACAGGGTGGATATATACTCTCCGGAAGAAAGATTTGATGACGTACTGCAAGGAATTCGACATTGACGCCACGGGAACCGTAGAGGATCTTCGGAAACGCCTGGTGTTTCTTGCAACGAGGGAGGATAGTAGCGCAGTAATACAGCAACGCTTTATGGAACTCGAAAGTAAGCACGCACCACCGCGTAAATGTTCTCCACAGCATTTAGAGATCACAGGTCCTACGATAGCAATGGCAGGCTCGTCAAGAGCAAACACCTCGAGCGAAAATCTCGTCGCACAACATACGCCGGAATTGATGACTTCAAGTACAACCATACCTTCTCTAGCCACAGCAGGAGAACCACGTGGGGTAAATACAAGGTACGCTAGTGTAATAGATACAGTGCGTAAGTGGTCACTCAAATTCGACGGCCAAAAGGATCCGCTGGGATTTATTGAGAGAGTGGAGGAGTTAGCAGGCGTATATGGACTCGAGCTCGATTATATCCCTAGGATGATGCCGGAACTATTAAAGGATAGATCATTAACGTGGTGGCGAAACGGAGATTATACACAAAATGGCTGGCCTGAATTCAAGAAGGCCTTCCTCGAGTTTTTCCTGCCTGTTCGCTATTTTGAAAAGCTAGAGGATGAGATACGTTCGCGGCGACAACGTTCAAAGGAGCGCTTCAAGGATTTCGTGCTAAGCCTGCAGGAACTAATGAGACATGCAAATTTGTCGCCGGAGCAACAACTTGAGCGAGTATACAGAAACAGTTGCCACGAGTACCAGTTATATATAAAACGAAAGGATTTCCAAAACCTCGACGAGCTAATATCACTGGCCGAAGACTACGAGAGTCTGAAGGACGATCAGGGAACAACGAAATTGGTGCCCTTTACCCGAGGGGAGCGAAACCACATGGTCACTCAGCAAGCCGACATCCCCAACACCACCGTCACCGACAGGATAAACCCGAAAACAGCTTGTAGGCGATGTGGCCAGAACGGCCATTTACAGCAAGGGTGCAGAAACGAACGAACACTCTTCTGCTGGGACTGCGGACGCAAAAATGTTCGTACTATCGAATGTTGTCGCCAACGACAGAAACAAGTATCGGGAAACTACAAAGGCGGCCGCTGCGAGAAAGGGGAAGCCGGACCACGCCGAAAGCATCCCCTTCCCTCAATGCACTAAGATACGAGGACCACCGACTGTACGCCGCCATACACTTGGAGGATATCGCCACCGACGCAATCATCGACACAGGCGCTACGCGCAGTTTCCTGAGTAGCACACTGGCGGAAGACCTGCGTACAATAGACAACGTGCGCAGAATACGTACCGAGGTACAGCTAGCAGATGAGACGACAAGAACAGCCACCGAGATGTTGACCTTAAAAATTGTCCTCGGCGATCGTAGCTGCACTTTGGATACACTTGTTTTACCGGGAGTCGCCGAAGATGTGTTGCTTGGGATGGATTTCCTGCAGCGCATGGGCACAACGATCACGTGCGGAGACCAACAGGTGGTACTCAAGGCAGAGGAACCGAAGACAAATCCCACCAAACTGTCCACTTGCACGATGGTTTTCCCTACAAAAACACTAACAGACGAGGATATCGAAAGGTTTTTGCAGAAGGAATTACAGACATTCGAAACTCTAGAAGGTGTCACAAATATCGCAGCACACCGCATCATCTTAAAAGACGACCGCCCGATTAAACAACGGTATTTCCCGAGAAACCCAGCAATGCAGAGTATCATCGACAAGGAGATCGACGAACTTCTGGCCAAAGGAAACATTGAGCCGTCCCACAGCGCCCACAGTGCCCCTATAGTGCTCGTTAGGAAGAAGGACGGCAGGTGGAGATTATGCGTGGATTACAGACAACTCAATGCCAGGTCGATACCCGACGCTTACCCCTTGCCCCGCATCCAACATATCTTGGGGAGGCTACGAAATGCAAGGTACATCAGTAGCCTCGACCTTAAAAATGGCTACTGGCAGATACCTCTGGAGAAGGAAAGTAAACAGTACACGGCTTTTACTGTTCCCGGGAGGGGCTTGTACCAGTGGACCGTAATGCCTTTCGGTCTGCATTCTGCGCCAGCCACATTCCAGCGAGTTCTGGACCGGGTGATCGGACCCGAAATGGAACCTTACGCATTCGCCTACATGGACGAAGAAGGGAAAACATTGGACCTGGGGTGACGAGCAACAGAGCGCCTTCGATACGCTAAAAGGAAAGCTGACTGAGGCACCCGTACTAGCGTGCCCCGATTTTCAACAGAAGTTTGTATTGCAAACGGATGCTAGCGATTACGGACTCGGAGCGGTGTTGACGCAGACCATCGAGGGGGTGGAACGAGTAATATCGTATGCGAGTCGAAGCCTGAACTCGGCAGAACGAAATTATTCGCCGACGGAGAAGGAATGCCTGGCAATAGTGTGAGGTGTTCGTAAGATGCGCCCTTATTTGGAAGGCTACCACTTGGAAGGCTACCACCTCCTTGTCATCACAGACCACATGGCACTAAAATGGCTGAACTCCATTGACAGCCCATCAGGCAGAATCGCGCGTTGGGCACTGGAGTTGCAGCAGCACAGCTTCGATGCACAATATCGCCGCGGTAAGCTAAACGTTGTCGCCGACGCGCTGTCGCGACAACCTTTGGAAGCGTTGCGCCAAGCCACGACAGAGGGCACTAGAGATGGACCATGCCACTGGTTGGAAAAGAAAAGACAGGAAATTCAGGAGAATCCGATGAAATACCCCGACTACACAATTGAGGACGGGCAGTTGTATCGCCATATACCGCAACGTTCGGCAGACGAAGACTGCGCACCATGGAAACTGTGCGTTTCAGAAAATCTCCAGCAGAGAGTTCTACAGGAATGCCATGATCACCCGACGGCAGGCCATCTTGGCATACGCAAGACGATAATACGAGCCACCAATAGGTACTACTGCCGACCTATTCACCCACCTATCGTGGGACCACTTCCCCGCACGAAACACGGGAATACGATGATACTTGTTTTCTGGGATAAGTTTAGCAAATGGATTGAGGCCATCCCACTCCGCAAAGCGACCAGTGAAAGTTTAAAGAAAGGATTCCGAGAGCGAATCCTCTCACACTATGGCACTCCAAAAATACTCATCACTGGCAACGGCACACAGTTCACCAGTGCACTCTTCCGCAAGTTTCTACAAGAAATAGGGGTCAAGCAACAATTTACTGCACCCTACACCCCACAGGAGAACCCGACCGAACGTGCCAATAGAACACTAAAGACGATGATAGCCCAGTTTCACAGCGAGGACCAACGAAACTGGGACGAACTAATACCAGAGCTAACTCTTGCCATCAACACTGCCCGCTCCGACGTTACCGGTTACAGCCCGGCCTACCTCATCCAAGGACGTGAACTGCGGTTACCAAAAACAGTATACGACGAGCACACATTTGGTACCGGTGTAGTACCGCAAGTGCCAAGTGAACGCGAGGATAAGCTCAAGGATATCTTCACGATCGTGCGAAGGAATCTGGAACGTGCTGCTAAAGATCAGGCACGATTCTACAATTTGAGACGACGCCGTTGGAGCCCAAAAATTGGAGAACTCGTCTATGTCAAAAAACATCATCTATCTAAAGCCATCGAGAACTTTGCGGCCAAACTGGCGCCGAAATACGATGGACCTTTCAAGGTGTTAAATTTCATCTCTCCAGTGATCCTGCAACTGAGTACCAAAACACCAGGTCGAACTCAGACAGCACACGTTAGCGAGGTGAAACCGTTGCCTAAAATATCAGCAGATAACATAGGTAAAGCTGCGGTCGCCACCCATACTCAAACAGACACACAGCGCCTCACGACGCCCAGTGCGAAGATGCGCGGTCGCGTCACACACACACGCATAAATAAGCGCAGCAATTGTCATCACAACAGCCACCCAGCATCAGTCGTGAAGCGAACTTCAAACAACGCGGACGCGTCGTGACACAGGACAAACACGCCAGTAATACCGGTAAAATAACACGTGTTGACAACAACAGAACGATGAATGTCGAGACAGCATCAGATGAAGAAGCAAAAGCGCAGGCCAGTACACCGCAACGAGTAAGGTTTCACAGGGTCAGCCTCGTGACGCCGCCAGAGAAGACATTCGACAACACTGCGATCGCGATCTTTCCACCGGGAAGAGGTGGCATTGCCATATACAACGCCGACTACCGCTGTCTGTCCGAGGGCCAGCGGTTATCAGATGTCATCGTGGACTTCTACCTTAAATGGATAGTTCAACAACGACCGGAAGCGGAACAAGAGAAGATCCACGTGTTTGGCTCTCAATTTTTCACTTTGCTGTCACAATACACATCCACACCATCACAGTACGCGGCGAACGAATTTGTTCAGCAAGACACATATTTTGGTGCCTTCCTACTACACTATGCGGGTTCTTCCTACTACACTATGCCGAAAAGTTCCTCTCCGAGACCGGCCGCAATTACCAGACACCGCTCGCCAAGTGGTTTCCACTTTCTGAAATGCAAGGGAAACGTCGGAAGATCGCGGAAGTAGTCCAGGCACTGGCAGGTGAGGAACGCGCCAGATTACTACCACCACTGTGGTTAAGAGAAGCGTCCCATGACTCTTGCGAGCCGAACCAAACTACCAAGAGTGCAGGACAGCAAGCCATCGAAAGCCCGAGACACAGCTTAACGCAGAAGGAGTCGAATCAAACACACTGCCAATTGTCCCGGACAGAGTATGTAGGAACTCTGCCACTACACGATCAACCACAACCGGAGGAAGCAGAAAGAACACCCGGCAAAGTAGACGCATACTTTGGAGACGTCTCCACTCCACTGGAGTGTGAAGTCGCGGCGATCGATATAACACCGCTGACATTCGACGAGGACACCATGATGTTTGACCAGTTTAGCAAATCAGACTTCGGCGGTGTCGGCATGACATCGCCACAACCTACAACAGCCTACCGCGTTATCACATCCCCGCCGGCATCTCCAAGGAATGAAGTGACAGCTCTAGAACGCCCGGATACGGCGCAGCGCGGCCCCGCCGATAATCCACCATGGCATACGATTACACCATGGTGTACTGGTCTAGTAGCCACTACACAGCGCACGACGTAGGAGTGGGAAAAGCAGAGAATATTCCAGCGGGGAATACAAACACACATGACACATGCACGTTGGCATTCCAGCGAAGCCCGGCTATAAAAGCAGCAGTAAACAGAGCTCGAGAGCTCTGATAATCAGTAACTGCCAACACGTAGAGAACACAATCAGCAAGCAAGCATTCTTTAGACTCTGACTATCGACGCGATCATTCACAGATCAGGCACTGCCTTTTGATACTAGACAGGGAACGTTTTGCAGGAGTTTCACTTGTTTTCAGAAGGAGGCCTTTTACTCCGCTGATTCTCGGAAAACTCTTTCATAACTCGCGCTATAGGTACTCCTGGATTTTCTAAGGGTGGCCTTTTACGCCCGCAAGGTCCACGAGTCCTCGTCGACACAACCGACAATCCTAATTCGGTTCATACGGGAAAGAAGGGTGAAACCCGCGGAATAGGTACTCCTGAGTTTCATTAGGGTGGCCTATTACACTCTTAAAACCCACGAGACCTCGCTACTACTTACTTACCGACGGAAACGGGATCGTTAGTCAGATCGGAATCAGCAACGCTCATTTAACGTCGTCATCACTAACGACGTCATTGCCATCGTCAACGACGTCATCGCCATCGACTACGACGTCATCGCAATCGTAAACGACGTCATCATCAGCAACGCCCGTTTAACGTCGCCATCGTTAGCGACGTCATCGCAATCATCAACGACGTCGTCTCCAACGTCACGTCGACGTCGTTAGCAACGCCCAGTTAACGCAGAACGTCGCCATCGTCGACGACTTCGTCGCCATCGTTAGCGACGTCATCGAAATCATCAACGACGTCGTCTGAAACGTCACGTCGACGTCGTCAGCAACGCCCATTGAACGTCGACATCATCAACGACGTCGTCTCCAACGTCACGTCGACATCGTCAGCAACGCCCATTTAACGCATAACGTCGCCATCGTCGACGACGTCATCGCCATCGTCGACGACGTCATCGCCATCGTCAACGACGCCATCGCCATCGGCATCGACGCCGTCACCAACGTCACATCGCAACCGCCAACGACGCCATCGTCAACGTCACGTCGTCATCGTCAGCAAGTCATCGCAACCGCTACGGCGTTTCCGCACACTCTTCCTAACACAACATTATAATAAGGCTGTAAGATGCGAATAATAAAACTAATCTGCCAAAACGCAACGACAGGGTTATCTTTTTAATAAATTTTCTGTCACGAACCCCGGACAATCGACGAGTTTTGTCCCAGCCTTTGCCCACCTAGAGAAGGTGTTCGTTACACGTTTGATATTATTTTTTGTACCGTTTCTATTATCTTATCTAAGTCTTCCATTAATCATAGGTTAGCATATATATGTTACTGCATGTTTATTTTTATTTAAATGTATATTTTTATTTATTTTTAAACATCCGAAATAGTTCTTAATTGAATACGTTTATTTACATAATTTTTAAAATATGAATGTATTTTGTTTAATACATATAGTGCAAATAGTAGGGCTATAATTGTTATTCCGGTTACTTGTTGGAAGTTGTACGTTGTTGACAACGAATTGTTGTTGTTGTAGCTTACGTTTATTTGTTCTTCTTTTTGTAAAACGTTTCCCATTTTTGACGAACTAATTGCTGCTCCTGACGTTGCTAGTAGACTTCCCATTGATTCCGCGATTTTTCAGCCGTTGTTCTATTGTATCTATCTGTCGCCAGATCTCGTTAGCTGTATCCCATTGGCGTGGATTGGTTTCATCTGTTACAATGTTCTTTAGGTGTCGTAGTAATTTTCTATCTTTTACTAATTTTCCTCCTCTTTGTTTTTTTATATTTTTTGTTGTTGGAATTTTGCACCTTTCTGCGTCTTTTTTATCCTGTAATCGTGATCTGTATTCACTAAGGCTAATTCTTCTTGGTCCTTGGTCTGTAATGTTGGTAGGAATATAAACTCGTGCTTCAGTGTTTTTGATTCTTTCAGGTATATATTCATCCGACATTGAGACCGTCTTACAGAACCGTCGAGCAAGAGCAAAATATAAATTTGGCAGGAACAGTGATTCAAAACGCAGGATATTATTAGAGGACTTCAGGAAAGACTTAAAGTTGCAGGATCTCTGGTGATTTAAAGTTGCAGTATCTCTGGTGATTTTAAGTTGCAGGATCTCTGGTGATTTAAAGTTGCAGGATCTCAGGTGCGATATGCAGGATCGCCATGTTATGTTATATGAGTAACTCTTTAAAAGAAGATACTTCAAAATAGAACAGGTCGCCCTAATTTGTGTCCTGGCGTAAACGCCGCTGGACGAGAAGGAGTGCCTGCAATTAAGTTGGCACGTCCTGTGACCCAAGACGCCTTGCTGAGTTGCTGGCGTAGAATTAAAATGAAAAGCCTTGAATAGTTTCTGGCTAGATTAATTCTTAACTTTATTTTGGATCGCTCGGGTTTTTATACCCTAAGTGATTCCATTTCTCTAAGAGTGTAAATATACCAGCAATATTAATATATATGGCTAAACTATTCTTTCTTATACTTAATTCTATGCATAGTTATTTCTTTATGCTTCACATTCTTATTCGCACTCAAAATTTCTATTTGTTTATAAAATTTATTGAACCGATACCCAATCATTGACGCGATTCGAAATTGGGCGTTTCAAGGTTCGTGTTAGAACGTGTGACGCTGAGTCGCGGTAATCAGCGAGTTAGTGGGTCAGTGCATGCAAAGTGCATGCTCTGCATTTATTGAATGTTACAGTATGCTGTTGTGTACAGGAGCGGAGTGCGGTCATTGGATACACTACAAGGGTGGAGTGTAACAAGATCTTGGGTAATAGCGAATCTATTTGTAGATGGTGTAGAAAATGTGGAATTAATAGAGCCAAAAGAGGATGTTGTGGTGCTAGGTAACGAGTGTGCAAGTTTGCGAAATTTAAAGATTGAGTTGAATTAATGTTACTGCCACCAAATGCAACAAAACAGGAAAAAGCGTCAGTAGATGCGATAGATTATAAAGTAGTAGTAGAATCCCCAAACTGTATCAGGGGATTTAAGTTTAGATTGAAAACAGATTTAGATAGAAACATTGCCGTGGATAATAGAAGAATATGGTTTAGAAGAAATACTACGCTGGGTAAAAGATAAAAGAAGAGCCATAGTAGAAGTAGTAAAATTTCAAAGACTGCGAGGAACACCTAAATCACTTAAAATAGCACTCAAGTGGGCAAATATAGAAGACATTGCAATCATCGAAGAACCACCCGGTAAACACTTTTTTGAGTTGCAAGTAGGGATAAAAGAGGTACCAAATGACTTCTTCGTAGATGCAGTAGTAGAGCTGGCAAAACTATCACTGCCTGTAAGATCCAGATTGATGAGGATTTTTAACGATTATTATAATGCGCAAAGATTTATATTGGATGAGAGTTTATTTGGAGATCTTCTTTCTGACTATTCAGGGGCAAAAATAGAAAAAGATAGACCGGTGTTATCGTTTGGAAGAGTAAATTTCTTCAGGTTTAGTGTTACGTCAATTAAGTTTATAGAGAGTTATCTACGCAACCATTATGAACAAACATTTAGTAATGACATATATCGATTAGATGTAGCAGTACTTGGAGAAACAGAGCCTCATACAAAATATTACAAAGGCGTATATGAAAGAAGTCATCAGTGGTATAACTTAAAAGCACTATATCCATTACCACAGAGTTTATTACCAGCAATTAAGTTTGCGAAGGCGCAAGTTATATTATCGGACAGTTGGAACTTAGAAGAAATAAATGCGTGCTTTCCGGTTGGTAGCATAGAAGAAGAAGGAAATAAATTTGTATTGGGAAACGATAAACTTTCATGGCAACGTTGGAATTTAAAACACAAATCAATTTTAGAAAGGTTTAGCGTTACACACAACTATAAAGTAAAAAATTATACAGATCAGAAGGTCAGAAAATATGTTTTAGCAGAACACAACGTTTACTATAAAAATGATTTGGATTCAGAGCAAAAAGACTCAATACACGAATTGGAAAATTACATTTTAGTATTTTACCCGGGAGTACTAAAGTGGCACGAACATCAACATTTGCACAGAAGTTGGAAAAATAGTCAAGTAATATGTCTAATAAGTTAAGTACTTATATTTAGATCCTCATACTCGGCAGAACGAAATTATTCGCCGACGGAGAAGGAATGCCTGGCAATAGTGTGAGGTGTTCGTAAGATGCGGCCTTATTTGGAAGGCTACCACTTGGAAGGCTACCACCTCCTTGTCATCACAGACCACATGGCACTAAAATGGCTGAACTCCATTGACAGCCCATCAGGCAGAATCGCGCGTTGGGCACTGGAGTTGCAGCAGCACAGCTTCGATGCACAATATCGCCGCGGTAAGCTAAACGTTGTCGCCGACGCGCTGTCGCGACAACCTTTGGAAGCGTTGCGCCAAGCCACGACAGAGGGCACTAGAGATGGACCATGCCACTGGTTGGAAAAGAAAAGACAGGAAATTCAGGAGAATCCGATGAAATACCCCGACTACACAATTGAGGACGGGCAGTTGTATCGCCATATACCGCAACGTTCGGCAGACGAAGACTGCGCACCATGGAAACTGTGCGTTTCAGAAAGTCTCCAGCAGAGAGTTCTACAGGAATGCCATGATCACCCGACGGCAGGCCATCTTGGCATACGCAAGACGATAATACGAGCCACCAATAGGTACTACTGCCGACCTATTCACCCACCTATCGTGGGACCACTTCCCCGCACGAAACACGGGAATACGATGATACTTGTTTTCTGGGATAAGTTTAGCAAATGGATTGAGGCCATCCCACTCCGCAAAGCGACCAGTGAAAGTTTAAAGAAAGGATTCCGAGAGCGAATCCTCTCACACTATGGCACTCCAAAAATACTCATCACTGACAACGGCACACAGTTCACCAGTGCACTCTTCCGCAAGTTTCTACAAGAAATAGGGGTCAAGCAACAATTTACTGCACCCTACACCCCACAGGAGAACCCGACCGAACGTGCCAATAGAACACTAAAGACGATGATAGCCCAGTTTCACAGCGAGGACCAACGAAACTGGGACGAACTAATACCAGAGCTAACTCTTGCCATCAACACTGCCCGCTCCGACGTTACCGGTTACAGCCCGGCCTACCTCATCCAAGGACGTGAACTGCGGTTACCAAAAACAGTATACGACGAGCACACATTTGGTACCGGTGTAGTACCGCAAGTGCCAAGTGAACGCGAGGATAAGCTCAAGGATATCTTCACGATCGTGCGAAGGAATCTGGAACGTGCTGCTAAAGATCAGGCACGATTCTACAATTTGAGACGACGCCGTTGGAGCCCAAAAATTGGAGAACTCGTCTATGTCAAAAAACATCATCTATCTAAAGCCATCGAGAACTTTGCGGCCAAACTGGCGCCGAAATACGATGGACCTTTCAAGGTGTTAAATTTCATCTCTCCAGTGATCCTGCAACTGAGTACCAAAACACCAGGTCGAACTCAGACAGCACACGTTAGCGAGGTGAAACCGTTGCCTAAAATATCAGCAGATAACATAGGTAAAGCTGCGGTCGCCACCCATACTCAAACAGACACACAGCGCCTCACGACGCCCAGTGCGAAGATGCGCGGTCGCGTCACACACACACGCATAAATAAGCGCAGCAATTGTCATCACAAGCCACCCAGCATCAGTCGTGAAGCGAACTTCAAACAACGCGGACGCGTCGTGACACAGGACAAACACGCCAGTAATACCGGTAAAATAACACGTGTTGACAACAACAGAACGATGAATGTCGAGACAGCATCAGATGAAGAAGCAAAAGCGCAGGCCAGTACACCGCAACGAGTAAGGTTTCACAGGGTTAGCCTCGTGACGCCGCCAGAGAAGACATTCGACAACACTGCGATCGCGATCTTTCCACCGGGAAGAGGTGGCATTGCCATATACAACGCCGACTACCGCTGTCTGTCCGAGGGCCAGCGGTTATCAGATGTCATCGTGGACTTCTACCTTAAATGGATAGTTCAACAACGACCGGAAGCGGAACAAGAGAAGATCCACGTGTTTGGCTCTCAATTTTTCACTTTGCTGTCACAATACACATCCACACCATCACAGTACGCGGCGAACGAATTTGTTCAGCAAGACACATATTTTGGTGCCGATCCTAGAAAACCAGCATTGGATGCTGGCGGTCATCTGTATACCATCCAAGGACAGAGAAGGCGAAATACTACTGTTTGACTCTCTGAGGAACCATCCGAGGACACACGTAGGATCTCTGTTGGAACGCTACATGCAGAAAGAAGCTAGACGTGAACAGGATACATGGCACACCGCTGAGTCAACTTGGACCTATACTGCAGTGGACATGCCGCAGCAAGACAATTTCAACGATTGTGGGCTCTTCCTACTACACTATGCCGAAAAGTTCCTCTCCGAGACCGGCCGCAATTACCAGACACCGCTCGCCAAGTGGTTTCCACTTTCTGAAATGCAAGGGAAACGTCGGAAGATCGCGGAAGTAGTCCAGGCACTGGCAGGTGAGGAACGCGCCAGATTACTACCACCACTGTGGTTAAGAGAAGCGTCCCATGACTCTTGCGAGCCGAACCAAACTACCAAGAGTGCAGGACAGCAAGCCATCGAAAGCCCGAGACACAGCTTAACGCAGAAGGAGTCGAATCAAACACACTGCCAATTGTCCCGGACAGAGTATGTAGGAACTCTGCCACTACACGATCAACCACAACCGGAGGAAGCAGAAAGAACACCCGGCAAAGTAGACGCATACTTTGGAGACGTCTCCACTCCACTGGAGTGTGAAGTCGCGGCGATCGATATAACACCGCTGACATTCGACGAGGACACCATGATGTTTGACCAGTTTAGCAAATCAGACTTCGGCGGTGCCGGCATGACATCGCCACAACCTACAACAGCCTACCGCGTTATCACATCCCCGCCGGCATCTCCAAGGAATGAAGTGACAGCTCTAGAACGCCCGGATACGGCGCAGCGCGGCCCCGCCGATAATCCACCATGGCATACGATTACACCATGGTGTACTGGTCTAGTAGCCACTACACAGCGCACGACGTAGGAGTGGAAAAAGCAGAGAATATTCCAGCGGGGAATACAAACACACATGACACATGCACGTTGGCATTCCAGCGAAGCCCGGCTATAAAAGCAGCAGTAAACAGAGCTCGAGAGCTCTGATAATCAGTAACTGCCAACACGTAGAGAACACAATCAGCAAGCAAGCATTCTTTAGACTCTGACTATCGACGCGATCATTCACAGATCAGGCACTGCCTTTTGATACTAGACAGAGAACGTTTTGCAGGAGTTTCACTTGTTTTCAGAAGGAGGCCTTTTACTCCGCTGATTCTCGGAAAACTCTTTCATAACTCGCGCTATAGGTACTCCTGGATTTTCTAAGGGTGGCCTTTTACGCCCGCAAGGTCCACGAGTCCTCGTCGACACAACCGACAATCCTAATTCGGTTCATACGGGAAAGAAGGGTGAAACCCGCGGAATAGGTACTCCTGAGTTTCATTAGGGTGGCCTATTACACTCTTAAAACCCACGAGACCTCGCTACTACTTACTTACCGACGGAAACGGGATCGTTAGTCAGATCGGAATCAGCAACGCTCATTTAACGTCGTCATCACTAACGACGTCATTGCCATCGTCAACGACGTCATCGCCATCGACTACGACGTCATCGCAATCGTAAACGACGTCATCATCAGCAACGCCCGTTTAACGTCGCCATCGTTAGCGACGTCATCGCAATCATCAACGACGTCGTGTCCAACGTCACGTCGACGTCGTTAGCAACGCCCAGTTAACGCAGAACGTCGCCATCGTCGACGACTTCGTCGCCATCGTTAGCGACGTCATCGAAATCATCAACGACGTCGTCTGAAACGTCACGTCGACGTCGTCAGCAACGCCCATTGAACGTCGACATCATCAACGACGTCGTCTCCAACGTCACGTCGACATCGTCAGCAACGCCCATTTAACGCATAACGTCGCCATCGTCGACGACGTCATCGCCATCGTCAACGACGCCATCGCCATCGGCATCGACGCCGTCACCAACGTCACATCGCAACCGCCAACGACGCCATCGTCAACGTCACGTCGTCATCGTCAGCAAGTCATCGCAACCGCTACGGCGTTTCCGCACACTCTTCCTAACACAACATTATAATAAGGCTGTAAGATACGAATAATAAAACTAATCTGCCAAAACGCAACGACAGGGTTATCTTTTTAATAAATTTTCTGTCACGAACCCCGGACAACCGACGAGTTTTGTCCCAGCCTTTGCCCACCTAGAGAAGGTGTTCGTTACACGTTTGATATTATTTTTTGTAACGTTTCTATTATCTTATCTAAGTCTTCCATTAATCATAGGTTAGCATATATATGTTACTGCATGTTTATTTTTATTTAAATGTATATTTTTATTTATTTTTAAACATCCGAAATAGTTCTGAATTGAATACGTTTATTTACATAATATTTAAAATATGAATGTATTTTGTTTAATACATATAGTGCAAATAGTAGGGCTATAATTGTTATTCCGGTTACTTGTTGGAAGTTGTACGTTGTTGACAACGAATTGTTGTTGTTGTAGCTTACGTTTATTTGTTCTTCTTTTTGTAAAACGTTTCCCATTTTTGACGAACTAATTGCTGCTCCTGACGTTGCTAGTAGACTTCCCATTGATTCCGCGATTTTTCAGCCGTTGTTCTATTGTATCTATCTGTCGCCAGATCTCGTTAGCTGTATCCCATTGGCGTGGATTGGTTTCATCTGTTACAATGTTCTTTAGGTGTCGTAGTAATTTTCTATCTTTTACTAATTTTCCTCCTCTTTGTTTTTTTATATTTTTTGTTGTTGGAATTTTGCACCTTTCTGCGTCTTTTTTATCCTGTAATCGTGATCTGTATTCACTAAGGCTAATTCTTCTTGGTCCTTGGTCTGTAATGTTGGTAGGAATATAAACTCGTGCTTCAGTGTTTTTGATTCTTTCAGGTATATATTCATCCGACATTGAGACCGTCTTACAGAACCGTCGAGCAAGAGCAAAATATAAATTTGGCAGGAACAGTGATTCAAAACGCAGGATATTATTAGAGGACTTCAGGAAAGACTTAAAGTTGCAGGATCTCTGGTGATTTAAAGTTGCAGTATCTCTGGTGATTTTAAGTTGCAGGATCTCTGGTGATTTAAAGTTGCAGGATCTCAGGTGCGGTATGCAGGATCGCCATGTTATGTTATATGAGTAACTCTTTAAAAGAAGATACTTCAAAATAGAACAGGTCGCCCTAATTTGTGTCCTGGCGTAAACGCCGCTGGACGAGAAGGAGTGCCTGCAATTAAGTTGGCACGTCCTGTGACCCAAGACGCCTTGCTGAGTTGCTGGCGTAGAATTAAAATGAAAAGCCTTGAATAGTTTCTGGCTAGATTAATTCTTAACTTTATTTTGGATCGCTCGGGTTTTTATAACCTAAGTGATTCCATTTCTCTAAGAGTGTAAATATACCAGCAATATTAATATATATGGCTAAACTATTCTTTCTTATACTTAATTCTATGCATAGTTATTTCTTTATGCTTCACATTCTTATTCGCACTCAAAATTTCTATTTGTTTATAAAATTTATTGAACCGATACCCAATCATTGACGCGATTCGAAATTGGGCGTTTCAAGGTTCGTGTTAGAACGTGTGACGCTGAGTCGCGGTAATCAGCGAGTTAGTGGGTCAGTGCATGCAAAGTGCATGCTCTGCATTTATTGAATGTTACAGTATGCTGTTGTGTACAGGAGCGGAGTGCGGTCATTGGATACACTACAAGGGTGGAGTGTAACAAGATCTTGGGTAATAGCGAATCTATTTGTAGATGGTGTAGAAAATGTGGAATTAATAGAGCCAAAAGAGGATGTTGTGGTGCTAGGTAACGAGTGTGCAAATTTGCGAAATTTAAAGATTGAGTTGAATTAATGTTACTGCCACCAAATGCAACAAAACAGGAAAAAGCATCAGTAGATGCGATAGATTATAAAGTAGTAGTAGAATCCCAAACTGTATCAGGGGATTTAAGTTTAGATTGAAAACAGATTTAGATAGAAACATTGCCGTGGATAATAGAAGAATATGGTTTAGAAGAAATACTACGCTGGGTAAAAGATAAAAGAAGAGCCATAGTAGAAGGAGTAAAATTTCAAAGACTGCGAGGAACACCTAAATCACTTAAAATAGCACTCAAGTGGGCAAATATAGAAGACATTGCAATCATCGAAGAACCACCCGGTAAACACTTTTTTGAGTTGCAAGTAGGGATAAAAAAGGTACCAAATGACTTCTTCGTAGATGCAGTAGTAGAGCTGGCAAAACTATCACTGCGTGTAAGATCCAGATTGATGAGGATTTTTAACAATTATTATAATGCGCAAAGATTTATATTGGATGAGAGTTTATTTGGAGATCTTCTTTCTGACTATTCAGGGGCAAAAATAGAAAAAGATAGACCGGTGTTATCGTTTGGAAGAGTAAATTTCTTCAGGTTTAGTGTTACGTCAATTAAGGTTATAGAGAGTTATCTACGCAACCATTATGAACAAACATTTAGTAATGACATATATCGATTAGATGTAGCAGTACTTGGAGAAACAGAGCCTCATACAAAATATTACAAAGGCGTATATGAAAGAAGTCATCAGTGGTATAACTTAAAAGCACTATATCCATTACCACAGAGTTTATTACCAGCAATTAAGTTTGCGAAGGCGCAAGTTATATTATCGGACAGTTGGAACTTAGAAGAAATAAATGCGTGCTTTCCGGTTGGTAGCATAGAAGAAGAAGGAAATAAATTTGTATTGGGAAACGATAAACTTTCATGGCAACGTTGGAATTTAAAACACAAATCAATTTTAGAAAGGTTTAGCGTTACTCACAACTATAAAGTAAAAAATTATACAGATCAGAAGGTCAGAAAATATGTTTTAGCAGAACACAACGTTTACTATAAAAATGATTTGGATTCAGAGCAAAAAGACTCAATACACGAATTGGAAAATTACATTTTAGTATTTTACCCGGGAGTACTAAAGTGGCACGAACATCAACATTTGCACAGAAGTTGGAAAAATAGTCAAGTAATATGTCTAATAAGTTAAGTACTTATATTTAGATCCTCATGTATTATATTGATAATAGGTTAAAATGTATGAAATAAAAAGAAAAGGACTTGCTTTCTTATGCTAAAAAGGACATGACTTGAATAGCAGCAGGTAAACATAAGAAATTTATCTGGCGCTAGAAAAGCTAATTTTGTGAGGTAAGTATGAAGTTTAGCGAAGAAAAGAGAGAATCTTTTAGTAAGTTTTTTAAAGAAGTATCAAGTAACGGGTTTAAAAACATTAATAAAAGAAATAAAGAAGTAGAGACAATATTACATCAAGCAGTAGAAATCTCTGATTACAAAACAGTGAGGTTATTAATAAAAAAAGGGGCAGAGGTAAATGCAAGAGATAAAAATGGTTATACACCACTACACTGTGCAGTATTTGCGAAAAGCTTAGAAAATGTAAAAGTGCTGCTAAGGGAAGGAGCAGAAGTAAATGCCACTCAATATGTCACTGGATGTACGCCACTCCACTCTGCGTGCAAAATAGGAGGAGCAGGAGTTGAAATAATAAAAGAGCTGGTAAAGGCTGGAGCTGAAGTTAATCAACTGAATAAGTACGGAGCAACACCAATCTATTAGATCTGGGAAAGTGAAAAGTATCGTCTATGTGATAGCAAATAAAGTGAAAAGGCAAGTAAATTTTTGAGAGAAAAAGGTGGAATAACAAAAAGTAGAAAACTGACGTGCTATGGAATAGAGGGGCTAGTGGGAGAAATAGCAGACATGTTGGATGGGAGCTATATGCCGGAGTTAAAAGTAATAGAGATAGGAGAAATAAGGAAGAGAGACAAATCGCTAATAAAGAAAGAATGTCAAAATTTAGCAACCAAGATAATGAGCAAAGTGAACGAAATGATAGTTGAGGTGGTGAGAAGGAAGGCTTAAAATTTAAAGAAAAGGTGGGGTAAGTTATGGTAAAGCTCGGTAAAAAAGAGGAGTCACTATTAGAGAACTCGTTTAAAAATATTTATGAAAGAGACGAAAAGGGAAGAACAATTTTGCATTATGCAGTAGACGCAAAAACAGTGAGACTATTAGTTGAAAAAGGAGCGAATGTGAATGCAGCAGATGGAGAAGGACACACAGCACTGCACCTTGCGGTAACGGGGAAACGTCTAGAAATCGTGAGGGAATTGATAAAATCAGGAGCGAATGTAAATGCGGAAGAATATGAAAATAAATGCACTCCATTGCACCTTGCATGTATGGTGGGGAAAGTGGAAATAGTGGAGGAGCTAGTAAAAGCTGAAATAGAACAAGCAGATAAATTTGGAGTGACAGCGATGGATTATGCTAAAAATAGCAAAAAGATAACCGAGGTATTAAAGAAAGAAACAGACAGAATTGAAACGCTGTTTATGAAGGGCTAAAAATATGGAGAAAGAAATAGAAAAGAAAGTAATAAGTAAGTAAGAAAGTAAAAGAAAGAGAGAAGAACTTTGGATGAGCTGAGAAAAATGTGGAAGAAGGCATATGGGGAAGAAGCGCCAAGGTACTCAAAGAAATATCTGCTACCGAGACTAGCTTATAGAATACAGGAAAAAGCCTATGGAGAAATGTCAAGAAAAGGATTAAAAAGACTAGAGTATCTGGCAGATCGGCTAGAGAAGGGAAAAAGAATAAGTAGCGATAAATTACCAGTAGAAGGGACAGAATTAATACTAGAGAGAGGGGAAGAGACGCATGCAGTAATGGTAACAGATAAAGGTTTAATCTACAGAGAAGAATTTTTTACGTCATTGTCAGCAGTAGCCGGAAAAATAATGGGAATGAGCTATAACGGACATTTATTATTCGGGATGCGTGATAAAAATGGAAGTTGAAAATGCTAAAAGAAGTAAGATGTGCAATATATACGAGAAAATCAAATGAGGATGGACTAGAACAAAAGTTTAACAGTTTAGATGCGCAGCGAGTAGCATGTGAAAAATACATAAAGAGCAGAGAAGGATGGGTAGCATTAGCAAAAAGGTATGATGATGGAGGATATTCAGGGAAAAATTTAGAAAGACCAGCGATAAAGGAATTATTTGAAGATGTCAAAGGAGGAGAGATAGACTGTGTAGTAGTGTATACACTAGATAGGTTATCAAGAGAAACAAGAGACAGCATAGAAGTTACATAATTTTTTAGAAGGCATCGAGTAAATTTTGTAGCAGTAACGCAGATATTTGACAATAATACGCCAATGGGAAAATTTGTACAAACGGTATTATCAGGAGCAGTACAACTAGAAAGAGAGATGATCGTAGAAAGGGTAAAAAATAAAATAGCAACATCAAAAGAGCAAGGGTTATGGATGGGAGGAACTTTACCTCTTGGATATAATGTAAAAGATAAAGAATTAATAATAAATGAAAAAGAAGCAAAGACAGTGAAGCATATATTTGAAAGACATTTGGAGGTGAAGTCAATGGCAGAATTAGCAAGGGAGTTAAATAGCCAAGGTTACAGAACGAAAGCAGATACCTTTAAAAAAGCGACGGTGAGAAGAATAATAACAAATCCAATATATATGGGAAAAATAAGGCATTATGACAAACAGTATGAGGGAAAGCATGAGGCAATAATAGAAAAAGAAAAGTGGCAAAAAGCACAAGAATTAATAAAGAATCAGCCATATAGAAAAGCAAAATATGAGGGAGCGCTGCTTAGGGGAATAATTAAGTGCAAGAGCTGCGGTGTAAATATGACACTGACATACTCCAAAAAAAAAAAAAAAGAGAATAAGAGATATCGATATTACGTATGCAACAATCATTTAAGGGGAAAAGGTTGTGAATCAGAAAACCGAAGTGTAATAGCAGGAGAAGTAGAAAAAGAAATAATGAAGAAAGCGGAGCAGCTATATGAAAATTGGAAAGAAAAGACCGAAAAAATTGAAAAGTTATGGGAAAATTTAAGTTTTGGAAAACAGAAAGAAGTAGTGAAAAAGTTAATAAGAACAGTATTGGTGAGAGAAAATGGAATAGAGATGAGTTTAGAGGATAAGGTGGAATTTATACCAATAAAAAAGAAAGGGAACAAATGCACAGTAGTAGAGCCAGAGGCAAAAAGAAACAATGCGCTACTGAGAGCAGTGGTAAGATCCCATCTGTGGAAACGGCTACTAGAAGAGGGAAAATATGCAAATATAAAAGAGCTGAGTAAGAAAATTAATATAGGTACAAGACGTATACAACAAATTTTAAGGTTGAACTATTTAGCTCCGAAGATTAAGGAAGATGTAATAAATGGGAGACAGCCAAGGGACTTGAAGTTAGCTGATTTGAAGGAAATATCGATGCTGTGGAGCGAGCAACTAGAGAAATTTTACGGGTTTAAACAAGCTGTCTGCCAATAAAAAGTGAGATAATTTCTTTAGAAGAATCTTTAAATTTTCTGCAATTCTTTAACCCCAATTATGGAAATATCAGTAAATTTAACACTCACACTAAATTGGATAAATTGATTGTAAAAAAATAAGATTTTCAATAAGTTGCTTGTATAGTCGGCCTGTCATAGGTAACAAAGCCAACTCTCCTGCTATATTTGCTTACCTTAAGTTATAATTTTCCACTGGTATTTGATTCGCTACAACTTCAACATTGCTATCTTCAAGTAAACTTGCAGGACTATTACAATAATATGTGATTGCAGCAATAACTAAGCAACAAGCCCCAACTGCTATTCCCACTGCTAGCATTTCTAAGTAAACTGCAATAGCTATTCCTGTAGCAACTCCGGTTATTGCTAACATAGAAGAAGCTATTACAGGCAACTTACTTTTTGCATTTTGTGGAGCAGAGTTGTTTTTTCCTGGGTAACTAGATTGTTCACCATTACCTTGAGCGTCACTTAACAGTTTAGAGTCTTTACTAGCTACTGAAGGTACCCCTGTTGGTTTTGGTTGTGTATCTTTTTTACCGCTGTTCTTATTTACACTTTCAGGTCCAGTTGGTTGAACATATGGTGCAGTAACACTTCCATTGTTTAGATTAGATTGAGTTTTACTTGAATCGCTATGATTATTATCGTTACTAACAGAAGCTACTAAACTACCATTTTTAGTAATATCATCTCTAATTGATGTATCTTGAGCAGTTTGTATGGCAAGTCCTTCCGAAACTATAGAAATTGCTTGTTGAACAGGGGGTAGTTTATCCTCACCATCGCTACTGGTAGTAGTAGTGCTAGCACCTTGTACATTATCATTTTTAGTAACACCATCTTCAACTGATGTACCCTGAGAAATCTCTGCAGCAAGTTCTTCTGATTCCTTTGCAACTATAGTGGATTCTTGTTGAACATTATCAGTATTATTGCTATTAATAATGGAGGTTGATTGATCATTTGTAGTAGTGCTACCAACTCCTACCTCATCAATTTGAATAGCTAAAGGTATTTTATTATCAAATTGGGACTTGGGACAATTATCTATTGGATTCATAAATCCACTCCTCATTGATTTATTTCTTACACGTTTTCGCTCCATACCACTTATTATATCACTTTCTTTTGTCAATGCAAGAGCATTATCTTCTAGCCGCTGGCTGTTAGCATTTTCAAGTGCTAAGTTTCCTGGATAGTTATCAACTAAGGTTTTCAATAGCCTAAGACTAATAGTGTCTCCACTGAGATAATAATCATCGTTAACAAAAAAAGCAGTATCAAGAAGGTTAACTTTTAACCCTTTGCTTCTTCCATATCTATGTAAAGATGGAATCATGGCGAACAAGTTATTAATAAGTGACCTTGTAATCCTATGCTCTATATTTGGATTGAATGTAGGAGGTATCATCAAGAGATTTTTTTCGCCAATAGCGTTTCTAAGTATATGAAAGGTTATAAAACTGTTTTCACTAGGCTCATAATCCTCATAAATTACTACTTTCTGTTCATTGTTAGATCCAGAATATTTCATCATTTCAGAAAGTGAAGCACCTTTATGTTTGTTCTTTACCTGTGTAAAATATTGTTCATCATCGTTTGAATGGATATTTAGAATGAGATAACTTCGTGCAGTGAATACATTATACAATACCGCAGCAAGGTAAGAAGGATAGTAGTATATAGATACACTATTATCAGACTTAAATTGGTCAGGTTCAATAAGATAATTTGCAATAAGATTGCGATATGTGTCTAATAGATGGGCACGCTGTAAAGAACAGTGACTGGTTATTACTAATTGTTCACCCACGTTTATAACCCATAGAACCAAATGGTAATGAAGGTATGAAATCTGATTGATTAACTACTCTAATAGTCTTCTTTCCAAGGCGCTCTTTATAAATCTCAGCGGCAGAAGAGTCGAAAACCCTTGGAGAAGCAAAAGTTGCAACATGCAAATCTTCTGCTCCCTCCGTTACACTTAAACATAGAGCAGCTATATTGGCAATTGCACCTCCCATACTATGACCTGTAAGGTTAATTTTAAAATCTTTAATTTCTAACTGTTGATCATTAGCATGTCCTTTTAATATCTCATACACACTGCTCCAAGAATCCTTAAATAAAGAATAAAAAACCTTTTGGTAAAAGCTTATCTGAGCTAGTCAAAATCATTTCAGCATCTTTTCTGTAGTACAACCCATTGCGACTACCGCGGTAAGTTATAGTTATTTCCTTATCTTTTATAAAAACATAACCAGCATGTCGATATTGTTTACCATCATTCATGTTATAAAATTGAACAACTTTATATCCTTCTTTTCTAAGTTGACCGGGAACTTTATATCCTCTACTTTCTAGTTCACTAAACTTACCATTATTATAATTAAGATCACACACATAATAGCCTATCTTAACAAAATCGATGATTTCTAATAACTTCTCTTGGCTAAATCCTGCAATTTCACTTTTATTTGATCCTAAAACATATGGCCTTCGCTCTTCTGAATCTTCATCTTTCGACTCTACGGTAAATGATCTATCACAACCATCAGAAAAGTTTGTAAGTATTGCATTCTCTAGACTCAGATCTTCGGAGGGTGTATCACATAGATTAGCTTGTATCTTTTGATTTTCGCCATCTAAAACTTCAAACTCTTTCTTTTCTTCAATGCAGAATAGCGACGATCTTTTGCTATTTCTTGATTCTCTTCTGTGCCCAAATTAACCCAACTTGAATCTAGAGAGTCAGTTTGATTAACCATATCTTATCTCCTACTAATAACCAATTAAGTATAGCACCAAACAATAATCTTGTTAAGCAAATTATTAATTTCCTGACAAATAGGCTATCATTATCATCTATCTCTCAGCCTTCCACGATACAAGCAATATTTTTTGAATGAGCATTTTTTAGGTAAAATATTGCAATAACTAGTAGCAAGAACAATTCAATTATTTACTTCTTCAAAAAAGGTCATACATTTGTAAGAACAAGCAGCATAAAAATAAGGTTATAAAAATATAAGGTTTAAATTATTGTAACAAAGTTAGGCAAAACAGTTCGTATGTAGATTTGGCGAAAGTAAGCTAATATGGCTAGTTTCATCGTATAGCAGAACCACTATATTAAAAAGTTCGTATGTATCAGTTGGTAGACCGCCCGATTCCAAAGAAAATTGTTCTCACGGTTATTATTTTTAATTAAATAAAAGTGTGACTATATTATTAATTTTATGATAAAAAGTATGAAAATATATACCAATTTAAAAATAATATTGTTAGTCATAAAAAAATGATTTGCTTTGCTGATTTTTTCGACTACTCTATGATGGGTTTAGTGCAGGAGAGGATATGCCAAAAGGGCGTCACATTACACATCCATATAATACCAGGGCTGCAGCTATAGAACGGAGCATCACTAGTGATGTTAGTAGCGATCGGAAATGGGCACGCTTTGACTTTAAATATCAAAAAAAAAAAAATTAACAGAGCTTCAGAAATGAGTTCAGATGAGGAGTCAATGTTTAGTAGCAAAACTTCCACTTCATCGGATAGTGGTCAAAGTATTATAAAACAGATATTTTGCTCAACTTCAGAATCCTCTTTTGAAAGTTTTTCAGAAGCAGAAACATTAGATACTTCTCAATCTTATGATATTTCTACATCATCAAAAAACTCGTCGAATCTAGATAATGTTAGATCAAGATCTTTATTTCCAGCAGGTACAAAGGAGCCAATGAAATTTGGTTCAAGTTCAGGTAATGATTTAGACAATGAAACTTCCTCAGAAGAGAATTCAGACAATAAAACAGTAAACCTGCAAAGAAAACTTAAAGCCAATGCTGCGCATTTTGATACAAAAGGTGATGGCAATTGTTTTTTTCATGCTGTGAGTTAAACTTCATATTGAAGGACAAAGTTCCCATCATATTGAACCAAATGAAAAGCTGCTAAGTAAAAATTATAAACGGAATGATGAAATATGGGGCAAAAGGAAGCAAGTAGAAATACGTCATAATGGAATAAACCATTTCTCGTATTCAAAGTCTTCTGTTGAACAACCATCATTGAAAGATATCGGAAATTCCCTAATACGTGAAAGAAACCTCATCACTCCAAAAAGTCCAGGTAAGGAAAATCGTAAAAGAAGCCGAGAAATAGAACTAGATTCTCCTACAGAAGAAGCTAATCAGCAATCAAACTCCTCGAGCAAAAGAGCGCGATTTGAACCTAAAGTTTCAGATAAGGAAATTGTTCCTTGAAATTATTTTACACAAACTTCTACACCATCAGAAAACCTGGAGAGTCTAAAAGATCTTGAAATAAATGAAAGCTCAATAAAACGTGTTAATGAAAGTCCAAGAGTTGCTTCATATGTAAAAACACGCGGGAGAAGAAAAATATTTAATTCTATTGCAGGACAGAAATATGATTCAGGAGTTAACTTATTACAGCATTTAAATGACGAATCTAGTAAAAAGGGATGTAAATTAAATCATTTCGAAGAAAAGAAATCAGCAAAAAGACGTATATCCTTTGCAGATGAAAATGATTCAGGACTTGGTTCCTCATTATTAAGTAGTAGTGAAATGTTAAAAAGTCATAAAGGATTAAAGAAATTTTTGGAGGAGTGTGAAGAAGGAGGCAAAATTGCAATTTATTGCGATTATAAAGGCAAGGAATTAAGTAAAATTTCTTTATCTTGTAATGAAGATTCATTATATAAAAAGTTATAAAAAGTATAGAAGTTCATTATATAAAAAAAGATTTCGAGCAAGATGTACTTAAAGAAATTAATGGAATTTTATCTTCCATAAGTTAAAAAAGTAATAGTCTATGATATTAAAGAAGTCAAAAAAACCCTTCCTGGAATAGAGAAAATACTAGACTCAGTTGATGATCTAAAGGTGATGTCGTATAGCCTTGATACAAAAAAACATGACAATAGCCTCTCAAGTATAGTTGAACATAATTCCGGCAAAATTGAAGAAACTTTCTCGGCAGAAACTTTAATAAAGATTTATAATAAGCTAGAAAGTAGGTTGTCTAAGCAGAGGAAAAACTTCGCAAAATTTATGATAACTACGATAAGCCGCTTACGGAAGTGATACTCAACATGGAAAAGAAAGGAGTACGTGTAGATGTAAAAAGACTAGAAGAGTTGGATAAGACACTGGATAATAAAATCAAAACGCTTGAGAAAGAAATATATAAATTAGCAGGGGTAGAATTCAAAATTAGATCATCAAAAAAATTAGAAAGTGTTTTATTTAATAAGATGAAGCTTCGACATAAAACAGGTCTTAATAATTTAAGTGGCACGAATTCAAAAACTCTAAGGATGCTTGAAAGAAAAGGAGCAGAGATTGCAGGTAAAATTTTAAGATTTCGATCTTTAGATAAATTAAAGAGTGGTGTTAAAGGAGGTATAGATAAGGTGGATGAGCATGATGGCAGAATACATACAGATTTTTTAACAACTAAAACTAAAACAGGAAGGCTTAGCTTGAAAGATCCTAACTTACAAAGTATTCCCAACAGAGACGAGGAGGCACGTTTTATCAGACAAGCATTTATTGCAGAAGAAGGGCATAAGCTAATGTTGTATGTCAGAATGACTGTCCAATTAATAACGATGCTTAACGTTGTTATTATTATTATATTTGGCCCGTGTTTACGCTTAACGTTATTAACACATATTTTTGGGCATGGTTAAATATTTGAGTGATTTTCCACTCTACATTTTAATATTTGATGTTCAAATAAATATTCAATTACATACTATTGGCTGTCTTTAAAATACAAGCACAAAGTAAAGCTAACCAAGAAACCAAAGCTTCATGCACGACACCAATTGTGAAGTTCTCATGAAACGGAAAGTGGAACATCGTGCGCAATTGAGTAAGAGTTTGCGCATCGAATTTCTGAGGCAGCTTGACCCACTAAGCGTTATTGCGCAGTGTGATCTCAAAAATAATTATTCCAATTATTTTTGAGATCACACTGCGCAATAACGCTTAGTGCGTCAAAAATAATTATTCCAATTATTTTGAGATCACACTGCGCAATAACGCTTAGTGGGTCAAGCTGCCTCAGAAATTCGATGCGCAAACTCTTACTCAATTGCGCACGATGTTCCACTTTCCGTTTCATGAGAACTTCACAATTGGTGTTGTGCATGAAGCTTTGGTTTCTTGGTTAGCTTTACTTTGTGCTTGTCTTTTAAAGACAGCCAGTAGTATGTAATTGAATATTTATTTGAACATCAAATATTAAAATGTAGAGTGGAAAATCACTCAAATATTTAACCGTCATCATATAGTTGCAATTTTTGGTTGGACAGAAATTCTGTCAGACAAAAGTTATATAAACGCTAACTTCTTAGTTTTAAGGGGAGACTGCAATTGTGACTTTCAACGGTGGCGAACGTGTTAACGTTAATTAATAAAGTTTTAATTAATAAAAAGTGTTCCTATTAAAAACCAAAAGGACTTTAACTAGGCAAGGACCAAGCAACAGGTGAGTATCCCAACCAAGCGTGACTCGCTTAAAAGTCAAGTCGTGCAGCCTAACGGCGCATGGGAAAATTCGGCTGGAGAGCTCAGTAATACTCAAAGCCAAAGGAGTGCCAACTTAATTGTAGGCACCCGAGTCTATCCAATGGCGTTCCACGCCGGACGAAACCTTTGCTGAGGTCGACCCTTTCTTCTCGGGAAGTCTATCTACTCCGAAATAGGTTTTTAGTGTTGCGTGATCCTTTCTACGTGGAAGGATACACAACATTTTGGCGCAGCCGGTTTTTCAAACCCAGAATCGTTCTGTACGGAAATTTTAATTGTGATGAATCTATCAGTCGTGTAAAATAAATAAAGTATTTAAATCAAAGTTAATTGAATTTAAATTCGGTTTGTAGAAAAAGTGCAATTATTATCAATGCATTGAGTGAATTAATTAAAGTTAAATTTAGAAATTATTTAATGTTTTTAAGTAAGAAGTGAAAAATTAAAAGTGATCGAGTTAATTTAATTCTTTAGAATGAAAAGTAAAAAAACACTTAAAATTGGTTACAAAATACAAAGCGATCGATAAAAATTGTAGCATTAGCAATTAATTCGTTTTGAATATAAAAAATATGAGTGAGTAAATCGTTTACGAGAAAAATAAAGTAAATAAAAATGCAACGCAAGAAAACTTGAACTTGGAATTGAAATTTTACAAAGTGCAACTTAAGCATATTCAACGCTTTGAAATAACTTATGTAATGCTTGTTGCCTATCTACTTCGAGGTCCTATGAGAAGGATGATAGTCCTAACAAGGCATTATAAACAAAATTTCAGTACTTACTAAGCTCTGCAGCCGATTGTTTACATGCGCCATAATTGGTCGCACGACTTTTTTTACTGAGCTCTGTGAGGAGCCGATAAATGCTAAGCTCTGTGAAGAGCCGAAAAGAATATCAGTCAGTTTTTGGTTCAGAATTGATATTAACTTTATTTAACAAAATCTTATCTATTTATACTAATTCTCTAACAAAATAACTTATGAGAAATGCTTACATTAAGAATTTGTGCATTGCTTCATTGACCCACTCAATAATTAATACGATATCTAAGTAAGTGTGTCAATTCAATAAGTTGGGTCACAGCACGAGCAATCGCACTGAAATACGATCGAACAACAACAAGCGCTGCCCGAGTTCTCTTGCACTTGCAGTTAATAATGTTAACATCGTTTTTCAGGTGTCGCCAACCTTTGGCGCACTACACCCTTACCCCTTAAAAATAAATTATTTTATTATATTAAAATAAGAAAATAATTTCATGTCTATACATACAAGATACTACTTATTTCTAGCTTTTATAAGATTGTTATTGTGCAACTCTACTTTTTTATTTTTTATTAATACTGTACTGTTTGTACCACTTTGCGATACCACTTTAAATGTTCCTTTGAATGGTGGCTCTAGTTTCTTTCTGTTTCCAACTTTTACATATACATAATCATTTATTTTAAATTTGATCTCTTCTGTCATGCTTTGCTTCTATCAACTTTTGTTTAGCTGTTATTTGCGCATGTTGTAATTTTAATTTTAATTCCTTACAATAATCATCAATATTATATATTTTCGCTTTGGTTTTCATGACTTCACATGGAAGAGCACATATTTTTCCATATACTAATTCAAAAGGTGTGTAATTTGTAGTAACATGAGGCGTCGTGTTGTAACTATAAACATAATATGGAACAAGTTCATCCCAGCTTTCTACATCTTGCATAGTCATTAGGTAATCATTAAGAACTTTGTGATTTCTTTCTACTGTTCCTAATGTCTCATGGTGATAAGGTGTTGAGGTTACTTTTTCAATTTTTAATAGTTTACAGACATTTTTAAGTAGTTCGTTGGTGAATTCTGTCCCTTTGTCTGTTTTTAATTTTCTAAAACAACCATACTTTAATATAAACTTCTCTACTATAGATTTTGCTACATTTACTGCATCTTTTGTTTCTAAAGGTATTGCTTCTATAAATTTGGTTAGTTCACACTGTATTGTCAATATGTATCTGTACCCATTTGATGGTCGTAGCGGTCCTACTGTATCTATAGTCACTGTCTCAAATGCTGTACCTGGTGTCTCAGTTATCTCATACCTTTCTTTAGTATACCTACATATTTTAACTCTGTTGCAAATTT
The DNA here is from genome assembly GCA_937620795.1 of Thecophora atra. Lineage (NCBI taxonomy): Eukaryota > Metazoa > Arthropoda > Insecta > Diptera > Conopidae > Thecophora > Thecophora atra. The sequence goes on along the minus strand of CALMKQ010000008.1, from coordinate 5,373,544 downwards.
TACACTGGTTAACATGATCTTTAACCATTTTATTCATCCCTTTCCAGACATATTTCTGTTTAAGCTTTGCTATACATCTCTTTATACCACAATGTCCCCCATGTACTGAATTATGATACTCTTTAACTAGATTCACCATTTCTTGCTTATTTTTTATCTCTTTCGGAGGTTTATAAATTAATATGTCTAGACACTCTTCTAGTTTCAATTCTTTTTGCAGCTCGTTCAATACTTTTTTAAATTCTTGCATGCTTATCTTTTTAAATATTTCGTCATTCTCTGCTAAAGCCAGCTTAACAATTTTCCTCGCATTTGCTTTGAATAATAACGTCTTCAAAATCAATTTTATTTCTGATAATGATCCCTGATTATATTCTGCGACTATCTGATTTCTTGCTGCTAATATCTCTATATATCCTTAATCAACAGAAAAGAGTCCACGCCGTTAAAAGAAGCAAACGAAAGAATCCAACAGTTAAAAAACGAAAACAGGTTACTCCGGCAAAAACACTGTCACGAAAGCGAAACTGCGTCAAGTTCCAAAAAGTCGCCTAGAGCAACTAATCAGAAAGTTGGTTTTATCTCACCTCGAAACGAAATCAGTAAAAGAACAAAAATGGGAATAGAGGAAATAGCGAAATTGGTTAATGTGTTAGTGCCGTTGTTTTCTGGCGCACCATCTGTAGACCTGCGCAACGAAGTTTATAAATTCATTGAAGGATGTTACCTCGCAACAAAGAATGTAAATCAACAATATATCCCAGATTTCATCGCGTGTATAAAACAACGTTTTCATGGCAATGCGTACAGTCTATTACGTTCAATGAAATTTACTACGGTAGAGGCGCTGTGCGAGACGATAAAGAAGCATTATTTGCAATGCAGATCATTGGACGGTGTGTTAAGTGAAGTCCAAGGTTTGAGGCAACTTCCAACGTAAGACATTCGCCAGTTTGCAGGAAAAATAATGGCTCTAAAGTCACAGGCGGAAGACATCACGACGAATGTATATAAAGGGAACGCAGATGCGGCTTTACGAAGTGAAATAACAAAAACCGTGATGAAAACATTTAAGTTAGGACTAAGTAACAGTGCAGTAAGGCTTCACATGTTAGGGTCCACCAGTAAAAATTTTGAAGATTTAGTTGAAGAAGCTGTATTCATTGCGGACGACATACGACAGGCCGAAGCAATGCAAGGTGCTCACACAATCAGCATGGTCGAAAACACGTATCGAAATTTCAACAAAAATCAGCCATTGCATATGCCACAGAAGAGGCAAGAGAGACATCCAACGGAAAACAATCAATGGAATAGCCCAGGACTCGACAATAATAATTATTCAACACCAAATGTAACTTGTAGTTTTTGTAAAAAACGCGGTCACACAAGAGAAGATTGTGTCACACGAAAAAATACACCATATTGTAGCGAGTGTTGCCAGTATGGTCATGAGCCAAGTTGGAAATGTAAAGATAATAATAATGCACGTTATAGTTCAGCCATACAAGGAAATCCTTTTGCAAGAGACAATCGGCAACAAAATTCAAGACAAAACCAAAGGCCAGGAAATAGAAGCAACAAGTGGGAAGATAGTATCAGACCGATTGGAAATAACATAGCAGCGAACAAAACCAGCGGAATATCGAAACAAATGAACACAACCTGTCGCTGGTGTAATAGGCCAGGACACTGGGTGAGAGATTGCCAAGCTAAGAAAAATTGGGAATCCTTTCAGGGAAACCAAATGGGGCTCAGAAAAGGCCAATAAACTGGGAACCCGAAAAAAGAAGTAAGTCCAGGCCAATTGAAGTAGTAACCGTTAATCCGACATCAGAAAAGATTGTGGAAACGTTACCATCTTCAAGCACATGTCATAGCTGTAATAATGAAAATAAAATGTCACAGAGTACAAAATGGAATTACATGGTTCAGCGAATAGTTACTGAGTCAACACCAGTAGTTGAGAAAGACGTGAACACTGGCGTACAGTTTTTAATAATCACCTTAATAATAGTGCAATTGGTAGGCGCGTTGTTTATCAACGCAATATATCGCAGCTATAGACAAATAGAACAAATACCGTTTAACCATTATATAAGGAAATATATAAAAGATATAACAAGTTTTGCAAATAATATAGTATTAAATTTATTGATAAAGAAAAAGGAAATTATTTCCAAAAGGCATAGACCGGAAATAGTTAAAACATTTTCATGGTTCGCCTGTAATCTGTTTAATAAAAACAAAGTGTCAACATTAAGTTCAATCAAATTAGATGATGTGTTCATTGAGTTTCCTTGTGAAAAAGCAAAATATGGAAAACTCATTTTATTGGTTGACACTGGTGCAGACACGAGTTTAATTAAAAGAAAATCTATAAAAGAAGATGCGTTCATTGATGAGTCTGAGACGCGAATTCTAAATGGAGCGTTTGGGGGTTTCACCACCACGCAAGGAACTGTTAATGTTACACATGATAACTGGACAAATCTAAGTTTAACGTTACACACGGTGCCACTTGAACAAGGTTTGCCAGGCGATTGTATACTTGGCAGAGACAATTTGTGGAATAAGTCGATGATAGACTCAATAAAGAAAAGTTTAGTAATGAGAAGCTCAAAAGGGGAAAGCATAAAATTACCCTTAATAGATATGGCAAATGATGTCAAACATGCGAGAATAAATAAGGTAAAAGCTAGGTCGACATGTATAGTTCGTATAAAGTTGAAGACAGACTTACGTATAGTGATCATTCACAAAAAAGAAATAGCACCAGGGGTATACATGGGCGAAACACTGGTAACTGTAAACAATAATGAAGCTCACGTTCCCGTTCTGAATTCTACAGAAGAAGATTTCGTTCTCAGCGACAACTTCAAAGTGAATTACAGTAATTTTGCAAACTACAAACCATTGGGTAAAATATCAAGTATTAATACGATGATCAGTTCAGATTTAACCAGAAGGTTACGAGCATTAGTAAGTGAGATAGATTTAGATGAAAATTTAAATAACGAGGAAAGAAAGTCAATATTAGACATATGTACGAAATACAACGACATTTTTAGAGGGAGATCCACTGACATACACGCATGTAATGTCACATACAATTGAGACGAAGGTAGATCAGACACCGATCAATCAGAAGCAATATCGGCTTCCTCATTCACACAGGGAGGAGGTTAATAAACAAATTCAAAAAATGTTAGAGGATGATATAATATATCCTAGCGTCTCTCCATGGAATTCTCCCTTGTTGTTAGTACCCAAAAAGTGTGGAAAGGACGGGGAGAAAAAGTGGCGATTAGTTATTGACTATAGGAAGTTAAACGACGCCACGATTAAACAGGTATTCCCTATTCCAAGGATTGATGAAATATTAGATCAATTAGGGTGCAGTAGATATTTTTCTACGCTAGATCTGGCTAGTGGCTATCATCAGGTCCTAATGGATGAAAAAGACAGGGGAAAAACAGCGTTCAGTTCAGCGTTAGGGTATTTCGAGTTTAATAGGATGCCTTTCGGTTTAACAGGCGCACCTGCGACTTTCCAGAGGATAATGAATCATATACTGACGGGATTGCAGGGGATAGATTGTTTTGTTTATCTTGATGATATAGTAGTCTATGGGAGTAATTTAGAACAACATGGAAAACGTTTGGTAAAAGTGTTCGAAGCATTGAGAGCAAACAATCTGAAGCTTAATGTCAGCAAGTGTCAATTTTTAAGGCGTGAGGTAGTTTATTTAGGACATAAGTGCTCAGAAAAGGGAGCTCTTCCTGATCCTAGTAAGGTTGAATGTGTCAAAAATATACCACCTCCAAAAAACAGAAAGGAAGTACAGGCTTTTTTAGGACTAATAAATTATTATAGAAAATTTATACCTGATACGGCGAGAATAGCACTACCAATTAATAAACTTCTCAGGAAGGATGCCAAATTTGTGTGGTCAGACGAATGTCAAAGGGCTTTTGAACAACTAAAGAAAGCGGTAATAACCCCTCCGCTATTAGCATATCCCGATTTCAGCAAGGAGTTCATATTAACAACAGACGCTAGTGGTGAAGCAATAGGTGCAGTCTTGTCGCAGGGCGAAATAGGTGCAGACAGACCGATAGCGTTTGCAAGTAGAGCGCTCAATGACGCTGAAAAGCGTTACTCCACAATTGAAAGAGAGTTTTTAGCTATAGTTTGGGCCACGAAGAATTATAGAGCTTACTTGTTGGGAAGACATTTTAAGGTAGTAACAGATCATCAGCCATTGAGGGGGATAGCGAATTTGAAAGACCAAACTTCTAGGCTGGCACGATTCAGGCATAAATTATCGGAATACGATTTTGAAATTATTTACAAGCCTGGGAAGAGAAATTTGAATGCCGACGCATTAAGCAGAATACCTCAACACGGAAATAGAATAGTAGCGGTTCAAACGCGTGCCCAGACAATGTCAAAGAAGTTACAAAATTGTGAAAATAAAGAGCAAAACAGATTGAGTGCATCCACGGTAGAGCCTGATAGCCCCACAACACATAACAGAAATCAGCTCATTATCTTGACAGACCCGGCAGAAATTGAAACCATAATAAAGGACTTTCATAACAAACCATTAGGAGGGCATCAAGGCGCAGTGAAGAATAATAAGAAATGAATATAGATGGCCAGGGATGCAGAAACAAATTAAAAATTATGTAAAGAACTGCCCCAAGTATCAGGCAAATAAGAGTTCGAAACTTACAAAGATGCCATTAGTACTCACAGACACACCGCGTAAACCGTTTGACAAGGTATATATGGACATAGTCGGAATGTTGCCAGAAACCATATCTGGAAACAAGTACATATTGACCTTCCAGGACGATTTTTCCAAATTTATGGCTTGTGTAGCTATGCCAGATGCAGAAGCTAAGACAGTAGCGAGAGCTTTTTACGACGAAATAATCACTCGTTACGGCATTCCAAGGGTTCTGATTACTGATAATGGAACCAATTTCATTTCCAAATTATTTTCGGATACTTGCAAATTGTTAGGTATTAAAAAATTACACATTACTCCTTACCACCCACAAGCTAATGGTTCGCTGGAAAGAAGCCATAGACCGTTAGCAGAGTATTTGCGTAGTTTTGCGAAGGAGGATGGCTCAAATTGGGATCAATGGTTGACTGCAGCAATGCACGTTCACAATCATACACCCCATATTTCAACAAAGCAAACGCCTTTTCGCACATTATTTGGATTCGACATAGAAATGCCGACGAACCTAAAAAGGAAATGTAGTCCAATATACAATGCCGAGGATCCTAACAAGATCTTAAAATTTCAAATACAGAGAGCTCATGAAATCGTAAGGCAAAATCAGGACATAGCTAAAAAATTAGCTAAACAACAATATGATAGTAAGTTGAATCTAATAGAGTTTAAGGTAGGAGATAAGGTTTTGGTTAAGAATCAGGTTAGGAAGAATAAGTTTTCCCCAATTTGGATCGGTCCATACGTGGTAAACGAAATAAAGTCACCAGTGACAACAACAATAACAGTCAAAGGAAAGCAAAAGTCTTTTCACAACAATTTACTTAAATTGTATAGGGGCCAATAGCTCGTTAGGGGGGAAAAAAAGGGAATTAAAAAAGCAGGATACTAATAGATCCTTAAAGAATTTTTATAAAAACCTTCCAAAAAATGAATAGTGGTAAATTATTTCATTAAGGGCTTTGAAAAGTTGTTTCTTTTTAAAGGCATACATATTTAAATAATTAATTTCTACTATTCTACTAATATCGATAGTATTAGTGCAGCGAAACTATCTATCGAGCCGGTGACGCTATCAGAATGTTGGAAATTTTCTTAAAAACGAAACGTATACATGTACGAAACGAAGAAAAAAATTTTTTTTAACATAAACGAGAGAATTAATAAAAACACTGCATTACACTTATATTTTTAACATTTTTATTTTTGATTTCTTTTGATTTCTAAATTATACAGGGGCAAAAGCTTGTTAAAAAAAAAAAAAGAAGCCAATTAAAGGATACGTATAGATTTTAGGGTAGTATAAATATATAGTATAAGAAATAATAATTATAAAGTATAAGATATAGATGGATTTCGAGATTGAAGGATATACTTGCAATGTAAATATTAGTTGATGTATATACTATATATATATATATATATATTAGTTTAAGTGTACTTTTATTAATTTACTAGTGTAAGGTAATATTGCCTCATAATTCATAAAAAAACCGGAAAGGTTATACGAACGAACATGTAAATAGAACTAGTTAGAACATGAATAATAAAAATATATGAATAATAAGTAGGTAACTTTACGATAAAAAAACAACATATAAGAAGTGATTTATTTTTGATTAATACCAAGCGGTTTTTTTTTGTAATTTCATAAATACACATTTAACTAACTAATTTCTACTATTTACAGAAGCTCATAAATTAATTATTAACTAGCGGCAGAACTTTATAGTATCCCGGTAACGGAAGCATGGAGAAACGGGAATACGGGAAAACATCTTGAAGACGGGATAAAATTATAGCGGAAAAGAGAAGAAGAACCAACCTTCTTTTAACAAAGTTTTCGTAAAATATACTTACAGTTTCTTAGCTGTCTACTCGTTTGGTATATACAGGCATAAGAAAATGTAAGCATTTAAACCTCAATAAGGGACCAATATTTGAATTTTTGAAACAAATACTTGTCCTTAGAACTTCAATAAAAACACATACGCAAATATTAGTAATCATTAAACAAAATTAAATTATAAGTTCATAAAAGTAAATTAAAGTTCAAAGAACATAAAACTATTACGTAATTGAATATATTATTACGTAATATAAATACGTTTTGGAAAATATTATATAACTATTTGTACAAATATAAAACTACTAATATTGTTGAGATAAGGCCTACAAATAAGTAAATATAATATTAGCCAATAAGCATATTTATTAATTTCACATGTAATGCATTTCCTTTATACATGTACACATTAAACCAAAAATATGCACATGTAACAGATAAGCACACCAAATTATCCTTGTTTAAATTGTTGACATATGTAACAAGAAAATAAAGTTCGAAAAGAGGGCAAAAGAGAGAAAAGAAACAGAAAAAAAAGCATAAAAAAAAATACCAAAAGTAATCAAAAACCAAGAAAAAAAAAATAAAATCGAATAATGACACTAATACAAAAACAAAAAAATAAAAAAAAAAAAAAACAAAAACAAAACCAAAAAGACGTCAAATTAATAGCCCCACAGAAATAATTTCCGAAAAGATGGTTAATAACCACGCAAAAATGTTAATATATATGTATAAATATTGAAAAACCAACACAAGCAGCAAACAACAAAATCCAGATATTCATCGCCGGTCCAAAACCAACTCCAACAACGGTCTAGAGTGAGAAAATAGTAAAAAACTAAGGCGACAAGACAAACGAAGGCGTGGCGTCTACGAAAAGTAAAACAGAAGAAGGCGGATTAATGATGCTTTGCGGACTATGTTTAGAAAATCCAAGAAATCAGGCCTTATAGACAGGGTATTATATATATTATATTCAATACGGAACTCGTATTACCGCACTACCGCTGGTGGGTCAAATAGTAAAATAAAGACCGAAAAGTCAATTTGTTTACCTAACCTACATATGAGAACCAAATTAGGTGGTAAAAGTTCATCAATCAAATTTTATATACGATGATATAAAACTTGCCACAAAACAGTTTCAGTAATTTTTATAAACCGCATCATCACTGCTCGGTCCAGTAGAGATGTGCTTACATGAGGCATACGGCAGATAGAAGATAGCTTCTAGGAGTATTAGAGCTGAGGAAATCAAAGGGCCGCGAGTAGCCGTTTTTTGTTATGAATTTCTTAACAATTGCACTGTTTGCGTTCAAGTGCCATACAAAAATCCTAATAATGAAATGGACACTGCTCGTTCCAGGACAGATGTGCTTACATGAGGCATACGGCAGATAGAAGGTAGCTTCTAGGAGTATTAGAGCTGAGGAAATCAAAGGGCCGCGAGTAGCCGTTTTTTGTTATGAATTCCTTAACAATTGCACTGTTTGCGTTCAAGTGCCATACAAAAATCCTAATAATGAAATGGACACTGCTCGTTCCAGGACAGATGTGCTAACTTGAGGCATACGGCAGATAAAAGGTGGCTTCTAGGAGCATTAGAGCTGAGAAAATCGAAGTGCCCTGAGTAGCCATTTTTTGTTAAGAATTTTTTTGAAAATTGTACTGTTTGCGGTCAAGTGCCATACAAAAATCCTAATAATGAAGTGAACACTGCTCGGTGCAGTACAGATGTGCTAACATGAGGCATACGGCAAATGAAAGGTGTCTTCTAGCACCATTAGTGGTAAGAAAATCAAAGCGCCACAGTAGCCGTTTTTTGTTATGAATTTCTTAACAATTGCACTGTTTGCGGTCAAGTGCAATACGAAAATCCGAATAATGAAGTGGACAATGCTCGGTCCAGGACAAATGTGCTTACATGAGGCATACGGCAGATAGAAGGTAGCTTCTAGGAGTATTAGAGCTGAGGAAATCAAAGGGCCGCGAGTAGCCGTTTTTTGTTATGAATTTCTTAACAATTGCACTGTTTGCGTTCAAGTGCCATACAAAAATCCTAATAATGAAATGGACACTGCTCGTTCCAGGACAGATGTGCTAACTTGAGGCATACGGCAGATAAAAGGTGGCTTCTAGGAGCATTAGAGCTGAGAAAATCGAAGTGCCCTGAGTAGCCATTTTTTGTTAAGAATTTTTTTGAAAATTGTACTGTTTGCGGTCAAGTGCCATACAAAAATCCTAATAATGAAGTGAACACTGCTCGGTGCAGTACAGATGTGCTAACATGAGGCATACGGCAGATAGAAGGTGGCTTCTAGGAGTATTAGAGCTGACAGAATCAAAGGGACCTGAGTAGCCGTTTTTTGTTAAGAATTTTTTTGAAAACTGCACTGTTTGCGGTCAAGTGCCATACAAAAATCCTAATAATGAAGTGGACACTGCTCGGTCCAGGACAAATGTGCTAACTTTTCTTTTATGAATTTCTTGACCATTGCACTGTTTGCGGTCAAGTTCCATACAAAAATCCGAATAATGAAATAGCCACTGCTCGATCCATGCCAGATGTGCTTACATAAGGCATACGGCAAATGAAAGGCGGCTTCTAGGAGCATTAGTGCTGAGAAAATCAAAGGGTCCTGTGTAGGCGTTTTTTGTTATGAATTTTTTGTACAAAAATCCTAAAGATGGAGTGGACACTGCTCGGTCCATTACAGATGTACTAACATGAGGCATACGGCAAATGAAAGGTGTCTTCTAGCACCATTAGTAGTAAGAAAATAAAAGCGCCACAGTAGCCGTTTTTTGTTAAGAATTTTTTGAAAATTGCACTGTTTGCGGTCAAGTGCCGTACAAAAATCCTAATAATGAAGTGGATACTGATCGGTCTAGGACAGATGTGCTAACATGAGGCATACGGCAGATAAAAGGTTGCTTCTAGGAGTATTAGAGCTAAGAAAATCAAAGGGCCCTGTGTAGGCGTTTTTTGTTATGAATTTTTTGAAAATTGCACTATGTGCGGTCAAGTACCGTACAAAATCCTAAAGATGAAGTGGACACTGCTCGGTCCAGTACAGATGTGCTAACATGAGGCATACGGCAAATGAAAGGTGGCTTTTAGCACCATTAGTGGTAAAAAAATCAAAGCGCCACAGTAGCCTTTTTTTGTTAAGAATTTTTTGAAAATTGCACTGCTTGCGGTCAAGTGCCATACAAAAATCCTTAAATGAAGTGGACACTGCTCGGTCCAGTACAGATGTGCTTACATGAGGCATACGGCAGATAGAAGGTAGCTTCTAGGAGTATTAGAGCTGAGGAAATCAAAGGGCCGCGAGTAGCCGTTTTTTGTTATGAATGTCTTAACAATTGCACTGTTTGCGGTCAAGTGCAATACGAAAATCCGAATAATGAAGTGGACAATGCTCGGTCCAGGCCAGATGTGCTTACATAAGGCATACGGCAAATGAAAGGTGGCTTCTAGGAGCATTAGTGCTGAGAAAATCAAACGGCCGTGAGTAGACGTTTTTTGTTAAGAATTTTTTTGAAAATTGCACTGTTTGCGGTCAAGTGCCGTACTAATGTTGAAGTGGACACTGCTCGGTTCAGTACAGATGTGCTAACATCAGGCGTACGGCAAATAAAAGGTGGCTTCTAGGAGCATTAGTGCTGAGAAAATCAAAGGGCCGTGAGTAGCCGTTTTTTGTTAAGGTTTTTTGAAAAATTGAACTGTTTGCGGTCAAATTCCGTACAAAAATCCTAGTGATGAAGTGGTCAAGCGACGTACAAAAATGCTAATGATGAAGTGGACATTGCTCGGTCTATGATAGATATGCTAACTTGAGGCATACGGTAGATGAAGGGTGGCTTCTAGGAGCATTAGTGCTCAGAAAATAAAAGGGCCTTTAGTAACCGTTTTTTGTTAAAATTTTTTGAAAATTGTACTGTTTGCGGTCAAGTGCCGTACAAAAATGACAGATATGCTAACTTGAGGCATACGGTAGATGAAGTGTGGCTTCTACGAGCATTAGTGCTGAGAAAATCAAAGGGCCCTTACTAGCCGTTTTTTGTTAAGAATTTTTTGAAAACTGCACTGTTTGCGGTCAAGTGCCACACAAAAATCCTAATGATGAAGTGGACACTGCTCGCTCCAGTATAAATGTGCTAACTTGAAGCATACGGTAGATCAAAGGTGGCTTCTAGGAGTATTAGAGCTGAGAAAATCAAAGGGACACGAGTAGCCGTTTTTTGTTATGGATTTCTTGAAATTTGCACTGTTTTCGTTCAAGTGCCGTACAAAAATCCTAATGATGAAGAGGACATTGCTCGGTCCATGACAGATGTGCTAACTTGAGGCATACGGCAAACGAAAGGTTGCTTCTAGGAGCATTAACTCCAAGATAATCAAAGGGCCTTGAGTAGCCATTTTTTGTGAAGGTTTTTTGAAAAATTTAACTGTTTGCGGTCAAATTCCGTACAAAAATCCTAATGATGAAGTGGACCCTACGCGGTCCCAGACAGATGAGGGCCTTGATCATTAGTGCTAAGAAAATAAAAGGGCCCTTTGCACTAGTTTTTTGTTAAGAATTTTTGAAAATTGCACTGTTTGCGGTCAAGTGCCACATAAATATCCTAATGATGAAGTGGACAGTGCTCGGTCTATAACAGATGTGCTAACTTGAGGCATACGGTAGATGAAGGGTAGCTTCTACGAGCATTAGTGCTGAGAAAATCAAAGGGCCCTTACTAGCCGTTTTTTGTTAAGAATTTTTTGAAAACTGCACTGTTTGCGATCAAGTGACACATAAAAATCCTAATGATGAAGTTGACATTGCTCGCTCCAGTATAAATGTGCTAACTTGAGGCATACGGCAAATAAAAGTTGGCTTCTAGGAGTATTAGATCTGAGAAAATCAAAGGGCCACGAGAAGCCGTTTTTTGTTAAGAATTTTTTGAAAATTGCACTGTTTGTGGTCAAGCGACGTACAAAAATGCTAATGACGAAGTGGACATTGCTCGGTCTATGATGGATATGCTAACTTGAGGCATACGGTAGATGAAGGGTGGCTTCTAGGAGCATTAGTGCTGAGAAAATAAAAGGGCCTTTAGTAACCGTTTTTTGTTAAAATTTTTTGAAAATTGTACTGTTTGCGGTCAAGTGCCGTACAAAAATCCTAATGGTGAAGTGGACACTGATCGGTCCAGGACAGATGTGCTAACATGAGGCATACGGCAAACGAAAGGTGGCTTCTAGGATCATTAGTGCTAAGAAAAAAAAAGGGCCTTTAGTAACCGTTTTTTGTTAAGAATTTTTTGAAAACTGCACTGTTTGTGGTCAAGCGCCGTACAAAAATGCTAATGATGAAGTGGACATTGCTCGGTCCATGACAGATGTGCTAACTTGGGGCATACGGCAAACGAAAGGTTGCTTCTATGAGCATTAAATCCAAGATAATCAAAGGGTAGCCGTTTTTTGTTAAGGTTTTTTGAAAAATTGAAATGTTTGCGGTCAAATTCCGTACAAAAATCCTAATGATGAAGTGGACACTACGCGGTCCAAGATAGATGAGGGCCTTGATCATTAGTGCTGAGAAAATAAAAGGGCCCTTAGCACCGGTTTTTTGTTAAGAATTTTTTGAAAACTGCACTGTTTGCGGTCAAGTGCCACATAAATATCCTAATGATGAAGTGAACACTGCTCGGTCTATTACAGATGTGCTAACTTGAGGCATACGGTAGATGAAGGGTAGCTTCTAGGAGCATTAGTGCTGAGAAAATCAAAGGGTCCTTAGTAGCCGTTTTTTGTTAAGAATTTTTTGAAAACTGCACTGTTTGCGGTCAAGTGACACATAAAAATCCTAATGATGAAGTGGACACTGCTCGCTCCAGTATAGATGTGCTAACTTGAGGCATACGGCAGATAAAAGGTGGCTTCTAGGAGTATTAGAGCTGAGAAAATCATAGGGCCACGAGTTGCCGTTTTTTGTTAAGAATTTTTTGAAAATTGCACTGTTTGTGGTCAAGCGCCGTACAAAAATGACAGATATGCTAACTTGAGGCATACGGTAGATGAAGGGATGGCTTCTACGAGCATTAGTGCTGAGAAAATCAAAGGGGCCTTACTAGCCGTTTTTTGTTAAGAATTTTTTGAAAACTGCACTGTTTGCGGTCAAGTGACACATAAAAATCCTAATTATGAAGTGGACACTGCTCGCTCCAGTATAGATGTGCTAACTTGAGGCATACGGCAGATAAAAGGTGGCTTCTAGGAGTATTAGAGCTGAGAAAATCATAGGGCCACGAGTAGCCGTTTTTTGTTAAGAATTTTTTTTAAATTGCACTGTTTGTGGTCAAGCGACGTACAAAAATGCTAATGATGAAGTGGACATTGCTCGGTCTATGACAGATATGCTAACTTGAGGCATACGGTAGATGAAGGGTGGCTTCTAGGAGCATTAGTGGTGAGAAAATCAAAGGGCAATAAGTAGCCGTTTTTTGTTAAGAATTTTTTGAAAATTGCACTGTTTGACAATTATGAAATTGACAGATATGCTAACTTGAGGCATACGGTAGATGAAGGGTGGCTTCTAGGAGCATTAGTGGTGAGAAAATCAAAGGGCAATAAGTAGCCGTTTTTTGTTAAGAATTTTTTGAAAATTGCACTGTTTGCGGTCAAGTAACGTACTAATGATTTAGTGTACACTGATCGGTCCAGGACAAATGTGCTAACATGAGGCATGCGGCAACGAAAAGTGGCTTCTAGGATCATTAGTGCTGAGAAAATAAAAGGGCCTTTAGTAGCCGTTTTTTGTTAAAAATTTTTTGAAAATTGCACTGCTTGTGGTCAAGCGCCGTACAACAATGCTTATGATGAAGTGGACATTGCTCGGTCCATGGCAGATGTGCTAACTTGAGGCATACGGCAAACAAAAGGTTGCTTCTAGGAGCATTAACTCCAAGATAATCAAAGGGCCTTGAGTAGCCGTTTTTTGTTAAGGTTTTTTGAAAAATTTAACTGTTTGCGGTCAAATTCCGTACAAAAATCCTAATGATGAAGTTGACACTACGCGCTCCAAGATAGATGAGGGCCTTGATCATTAGTGCTGAGAAAATAAAAGGGCCCTTAGCACCGGTGTTTTGTTAAGAATTTTTGAAAACTGCACTGTTTGCGGTCAAGTGCCACATAAATATCCTAATGATGAACTGGACACTGCTCGCTCTATGACAGATGTGCTAACTTGAGGCATACGGTAGATGAATGGTGGCTTCTACGAGCATTAGTGCTGAGAAAATCAAAGGGCCCTTACTAGCCGTTTTTTGTTAAGAATTTTTTGAAAACTGCACTGTTTGCGGTCAAGTGCCACACAAAAATCCTAATGATGAAGTGGACATTGCTCGCTCCAGTATAAATGTGCTAACTTGAGGCATACGGCAAATAAAAGTTGGCTTCTAGGAGTATTAGAGGTGATAAAATCAAAGGGCCACGAGTAGCCGTTTTTAGTTAAGAATTTTTTGAATATTGCACTGTTTGTGGTCAAGCGACGTACAAAAATGCTAATGATGAAGTGGACATTGCTCGGTCTATGACAGATATGCTAACTTGAGGCATACGGTAGATGAAGGGTGGCTTCTAGGAGCATTAGTGGTGAGAAAATCAAAAGGCAATAAGTAGCCGTTTTTTGTTAAGAATTTTTTGAAAATTGCACTGTTTGCGGTCAAGTAACGTACTAATGATTTAGTGTACACTGATCGGTCCAGGACAGATGTGCTAATATGAGGCATGCGGCAAACGAAAGGTGGCTTCTAGGATCATTAGTGCTGAGAAAATAAAATGGCCTTTAGTAACCGTTTTTTGTTAAGAATTTTTTGAAAACTGCACTGTTTGCGGTCAAGTGCCACACAAAAATCCTAATGAGGAAGTGGACACTGCTCGATCCAGTATAGATGTGCTAACTTGAGGCATACGGCAGATAAAAGGTGGCTTCTAGGAGTATTAGAGCTGAGAAAATCAAAGGGCCTTGAGTCGTTTTTTGTTAAGGTTGTGGCAGGCACATGTGTGTTTGTGTGTTCGCTGACGATCGTGTATGCGGACGGGCATGTGCACAGTAAATACTAAGCATGCGCATGTGCTGCGGTATGTACGCTGACGAGTGTACATGCCGCTCCACATAGCCGGCGGTATTTAGCCATCGCAAGCGATCCGATCGGATATCTGATCGCTCGCGCCTCGATAAGTGGCGACGACCCGCACGAAAGCGGAGAATAATATTTGTGTCGGCGACCGTTCGTCGGGTACAAAGTAAGACGCGATAACAACGACATTGTTGCAGGCGATAAGGAATGCTGTGTTGGCATTCTCGTGGTCGCCAAATGTTTACGTTGCGCCGGCTAGCGGATTAGCTACCCGCTGCCGGAGTAATATGAAACCGTACGAGCGCGGTTATTTTGTATTTTGTATTTTATTTAAAACATATTTGTATACAATGCACTAAGAACAGATCTTTTATAGCATATTAATTGAAAATTTAACAATAGGATAACAAAAAATACTTGTCAATAACAAGTTAAACAATAAGAAATAAAAATAATAATAAAACTTAAGACTAAAGCAAAGGAAGGGAAAGCAATTCCGAAAAAGTAGAAATTAAAGAACAAAGATAGAAAGAGGACAGAGAAGTAGGAAGAAGAAGGGCTCATGTTTGCGAGTGAAGAAAGTACGCCTTGAGTAATTTAATAAAGGAACTCTCAACTGCTGTTGCCTTGAGGCAACTGGGAAGCCTATTCCACAGACTGATGGTACTGATAAAAAACAGTCTTCCAGTATTAAGATACGCATAATGTGGAATGATGAAGTTACGCGACCGAATTGAATGACCAAATTGCAATTTGGAATATAGATAATGAGGCATTCCAGTACGGATGAGCCTAAAAAGAAAAAGACAATTCCTGAATTTTAAGTAGTCAAATAAATCACCACCAATGAGAAATGTTCTCCATTCACCAAGATGGTCAAATCGTCTTAGTCGACACACAAATCTCGTCATACTATTGAATAATATTCTTACTTTATGAGAGGAAACTGAGTCAAGATTACAGTAAACGACCTCAGCATATGTCAAAATTGGAAGAATTAGTACCAGGACTAGTTTTTTACGAGTTTCGATTGGTAGAAACTTAGCAGCATACCGCAAGTTACGCAGGACACAATACGCTCTAGAGACAACTGAATTAATATGATCCGTGCATGTTAGCGAAGAATTGATGCAAAAACCAAGACTTTTTATTCTGTTCACATACTTAATGGCTGAGTCACCTATATATAATGGAGGCAATAAGGATAGATTCGGGACACTACGAGCAATCGGAATAACAAATGTCTTAGAAACATTTAGCTTCAGATTATTCCTCTTAGACCAAAGAGTAATATTCCTAATGTCATCATTCATACACCCACATAACTCATTAATAAGAGGAGGAGGACGCGACAAGTAAACTTGCACATCATCCGCATAAGCATGCATTCTGACATTCTGTACTACAGAGAATAAATCATTCAAGAACAAAGAGAACAGCAGAGGGCCTAACACTGAACCCTGAGGTACACCGGAATCAACCTTCTTGAATTCAGAAAACGAATTACCAACTTTTACTCTCTGAAGCCTATCAGTCAGAAAGGAGTTAATAAGATTAGATGCACTAGATGAGAATAGAAAGTTCTTTTTTAATTTATTACACAAGAGTACATGATCAACACTATCAAAGGCCTTCGAGAAGTCTAAAATGCACAAAAGAGTAATCTGCCGTTGATCGAAAGCTATTCTAATGTCATCAGTGATTTTCAGCATAGCCGTGGAACAACTATGCTTGGGTCGAAAACCAGATTGAAGTGGATTGAGCATGCTGTTGCTATGAATGTGATAGCTAATTTGAGAGGCAATGATAGACTCCGTCACTTTTGAAATGACAGATAAGATGCTGATAGGACGAAAATCCGCAAACTGTGAAGAATTAGACTTCTTTGGAATGGGTAGAACGATAGCTAATTTCCATAATGATGGAAAAGATGACGTAGTGATGATTTGATTTATTATTGCAGTAAGAGGTGAGAGTACAAACGGTAGAATAATTTTAATAAATCTGATAGAAATTTTGTCAAATCCGATTGACAAGGATTTCACTGCCAGTACGTTCGATGCAACTTCAGACTCAGACACACCCGAAAAATAAAAAAGGTCATACCTATTGGCATCACACATATATTCTTCAGTGGTAGTGGTGGTTAACGTATTCGATAAAAAATAATTATTGAGATCAGAAGGGTTCAGAGCACATTGTGTATTCCTTTTACTTCCAATTCCCAAGTCCTTTAACTTTCTCCAGAGTTGCTTTGACGATAAAGATGGCTTAAAGGTCGAAGCAAAGAATCTTTCCTTGGATTGCCTCAACAAATAATTAGCCGAATTACGTGCCCTTCTATAGTTCACCCAATTGGCATCAGCTGGAAATCTTTTAGCCTTCGAGTGCAGAAAATTTTTTAATTTAATGGCAGCTTTAATTCGTGAAGAGCACCACGGACAGCCACTATTCCTAACTCTAATTGTTCGTGTTGGCACAAACCGATCAAATAAGTGTTGAACCATATTTACAAAACACGACACTTTATCATCCAGTGATATAGCACTCAGCAATTGAACCCAGTCAATCATTGCACAAACACGTTATAAATCTTCAAAATTTATGGATTCATAGTCAAAATAGGAGAAGCTGGTTGGAGGAGACCGAGAACCGAAGTTGATGTCCAGTGTTAAAAATAAGAGATCATGATCAGATACAAAAGAGAGTTGCGTAAACAGTAACATTAAGGAAGAGTCAGAAATGAAAAAGTAGTCAAGTAGGCTCGGTTGCGCATTACTACAAAAACGCGTTGGAAGGGAATCATTAACAACCGATAAACCTGACAAAGAGGATAAATCCAGAATATTGGCTGTATAAGAATCATTCTCTAATAAGTTCACGTTAAATTCACCACAGACGGCCAGATAGTCAAAACACAAAGTACAATTACTTAGGAGATCAAATAAGGGATTCAGATCATTAGTTTTATTTGGGTTGTAAACACAAGATAGAAGCAAGCGGTACCTGGAATCACTCACTGAAACACCCAAGTACTCTACATCAGAGTTGGAAGATTTAAATTCAAGCCGAGAGGAGTATTCTGACTTCACATAAATAGCGACCCCGCCACCACGCCTACATGTCCTGTCGCAACGATATAGTTTGTAGTTTTTTAAACCAATAATAGAATCAAATATTCCATCATTGAACCAAGTCTCGGTGACAGCAATCACATCCACTGACGAATCCTCGAACAAATTCCTAACGTAATCTAGTTTACTGCTGGTTAAACTGCGAGCGTTAAGATTAACTACATTGAATCGATTATGTTGTTTACAAATAATCTCCAATAAAGTTCTTTGACCCAAATCAGTACCATCACTAACACAAGTCTGTCTACAAGTAACCATTAATGAGCAAGCGAAGCAGAAGAGAGGCACCACAAGTAAATAAATAAAAAGGTTATGACGCCGGTCTGCCGTCGGTCGACGTTGACAGATCGCAGGGTAGGTATAAATATAAGGTTTGGACGAAGCCAGACTTTAAGTGTGCAACAATGTTCCAATACGTGATCGTGACTCTCTGTATATTAGCCCTCTGCTACTTCGCTGCTGACTTTGTGTTGCCGCGGACATGGTGGTATATATTCGCCAATATGCTGCCATGGCCGTTGAGCGAGTTGCTTAAAGTTAGTTTTTAGTCTTCTGAGAGTCGCTCATCGAGACGAATACATCGCACGACGCGAACGCATCCACACGAGTGGCAAAACCCTCCAATAATATAACAACCTCTATCGAAACCGATTAAGTGTATATAGACAATTAGTTTAGTGTTAGAATAAAATAAAATACTGAAATATTCGAAGTAAATGGTTTTATTGTGTAGCAACACTCACTAAAAGGTTTTTTGAAAAATTGAACTGTTTGCGGTCAAATTCCGTACAAAAATCCTAATGATGAAGTGGACCCTACGCGGTCCCAGACAGATGAGGGCCTTGATCATTAGTGCTGAGAAAATAAAAGGGCCCTTTGCACCAGTTTTTTGTTAAGAATTTTTTCAAAACTGCACTGTTTGCGGTCAAGTGCCACATAAATATCCTAATGATGAAGTGGATACTGCTCGGTCTATGACGGATGTGCTAACTTGAGGCATATGGACACTGCTCGCTCCAGTATAGATGTGCTAACTTGAGGCATACGGCAAATAAAAGTTGGCTTCTAGGAGTATTAGAGCTGATAAAATCAAAGGTCCACGAGTTGCCGTTTTTTGTTAAGAATTTTTTGAAAATTGCACTGTTTGTGGTCAAGCGCCGTACAAAAATGACAGATATGCTAACTTGAGGCATACGGTAGATGAAGGGTGGCTTCTACGAGCATTAGTGCTGAGAAAATCAAAGGGCCCTTACTAGCCGTTTTTTGTTAAGAATTTTTTGAAAACTGCACTGTTTGCGGTCAAGTGCCACACAAAAATCCTAATGATGAAGTGGACACTGCTCGCTCCAGTATAAATGTGCTAACTTGAGGCATACGGCAAATAAAAGTTGGCTTCTAGGAGTATTAGAGCTGAGAAAATCAAAGGGCCACGAGTAGCCGTTTTTTGTTAAGAATTTTTTGAAAATTGCACTGTTTGTGGTCAAGCGACGTACAAAAATGCTAATGATGAAGTGGACATTGCTCGGTGTATGACAGATATGCTAACTTGAAGCATATGGTAGATGAAGGGTGGCTTCTAGGAGCATTAGTGGTGAGAAAATCAAAGGGCAATAAGTAGCCGTTTTTTGTTAAGAATTTTTTGAAAATTGCACTGTTTGCGGTCAAGTAACGTACTAATGATTTAGTGTACACTGATCGGTCCAGGACAGATGTGCTAATATGAGGCATGCGGCAAACGAAAGGTGGCTTCTAGGATCATTAGTGCTGAGAAAATAAAAGGGCCTTTAGTAACCGTTTTTTGTTAAGAATTTTTTGAAAACTGCTTGCGGTCAAGTGCCACACAAAAATCCTAATGAGGAAGTGGACACTGCTCGATCCAGTATAAATATGCTAACTTGAGGCATACGGCAGATAAAAGGTGGCTTCTAGGAGTATTAGAGCTGAGAAAATCAAAGGGCCTTGAGCCGTTTTTTGTTAAGGTTGTGGCAGGCACATGTGTGTTTGTGTGTTCGCTGACGAGCGTGTATGCGGACGGGCATGTGCACAGTAAATACTAAGCATGCGCATGTGCTGCGGTATGTACGCTGACGAGTGTACATGCCGCTCCACATAGCCGGCGGTATTTAGCCATCGCAAGCGATCCGATCGGATATCTGATCGCTCGCGCCTCGATAAGTGGCGACGACCCGCACGCAAGCGGAGAATAATATTTGTGTCGGCGACCGTTCGTCGGGTACAAAGTAAGACGCGATAACAACGACATTGTTGCAGGCGATAAGGAATGCTGTGTTGGCATTCTCGTGGTCGCCAAATGTTTACGTTGCGCCGGCTAGCGGATTAGCTACCCGCTGCCGGAGTAATATGAAACCGTACGAGCGCGGTTATGATGCCGGTCTGCCGTCGGTCGACGTTGACAGTCGCAGGGTAGGTATAAATATAAGGTTTGGACGAAGCCAGACTTTAAGTGTGCAACAATGTTCCAATACGTGATCGTGACTCTCTGTATAGTAGCCCTCTGCTACTTCGCTGCTGACTTTGTGTTGGCGCGGACATGGTGGCATATATTCGCCAATATGCTGCCATGGCCGTTGAGCGAGTTGCTTAAAGTTAGTTTTTAGTCTTCTGAGAGTCGCTCATCGAGACGAATACATCGCACGACGCGAACGCATCCACACGAGTGGCAAAACCCTCCAATAATATAACAACCTCTATCGAAACCGATTAAGTGTATATAGACAATTAGTTTAGTGTTAGAATAAAATAAAATACTGAAATATTCGAAGTAAATGGTTTTATTGTGTAGCAACACTCACTAAAAGGTTTTTTGAAAAATTGAACTGTTTGCGGTCAAATTCCGTACAAAAATCCTAATGATGAAGTGGACCCTACGCGGTCCCAGACAGATGAGGGCCTTGATCATTAGTGCTGAGAAAATAAAAGGGCCCTTTGCACCAGTTTTTTGTTAAGAATTTTTTCAAAACTGCACTGTTTGCGGTCAAGTGCCACATAAATATCCTAATGATGAAGTGGATACTGCTCGGTCTATGACGGATGTGCTAACTTGAGGCATATGGACACTGCTCGCTCCAGTATAGATGTGCTAACTTGAGGCATACGGCAAATAAAAGTTGGCTTCTAGGAGTATTAGAGCTGATAAAATCAAAGGTCCACGAGTTGCCGTTTTTTGTTAAGAATTTTTTGAAAATTGCACTGTTTGTGGTCAAGCGCCGTACAAAAATGACAGATATGCTAACTTGAGGCATACGGTAGATGAAGGGTGGCTTCTACGAGCATTAGTGCTGAGAAAATCAAAGGGCCCTTACTAGCCGTTTTTTGTTAAGAATTTTTTTAAAACTGCACTGTTTGCGGTCAAGTGACACAGAAAAATCCTAATGATGAAGTGGAAACTGCTCGCTCCAGTATAAATGTGCTAACTTGAGGCATACGGCAAATAAAAGTTGGCTTCTAGGAGTATTAGAGCTGAGAAAATCAAAGGGCCACGAGTAGCCGTTTTTTGTTAAGAATTTTTTCAAAACTGCACTGTTTGCGGTCAAGTGCCACATAAATATCCTAATGATGAAGTGGACACTGCTCGGTCTATGACGGATGTGCTAACTTGAGGCATACGGTAGATAAAGGGTGGCTTCTAGGAGCATTAGTGCTGAGAAAATCAAAGGGTCCTTAGTAGCCGTTTTTTGTTAAGAATTTTTTTAAAACTGCACTGTTTGCGGTCAAGTGACACAGAAAAATCCTAATGATGAAGTGGAAACTGCTCGCTCCAGTATAGATGTGCTAACTTGAGGCATACGGCAAATAAAAGTTGGCTTCTAGGAGTATTAGAGCTGATAAAATCAAAGGGCCACGAGTTGCCGTTTTTTGTTAAAAATTTTTTGAAAATTGCACTGTTTGTGGTCAAGCGCCGTACAAAAATGACAGATATGCTAAATTGAGGCATACGGTAGATGAAGGGTGGCTTCTACGAGCATTAGTGCTGAGAAAATCAAAGGGCCCTTACTAGCCGTTTTTTGTTAAGAATTTTTTGAAAACTGCACTGTTTGCGGTCAAGTGCCACACAAAAATCCTAATGATGAAGTGGACACTGCTCGCTCCAGTATAAATGTGCTAACTTGAGGCATACGGCAAATAAAAGTTGGCTTCTAGGAGTATTAGAGCTGAGAAAATCAAAGGGCCACGAGTAGCCGTTTTTTGTTAAGAATTTTTTGAAAATTGCACTGTTTGTGGTCAAGCGACGTACAAAAATGCTAATGATGAAGTGGACATTGCTCGGTGTATGACAGATATGCTAACTTGAAGCATATGGTAGATGAAGGGTGGCTTCTAGGAGCATTAGTGGTGAGAAAATCAAAGGGCAATAAGTAGCCGTTTTTTGTTAAGAATTTTTTGAAAATTGCACTGTTTGCGGTCAAGTAACGTACTAATGATTTAGTGTACACTGATCGGTCCAGGACAGATGTGCTAATATGAGGCATGCGGCAAACGAAAGGTGGCTTCTAGGATCATTAGTGCTGAGAAAATAAAAGGGCCTTTAGTAACCGTTTTTTGTTAAGAATTTTTTGAAAACTGCTTGCGGTCAAGTGCCACACAAAAATCCTAATGAGGAAGTGGACACTGCTCGATCCAGTATAAATATGCTAACTTGAGGCATACGGCAGATAAAAGGTGGCTTCTAGGAGTATTAGAGCTGATAAAATCAAAGGGCCACGAGTTGCCGTTTTTTGTTAAAAATTTTTTGAAAATTGCACTGTTTGTGGTCAAGCGCCGTACAAAAATGACAGATATGCTAAATTGAGGCATACGGTAGATGAAGGGTGGCTTCTACGAGCATTAGTGCTGAGAAAATCAAAGGGCCCTTACTAGCCGTTTTTTGTTAAGAATTTTTTGAAAACTGCACTGTTTGCGGTCAAGTGCCACACAAAAATCCTAATGATGAAGTGGACACTGCTCGCTCCAGTATAAATGTGCTAACTTGAGGCATACGGCAAATAAAAGTTGGCTTCTAGGAGTATTAGAGCTGAGAAAATCAAAGGGCCACGAGTAGCCGTTTTTTGTTAAGAATTTTTTGAAAATTGCACTGTTTGTGGTCAAGCGACGTAGAAAAATGCTAATGATGAAGTGGACATTGCTCGGTGTATGACAGATATGCTAACTTGAGGCATATGGTAGATGAAGGGTGGCTTCTAGGAGCATTAGTGGTGAGAAAATCAAAGGGCAATAAGTAGCCGTTTTTTGTTAAGAATTTTTTGAAAATTGCACTGTTTGCGGTCAAGTAACGTACTAATGATTTAGTGTACACTGATCGGTCCAGGACAGATGTGCTAATATGAGGCATGCGGCAAACGAAAGGTGGCTTCTAGGATCATTAGTGCTGAGAAAATAAAAGGGCCTTTAGTAGGGGTTTTTTGTTAAGAATTTTTTGAAAACTGCACTGTTTGCGGTCAAGTGCCACACAAAAATCCTTATGACGAAGTGGACACTGCTCGATCCAGTATAGATGTGCTAACTTGAGGCATACGGCAGATAAAAGTTGGCTTCTAGGAGTATTAGAGCTGATAAAATCAAAGGGCCACGAGTTGCCGTTTTTTGTTAAGAATTTTTTGAAAATTGCACTGTTTGTGGTCAAGCGCCGTACAAAAATGGCAGATATGCTAACTTGAGGCATACGGTAGATGAAGGGTGGCTTCTACGAGCATTAGTGCTGAGAAAATCAAAGGGCCCTTACTAGCCGTTTTTTGTTAAGAATTTTTTGAAAACTGCACTGTTTGCGGTCAAGTGCCACACAAAAATCCTAATGAAGTGGACACTGCTCGCTCCAGTATAAATGTGCTAACTTGAGGCATACGGCAAATAAAAGTTGGCTTCTAGGAGTATTAGAGCTGAGAAAATCAAAGGGCCACGAGTAGCCGTTTTTTGTTATGGAGAATTGAAAATTGCACTGTTTGCGTTCAAGTGCCGTACAAAAATCCTAATGATGAAGAGGACATTGCTCGGTCCATGACAGATGTGCTAACTTAAGGCATACGGCAAACGAAAGGTTGCTTCTAGGAGCATTAACTCCAAGATAATCAAAGGGCCTTGAGTAGCCGTTTTTTGTTAAGGTTTTTTGAAAAATTTAACTGTTTGCGGTCAAATTCCGTACAAAAATCCTAATGATGAAGTGGACACTACGCGGTCTAAGACAGATGAGGGCCTTGATCATTAGTGCTGAGATAATAAAAGGGACCTTACTAGCCGTTTTTTGTTAAGAATTTTTTGAAAACTGCACTGTTTGCGGTCAAGTGCCACACAAAAATCCTAATGAAGTGGACACTGCTCGCTCCAGTATAAATGTGCTAACTTGAGGCATACGGCAAATAAAAGTTGGCTTCTAGGAGTATTAGAGCTGAGAAAATCAAAGGGCCACGAGTAGCCGTTTTTTGTTAAGAATTTTTTGAAAATTGCACTGTTTGTGGTCAAGCGACGTACAAAAATGCTAATGATGACAGATATGCTAACTTGAGGCATATGGTAGATGAAGGGTGGCTTCTAGGAGCATTAGTGGTGAGAAAATCAAAGGGCAATAAGTAGTCGTTTTTTGTTAAGAATTTTTTAAAAATTGCACTGTTTGCGCTCAAGTAACGTACTAATGATTTAGTGTACATTGATCGGTCCAAGACAGATGTGCTAATATGAGGCATGCGGCAAACGAAAGGTGGCTTCTAGGATCATTAGTGCTGAGAAAATAAAAGGGCCTTTAGTAACCGTTTTTTATTAAGAATTTTTTGAAAATTGCACTGTTTGTGGTCAAGCGCCGTACAAAAATGCTAATGATGAAGTGACATTGCTCGGTCCATGACAGATGTGCTAACTTGAGGCATACGGCAAAAGAAAGGTGGCTTCTAGGAGCATTAGTGCTGAGAAAATCAAAGGGCCCTTAGTAGGCGTTTTTTGTTAAGAAAATTTTTGAAAACTGCACTGTTTGCGGTCAAGTGCCACACAAAAATCCTAATGATGAAGAGGACATTGCTCGGTCCATGACAGATGTGCTAACTTGAGGCATACGGCAAACGAAAGGTTGCTTCTAGGAGCATTAACTCCAAGATAATCAAAGGGCCTTGAGTAGCCGTTTTGTGTTAAGAATTTTTTGAAAATTGCACTGTTTGTGGTCAAGCGCCGTACAAAAATGCTAACGATGAAGAGGACATTGCTCGGTCCATGACAGATGTGCTAACTTGAGGCATACGGCAAACGAAAGGTTGCTTCTAGGAGCATTAACTCCAAGATAATCAAAGGGCCTTGAGTAGCCGTTTTTTGTTAAGGTTTTTTGAAAAATTGCACTGTTTGTGGTCAAGCGCCGTACAAAAATCCTAATGATGAAGTGGACACTGCTCGCTCCAGTATAGATGTGCTAACTTGAGGCATACGGCAGATAAAAGGTGGCTTCTAGGAGTATTAGAGCTGATAAAATCAAAGGGCCACGAGTAGCCGTTTTGTGTTAAGAATTTTTTGAAAATTGCACTGTTTGTGGTCAAGCGCCGTACAAAAATGCT
This sequence comes from Thecophora atra, assembly GCA_937620795.1. Taxonomy (NCBI): domain Eukaryota; kingdom Metazoa; phylum Arthropoda; class Insecta; order Diptera; family Conopidae; genus Thecophora; species Thecophora atra. The sequence goes on along the minus strand of CALMKQ010000008.1, from coordinate 5,348,134 downwards.
AATGATGAAAAGGACATTGCTCGGTCCATGACAGATGTGCTAACTTGAGGCATACGGCAAACGAAAGGCTGCTTCTAGGAGCATTAACTCCAAGATAATCAAAGGGCCTTGAGTAGCCGTTTTGTGTTAAGAATTTTTTGAAAATTGCACTGTTTGTGGTCAAGCGCCGTACAAAAATCCTAATGATGAAGAGGACATTGCTCGGTCCATGACAGATGTGCTTACTTGAGGCATACGGCAAACGAAAGGTGGCTTCTAGTAACATTAGTGCTGAGAAAATCAAAGGGCCCTTAGTAGGCGTTTTTTGTTAAGAATTTTTTGAAAACTGCACTGTTTGCGGTCAAGTGCCACACAAAAATCCTAATGACGAAGTGGACACTGCTCGCTCCAGTATAAATGTGCTAACTTGAGGCATACGACAGATAAAAGGTGGCTTCTAGGAGTATTAGAGCTGAGAAAATCAAAGGGCCACGAGTAGCCGTTTTTTGTTATGGATTTCTTGAAAATTGCACTGTTTTCGTTCAAGTGCCGTACAAAAATCCTAATGATGAAGAGGACATTGCTAGGTCCATGACAGATGTGCTAACTTGAGGCATACGGCAAACGAAAGGTTGCTTCTAGGAGCATTAACTCCAAGATAATCAAAGGGCCTTGAGTAGCCGTTTTTTGTTAAGGTTTTTTGAAAAATTTAACTGTTTGCGGTCAAATTCCGTACAAAAATCTCAATGATGAAGTAGACCCAGACAGATGAGGGCCTTGAGGGCTGAGAAAATAAAAGGGCCCTTTGCACCAGTTTTTTGTTAAGAATTTTTTGAAAACTGCACTGTTTGCGGTCAAGTGCCACATATATATCCTAATGATGAAGTGGACACTGCTCGGTCTATGACAGATGTGCTAACTTGAGGCATACGGTAGATGAAGGGTGGCTTCTAGGAGCATTAGTGCTGAGAAAATCAAAGGGTCCTTAGTAGCCGTTTTTTGTTAACAATTTTTTGAAAACTGCACTGTTTTCTGTCAAGTGACACATAGAAATCCTAATGACGAAGTGGACACTGCTCGCTCCAGTATAGATGTGCTAACTTGAGGCATACGACAGATAAAAGGTGGCTTCTAGGAGTATTAGAGCTGAGAAAATCAAAGGGCCACGAGTTGCCGTTTTTTGTTCAGAATTTTTTGAAAATTGCACTGTTTGCGTTCAAGCGCCGTACAAAAATGCTAATGATGAAGAGGACATTGCTCGGTCCATGACAGATGTGCTAACTTGAGGCATACGGCAAACGAAAGGTTGCTTCTAGGAGCATTAACTCCAAGATAATCAAAGGGCCTTGAGTAGCCGTTTTGTGTTAAGAATTTTTTGAAAATTGCACTGTTTGTGGTCAAGCGCTGTACAAAAATCCTAATGATGAAGAGGACATTGCTCGGTCCATGACAGATGTGCTTACTTGAGGCATACGGCAAACGAAAGGTGGCTTCTAGGAGCATTAGTGCTGAGAAAATCAAAGGGCCCTTAGTAGGCGTTTTTTGTTAAGAATTTTTTGAAAACTGCACTGTTTGCGGTCAAGTGCCACACAAAAATCCTAATGACGAAGTGGACACTGCTCGCTCCAGTATAGATGTGCTAACTTGAGGCATACGACAGATAAAAGGTGGCTTCTAGGAGTATTAGAGCTGAGAAAATCAAAGGGCCACGAGTAGCCGTTTTTTGTTATGGATTTCTTGAAAATTGCACTGTTTTCGTTCAAGTGCCGTACAAAAATCCTAATGATGAAGAGGACATTGCTAGGTCCATGACAGATGTGCTAACTTGAGGCATACGGCAAACGAAAGGTTGCTTCTAGGAGCATTAACTCCAAGATAATCAAAGGGCCTTGAGTAGCCGTTTTTTGTTAAGGTTTTTTGAAAAATTTAACTGTTTGCGGTCAAATTCCGTACAAAAATCTCAATGATGAAGTAGACCCTACGCGGTCCCAGACAGATGAGGGCCTTGATCATTAGTGCTGAGAAAATAAAAGGGCCCTTTGCACCAGTTTTTTGTTAAGAATTTTTTGAAAACTGCACTGTTTGCGGTCAAGTGCCACATATATATCCTAATGATGAAGTGGACACTGCTCGGTCTATGACAGATGTGCTAACTTGAGGCATACGGTAGATGAAGGGTGGCTTCTAGGAGCATTAGTGCTGAGAAAATCAAAGGGTCCTTAGTAGCCGTTTTTTGTTAAGAATTTTTTGAAAACTGCACTGTTTGCGGTCAAGTGCCACACAAAAATCCTAATGATGAAGTGGACATTGCTCGCTCCAGTATAAATGTGTTAACTTGAGGCATACGGCAAATAAAAGTTGGCTTCTAGGAGTATTAGATCTGAGAAAATCAAAGGGCCACGGGAAGCCGTTTTTTGTTAAGAATTTTTTGAAAACTGCACTGTTTGCGGTCAAGTGCCACACAAAAATCCTAATGACGAAGTGGACACTGCTCGCTCCAGTATAGATGTGCTAACTTGAGGCATACGGCAAAAGAAAGGTGGCTTCTAGGAGCATTAGTGGTGAGAAAATCAAAGGGCCCTTAGTAGGCGTTTTTTGTTAAGAATTTTTTTGAAAACTGCACTGTTTGCGGTCAAGTGCCACACAAAAATCCTAATGACGAAGTGGACACTGCTCGCTCCAGTATAGATGTCTAACTTGAGGCATACGGCAGATAAAAGGTGGCTTCTAGGAGTATTAGAGCTGAGAAAATCAAAGGGCCAAGAGTAGCCGTTTTTTGTTATGGATTTCTTGAAAATTGCACTGTTTTCGTTCAAGTGCCGTACAAAAATCCTAATGATGAAGAGGACATTGCTCGGTCCATGACAGATGTGCTAACTTGAGGCATACGGCAAACGAAAGGTTGCTTCTAGGAGCATTAACTCCAAGATAATCAAAGGGCCTTGAGTAGCCGTTTTGTGTTAAGAATTTTTTGAAAATTGCACTGTTTGCGGTCAAGTAACGTACTAATGATTTAGTGTACACTGATCGGTCCAGGACAGATGTGCTAACATGAGGCATGCGGCAAACGAAAGGTGGCTTCTAGGATCATTAGTGCTGAGAAAATAAAAGGGCCTTTAGTAACCGTTTTTTTGTTAAGAATTTTTTGAAAATTGCACTGTTTGTGGTCAAGCGCCGTACAAAAATCCTAATGACGAAGTGGACACTGCTCGCTCCAGTATAGATGTCTAACTTGAGGCATACGGCAGATAAAAGGTGGCTTCTAGGAGTATTAGAGCTGAGAAAATCAAAGGGCCAAGAGTAGCCGTTTTTTGTTATGGATTTCTTGAAAATTGCACTGTTTTCGTTCAAGTGCCGTACAAAAATCCTAATGATGAAGAGGACATTGCTCGGTCCATGACAGATGTGCTAACTTGAGGCATACGGCAAACGAAAGGTTGCTTCTAGGAGCATTAACTCCAAGATAATCAAAGGGCCTTGAGTAGCCGTTTTGTGTTAAGAATTTTTTGAAAATTGCACTGTTTGTGGTCAAGCGCCGTACAAAAATGCTAACGATGAAGAGGAGATTGCTCGGTCCATGACAGATGTGCTAACTTGAGGCATACGGCAAACGAAAGGTTGCTTCTAGGAGCATTAACTCCAAGATAATCAAAGGGCCTTGAGTAGCCGTTTTTTGTTAAGGTTTTTTGAAAAATTGCACTGTTTGTGGTCAAGCGCCGTACAAAAATCCTAATGATGAAGTGGACACTGCTCGCTCCAGTATAGATGTGCTAACTTGAGGCATACGGCAGATAAAAGGTGGCTTCTAGGAGTATTAGAGCTGATAAAATCAAAGGGCCACGAGTAGCCGTTTTGTGTTAAGAATTTTTTGAAAATTGCACTGTTTGTGGTCAAGCGCCGTACAAAAATGCTAATGATGAAAAGGACATTGCTCGGTCCATGACAGATGTGCTAACTTGAGGCATACGGCAAACGAAAGGCTGCTTCTAGGAGCATTATCTCCAAGATAATCAAAGGGCCTTGAGTAGCCGTTTTGTGTTAAGAATTTTTTGAAAATTGCACTGTTTGTGGTCAAGCGCCGTACAAAAATCCTAATGATGAAGAGGACATTGCTCGGTCCATGACAGATGTGCTTACTTGAGGCATACGGCAAACGAAAGGTGGCTTCTAGGAGCATTAGTGCTGAGAAAATCAAAGGGCCCTTAGTAGGCGTTTTTTGTTAAGAATTTTTTGAAAACTGCACTGTTTGCGGTCAAGTGCCACACAAAAATCCTAATGACGAAGTGGACACTGCTCGCTCCAGTATAGATGTGCTAACTTGAGGCATACGACAGATAAAAGGTGGCTTCTAGGAGTATTAGAGCTGAGAAAATCAAAGGGCCACGAGTAGCCGTTTTTTGTTATGGATTTCTTAAAAATTGCACTGTTTGCGTTCAAGCGCCGTACAAAAATGCTAATGATGAAGAGGACATTGCTCGGTCCATGACAGATGTGCTAACTTGAGGCATACGGCAAACGAAAGGTTGCTTCTAGGAGCATTAACTCCAAGATAATCAAAGGGCCTTGAGTAGCCGTTTTGTGTTAAGAATTTTTTGAAAATTGCACTGTTTGTGGTCAAGCGCTGTACAAAAATCCTAATGATGAAGAGGACATTGCTCGGTCCATGACAGATGTGCTTACTTGAGGCATACGGCAAACGAAAGGTGGCTTCTAGGAGCATTAGTGCTGAGAAAATCAAAGGGCCACGAGAAGCCGTTTTTTGTTAAGAATTTTTTGAAAACTGCACTGTTTGCGGTCAAGTGCCACACAAAAATCCTAATGACGAAGTGGACACTGCTCGCTCCAGTATAGATGTGCTAACTTGAGGCATACGGCAAAAGAAAGGTGGCTTCTAGGAGCATTAGTGCTGAGAAAATCAAAGGGCCCTTAGTAGGCGTTTTTTGTTAAGAATTTTTTTTAAAACTGCACTGTTTGCGGTCAAGTGCCACACAAAAATCCTAATGACGAAGTGGACACTGCTCGCTCCAGTATAGATGTGCTAACTTGAGGCATACGGCAGATAAAAGGTGGCTTCTAGGAGTATTAGAGCTGAGAAAATCAAAGGGCCACGAGTAGCCGTTTTTTGTTATGGATTTCTTGAAAATGGCACTGTTTTCGTTCAAGTGCCGTACAAAAATTCTAATGATGAAGAGGACATTGCTCGGTCCATGACAGATGTGCTAACTTGAGGCATACGGCAAACGAAAGGTTGCTTCTAGGAGCATTAACTCCAAGATAACCAAAGGGCCTTGAGTAGCCGTTTTTTGCTAAGGTTTTTTGAAAAATTGCACTGTTTGTGGTCAAGCGCCGTACAAAAATCCTAATGATGAAGTGGACACTGCTCGCTCCAGTATAGATGTGCTAACTTGAGGCATACGGCAAACGAAAGGTGGCTTCTAGGATCATTAGTGCTGAGAAAATAAAAGGGCCTTTAGTAACCGTTTTTTGTTAAGAATTTTTTGAAAATTGCACTGTTTGTGGTCAAGCGCCGTACAAAAATGCTAATGATGAAGTGGACATTGCTCGGTCCATGACAGATGTGCTAACTTGAGGCATACGGCAAACGAAAGGTGGCTTCTAGGAGCATTAGTGCTGAGAAAATCAAAGGGCCCTTAGTAGGCGTTTTTTGTTAAGAATTTTTTGAAAACTGCACTGTTTGCTGTCAAGTGACACATAGAAATCCTAATGATGAAGTGGACACTGCTCGCTCCAGTATAGATGTGCTAACTTGAGGCATACGGCAGATAGAAGGTGGCTTCTAGGAGTATTAAAGCTGATAAAATCAAAGGGCCACGAGTAGCCGTTTTGTGTTAAGAATTTTTTGAAAATTGCACTGTTTGTGGTCAAGCGCAAATGCTAATGATGAAGAGGACATTGCTCGGTCCATGACAGATGTGCTAACTTGAGGCATACGGCAAACGAAAGGTTGCTTCTAGGAGCATTAACTCCAAGATAATCACAGGGCCTTGAGTAGCCGTTTTGTGTTAAGGTTTTTTGAAAAATTTAACTGTTTGCGGTCAAATTCCGTACAAAAATCTCAATGATGAAGTAGACCCTACGCGGTCCCAGACAGATGAGGGCCTTGATCATTAGTGCTGAGAAAATAAAAGGGCCCTTTGCACCAGTTTTTTGTTAAGAATTTTTTGAAAACTGCACTGTTTGCGGTCAAGTGCCACATATATATCCTAATGATGAAGTGGACACTGCTCGGTCTATGACAGATGTGCTAACTTGAGGCATACGGTAGATGAAGGGTGGCTTCTAGGAGCATTAGTGCTGAGAAAATCAAAGGGTCCTTAGTAGCCGTTTTTTGTTAAGAATTTTTTGAAAACTGCACTGTTTGCGGTCAAGTGCCACACAAAAATCCTAATGATGAAGTGGACATTGCTCGCTCCAGTATAAATGTGTTAACTTGAGGCATACGGCAAATAAAAGTTGGCTTCTAGGAGTATTAGATCTGAGAAAATCAAAGGGCCACGAGAAGCCGTTTTTTGTTAAGAATTTTTTGAAAACTGCACTGTTTGCGGTCAAGTGCCACACAAAAATCCTAATGACGAAGTGGACACTGCTCGCTCCAGTATAGATGTGCTAACTTGAGGCATACGGCAAAAGAAAGGTGGCTTCTAGGAGCATTAGTGCTGAGAAAATCAAAGGGCCCTTAGTAGGCGTTTTTTGTTAAGAATTTTTTTGAAAACTGCACTGTTTGCGGTCAAGTGCCACACAAAAATCCTAATGACGAAGTGGACACTGCTCGCTCCAGTATAGATGTCTAACTTGAGGCATACGGCAGATAAAAGGTGGCTTCTAGGAGTATTAGAGCTGAGAAAATCAAAGGGCCAAGAGTAGCCGTTTTTTGTTATGGATTTCTTGAAAATTGCACTGTTTTCGTTCAAGTGCCGTACAAAAATCCTAATGATGAAGAGGACATTGCTCGGTCCATGACAGATGTGCTAACTTGAGGCATACGGCAAACGAAAGGTTGCTTCTAGGAGCATTAACTCCAAGATAATCAAAGGGCCTTGAGTAGCCGTTTTGTGTTAAGAATTTTTTGAAAATTGCACTGTTTGCGGTCAAGTAACGTACTAATGATTTAGTGTACACTGATCGGTCCAGGACAGATGTGCTAACATGAGGCATGCGGCAAACGAAAGGTGGCTTCTAGGATCATTAGTGCTGAGAAAATAAAAGGGCCTTTAGTAACCGTTTTTTTGTTAAGAATTTTTTGAAAATTGCACTGTTTGTGGTCAAGCGCCGTACAAAAATCCTAATGACGAAGTGGACACTGCTCGCTCCAGTATAGATGTCTAACTTGAGGCATACGGCAGATAAAAGGTGTCTTCTAGGAGTATTAGAGCTGAGAAAATCAAAGGGCCAAGAGTAGCCGTTTTTTGTTATGGATTTCTTGAAAATTGCACTGTTTTCGTTCAAGTGCCGTACAAAAATCCTAATGATGAAGAGGACATTGCTCGGTCCATGACAGATGTGCTAACTTGAGGCATACGGCAAACGAAAGGTTGCTTCTAGGAGCATTAACTCCAAGATAATCAAAGGGCCTTGAGTAGCCGTTTTGTGTTAAGAATTTTTTGAAAATTGCACTGTTTGTGGTCAAGCGCCGTACAAAAATGCTAACGATGAAGAGGAGATTGCTCGGTCCATGACAGATGTGCTAACTTGAGGCATACGGCAAACGAAAGGTTGCTTCTAGGAGCATTAACTCCAAGATAATCAAAGGGCCTTGAGTAGCCGTTTTTTGTTAAGGTTTTTTGAAAAATTGCACTGTTTGTGGTCAAGCGCCGTACAAAAATCCTAATGATGAAGTGGACACTGCTCGCTCCAGTATAGATGTGCTAACTTGAGGCATACGGCAGATAAAAGGTGGCTTCTAGGAGTATTAGAGCTGATAAAATCAAAGGGCCACGAGTAGCCGTTTTGTGTTAAGAATTTTTTGAAAATTGCACTGTTTGTGGTCAAGCGCCGTACAAAAATGCTAATGATGAAAAGGACATTGCTCGGTCCATGACAGATGTGCTAACTTGAGGCATACGGCAAACGAAAGGCTGCTTCTAGGAGCATTATCTCCAAGATAATCAAAGGGCCTTGAGTAGCCGTTTTGTGTTAAGAATTTTTTGAAAATTGCACTGTTTGTGGTCAAGCGCCGTACAAAAATCCTAATGATGAAGAGGACATTGCTCGGTCCATGACAGATGTGCTTACTTGAGGCATACGGCAAACGAAAGGTGGCTTCTAGGAGCATTAGTGCTGAGAAAATCAAAGGGCCCTTAGTAGGCGTTTTTTGTTAAGAATTTTTTGAAAACTGCACTGTTTGCGGTCAAGTGCCACACAAAAATCCTAATGACGAAGTGGACACTGCTCGCTCCAGTATAGATGTGCTAACTTGAGGCATACGACAGATAAAAGGTGGCTTCTAGGAGTATTAGAGCTGAGAAAATCAAAGGGCCACGAGTAGCCGTTTTTTGTTATGGATTTCTTAAAAATTGCACTGTTTGCGTTCAAGCGCCGTACAAAAATGCTAATGATGAAGAGGACATTGCTCGGTCCATGACAGATGTGCTAACTTGAGGCATACGGCAAACGAAAGGTTGCTTCTAGGAGCATTAACTCCAAGATAATCAAAGGGCCTTGAGTAGCCGTTTTGTGTTAAGAATTTTTTGAAAATTGCACTGTTTGTGGTCAAGCGCTGTACAAAAATCCTAATGATGAAGAGGACATTGCTCGGTCCATGACAGATGTGCTTACTTGAGGCATACGGCAAGCGAAAGGTGGCTTCTAGGAGCATTAGTGCTGAGAAAATCAAAGGGCCACGAGAAGCCGTTTTTTGTTAAGAATTTTTTGAAAACTGCACTGTTTGCGGTCAAGTGCCACACAAAAATCCTAATGACGAAGTGGACACTGCTCGCTCCAGTATAGATGTGCTAACTTGAGGCATACGGCAAAAGAAAGGTGGCTTCTAGGAGCATTAGTGCTGAGAAAATCAAAGGGCCCTTAGTAGGCGTTTTTTGTTAAGAATTTTTTTGAAAACTGCACTGTTTGCGGTCAAGTGCCACACAAAAATCCTAATGACGAAGTGGACACTGCTCGCTCCAGTATAGATGTGCTAACTTGAGGCATACGGCAGATAAAAGGTGGCTTCTAGGAGTATTAGAGCTGAGAAAATCAAAGGGCCACGAGTAGCCGTTTTTTGTTATGGATTTCTTGAAAATGGCACTGTTTTCGTTCAAGTGCCGTACAAAAATTCTAATGATGAAGAGGACATTGCTCGGTCCATGACAGATGTGCTAACTTGAGGCATACGGCAAACGAAAGGTTGCTTCTAGGAGCATTAACTCCAAGATAACCAAAGGGCCTTGAGTAGCCGTTTTTTGCTAAGGTTTTTTGAAAAATTGCACTGTTTGTGGTCAAGCGCCGTACAAAAATCCTAATGATGAAGTGGACACTGCTCGCTCCAGTATAGATGTGCTAACTTGAGGCATACGGCAAACGAAAGGTGGCTTCTAGGATCATTAGTGCTGAGAAAATAAAAGGGCCTTTAGTAACCGTTTTTTGTTAAGAATTTTTTGAAAATTGCACTGTTTGTGGTCAAGCGCCGTACAAAAATGCTAATGATGAAGTGGACATTGCTCGGTCCATGACAGATGTGCTAACTTGAGGCATACGGCAAACGAAAGGTGGCTTCTAGGAGCATTAGTGCTGAGAAAATCAAAGGGCCCTTAGTAGGCGTTTTTTGTTAAGAATTTTTTGAAAACTGCACTGTTTGCTGTCAAGTGACACATAGAAATCCTAATGATGAAGTGGACACTGCTCGCTCCAGTATAGATGTGCTAACTTGAGGCATACGGCAGATAGAAGGTGGCTTCTAGGAGTATTAAAGCTGATAAAATCAAAGGGCCACGAGTAGCCGTTTTGTGTTAAGAATTTTTTGAAAATTGCACTGTTTGTGGTCAAGCGCAAATGCTAATGATGAAGAGGACATTGCTCGGTCCATGACAGATGTGCTAACTTGAGGCATACGGCAAACGAAAGGTTGCTTCTAGGAGCATTAACTCCAAGATAATCACAGGGCCTTGAGTAGCCGTTTTGTGTTAAGAATTTTTTGAAAATTGCACTGTTTGTGGTCAAGCGCCGTACAAAAATCCTAATGATGAAGAGGACATTGCTCGGTCCATGACAGATGTGCTTACTTGAGGCATACGGCAAACGAAAGGTGGCTTCTAGGAGCATTAGTGCTGAGAAAATCAAAGGGCCCTTAGTAGGCGTTTTTTGTTAAGAATTTTTTGAAAACTGCACTGTTTGCGGTCAAGTGCCACACAAAAATCCTAATGACGAAGTGGACACTGCTCGCTCCAGTATAGATGTGCTAACTTGAGGCATACGACAGATAAAAGGTGGCTTCTAGGAGTATTAGAGCTGAGAAAATCAAAGGGCCACGAGTAGCCGTTTTTTGTTATGGATTTCTTGAAAATTGCACTGTTTGCGTTCAAGCGCCGTACAAAAATGCTAATGATGAAGAGGACATTGCTCGGTCCATGACAGATGTGCTAACTTGAGGCATACGGCAAACGAAAGGTTGCTTCTAGGAGCATTAACTCCAAGATAATCAAAGGGCCTTGAGTAGCCGTTTTGTGTTAAGAATATTTTGAAAATTGCACTGTTTGTGGTCAAGCGCTGTACAAAAATCCTAATGATGAAGAGGACATTGCTCGGTCCATGACAGATGTGCTTACTTGAGGCATACGGCAAACGAAAGGTGGCTTCTAGGAGCATTAGTGCTGAGAAAATCAAAGGGCCCTTAGTAGGCGTTTTTTGTTAAGAATTTTTTGAAAACTGCACTGTTTGCGGTCAAGTGCCACACAAAAATCCTAATGACGAAGTGGACACTGCTCGCTCCAGTATAGATGTGCTAACTTGAGGCATACGACAGATAAAAGGTGGCTTCTAGGAGTATTAGAGCTGAGAAAATCAAAGGGCCACGAGTAGCCGTTTTTTGTTATGGATTTCTTGAAAATTGCACTGTTTTCGTTCAAGTGCCGTACAAAAATCCTAATGATGAAGAGGACATTGCTAGGTCCATGACAGATGTGCTAACTTGAGGCATACGGCAAACGAAAGGTTGCTTCTAGGAGCATTAATTCCAAGATAATCAAAGGGCCTTGAGTAGCCGTTTTTTGTTAAGGTTTTTTTAAAAAATTTAACTGTTTGCGGTCAAATTCCGTACAAAAATCTCAATGATGAAGTAGACCCTACGCGGTCCCAGACAGATGAGGGCCTTGATCATTAGTGCTGAGAAAATAAAAGGGCCCTTTGCACCAGTTTTTTGTTAAGAATTTTTTGAAAACTGCACTGTTTGCGGTCAAGTGCCACATATATATCCTAATGATGAAGTGGACACTGCTCGGTCTATGACAGATGTGCTAACTTGAGGCATACGGTAGATGAAGGGTGGCTTCTAGGAGCATTAGTGCTGAGAAAATCAAAGGGTCCTTAGTAGCCGTTTTTTGTTAAGAATTTTTTGAAAACTGCACTGTTTGCGGTCAAGTGCCACACAAAAATCCTAATGATGAAGTGGACATTGCTCGCTCCAGTATAAATGTGTTAACTTGAGGCATACGGCAAATAAAAGTTGGCTTCTAGGAGTATTAGATCTGAGAAAATCAAAGGGCCACGAGAAGCCGTTTTTTGTTAAGAATTTTTTGAAAACTGCACTGTTTGCGGTCAAGTGCCACACAAAAATCCTAATGACGAAGTGGACACTGCTCGCTCCAGTATAGATGTGCTAACTTGAGGCATACGGCAAAAGAAAGGTGGCTTCTAGGAGCATTAGTGCTGAGAAAATCAAAGGGCCCTTAGTAGGCGTTTTTTGTTAAGAATTTTTTTGAAAACTGCACTGTTTGCGGTCAAGTGCCACACAAAAATCCTAATGACGAAGTGGACACTGCTCGCTCCAGTATAGATGTCTAACTTGAGGCATACGGCAGATAAAAGGTGGCTTCTAGGAGTATTAGAGCTGAGAAAATCAAAGGGCCAAGAGTAGCCGTTTTTTGTTATGGATTTCTTGAAAATTGCACTGTTTTCGTTCAAGTGCCGTACAAAAATCCTAATGATGAAGAGGACATTGCTCGGTCCATGACAGATGTGCTAACTTGAGGCATACGGCAAACGAAAGGTTGCTTCTAGGAGCATTAACTCCAAGATAATCAAAGGGCCTTGAGTAGCCGTTTTGTGTTAAGAATTTTTTGAAAATTGCACTGTTTGCGGTCAAGTAACGTACTAATGATTTAGTGTACACTGATCGGTCCAGGACAGATGTGCTAACATGAGGCATGCGGCAAACGAAAGGTGGCTTCTAGGATCATTAGTGCTGAGAAAATAAAAGGGCCTTTAGTAACCGTTTTTTTTGTTAAGAATTTTTTGAAAATTGCACTGTTTGTGGTCAAGCGCCGTACAAAAATCCTAATGACGAAGTGGACACTGCTCGCTCCAGTATAGATGTCTAACTTGAGGCATACGGCAGATAAAAGGTGTCTTCTAGGAGTATTAGAGCTGAGAAAATCAAAGGGCCAAGAGTAGCCGTTTTTTGTTATGGATTTCTTGAAAATTGCACTGTTTTCGTTCAAGTGCCGTACAAAAATCCTAATGATGAAGAGGACATTGCTCGGTCCATGACAGATGTGCTAACTTGAGGCATACGGCAAACGAAAGGTTGCTTCTAGGAGCATTAACTCCAAGATAATCAAAGGGCCTTGAGTAGCCGTTTTGTGTTAAGAATTTTTTGAAAATTGCACTGTTTGTGGTCAAGCGCCGTACAAAAATGCTAACGATGAAGAGGAGATTGCTCGGTCCATGACAGATGTGCTAACTTGAGGCATACGGCAAACGAAAGGTTGCTTCTAGGAGCATTAACTCCAAGATAATCAAAGGGCCTTGAGTAGCCGTTTTTTGTTAAGGTTTTTTGAAAAATTGCACTGTTTGTGGTCAAGCGCCGTACAAAAATCCTAATGATGAAGTGGACACTGCTCGCTCCAGTATAGATGTGCTAACTTGAGGCATACGGCAGATAAAAGGTGGCTTCTAGGAGTATTAGAGCTGATAAAATCAAAGGGCCACGAGTAGCCGTTTTGTGTTAAGAATTTTTTGAAAATTGCACTGTTTGTGGTCAAGCGCCGTACAAAAATGCTAATGATGAAAAGGACATTGCTCGGTCCATGACAGATGTGCTAACTTGAGGCATACGGCAAACGAAAGGCTGCTTCTAGGAGCATTATCTCCAAGATAATCAAAGGGCCTTGAGTAGCCGTTTTGTGTTAAGAATTTTTTGAAAATTGCACTGTTTGTGGTCAAGCGCCGTACAAAAATCCTAATGATGAAGAGGACATTGCTCGGTCCATGACAGATGTGCTTACTTGAGGCATACGGCAAACGAAAGGTGGCTTCTAGGAGCATTAGTGCTGAGAAAATCAAAGGGCCCTTAGTAGGCGTTTTTTGTTAAGAATTTTTTGAAAACTGCACTGTTTGCGGTCAAGTGCCACACAAAAATCCTAATGACGAAGTGGACACTGCTCGCTCCAGTATAGATGTGCTAACTTGAGGCATACGACAGATAAAAGGTGGCTTCTAGGAGTATTAGAGCTGAGAAAATCAAAGGGCCACGAGTAGCCGTTTTTTGTTATGGATTTCTTAAAAATTGCACTGTTTGCGTTCAAGCGCCGTACAAAAATGCTAATGATGAAGAGGACATTGCTCGGTCCATGACAGATGTGCTAACTTGAGGCATACGGCAAACGAAAGGTTGCTTCTAGGAGCATTAACTCCAAGATAATCAAAGGGCCTTGAGTAGCCGTTTTGTGTTAAGAATTTTTTGAAAATTGCACTGTTTGTGGTCAAGCGCTGTACAAAAATCCTAATGATGAAGAGGACATTGCTCGGTCCATGACAGATGTGCTTACTTGAGGCATACGGCAAGCGAAAGGTGGCTTCTAGGAGCATTAGTGCTGAGAAAATCAAAGGGCCACGAGAAGCCGTTTTTTGTTAAGAATTTTTTGAAAACTGCACTGTTTGCGGTCAAGTGCCACACAAAAATCCTAATGACGAAGTGGACACTGCTCGCTCCAGTATAGATGTGCTAACTTGAGGCATACGGCAAAAGAAAGGTGGCTTCTAGGAGCATTAGTGCTGAGAAAATCAAAGGGCCCTTAGTAGGCGTTTTTTGTTAAGAATTTTTTTGAAAACTGCACTGTTTGCGGTCAAGTGCCACACAAAAATCCTAATGACGAAGTGGACACTGCTCGCTCCAGTATAGATGTGCTAACTTGAGGCATACGGCAGATAAAAGGTGGCTTCTAGGAGTATTAGAGCTGAGAAAATCAAAGGGCCACGAGTAGCCGTTTTTTGTTATGGATTTCTTGAAAATGGCACTGTTTTCGTTCAAGTGCCGTACAAAAATTCTAATGATGAAGAGGACATTGCTCGGTCCATGACAGATGTGCTAACTTGAGGCATACGGCAAACGAAAGGTTGCTTCTAGGAGCATTAACTCCAAGATAACCAAAGGGCCTTGAGTAGCCGTTTTTTGCTAAGGTTTTTTGAAAAATTGCACTGTTTGTGGTCAAGCGCCGTACAAAAATCCTAATGATGAAGTGGACACTGCTCGCTCCAGTATAGATGTGCTAACTTGAGGCATACGGCAAACGAAAGGTGGCTTCTAGGATCATTAGTGCTGAGAAAATAAAAGGGCCTTTAGTAACCGTTTTTTGTTAAGAATTTTTTGAAAATTGCACTGTTTGTGGTCAAGCGCCGTACAAAAATGCTAATGATGAAGTGGACATTGCTCGGTCCATGACAGATGTGCTAACTTGAGGCATACGGCAAACGAAAGGTGGCTTCTAGGAGCATTAGTGCTGAGAAAATCAAAGGGCCCTTAGTAGGCGTTTTTTGTTAAGAATTTTTTGAAAACTGCACTGTTTGCTGTCAAGTGACACATAGAAATCCTAATGATGAAGTGGACACTGCTCGCTCCAGTATAGATGTGCTAACTTGAGGCATACGGCAGATAGAAGGTGGCTTCTAGGAGTATTAAAGCTGATAAAATCAAAGGGCCACGAGTAGCCGTTTTGTGTTAAGAATTTTTTGAAAATTGCACTGTTTGTGGTCAAGCGCAAATGCTAATGATGAAGAGGACATTGCTCGGTCCATGACAGATGTGCTAACTTGAGGCATACGGCAAACGAAAGGTTGCTTCTAGGAGCATTAACTCCAAGATAATCACAGGGCCTTGAGTAGCCGTTTTGTGTTAAGAATTTTTTGAAAATTGCACTGTTTGTGGTCAAGCGCCGTACAAAAATCCTAATGATGAAGAGGACATTGCTCGGTCCATGACAGATGTGCTTACTTGAGGCATACGGCAAACGAAAGGTGGCTTCTAGGAGCATTAGTGCTGAGAAAATCAAAGGGCCCTTAGTAGGCGTTTTTTGTTAAGAATTTTTTGAAAACTGCACTGTTTGCGGTCAAGTGCCACACAAAAATCCTAATGACGAAGTGGACACTGCTCGCTCCAGTATAGATGTGCTAACTTGAGGCATACGACAGATAAAAGGTGGCTTCTAGGAGTATTAGAGCTGAGAAAATCAAAGGGCCACGAGTAGCCGTTTTTTGTTATGGATTTCTTGAAAATTGCACTGTTTGCGTTCAAGCGCCGTACAAAAATGCTAATGATGAAGAGGACATTGCTCGGTCCATGACAGATGTGCTAACTTGAGGCATACGGCAAACGAAAGGTTGCTTCTAGGAGCATTAACTCCAAGATAATCAAAGGGCCTTGAGTAGCCGTTTTGTGTTAAGAATATTTTGAAAATTGCACTGTTTGTGGTCAAGCGCTGTACAAAAATCCTAATGATGAAGAGGACATTGCTCGGTCCATGACAGATGTGCTTACTTGAGGCATACGGCAAACGAAAGGTGGCTTCTAGGAGCATTAGTGCTGAGAAAATCAAAGGGCCCTTAGTAGGCGTTTTTTGTTAAGAATTTTTTGAAAACTGCACTGTTTGCGGTCAAGTGCCACACAAAAATCCTAATGACGAAGTGGACACTGCTCGCTCCAGTATAGATGTGCTAACTTGAGGCATACGACAGATAAAAGGTGGCTTCTAGGAGTATTAGAGCTGAGAAAATCAAAGGGCCACGAGTAGCCGTTTTTTGTTATGGATTTCTTGAAAATTGCACTGTTTTCGTTCAAGTGCCGTACAAAAATCCTAATGATGAAGAGGACATTGCTAGGTCCATGACAGATGTGCTAACTTGAGGCATACGGCAAACGAAAGGTTGCTTCTAGGAGCATTAATTCCAAGATAATCAAAGGGCCTTGAGTAGCCGTTTTTTGTTAAGGTTTTTTTAAAAAATTTAACTGTTTGCGGTCAAATTCCGTACAAAAATCTCAATGATGAAGTAGACCCTACGCGGTCCCAGACAGATGAGGGCCTTGATCATTAGTGCTGAGAAAATAAAAGGGCCCTTTGCACCAGTTTTTTGTTAAGAATTTTTTGAAAACTGCACTGTTTGCGGTCAAGTGCCACATATATATCCTAATGATGAAGTGGACACTGCTCGGTCTATGACAGATGTGCTAACTTGAGGCATACGGTAGATGAAGGGTGGCTTCTAGGAGCATTAGTGCTGAGAAAATCAAAGGGTCCTTAGTAGCCGTTTTTTGTTAAGAATTTTTTGAAAACTGCACTGTTTGCGGTCAAGTGCCACACAAAAATCCTAATGATGAAGTGGACATTGCTCGCTCCAGTATAAATGTGTTAACTTGAGGCATACGGCAAATAAAAGTTGGCTTCTAGGAGTATTAGATCTGAGAAAATCAAAGGGCCACGAGAAGCCGTTTTTTGTTAAGAATTTTTTGAAAACTGCACTGTTTGCGGTCAAGTGCCACACAAAAATCCTAATGACGAAGTGGACACTGCTCGCTCCAGTATAGATGTGCTAACTTGAGGCATACGGCAAAAGAAAGGTGGCTTCTAGGAGCATTAGTGCTGAGAAAATCAAAGGGCCCTTAGTAGGCGTTTTTTGTTAAGAATTTTTTTGAAAACTGCACTGTTTGCGGTCAAGTGCCACACAAAAATCCTAATGACGAAGTGGACACTGCTCGCTCCAGTATAGATGTCTAACTTGAGGCATACGGCAGATAAAAGGTGGCTTCTAGGAGTATTAGAGCTGAGAAAATCAAAGGGCCAAGAGTAGCCGTTTTTTGTTATGGATTTCTTGAAAATTGCACTGTTTTCGTTCAAGTGCCGTACAAAAATCCTAATGATGAAGAGGACATTGCTCGGTCCATGACAGATGTGCTAACTTGAGGCATACGGCAAACGAAAGGTTGCTTCTAGGAGCATTAACTCCAAGATAATCAAAGGGCCTTGAGTAGCCGTTTTGTGTTAAGAATTTTTTGAAAATTGCACTGTTTGCGGTCAAGTAACGTACTAATGATTTAGTGTACACTGATCGGTCCAGGACAGATGTGCTAACATGAGGCATGCGGCAAACGAAAGGTGGCTTCTAGGATCATTAGTGCTGAGAAAATAAAAGGGCCTTTAGTAACCGTTTTTTTGTTAAGAATTTTTTGAAAATTGCACTGTTTGTGGTCAAGCGCCGTACAAAAATCCTAATGACGAAGTGGACACTGCTCGCTCCAGTATAGATGTCTAACTTGAGGCATACGGCAGATAAAAGGTGGCTTCTAGGAGTATTAGAGCTGAGAAAATCAAAGGGCCAAGAGTAGCCGTTTTTTGTTATGGATTTCTTGAAAATTGCACTGTTTTCGTTCAAGTGCCGTACAAAAATCCTAATGATGAAGAGGACATTGCTCGGTCCATGACAGATGTGCTAACTTGAGGCATACGGCAAACGAAAGGTTGCTTCTAGGAGCATTAACTCCAAGATAATCAAAGGGCCTTGAGTAGCCGTTTTGTGTTAAGAATTTTTTGAAAATTGCACTGTTTGTGGTCAAGCGCCGTACAAAAATGCTAACGATGAAGAGGAGATTGCTCGGTCCATGACAGATGTGCTAACTTGAGGCATACGGCAAACGAAAGGTTGCTTCTAGGAGCATTAACTCCAAGATAATCAAAGGGCCTTGAGTAGCCGTTTTTTGTTAAGGTTTTTTGAAAAATTGCACTGTTTGTGGTCAAGCGCCGTACAAAAATCCTAATGATGAAGTGGACACTGCTCGCTCCAGTATAGATGTGCTAACTTGAGGCATACGGCAGATAAAAGGTGGCTTCTAGGAGTATTAGAGCTGATAAAATCAAAGGGCCACGAGTAGCCGTTTTGTGTTAAGAATTTTTTGAAAATTGCACTGTTTGTGGTCAAGCGCCGTACAAAAATGCTAATGATGAAAAGGACATTGCTCGGTCCATGACAGATGTGCTAACTTGAGGCATACGGCAAACGAAAGGCTGCTTCTAGGAGCATTATCTCCAAGATAATCAAAGGGCCTTGAGTAGCCGTTTTGTGTTAAGAATTTTTTGAAAATTGCACTGTTTGTGGTCAAGCGCCGTACAAAAATCCTAATGATGAAGAGGACATTGCTCGGTCCATGACAGATGTGCTTACTTGAGGCATACGGCAAACGAAAGGTGGCTTCTAGGAGCATTAGTGCTGAGAAAATCAAAGGGCCCTTAGTAGGCGTTTTTTGTTAAGAATTTTTTGAAAACTGCACTGTTTGCGGTCAAGTGCCACACAAAAATCCTAATGACGAAGTGGACACTGCTCGCTCCAGTATAGATGTGCTAACTTGAGGCATACGACAGATAAAAGGTGGCTTCTAGGAGTATTAGAGCTGAGAAAATCAAAGGGCCACGAGTAGCCGTTTTTTGTTATGGATTTCTTAAAAATTGCACTGTTTTCGTTCAAGCGCCGTACAAAAATGCTAATGATGAAGAGGACATTGCTCGGTCCATGACAGATGTGCTAACTTGAGGCATACGGCAAACGAAAGGTTGCTTCTAGGAGCATTAACTCCAAGATAATCAAAGGGCCTTGAGTAGCCGTTTTGTGTTAAGAATTTTTTGAAAATTGCACTGTTTGTGGTCAAGCGCTGTACAAAAATCCTAATGATGAAGAGGACATTGCTCGGTCCATGACAGATGTGCTTACTTGAGGCATACGGCAAACGAAAGGTGGCTTCTAGGAGCATTAGTGCTGAGAAAATCAAAGGGCCCTTAGTAGGCGTTTTTTGTTAAGAATTTTTTGAAAACTGCACTGTTTGCGGTCAAGTGCCACACAAAAATCCTAATGACGAAGTGGACACTGCTCGCTCCAGTATAGATGTGCTAACTTGAGGCATACGACAGATAAAAGGCGGCTTCTAGGAGTATTAGAGCTGAGAAAATCAAAGGGCCACGAGTAGCCGTTTTTTGTTATGGATTTCTTGAAAATTGCACTGTTTTCGTTCAAGTGCCGTACAAAAATCCTAATGATGAAGAGGACATTGCTAGGTCCATGACAGATGTGCTAACTTGAGGCATACGGCAAACGAAAGGTTGCTTCTAGGAGCATTAACTCCAAGATAATCAAAGGGCCTTGAGTAGCCGTTTTTTGTTAAGGTTTTTTGAAAAATTTAACTGTTTGCGGTCAAATTCCGTACAAAAATCTCAATGATGAAGTAGACCCTACGCGGTCCCAGACAGATGAGGGCCTTGATCATTAGTGCTGAGAAAATAAAAGGGCCCTTTGCACCAGTTTTTTGTTAAGAATTTTTTGAAAACTGCACTGTTTGCGGTCAAGTGCCACATATATATCCTAATGATGAAGTGGACACTGCTCGGTCTATGACAGATGTGCTAACTTGAGGCATACGGTAGATGAAGGGTGGCTTCTAGTAGCATTAGTGCTGAGAAAATCAAAGGGTCCTTAGTAGCCGTTTTTTGTTAAGAATTTTTTGAAAACTGCACTGTTTGCGGTCAAGTGCCACACAAAAATCCTAATGATGAAGTGGACATTGCTCGCTCCAGTATAAATGTGCTAACTTGAGGCATACGGCAAATAAAAGTTGGCTTCTAGGAGTATTAGATCTGAGAAAATCAAAGGGCCACGAGAAGCCGTTTTTTGTTAAGAATTTTTTGAAAACTGCACTGTTTGCGGTCAAGTGCCACACAAAAATCCTAATGACGAAGTGGACACTGCTCGCTCCAGTATAGATGTGCTAACTTGAGGCATACGGCAGATAAAGGGTGGCTTCTAGGAGTATTAGAGCTGAGAAAATCATAGGGCCACGAGTTGCCGTTTTTTGTTCAGAATTTTTTGAAAATTACACTGTGACAGATGACAGATATGCTAACTTGAGGCATACGGTAGATAAAGGGTGGCTTTTACGAGCATTAGTGCTGAGAAAATCAAAGGGCCCTTACTAGCCGTTTTTTGTTAAGAATTTTTTGAAAACTGCACTGTTTGCGGTCAAGTGCCACACAAAAATCCTAATGATGAAGTGGACACTGTTCGCTCCAGTATAGGTGTGCTAACTTGAGTCATACGGCAGAGAAAAGGTGGCTTCTAGGAGTATTAGAGCTGAGAAAATCAAAGGGCCACGAGTAGCCGTTTTTTTGTTATGGATTTCTTGAAAATTGCACTGTTTGCGTTCAAGTGCCGTACAAAAATCCTAATGATGAAGAGGACATTGCTCGGTCCATGACAGATGTGCTAACTTAAGGCATACGGCAAACGAAAGGTTGCTTCTAGGAGCATTAACTCCAAGATAATCAAAGGGCCTTGAGTAGCCGTTTTTTGTTAAGGTTTTTTGAAAAATTTAACTGTTTGCGGTCAAATTCCGTACAAAAATCCTAATGATGAAGTGGACACTACGCGGTCTAAGACAGATGAGGGCCTTGATCATTAGTGCTGAGAAAACAAAAGGGCCCTTAGCACCGGTTTTTTGTTAAGAATTTTTTGAAAACTGCACTGTTTGCGGTCAAGTGACACATAAAAATCCTAATGATGAAGTGGACACTGCTCGCTCCAGTATATATGTGCTAACTTGAGGCATACGGCAAATAAAAGTTGGCTTCTAGGAGTATTAGAGCTGAGAAAATCAAAGGGCCACGAGTAGCCGTTTTTTTTTAAGAATTTTTTGAAAATTGCACTGTTTGTGGTCAAGCGACGTACAAAAATGCTAATGATGAAGTGGACATTCCTCGATCTATGATAGATATGCTAACTTGAGGCATACGGTAGAAGAGTGGCTTCTAGGAGCATTAGTGGTGAGAAAATCAAAGGGCCATAAGTAGCCGTTTTGTGTTAAGAATTTTTTGAAAATTGCACTTTTTGCGGTCAAGTGCCACACAAAAATCCTAATGACGAAGTGGACACTGCTCGCTCCAGTATAGATGTGCTAACTTGAGGCATACGGCAGATAAAAGGTGGCTTCTAGGAGTATTAGAGCTAAGAAAATCAAAGGGCCACGAGTAGCCGTTTTTTGTTATGGATTTCTTGAATATTGCACTGTTTTCGTTCAAGTGCCGTACAAAAATCCTAATGATGAAGTGGACATTGCTCGGTTCATGACAGATGTGCTAACTTGAGGCATACGGCAAACGAAAGGTGGCTTCTAGGAGCATTATTGCTGAGAAAATCAAAGGGCTCTTAGTAGGCATTTTTTGTTAAGAATTTTTTGAAAACTGCACTGTTTGCGGTCAAGTGCCACACAAAAATCCTAATGACGAAGTGGACACTGCTCGCTCCAGTATAGATGTGCTAACTTAAGGCATACGGCAGATAAAAGGTGGCTTCTAGGAGTATTAGAGCTGAGAAAATCAAAGAGCCACGAGTAGCCGTTTTTTGTTATGGATTTCTTGAAAATTGCACTGTTTTCGTTCAAGTGCCGTACAAAAATTCTAATGATGAAGAGGACATTGCTCGGTCCATGACAGATGTGCTAACTTGAGGCATACGGCAAACGAAAGGTTGCTTCTAGGAGCATTAACTCCAAGATAATCAAAGGGCCTTGAGTAGCCGTTTTTTGCTAAGGTTTTTTGAAAAATTGCACTGTTTGTGGTCAAGCGCCGTACAAAAATCCTAATGATGAAGTGGACACTGCTCGCTCCAGTATTGATGTGCTAACTTGAGGCATACGGCAAACGAAAGGTGGCTTCTAGGATCATTAGTGCTGAGAAAATAAAAGGGCCTTTAGTAACCGTTTTTTGTTAAGAATTTTTTGAAAATTGCACTGTTTGTGGTCAAGCGCCGTACAAAAATGCTAATGATGAAGTGGACATTGCTCGGTCCATGACAGATGTGCTAACTTGAGGCATACGGCAAACGAAAGGTGGCTTCTAGGAGCATTAGTGCTGAGAAAATCAAAGGGCCCTTAGTAGGCGTTTTTTGTTAAGAATTTTTTGAAAACTGCACTGTTTGCTGTCAAGTGACACATAGAAATCCTAATGATGAAGTGGACACTGCTCGCTCCAGTATAGATGTGCTAACTTGAGGCATACGGCAGATAAAAGGTGGCTTCTAGGAGTATTAGAGCTGATAAAATCAAAGGGCCACGAGTAGCCGTTTTGTGTTAAGAATTTTTTGAAAATTGCACTGTTTGTGGTCAAGCGCCGTACAAAAATGCTAATGATGAAGAGGACATTGCTCGGTCCATGACAGATGTGCTAACTTGAGGCATACGGCAAACGAAAGGTTGCGTCTAGGAGCATTAACTCCAAGATAATCAAAGGGCCTTGAGTAGCCGTTTTGTGTTAAGAATTTTTTGAAAATTGCACTGTTTGTGGTCAAGCGCCGTACAAAAATCCTAATGATGAAGAGGACATTGCTCGGTCAATGACAGATGTGCTTACTTGAGGCATACGGCAAACGAAAGGTGGCTTCTAGGAGCATTAGTGCTGAGAAAATCAAAGGGCCCTTAGTAGGCGTTTTTTGTTAAGAATTTTTTGAAAACTGCACTGTTTGCGGTCAAGTGCCACACAAAAATCCTAATGACGAAGTGGACACTGCTCGCTCCAGTATAGATGTGCTAACTTGAGTCATACGGCAGATAAAAGGTGGCTTCTAGGAGTATTAGAGCTGAGAAAATCAAAGGGCCACGAGTAGCCGTTTTTTGTTATGGATTTCTTGAAAATTGCACTGTTTGCGTTCAAGTGCCGTACAAAAATCCTAATGATGAAGAGGACATTGCTCGGTCCATGACAGATGTGCTAACTTAAGGCATACGGCAAACGAAAGGTTGCTTCTAGGAGCATTAACTCCAAGATAATCAAAGGGCCTTGAGTAGCCGTTTTTACTTCCTTGTATACGTAGTAATAACAAGAAAGTATTGTAATACATGAAAAATTTCGATACTGAGATTTTGATGGTAACACACATTTTGACCATCGCGGAGTCCATTTTGACTAGTTTGGTCGTGACGTGTGTACGTATGTACGTATGTACGTATGTACGTCTGTACGTATGTACGTATGTACGTCTGTACGTATGTACGTATCCTCAATAACTTCAAAACGGAGAATCGTAGAAACTTGAAATTTGGTATTTGTGACTCTTATAAGACCTAGTTGTGCACCTCCCTTTTTGGATGCAATCGGTTGCGCGAAAAGGACACTTCTCATATACTTTTTTTCAAATTTCAAAAATTACTCAAAAACAAACACTCCTAGAAAGTACACACTATTTTGTATTTGGGGCTTATACAAGGCACAATTATGTAGCTCCAATTTTAATGATGGTTCGCACCAAAAGGACTCTTCGCCAAAGGAACATGAAGCATGCATTATCCGAATTACATAAATGATAATGATAAATGAATGTTATGCTGCTATATCTTGTACAAAAATTGGTTGTACCCTTACAGAACTAAACAGGGAATTCAAAATTAGTACGATTGATAGTTGAAGCTGTGTGGAAACTAATTTGTACTTCCTTGTTTTTACTTACTACTATTTAAATTAATTAAATTAAGAGAAGAATATGAAATTTTCTTCATTATGGAAGTAAAAATATTTAAAATTTTTAAAACTTCAATTTTAAAATATAAATAAAATATATCAACCACTCTTGAAATAAAACCATACAAATGCCATCATGCAAGGAAGTCATGTGTTGGCCACATCAGATATTTTGTTAAGGTTTTTTGAAAAATTTAACTGTTTGCGGTCAAATTCCGTACAAAAATCCTAATGATGAAGTGGACACTACGCGGTCTAAGACAGATGAGGGCCTTGATCATTAGTGCTGAGAAAATAAAAGGGCCCTTAGCACCGGTTTTTTGTTAAGAATTTTTTGAAAACTGCACTGTTTGCGGTCAAGTGACACATAAAAATCCTAATGATGAAGTTGACACTGCCCGCTCCAGTATATATGTGCTAACTTGAGGCATACGGCAAATAAAAGTTGGCTTCTAGGAGTATTAGAGCTGAGAAAATCAAATGGCCACGAGTAGCCGTTTTTTGTTAAGAATTTTTTGAAAATTGCACTGTTTGTGGTCAAGCGACGTACAAAAATGCTAATGATGAAGTGGACATTCCTCGATCTATGATAGATATGCTAACTTGAGGCATACGGTAGAAGGGTGGCTTCTAGGAGCATTAGTGGTGAGAAAATCAAAGGGCCATAAGTAGCCGTTTTTACTTCCTTGTATACGTAGTAATAACAAGAAAGTATTGTAATCATGAAAAATTTCGATACTGAGATTTTGATGGTAACACACATTTTGACCATCGCGGAGTCCATTTTGACCAGTTTGGTCGTGACGTGTGTACGTATGTACGTATGTACGTATGTACGTATGTACGTCTGTACGTCTGTACGTATGTACGTATGTACGTATGTACGTCTGTACGTATGTACGTATCCTCAATAACTTCAAAACGGAGAATTGTAGAAACTTGAAATTTGGTATTTGTGACTCTTATAAGACCTAGTTGTGCACCTCCCTTTTTGGATGCAATCGGTTGCGCGAAAAGGACACTTCTCATATACTTTTTTTCAAATTTCAAAAATTACTCAAAAACAAACACTCCTAGAAAGTACACACTATTTTGTATTTGGGGCTTATACAAGGCACAATTATGTAGCTCCAATTTTAATGATGGTTCGCACCAAAAGGACTCTTCGCCAAAGGAACACGAAGCATGCATTATCCGAATTACATAAATGATAATGATAAATGAATGTTATGCTGCTATATCTTGTACAAAAATTGGTTGTACCCTTACAGAACTAAACAGGGAATTCAAAATTAGTACGATTTATAGTTAAAGCTGTGTGGAAACTAATTTGTACTTCCTTGTTTTTACTTACTACTATTTAAATTAATTAAATTAAGAGAAGCCTATGAAATTTTTTTCATTATGGAAGTAAAAATATTTAAAATTTTTTTTTAAAATATTTAAAACTTCAATTTTAAAATATAAATAAAATATATCAACCACTCTTGAAATAAAACCATACAAATGCCATCATACAAGGAAGTCATGTGTTGGCCACATCAGATATTTGATAAGAATTTTTTGAAAATTGCACTGTTTGCGGTCAAGTGCCGTACTAATGATTTAGTGTACACTGATCGGTCCAGGATAGATGTGCTAACATGAGGCATGCGGCAAACGAAAGATGGCTTCTAGGATCATTAGTGCTGAGAAAATAAAAGGGCCTTTAGTAACCGTTTTTTGTTAAGAATTTTTTGAAAATTGCACTGTTTGTGGCCAAGCGCCGTACAAAACTGCTAATGATGAAGTGGACATTGCTCGGTCCATGACAGATGTGCTAACTTGGGGCATACGGCAAACGAAAGGTTGCTTCTAGGAGCAGTAACTCCAAGATAATCAAAGGGCCTTGAGTAGCCGTTTTTTGTTAAGAATTTTTTGAAAACTGCACTGTATGCGGTCAAGTGACACATAAAAATCCTAATGATGAAGTGGACACTGCTCGCTCCAGTATAAATGTGCTAACTTGAGGCATACGGCAAATAAAAGTTGGCTTCTAGGAGTATTCAAGCTGATAAAATCAAAGAATCAGGAGTAGCCGTTTTTTGTTAAGAATTTTTTGAAAATTGCACTGTTTGTGGTCAAGCGCCGTACAAAAATGACAGATATGCTATCTTGAGGCATACGGTAGATGAAGGGTGGCTTCTACGAGCATTAGTGCTGAGAAAATCAAAGGCCCCTTAGTAGCCGTTTTTTGTTAAGAATTTTTTGAAAACTGCACTGTTTGCGGTCAAGTGCCACACAAAAACCTAATGATGAAGTGGACACTGCTCGGTCCAGTATAGATGTGATATTTGGAGGCATAAGGCAAATGAAAGGTGGCTTCTAGGAGCATTAGTGGTGAGAAAATCAAAGGGCCATAAGTAGCCGTTTTTACTTCCTTGTATACGTAGTAAATACAAGAAAGTATTGTAATCATGAAAAATTTCGATATTGAGATTTTGATGGTAACACACATTTTGACCATCGCGGAGTCCATTTTGACTAGTTTGGTCGTGACGTGTGTACGTATGTACGTATGTACGTATGTACGTATGTACGTCTGTACGTATGTACGTCTGTACGTATGTACGTATCCTCAATAACTTAAAAACGGAGAATCGTAGAAACTTGAAATTTGGTATTTGAGACTCTTATAAGACCTAGTTGTGCACCTCCCTTTTTGGATGCAATCGGTTGCGCGAAAAGGACACTTCCCATGAAGTTTTTTTCAAATTTTATACATTACTCAAAAAAAAACACTCGTAGAAAGTATATTGGGCCTTACATAAGACACAATTTTGTAGCTCCAATTTTAATGATGGTTCGCACCAAAAGGACTCTTCGCCAAAGGAACACGAAGCATGCATTATCCGAATTACATAAATGATAATGATAAATGAATGTTATGCTGCTATATCTTTTACAAAAATTGGTTGTACCCTTACAGAACTAAACAGGCAAATCAAAATTACTACGATTGATAGTTAAAGCTGTGTGGAAACTAATTTGTACTTCCTTGTTTTTACTTACTACTATTTAAATTATTAAAATTAAGAGAAGCCTATGAAATTTTTTTCATTATGGAAGTAAAAATATTTAAAATTTTTAAAACTTCAATTTTAAAATATAAATAAAATATATCAACCACTCTTGAAATAAAACCATACAATTGCCGTCATACAAGGAAGTTATGTGTTGCCCACATCAGATATTTTGTTAAGAATTTTTTGAAAATTGCACTGTTTGCGCTCAAGTGCCGTACTAATGATTTAGTGTACACTGATCGCTCCAGGACAGATGTGCTAACATGAGGCATGCGTCAAACGAAAGGTGGCTTCTAGGATCATTAGTGCTGAGAAAATAAAAGGGCCTTTAGTAACCGTTTTTTGTTAAGAATTTTTTTGAAAATTGTACTGTTTGCGGTCAAGTGCCGTACAAAAATCCTAATGGTGAAGTGGACACTCATCGCTCCAGGACAGATTTGCTAACATTAGGCATACGGCAAACGCAAGGTGGCTTCTAGGATCATTAGTGCTGAGAAAGTAAAAGGGCCTTTAGTAACCGTTTTTTGTTAACAATTTTTTGAAAATTGCACTGTTTGTGGTCAAGCGCCGTACAAATTTGCTAACGGTGAAGTGGACATTGCTCGGTCCATGACAGATGTGCTAACTTGAGGCATACGGCAAACGAAAGGTTGCTTCTAGGAGCATTAACTCCAAGATAATCAAAGCGCCTTGAGTAGCCGTTTTTTGTTAAAAATTTTTTGAAAATTGGACTGTTTGTGGTCAAGCGACGTACAAAAATGCTAATGATGAAGTGTACATTCCTCGGTCTATGACAGATATGCTAACTTGAGGCATACGGTACATGAAGGGTGGCTTCTAGGAGCAATAGTGGTGAGAAAATCAAAGGGCAATAAGTAGCCGTTTTTTGTTAAGAATTTTTTGAAAATTGCACTGTTTGCGGTCAAGTGCCGTACTAATGATTTAGTGTACACTGATCGGTCCAGGACAGATGTGCTAATATGAGGCATGCGGCAAACGAAAGGTGGCTTCTAGGATCATTAACTCCAAGATAATCAAAGGGCCTTGAGTAGCCGTTTTTTGTTAAGGTTTTTTGAAAAATTTAACTGTTTGCGGTCAAATTCCGTACAAAAATCCTAATGATGAAGTGGACACTACGCGGTCTAAGACAGATGAGGGCCTTGATCATTAGTGCTGAGAAAATAAAAGGGCCCTTAGCACCGGTTTTTTGTTAAGAATTTTTTGAAAACTGCACTGTTTGCGGTCAAGTGACACATAAAAATCCTAATGATGAAGTGGACACTGCGCGCTCCAGTATATATGTGCTAACTTGAGGCATACGGCAAATAAAAGTTGGCTTCTAGGAGTATTAGAGCTGAGAAAATCAAAGGGCCACGAGTAGCCGTTTTTTGTTAAGAATTTTTTGAAAATTGCACTGTTTGTGGTCAAGCGACGTACAAAAATGCTAATGATGAAGTGGACATTCCTCGATCTATGATAGATATGCTAACTTGAGGCATACGGTAGAAGAGTGGCTTCTAGGAGCATTAGTGGTGAGAAAATCAAAGGGCCATAAGTAGCCGTTTTGTGTTAAGAATTTTTTGAAAATTGCACTTTTTGCGGTCAAGTGCCACACAAAAATCCTAATGACGAAGTGGACACTGCTCGCTCCAGTATAGATGTGCTAACTTGAGGCATACGGCAGATAAAAGGTGGCTTCTAGGAGTATTAGAGCTGAGAAAATCAAAGGGCCACGAGTAGCCGTTTTTTGTTATGGATTTCTTGAAAATTGCACTGTTTTCGTTCAAGTGCCGTACAAAAATCCTAATGATGAAGTGGAAATTGCTCGGTTCATGACAGATGTGCTAACTTGAGGCATACGGCAAACGAAAGGTGGCTTCTAGGA
The DNA here is from genome assembly GCA_937620795.1 of Thecophora atra. NCBI lineage: Eukaryota > Metazoa > Arthropoda > Insecta > Diptera > Conopidae > Thecophora > Thecophora atra. The sequence continues at coordinate 5,319,215 of CALMKQ010000008.1, read as the reverse complement.
GCATTATTGCTGAGAAAATCAAAGGGCTCTTAGTAGGCATTTTTTGTTAAGAATTTTTTGAAAACTGCACTGTTTGTGGTCAAGTGCCACACAAAAATCCTAATGACGAAGTGGACACTGCTCGCTCCAGTATAGATGTGCTAACTTGAGGCATACGGCAGATAAAAGGTGGCTTCTAGGAGTATTAGAGCTGAGAAAATCAAAGGGCCACGAGTAGCCGTTTTTTGTTATGGATTTCTTGAAAATGGCACTGTTTTCGTTCAAGTGCCGTACAAAAATTCTAATGATGAAGAGGACATTGCTCGGTCCATGACAGATATGCTAACTTGAGGCATACGGCAAACGAAAGGTTGCTTCTAGGAGCATTAACTCCAAGATAACCAAAGGGCCTTGAGTAGCCGTTTTTTGCTAAGGTTTTTTGAAAAATTGCACTGTTTGTGGTCAAGCGCCGTACAAAAATCCTAATGATGAAGTGGACACTGCTCGCTCCAGTATAGATGTGCTAACTTGAGGCATACGGCAAACGAAAGGTGGCTTCTAGGATCATTAGTGCTGAGAAAATAAAAGGGCCTTTAGTAACCGTTTTTTGTTAAGAATTTTTTGAAAATTGCACTGTTTGTGGTCAAGCGCCGTACAAAAATGCTAATGATGAAGTGGACATTGCTCGGTCCATGACAGATGTGCTAACTTGAGGCATACGGCAAACGAAAGGTGGCTTCTAGGAGCATTAGTGCTGAGAAAATCAAAGGGCCCTTAGTAGGCGTTTTTTGTTAAGAATTTTTTGAAAACTGCACTGTTTGCTGTCAAGTGACACATAGAAATCCTAATGATGAAGTGGACACTGCTCGCTCCAGTATAGATGTGCTAACTTGAGGCATACGGCAGATAGAAGGTGGCTTCTAGGAGTATTAAAGCTGATAAAATCAAAGGGCCACGAGTAGCCGTTTTGTGTTAAGAATTTTTTGAAAATTGCACTGTTTGTGGTCAAGCGCAAATGCTAATGATGAAGAGGACATTGCTCGGTCCATGACAGATGTGCTAACTTGAGGCATACGGCAAACGAAAGGTTGCTTCTAGGAGCATTAACTCCAAGATAATCACAGGGCCTTGAGTAGCCGTTTTGTGTTAAGAATTTTTTGAAAATTGCACTGTTTGTGGTCAAGCGCCGTACAAAAATCCTAATGATGAAGAGGACATTGCTCGGTCAATCACAGATGTGCTTACTTGAGGCATACGGCAAACGAATGGTGGCTTCTAGGAGCATTAGTGCTGAGAAAATCAAAGGGCCCTTAGTAGGCGTTTTTTGTTAAGAATTTTTTGAAAACTGCACTGTTTGCGATCAAGTGCCACACAAAAATCCTAATGACGAAGTGGACACTGCTCGCTCCAGTATAGATGTGCTAACTTGAGTCATACGGCAGATAAAAGGTGGCTTCTAGGAGTATTAGAGCTGAGAAAATCAAAGGGCCACGAGTAGCCGTTTTTTGTTATGGATTTCTTGAAAATTGCACTGTTTGCGTTCAAGTGCCGTACAAAAATCCTAATGATGAAGAGGACATTGCTCGGTCCATGACAGATGTGCTAACTTAAGGCATACGGCAAACGAAAGGTTGCTTCTAGGAGCATTAACTCCAAGATAATCAAAGGGCCTTGAGTAGCCGTTTTTACTTCCTTGTATACGTAGTAATAACAAGAAAGTATTGTAATCATGAAAAATTTCGATACTGAGATTTTGATGGTAACACACATTTTGACCATCGCGGAGTCCATTTTGACTAGTTTGGTCGTGACGTATGTACGTATGTACGTCTGTACGTATGTACGTATCCTCAATAACTTCAAAACGGAGAATCGTAGAAACTTGAAATTTGGTATTTGTGACTCTTATAAGACCTAGTTGTGCACCTCCCTTTTTGGATGCAATCGGTTGCGCGAAAAGGACACTTCTCATATACTTTTTTTCAAATTTCAAAAATTACTCAAAAACAAACACTCCTAGAAAGTACACACTATTTTGTATTTGGGGCTTATACAAGGCACAATTATGTAGCTCCAATTTTAATGATGGTTCGCACCAAAAGGACTCTTCGCCAAAGGAACACGAAGCATGCATTATCCGAATTACATAAATGATAATGATAAATGAATGTTATGCTGCTATATCTTGTACAAAAATTGGTTGTACCCTTACAGAACTAAACAGGGAATTCAAAATTAGTACGATTGATAGTTAAATCTGTGTGGAAACTAATTTGTACTTCCTTGTTTTTACTTACTACTATTTAAATTAATTAAATTAAGAGAAGCCTATGAAATTTTTTTCATTATGGAAGTAAAAATATTTAAAATTTTTAAAACTTCAATTTTAAAATATAAATAAAATATATCAACCACTCTTGAAATAAAACCATACAAATGCCATCATACAAGGAAGTCATGTGTTGGCCACATCAGATATTTGATAAGAATTTTTTGAAAATTGCACTGTTTGCGGTCAAGTGCCGTACTAATGATTTAGTGTACATTGATCGGTCCAGGATAGATGTGCTAACATGAGGCATGCGGCAAACGAAAGATGGCTTCTAGGATCATTAGTGCTGAGAAAATAAAAGGGCCTTTAGTAACCGTTTTTTGTTAAGAATTTTTTGAAAATTGCACTGTTTGTGGTCAAGCGCCGTACAAAACTGCTAATGATGAAGTGGACATTGCTCGGTCCATGACAGATGTGCTAACTTGGGGCATACGGCAAACGAAAGGTTGCTTCTAGGAGCAGTAACTCCAAGATAATCAAAGGGCCTTGAGTAGCCGTTTTTTGTTAAGAATTTTTTGAAAACTGCACTGTTTGCGGTTGTAACGACCACAATTCGTTACAATAAGATTTTAATATAAATAGTTGTAGATTAGACAAATAGATACACATATTTATATACATATTAGTTAAATATGAAGAGCAAAGCAAAACACGGAAATAATCAAACTTGCACTCTCGCTAACCATATGTACATACAAACATACCTACCGAACGACAAACAAAGCAAAACGAAAGACAAAGATTACAAACCGACAACGAAAACTAGAACTGGAACTAATATACAAAACCTGTTCCTTCCAAGTTAGCGTATGCAAATAAATACACACTACGAATACATAGCTACACATAAACACAAATATTTACATTTCCAGATCGAGTACAGAAAACCAGAAAGCATACAGCTACCGACAGATATACAGACACAGGAATAAATAGCCATCAGCCGACGGACAAAATGTTGTTTCGAATGGAAATTGCCTGCGTTCACAGCCGATTCCATTGGAAATGTCTTAGAATTCGGGGATAGTTTATTTCGCTTGCCGCTTTTAACGAGCTTATTTGAACATTACAAATCAGCCTTTGATCTGATGCAAACTAATCGATTAGCACGCAACAGTAGACACCAAAGGTTCGGATTTTTGAGGTATCTTGGTGAGCCCAAGAAGGCCTCGTGTAATACATTGTATTTTTAAGCGACCCATTGTGGCTCTTTATCTAAGCGACCCGTTGTGGCTCTTTATTTAAGCGACCCGTTGTGGCTCTTTATCTAAGCGACCCGTTGTGGCTCTTTATTTAAGCGAACCTTTGCGGCTCTTTATTTAAGCGACCCGTTGCGGCTCTTTATTCTAAGCGACCCATTGTGGCTCTTTATTTAAGCGACCCGTTGTGGCTCTTTATTCTAAGCGACCCATTGTGGCTCTTTATTCTAAGCGACCCGTTGTGGCTCTTTATTCTAAGCGACCCGTTGTGGCTCTTTATTCTAAGCGACCCATTGTGGCTCTTTATCTAAGCGACCCGTTGTGGCTCTTTATTCTAAGCGACCCATTGTGGCTCTCTATCTAAGCGACCCGTTGTGGCTCTTTATTCTAAGCGACCCGTTGTGGCTCTTTATTTAAGCGACCCGTTGTGGCTCTTTATCTAAGCGACCCGTTGTGGCTCTTTATTTAAGCGACCCGTTGCGGCTCTTTATTTAAGCGACCCGTTGCGGCTCTTTATTCTAAGCGACCCGTGGTGGCTCTTGTATTTTAAGCGACCCACTGTGGCTCTTCTAGTACTAAATTATAAAAATTGTTAAGTAAATATAATAAATACGATACTCAACATTGCGTCCGAGCTGAACTCTCTGAGTCAGTGCTAGATTGGTTGAAACACCAATCGAACGAAATTCGGAAACGCAGCTCGAAGTATTGTTCGCAAGTGGTTACGAGATCCACTTGCCACGAACCCTGGGACGAGTGAGCTATTCCCGGCTGGGAAAGAAAACTTGTCGTTACAAAGGGCGCCCGAACAGGGACCGCTTTCCTCTGGAAGCGGTTCATTACACACACAAAATGAACAACCGATTGTTCAAACAGGCGGTGCTTCCATACAAAGAAGTAACTCACCGCAGCAACAAGATATTCAACAGAGAAATATTTCACCAGATCATCGCAGCATTTCTCCGCACCAGCAAGCTGATAAATTAAGCAATCCTCCGAACCAGTCAAGGAGTAATTCACCAGATCAGCAGAGAAACAAATGCAGCAGCGTACCGAGCCACTCGAATGCTCAAACCATGCATTCAAAGCCACAGCTAGTGCAAGTCAACTATGATGAACATCTACCGGAAAATTTAAGTTTCATCTACAAATTAAAGAAAGAGGAATTAGAAGCCCAAATGAAACTTCTAAGCTTACCACTAGATGACAATGTGAAAGAGATGAGACAACGCTTGAGCCAATACATAAAAGGACAGCGATCGCGACGGAACTCTGCAGAGCGCGGTAATCTGAAAATCGATTCACTCGCAGTACCCGCAACAACCGCATTTTTTCCGTCACCAACCATCGTCAATGAAATACAACATTCAACTTACCCAATGCAGCAACCGCATGATCATCGAGAATACGACGTCATGAATACGGTGCGCAAATGGAATTTGCATTTCAATGGGACACGTTCCATTTTAGAATTTATTGAAAACATGGAAGATCTAGCCAGCTGTTATCAAATCAACTACAACAGCTTGCTCTTGCCATTAAATGAGCTACTCCGCGATCGCGCCAGAGACTGGTGGCGCTATAAACGGTCCGATATAAAAACATGGCAGCAGTTCAAAGACGCTGCTACGATCTTCTTCTTACCACCGAGATACATGCAAAAGTTAGAAGAGGATATAATACGAAGACGCCAGGGGCCTCGCGAAAAAGCGAAAGAATACATCATGAGTATCATGAACCTGATTCGCCAACATCCACGCATGAGTCAAGAAAATCCCGCAGAACGCATTTATGAAGGTTTGCGACCAGAGTACCGTCTTTATATTCGACGCAGTGACTTTAACGATTTGGATTCGCTCATGAGCCATACCGATGAGTATGAGCATATTCGTGGAGAAGAAGCTCGTCACAACCGATCACACGTTTCCAACTGGGTAACCACTCAAGATTATGCACGCCAGAGCCACTGCTGGCGATGCGGTAAACCAGGTCATAGACGAACTGAGTGCCATGGAAAGCCGAAATTATTCTGTTCGCATTGTGGAAAGGCGGACATACTATCGCGAGATTGTAGCTGCCGAAATAAAATGACAACCCCATATGGAATTATGGAGACTTATGATCATCCAATGTACAGAATACCGATTGCATGCAATGAGAAGCCAATCACCGCTCTGATAGACACGGGCGCCTCACTCACTCTAATAGGCAGGACGGTCGATGAGCATTTACAACACAAGTGCATCCCCGAGAAGGGTAAAGCTCAACAGCTATCACTAGCTAATAGCCAACCAGTGTCAACCGAGAGAAGTTACTACGCCACCATAGTAATAAACAAATTGCAAGTCCGACAAGAAGTTCATTTCCTACCAGGTCTCCAAGAAGAATTAATTATAGGAACCGACTTGTTGTCAAAATTAGGATGCCAGCTACTAATCGCCGGCCAGACTATTCAAAGTTGTTCTCCACCTGAATTAAAACGGAGTACAACTGCCAGTCCTGAATTCGTCGATGAGAGCAAGACATCGCTTTCAACCAGTAAAGCACAACAACAGTTTACGCCAGGAAACCTGAACCCCTACACCAGCACATGTCGCAACGAGTTAAGGAAAGAGTCTTCCAAATCCAGACCAACTGTACAGTCCGTGGAACAATTTCCACAACCATGTAAAAAGAAGTCGATTACCAACAGATGTCGCAGAAGGGATCCAACTTCTCCAAGTCCAACAGAGCAGAAACCTTACTCAAACGAGCGCCCAGATAGTAAACCAACGCATACGACCAAATGTATTATTCACATACCGAAACCGAAGCATAAACCGATGTCAGTCAAAATGACACGAGCAAAACGTTTACCGCCTACCGTACCGTACCGCAGACATTATGTGAGTCCCGTCACCGCACAGCAGCCGTCTCAACATGAAAGACAGCAATACTCTTTCACCACCAAAAAACATAATCACCGAATACAACATGGGAAATATGCTATACCGAAGAGGAACGAACGAACTCAGCTACGATACAGAGACATCAATGAAGTCGTCACCAGCAACAGACATAGGACATTTTCTTTCAACCGGTAGCCACACCGCTGTTCGCCTTCACCGAATGATTACTGCTTTTTATTTCGCGCTAAGTAGGGATAGGATGTAACGACCACAATTCGTTACAATAAGATTTTAATATAAATAGTTGTAGATTAGACAAATAGATACACATATTTATATACATATTAGTTAAATATGAAGAGCAAAGCAAAACACGGAAATAATCAAACTTGCACTCTCGCTAACCATATGTACATACAAACATACCTACCGAACGACAAACAAAGCAAAACGAAACACAAAGATTACAAACCGACAACGAAAACTAGAACTGGAACTAATATACAAAACCTGTTCCTTCCAAGTTAGCGTATGCAAATAAATACACACTACGAATACATAGCTACACATAAACACAAATATTTACATTTCCAGATCGAGTACAGAAAACCAGAAAGCATACAGCTACCGACAGATATACAGACACAGGAATAAATAGCCATCAGCCGACGGACAAAATGTTGTTTCGAATGGAAATTGCCTGCGTTCACAGCCGATTCCATTGGAAATGTCTTAGAATTCGGGAATAGTTTATTTCGCTTGCCGCTTTTAACGAGCTTATTTGAACATTACAAATCAGCCTTTGATCTGATGCAAACTAATCGATTAGCACGCAACAGTAGACACCAAAGGTTCGGATTTTTGAGGTATCTTGGTGACCCCAAGAAGGCCTCGTGTAATACATTGTATTTTTAAGCGACCCATTGTGGCTCTTTATCTAAGCGACCCGTTGTGGCTCTTTATTTAAGCGACCCGTTGTGGCTCTTTATCTAAGCGACCCGTTGTGGCTCTTTATTTAAGCGACCCGTTGCGGCTCTTTATTTAAGCGACCCGTTGCGGCTCTTTATTCTAAGCGACCCATTGTGGCTCTTTATTTAAGCGACCCGTTGTGGCTCTTTATTCTAAGCGACCCATTGTGGCTCTTTATTCTAAGCGACCCGTTGTGGCTCTTTATTCTAAGCGACCCGTTGTGGCTCTTTATTCTAAGCGACCCATTGTGGCTCTTTATCTAAGCGACCCGTTGTGGCTCTTTATTCTAAGCGACCCATTGTGGCTCTCTATCTAAGCGACCCGTTGTGGCTCTTTATTCTAAGCGACCCGTTGTGGCTCTTTATTTAAGCGACCCGTTGTGGCTCTTTATCTAAGCGACCCGTTGTGGCTCTTTATTTAAGCGACCCGTTGCGGCTCTTTATTTAAGCGACCCGTTGCGGCTCTTTATTCTAAGCGACCCGTGGTGGCTCTTGTATTTTAAGCGACCCACTGTGGCTCTTCTAGTACTAAATTATAAAAATTGTTAAGTAAATATAATAAATACGATACTCAACATTGCGTCCGAGCTGAACTCTCTGAGTCAGTGCTAGATTGGTTGAAACACCAATCGAACGAAATTCGGAAACGCAGCTCGAAGTATTGTTCGCAAGTGGTTGCGAGATCCACTTGCCACGAACCCTGGGACGAGTGAGCTATTCCCGGCTGGGAAAGAAAACTCGTCGTTACACGGTCAAGTGACACATAAAAATAATAATGATGAAGTGGACACTGCTCGCTCCAGTATAAATGTGCTAACTTGAGGCATACGGCAAATAAAAGTTGGCTTCTAGGAGTATTCGAGCTGATAAAATCAAAGAGCCAGGAGTAGCCGTTTTTTGTTAAGAATTTTTTGAAAATTGCACTGTTTGTGGTCAAGCGCCGTACAAAAATGACAGATATGCTATCTTGAGGCATACGGTAGATGAAGGGTGGCTTCTACGAGCATTAGTGCTGAGAAAATCAAAGGCGCCTTAGTAGCCGTTTTTTGTTAAGAATTTTTTGAAAACTGCACTGTTTGCGGTCAAGTGCCACACAAAAACCCTAATGATGAAGTGGACACTGCTCGGTCCAGTATAGATGTGATATTTGGAGGCATAAGGCAAATGAAAGGTGGCTTCTAGGAGCATTAGTGGTGAGAAAATCAAAGGGCCATAAGTAGCCGTTTTTACTTCCTTGTATACGTAGTAAATACAAGAAAGTATTGTAATCATGAAAAATTTCGATATTGAGATTTTGATGGTAACACACATTTTGACCATCGCGGAGTCCATTTTGACTAGTTTGGTCGTGACGTGTGTACGTATGTACGTATGTACGTCTGTACGTATGTACGTATGTACGTCTGTACGTATGTAAGTATCCTCAATAACTTAAAAACGGAGAATCGTAGAAACTTGAAATTTGGTATTTGAGACTCTTATAAGACCTAGTTGTGCACCTCCCTTTTTGGATGCAATCGGTTGCGCGAAAAGGACACTTCCCATATAGTTTTTTTCAAATTTTATACATTACTCAAAAACAAACACTCCTATAAAGTATATTGGGCCTTACATAAGACACAATTTTGTAGCTCCAATTTTAATGATGGTTCGCACCAAAAGGACTCTTCGCCAAAGGAACACGAAGCATGCATTATCCGAATTACATAAATGATAATGATAAATGAATGTTATGCTGCTATATCTTTTACAAAAATTGGTTGTACCCTTACAGAACTAAACAGGCAAATCAAAATTACTACGATTGATAGTTAAAGATGTGTGGGAACTAATTTGTACTTCCTTGTTTTTACTTACTACTATTTAAATTATTTAAATTAAGAGAAGCCTATGAAATTTTTTTCATTATGGAAGTAAAAATTTTAAAATTTTTAAAACTTCAATTTTAAAATATAAATAAAATATATTAACCACTCTTGAAATAAAACCATACAATTGCCGTCATACAAGGAAGTTATGTGTTGCCCACATCAGATATTTTGTTAAGAATTTTTTGAAAATTGCACTGTTTGCGCTCAAGTGCCGTACTAATGATTTAGTGTACACTGATCGCTCCAGGACAGATGTGCTAACATGAGGCATGCGGCAAACGAAAGGTGGCTTCTAGGATCATTAGTGCTGAGAAAATAAAAGGGCCTTTAGTAACCGTTTCTTGTTAAGAATTTTTTTTAAAATTGTACTGTTTGCGGTCAAGTGCCGCACAAAAATCCTAATGGTGAAGTGGACACTCATCGCTCCAGGACAGATGTGCTAACATTAGGCATACGGCAAACGAAAGGTGGCTTCTAGGATCATTAGTGCTGAGAAAATAAAAGGGCCTTTAGTAACCGTTTTTTGTTAACAATTTTTTGAAAATTGCACTGTTTGTGGTCAAGCGCCGTACAAATTTGCTAACGGTGAAGTGGACATTGCTCGGTCCATGACAGATGTGCTAACTTGAGGCATACGGCAAACGAAAGGTTGCTTCTAGGAGCATTAACTCCAAGATAATCAAAGCGCCTTGAGTAGCCGTTTTTTGTTAAAAATTTTTTGAAAATTGCACTGTTTGTGGTCAAGCGACGTACAAAAATGCTAATGATGAAGTGTACATTGCTCGGTCTATGACAGATATGCTAACTTGAGGCATACGGTACATGAAGGGTGGCTTCTAGGAGCAATAGTGGTGAGAAAATCAAAGGGCAATAAGTAGCCATTTTTTGTTAAGAATTTTTTGAAAATTGCACTGTTTGCGGTCAAGTGCCGTACTAATGATTTAGTGTACACTGATCGGTCCAGGACAGATGTGCTAATATGAGGCATGCGGCAAACGAAAGGTGCAAGTTAGTTTGTTTTAATTAAAAGCTTTCCTCTCGGTTCGGGTCTGAAATTAGGTTACGGACTGGAAGTCGGAACTAAAAGCTAAAAATTCAGCTCGAAATTAGAACATTACTGCGTGACATACTTTTAGGCACTGCATTAGATTTAGAACTCTACTGCGTGACATACTTTTACGCACTGCATATCAACCTCGATTCAAAGTTTTGTTTGGTACGGTACAGTGTGCACTAAGATCGAGTAGGAAAAAATAAATTTAGCATATCGTCGCGGCTTCACTAAAATGGAGCACAACAATAATTCGAGCCAGCTTGATTCATCCAGTGTGTTCATGAGAAGTTCTATGATCATGCGATCGCCACCAACGTCAAGTGTGGTTGAAAGCAGAGTGCGTATGTTATCCTCCCCGACACGCCCTCAAATAATGCAATTGGGAGTTATAGATGTAAATCTAAATTACTTTGAGAGGCTGGGAAAGAAGATCAGTCAGTTGGTTGATATGTTCAATGAGAAGAGCCGGCGCCACATAAACCAGCAAATGCGGCATGTGGTAATGGAGGTGGCAAAAATCTACGAAAGAGAACATCAATTACGTCAAACTTCCGAAGGGTAGCGTATGAAAACAGGAGAACTAGCTCAGCCCAGTCGTGTAGAGCGTCTTACTCAAACGTCACCGGCAAGAGATTCAAAATTAAGCTCAAAACATGTTAAGTGCGCTGAGGATGGTCCAGCACATACACCGCTGTGCGGGAAAAGTAATAAAAGCGTTATTAAAAAGCCAGTCAGAGAGGCGATAGACCAAACTCAGTCACCTGCAAAGAGCCCTTTCACAAAAATATTGAGGTCACAAATAGTGATTGGAAAACAGTGACGGGAAAAAAAGGGAAAAATTCGCGTTTAGATTCATTAAAACACACTAAACCTGACATATTGCGATATCCTGAGTGGAGGTAGATGAAAATCTCAGCAAGCTTGGCGAGAATATCAATAAAATCCGAAGAACACAATAGGGCAAAATGATTTTTCAATTTAAGAGAAACATGCAGGAAGATTTTCAATCTTTTAAAGCTGAAGTTGAGAAAAGCTTGGGAGATCAGGCAAAAGTTAAAGCATATGGAAATGAGTGTTTTCTCGAAATTAGAGATATAGATGAGATAACAACCAATTATGAAGTTTTAGCTGCCATACAGAAACACAGCAAGGTTAGCTGATAATGTGGAGGTAAAATCGATGCGAAAATCAATGCGCAATATTGCGTCATCAAGACATCGAAGGTAGTAGCGGAAGCTCTTTTAGAGACGGGAAAAGTGAGAATAGGCTGGGTGGTCTGCTCGATCAGGAAAAAAGAAAGCGTTACGAGGTGTTATAAATGCCTAGAATTCGGCCACATAGCCAGATGGTGTAAAAACGAAGCAGACAGAAGCAAATGCTGTATAAATTGCGGCCAGCAAGATCATCTAGCAAAAGATTGCACAAAACCGTCATGCTGCCTAATATGCAAAGCAAAAGGAGTTGATAGCAACCATCCCACTGGAGGAGGCAAGTGCCCAGCGTTTATTGCAGCGAGTGCTAGTATCCGCAAATGAAATTTTTGCAGATAAACTTAAACCACTGCGAAGCGGCGCAAGATTTACTTAAGCAGTCAATCATAGACCACCATATTGACGTTGTGATTGTTTCAGAACAATATCGGAACCTTCCACGCTGGCTCTCCGATGACAGTGGTAAAGCGGCGATAGGCTTGTGTGGAAAGGTACAACTGCAAGACACACCAGCTCGTAACAGGAAATACTAAGTATGTAGTGGCAAAGATAAATGGAATACATGTTTATAGCTGTTATTTTCCTCCAAGCTTAAGAATGGATGAATATTTGGATGTTCTCGATAGACTTGTCAGAGATGCCAGTTGTACCAATCCTAACATTATAGCCGGAGATTTAAATACTTGGTCAACCGAATGCGGCAGCCGCCTTACGAATCAGAAGATCGCAAGATTTACTTAAGCAGTCAATCATAGACCACCATATTGACGTTGTGATTGTTTCAGAACAATATCGGAACCTTCCACGCTGGCTCTCCGATGACAGTGGTAAAGCGGCGATAGGCTTATGGGGAAAGGTACAACTGCAAGACACACCATCTCGTAACAGGAAATACTAAGTATGTAGTGGCAAAGATAAATGGAATACATGTTTATAGCTGTTATTTTCCTCCAAGCTTAAGAATGGATGAATATTTGGATGTTCTCGATAGACTTGTCAGAGATGCCAGTTGTACCAATCCTAACATTATAGCCGGAGATTTTAATACTTGTCAACTGAATGCGGCAGCCGCCTTACGAATCAGAAAGGAAAAATGTTGTTGGAAGCATTCTCACAGCTAGACGTAACGCTCCTAAATGATGGTTTAGAGTGTACTTTCGAAAGGAATGGAGTACAATTTGTTATTGATCTCACTTTTGTAAGCAGTTCACTGAGCAGGAAGTCGATGTGGTATGTAAGCGATATGTACACGCACAGCGACCATATGGCAGTGATAACTCATCTGAACTGGCAACAACCCATACTACGACAGATAGAGCAAACCCGAATATTGGTGGAACGATGACATTGCTGATCTAAGGGTTGAATGTATTGCAGCTAAACGACGTAAACAACGCCGGAGGCGTACACAGGAAATTGCCACACTGAAGAAAACATACAAAGAAGCGCGAAATAAACTAAAGAAAGCCATCCGAAGGAGCAAAAAACTTTGTTTTCAGCAACTATGTAATGAGGCAGATATCAATCCTTGGGGCAGTGCGTATAAAATAGTTATGTCAAAGTTTAAGCAGAAATTACAAACTCCCACTTGTCATAAATTTCTGCAGAATGTCGTTGAATCGCTTTTTCCTAAGCACTCACTGCAGACAGCAAGTGTAATGACGACAAACGATGACGAGGAACTTGAAGAACCGCAAGTGGCATATGAGGAATTACTTGCATTAATAAAGGTATTTAAAAAGAATAAAGCGCCGGGCTTAGATGGCCTCACAAACGAGATTGTAAAGCTGACCATCGAAGAAATGTGAACCCCGAAATGTTTTGGCGCTATATTACTGCTGCTTGCGAGAGGGAATCTTTCCTAAAATCTGGAAAAAGCAACGCTTAGTCCTACTTTACAAGCGCGGCAAGCCTGCAGGAGATCCGGGTTCGTATGGACCGTTGTGTATGATAGATGTCCTCGGTAAGATACTAGAACGTCTAATTCGGGACCGGCTTTTATAGGCACGTGGAAGAAGTAAATGGGCTGTCTGAGAACCAATTTGGCTTTAGGAAAAGACGCTCAACAATGTTAGCCATAGAGGAGGTCATCGACACTGCGCATAAGGCCATTGAATGGTCGCGCTGGCTAAATGGTACGAAGAAGTACTGCTTGGTTATAACTCTTGACGTTAAAAATGCATTTAACACAGCAAGCTGGTCAGCTATAATTAGAAAGTTACAGCAGTTGCAAACGCCGCAGTACCTATTACGAATAATTAGAAGCTACCTCTCTGATAGGGAACTGCTGTATAATAGCGACTTGGGAATAAGGAGATATAAGATAACTGAATTTAAATTGGAACAATCCAAACGGCGTCGCAATGGCGGATTTAGGTATATCCGACGGCTCGATCGGAATTTGGTGATACGCGCGCTGCAGGACTATTGTTGAAAAAACTGTCTTGCCGTGAAGGATATAGGTGAAATCCTGTATAAAAAGTATTGGATACCGATCCGGGACCGTTCAAGGCGCGGTAATCATCGCATGGTCGCCAGAATCCGTCCGGCTTTTTTACCATGTGCAGGGGGCTTGACCAGTTGCTGTCAGATGGTTCACAAATTCCCTGATCGGTCAGGAAACGAAAGTCGTCCATTGCCGCCTTAAGTTTATCTGGCGCAAGCCTGTGTGGCCGCGCATGCACCGGCGGTCCTTTCGTTAGAATGTGGTGCGTTACTTTCGGAACGACTGCGCAGGCTGCGTTATTTAACGACGTTATCTCTTCAAAATCCGCCAGCAACTTCGCAAACGGATCGCGCAGGTTATACGTTAAGATTTACTCTTTCGCCGGACGGACCGCGCCTTGCACCTGCGTGTTCGTGGACGAGTCGATTAATCTCTCGTTCCTCATGTCGACGAGGATGCCAAAATGTTTCAAGAAGTCAGCACTTATAATCGGGCTGCTGGCTTTAGCAGTAATAAATTCCCACTAGCGACTAGGTCGCGTTTAAGACCGAGATCCAACTTAATTCGCTTACATCCGTACGTAGCTATGCTGGACACGTTTGCGGCGTATAACTTCTGCGCGTCTTGTGCGCCGAACTTCTCATTATAGGTGGGCGGAATCACCGACACGTCTGCACCGGTGTCGATTAAATATTTGCGACTCGTCGTCGAGTCCGCAACATATAAACGAAAGACCTTACCTGGCTTCCTGGGGATTGAACGGCAGCGCGTTGCTCGGTTGCCGTACCGCTGATGGAACCAGCACATTCCTTCTCGTTCACGCTGGCGGGCTGTCTCCCGCCGGCTGGGCATTTGGGCCCTCGCCTACGAGTAAGAACGCGGTTGCCTCTCTACTTGTTGTTGTGGACGTCCGCGCTGTTGCTGCTGCTGCCTGAACCGCGCCGGGGGTAAGACGGGGCGTCCTCTGCCACCGGTGTAGATTGCATTGTAGCCGAAATACTCGGCTGGGAGTGGTTCAAATTCTGTAAAACGTCCTTGCTCTGCGCCGCGACGCGGATGGCGCTGTTCGTACAGCGCGTCCTCCAGACTGTGTAGGCGTTTCTCCAATGTATCACTTTCGCGCCGCTTAGGAATGGCTCCCCGTAACACCACACACTGAGCGGACGAGCGCGTCACCTCACTTATTTTGTCCGCGAGTGCGGCGCGTTGCGTGAGGTCACCCGGCGACGCTTGCAAAATTGTGGCGACTTGTCCACAAATTTTCTAAAAGCTGCTCAGTGACGTTCGGGCCACAGAGTCTGCGCATCTTGTTCAATAATTGTGATGGCCTTTTGTCACCGAAGTCCATCTCTGAAAGTAGCTGACGTAGTTTCTGCTGCTCCGACGTGCCGAGTTGTTCCAGCAACTTAGCCCTTAAATTAGAGTACTTTGCTTTTTCGGGCGGTTTCGTAACCGCCTCGAACACCTGTTCGAGCACCCGCGACTAGATTGTGGCGACGATCGCGTTGAAACGCGCACTGTCAGACGTAATTCGCATCGTTGCGAAATGCGCTTCTAACTGCGCGAACTACACCTCTGTATCAGCGTGAAAAAAGGGGGGGATTTTTACCGAAACCCGCGCTAACTCATTGTTACTACAGACGGAATTGTTTGCACGCCTTCGGCTCTCACTGCCGCTGGAGCCGCGTTGTCAGGAGTGCTCGCAGACGACTTACCTGCCGCGGACGGGACGTTCTCCATTTCAATGTTTAAATTTATATTTTAGCTTGATTGGAGCTGTTCAATACTTCCCTAAACGCGCGAATTGCGACCGTCACAATTATAATCGCAATACACTTCACTATAGTTTGACACAGCGGACACATATACGGAACTAACGTTCGCGGTCACCACTTTAGCTAGTCTTTGGCTAGTCAATAAAAACTTTCTTTTTGCGTTTTTTTGAGTTTTTTATTCACTACATATACATACAATTACTTGGTTAAATTATTATATGTTTTTTCAAGCCGTGCGGATTCGGTCGTGTCGTGCGATAACTACTTCTTGCGATGAGGGACTCTCAGAAACTAAACTTAATCAACTCGCTCAGCGGGCATGGCAGCATATCACCGAAGACCGATCACCATGGCCGCGCCAACAAGAAGTCAGCAGCGAGGGATACTATACAGACAGTCACGATTAAGTATTGACACATTGTTGAACACTTGAAGTTTGGCTTCGCCCAAACCTTGTATTTATACCTACCCTGCAATCCGTCGACGTCGAGGGATGGCAATAGCCACACCAGCGTGTTCTATGATATTAAACCAGCAGCGGCTAGCTAGTCTTCGAGCTAGCGCAACGTAACATTTGGCGCCAACAAGAATGCCAGCGCAACATTCTTGTTTGGTTTGCAACAATGAAGTTGTTACTCAGACTTAATTTGTGTTCGACTTTCGGTCGCCTGCACAAATATCATTTTTCGCTTCGAGCTGTCCGTCGCCACTCCAGCGACGCGAGCGCGAGCGCTAATCGCTTGACTCGAGTAAACAACAGCGCGCTATATGTAACAGCATATACACTCGTCAGCATACATACCGCAGCATATGCGCATTCCTCATTCGTGGTGAACACAAGTGCGCCTGCGGATAAGTTATACAATGACAATATAAAATTACAATGGCAATGCTAATGACAATATTACAATTTAACGAGATTCGTGCTAATACATTATTAATCATTAGTTGCTTCCGCCAAATTTTCTCGGAAAATGCACTTGTCGGCCGGCTCTGGTCACTGTTTGTGGCTTGGCCGCTGGTCGTTGACTTTCCTGCTCCCGGTTGGTGGTTGCTGTCGTCTTTGCCGGGCGGCCTCTTGGGCGTGGCATAGTAGCTGGAACCTTCGGTTGCGGGCTGTGTGGGTTACCTTGGTCGTCCGGTAAGAAAGCTGCCTTCAGTCGATCGATCGACACCTTAATCTTTTTGTCAGCCACCTGCAAGTCGTATACCTTCTCATGTCGTCGTATGATCTTGAATGGGCCGTCGCCACTGCCTGATCGTGACATTGGACATTAAAAATGCATTCAATACGGCGAATTGGCAGAGAATCTTGGAGGCGCTAAGAAGATTTGAAGTCCCCGCATATCTATGTAATATTGTGAGTGATTATTTAAGCGATCGGATTCTTATGTACAACACTACGGAAGGTTATAAAGAGTATAAAATAACAGGAGGGATTCCACAGGGATCCGTAATTGGAACTTTTCTGTGGAACATAATGTACAACGCCATACTGGAGTTGACAGTGCCAGAGGGAGTTGAGATCATTGGTTTTGCGGATGATGTCGCTATCCTAGTCGTGGCGCAGCATTTGTCAAATGTAAAGGAAAAAGCGGATGAAGCAATCGTCATGGTTAGGTCGTGGCTATCTGAGGTTTCGTTGACACTAGCTGATCATAAGACGGAATGTGTACTGTTGAGAAGCAGAAAAATGGTAGAATCCGTGGCAATCAAGGTTGGCGACTGTGTGATTGTGTCTAAGCCGCACATAAAGTATCTTGGAGTTATGATAGATCATCGGCTTACATTTAAAGCGCACATAGAACATGTGCAACGTAAAGCAGCAATAGCAACTACGGCATTGTCAAGAATAATGCTAAACAATCGAGGGTCGCGTCAGCGCAAAAGACAATTACTGGCAGGCGTCGTAAAATCGATAATACTTTATGCGTCCCCAATATGGAGTGACGCCTTGTTAAAGCCTAGCTATGTACGCAACTTAAACGCCACTTACAGCCATTGCGCGCTACGGGTTGCTTGTGCATTTCGAACTGTATCTTTTGAAGCATCACTAGTAATTGGAGGTATGATGCCACTGGATTTGCTCGCGAAAGAAGCTCCGATAAGGTTATCCGCAGCGGCGGCCAGCAACCGTGATACTCCAAACGGCAGAGCGATCATTGATGCAAGGAGTGCTCACCATTCTGTTATTGAAGAATGGCAGCTGAAATGGCAGAATGCGGATAAAGGCAGATGGACGCACAAACTCATACCCATATTGGAGCCTTGGTTAAGCACAAAGCACGGTGTGGTGGATTTTTACCTAACGCAGTTCTTAAGTGGACATGGCTGCTTCAAAGCTTATCTCCATAAATACGGCTTCGAACGTGACCCATTCTGCGATCACTGTGAAGTGTTGACTGAAAATGTTTATCACGTGTTCTTTGGATGCCCTCTGTACGAGCTGCTAAGAAATGAATTTCAGCGTGTCGTAGGATCACCTCTGACGCCTGAAACCATTGTGAGTAGCATGCTAAGAAGCGAGAAAGTGTGGAAGGCAGTTAGCAGAATGTCTGCGCTGGTGATGAAGGAGCAAAGAAGGCGAGAACAGGTAAGAAGGTCTTGGGAACGAACTGACTGACCTAACTGACGATTGAGCAGAAATGCTTCTACGGCCTCCTGACGTAATACCTAATGGTAGTTCCAAGGGGAACATCCGTAATGACGAGAAGAGATGTTTAGCGGGTTAAAGTACCGCACTGACTAAGGCTTTTGATGCTTTTACTCCTCGTAAAAAAAAAAAAAAAAAACACACACATACACACACACACACACACACACAGACACACACACACAGACACACACACACAGACACACACAGGCGTCACTTACAGGCATTGCGCGCTACGGGTTGCTTGTGCATTTTGAACAGTATCTTTTGAAGCATCACTAGTAATTGGAGGTATGATGCCACTGGATTTGCTCGCGAAAGAAGCTCAGATAAGGTTATCCGCAGCGGCGGCCAGCAACCGTGATACTCCAAACGGCAGAGCGATCATTGATGCAAGGAGTGTTCACCATTCTGTTATTGAAGAATGGCAGCTGAAATGGCAGGATGCGGATAAAGGCAGATGGACGCACAAACTCATACCCATATTGGAGCCTTGGTTAAGCAGAAAGCACGGTGAGGTGGATTTTTACCTAACGCAGTTCTTAAGTGCACATGGCTGCTTCAAAGCTTATCTCCATAAATACGGCTTCGAACGTGACCCATTCTGCGATCACTGTGAAGGGGTGACTGAAAATGTTTACCACGTGTTCTTTGGATGCCCTCTGTACGAGCTGCTAAGAAATGAACTCCAGCGTGTCGTAGGATCACCTCTGACGCCTGAAACCATTGTGAGTAGCATGCTAAGAAGCGAGAAAGTGTGGAAGGCAGTTAGCAGAATGTCTGCGCTGGTGAAGAAGGAGCAAAGAAGGCGAGAACAGGTAAGAAGGTCTTGGGAAAGAACTGACTGACCAAACTGACGATTGAGCAGAAATGCTTCTACGGCCTCCTGACGTAATACCTAACGGTAGTTCCAGGGGGAACATCCGTAATGACGAGAG
Source organism: Thecophora atra (assembly GCA_937620795.1). Lineage (NCBI taxonomy): Eukaryota > Metazoa > Arthropoda > Insecta > Diptera > Conopidae > Thecophora > Thecophora atra. The sequence goes on along the minus strand of CALMKQ010000008.1, from coordinate 5,299,901 downwards.
GAGATGTTTAGCGGGTTAAAGTCCCGCACTGACTAAGGCTTTTGATGCTTTTACTCCTCGTTAAAAAAAAAAAAAAAAAAAAAAAAAACACACACACACAGGATTCGGAGTTACATATTTGACGCGAATTGACGTGTTTTTTTTCGGCTCCTACCAAAACTTACTTTTTAAAGTGTTTAAGCTCGGTTTAAAACTCGGAAGAAAGCTCAAAGCGAGCCATTAAGTGTAACAAATCATACACAAGACATTCGGTTGTGTTACCTGGTGCGCGAGTGATTAAATGCAATTTTTCTGTGCATTTAGTCTCGCAGTCTTTATTTTTAACATAAAGAACTGTGTAAACATTTATTTTCCCGCGCAATTTCGCAGCAACATAACAAGTTTGACGTGATTTGGTGGACATAGTGTCGTTCGTTGACCTGTGCTAGCTGCCCTTGTCTAGTTTAGTGGTTGAGTGGCTCCATCTGTACTCAACGCCAGATCAAAGCTTTTAATTAAGCTTTCGTAAGCTTTCGTATGCTTTTGTAAGCTTCGATCAGTATCTGCTGGTGGTGGCGCTGCGGTCTATTCTTGCAGTAGGTTCGCGTCTCTACTAATGCAATACTGAGAAAATAGATAAAAGGAAAAAAAGAAACAAAAGCAGCCATGAAGAAGAGTGCAGCAGCAAGTGGAGCATCGATTAAAGATGGCAGCCGCGCAGACCAATTAGGCGGCATTAATCCGTTTGCGAAAAATAGTCGTATGGCGCGGTCGCCATTACAAAACTCGCTTGAAGTAGAAACGCCTACTTATAGAAACTGCTCGCCAACGTGCGTAGAAGTGATTTCTGAACGCGGCTCACAGCAAATTTCGGTGTTTGAGAAAATGGGACGTAGAATCGGTGAGTTGGTTGAAATGATCGGAGGAGGAAGGCGATCAATACACCAGCCAATGCGTGATTTAATAGAGAGCATTGCTATTATGTTTGAAAAGCTAGAGCAAGACTTAAGAAATGGCGCGCAGACTGACTCAAGTTTGATGCTTGGTTGGCAATCAACTAAAAGGCCCACATGCGAACATGGCGTAAAGACGTCTCCAATGCCAGAAAAAAGAGCAGGAAATGTAACAAAGCGGAGCAGAGAGGACGCTCTACTGCTTCAGTCGGCTTCTAAAAAACGGAAAGCACCTGAAGCTGTAACTTACGCTGGAGTGGTTCAGGCAAAGGTGATCGCTGATAAAGCAGAGAATACGAGCGAGGGGTGGACGCAAGTGAGATCGTAAAAGCCCAAAAAACGAGACGTTGTGGTGAAAAGACCCAAGCCGGAAGCCATCATCATTGAGAACAAGGGTGATCTTAGTTATGCTGAAATATTGCGCAAAATAAAGGCAGACGACAACGTAGCGGATTTGAGCAATGCTGTGAGGAAGATACGGCGAACGCAGAAAGGCGAGCTACTTCTTCAGCTGTCAGAGACGGGGGAGAACGCTGATAAAATCAGAAGTGTCATTGCGAATAGCCTTGGTGATAAGGCTGAGGTGCGTGGTATGTCGGAGAGAGTTGTGGTCGACATTAAGGACATAGACGAAGTCACTGGAAAAGAGGAGGTTTTCAAAGCAATTGTGACACAATTTAGCTTGAAGAATGTTACCCAAGAAGACGTCATCAGCATGCGCAAAGGATTTGAAGGTACGCAGATAGCGTCGATAAGGCTAACTGTTACCAATGCGAACATCCTAATGAAGGCCGGTAAAGTTCGGATTGGCTGGGTAAGTTGCCGTATTCGTGAGCAAGCGGTAGTAATGAAATGCTACAGATGCCTGGAATTTGGTCATATATCGAAGCAATGTAAAAATGCGACTGACTGTTCAAAGCTGTGCTTCAAATGCGGGGGAGAAGGCCACCTTGCAAAAGTATGTTCGAACGAACCCAAATGCATTTTATGTCAAAGGGAAGGAAGGAAGGACACTAACCATGCATGCGGAGCATACAAATGTCCGTCATATCAGAAGGCTAAGGCAGAGCAAAAAGGCGCTAAAGTGATCGGTTCCAATAAATGAAAATATTTCAGCTCAACTTGAACCATTGTGAAGCCGCACAGCAGCTGTTAGAACAGACAGTTTTTGAACTGCAAGTCGATGTTGCCATTCTTAGCGAGCCGTATGCTAACAAAAGAGATGGTAAATGGGTGAGCGATCAGCTTGGTAAAGCTGCCATTTGGAATAGTTGCGCAAACGCCTCAAGCATCACACCTTGTTGTTCTGAGCGTTGTTTTGTCTGTGCGGAGATAAATGGCATCTTTATATACAGTTGTTATGTGCAGCCCAGCCTCGACATAACACATTTAATATGGTAATGCACTCATTGATAACTGATGCAAGTCGACGGAATCCCGTCCTAATTGCAGGCGATTTCAATGCCTGGGCCACAGAGTGGAGCTCTAAGCGAACGAACCCTCGCGGCCGGTCTCTCTTGGATGCCTTTGCGTCGCTGAATATAATCCTCTTAAACACGGGTTGTGTACATACATACAGTAAAAATGGCGGAGGATCTATAATAGATATTGCCTTTATAAGTACGGGGTTGTTTTCGGCGGCGAAGTGGCAGATAAGCAATTGTTACACGCATAGTGACCACAGAGCTGTTCTAATAGAAATTTTAAGAAAGTCAGGCGTAGACAAGGCCTCAACAGCTAGCAAAGGCCCATGCTGGAAGCCAGAAACGTTTGATCGCGAAATGTTTGTCCAGGTATTGGATGGCTTCAGTGCGAGAGGGACGGCAGAAGAAGCGGCAAAGCATCTTATGAACAAAATAAAAGAAGCATGGGATGCATCGATGTTGCGAAAACGGAATAGCTCAAAGCGAAGACCCGTGTACTGCTGGAATGCCAACATTGCAAAATTACGTAAGGAATGCATCCGAGCGCGGAGGCAGTGTAAAAGAGCTCGTAAAAGAGCGCCTGCTATATATGAAAATCTGCTGCTGGTATACAAGGAGAAGCGGAAAGCATTGAATGCAGCCATACGAGAAAGCAAAAATAAGTGCTTTTTGGAACTTTGCGATGATGTAGATAGCAATCCTTGGGGTTTCGCCTATAAGCTGGTTTTAAAAAAGCTTAAAAGATCAACTCCCGAATAATGGAGTCTATAGTTAAGAGCCTCTTTCCTCAGCAACCGCAGTTTCTAAGAGCATTTGAAACAAATGACACGCAAAGCATACCAACGGTAACCGCAGCGGAGGTGTTGCAAGCAGCAGCTAATCTCAAGCTCAACAAAGCGCCAGGCCCAGATGGCATACCAAATGTTGCAATAAAAGCGCTTGCAGTAAATCGCACTGAATGGCTCCGAAGTGTTTATGATCTTTGCATCAAAGAAGGCACCTTTCCGAAACAGTGGAAGAAGCAGCGGCTGGTGTTACTGCCGAAAGGCGATAATTTGCCTATATCATACCGTCCTTTGTGTATGTTGGATACTGCAGGTAAGCTACTGGAGTCCATAATTAAGGAACGACTGCTGTCGGTGGCAAATGATAAAATATCTGGCCGGCAATTTGGCTTTAGGAAAGGCATGTCTACGATCAATGCATTACAGCTGGTGAAAAATATCGCGGGATCGGCGATTGAGGGCAAACGCTGGTGTGGCGGTGCTAAGCAGTACTGCCTGATCGTGACATTGGATATTAAAAATGCATTCAATACGGCGAATTGGCAGAGAATCTTGGAGGCGCTAAGAAGATTTGAAGTCCCCACATATCTATGTAATATTGTGAGTGATTATTTAAGCGATCGGATTCTTATGTACAACACTACGGAAAGTTATAAAGAGTATAAAATAACAGGAGGGGTTCCACAGGGATCCGTAATTGGACCTTTTCTGTGGAACATAATGTACAACGCCATACTGGAGTTGACAGTGCCAGAGGGAGTTGAGATCATTGGTTTTGCGGATGATGTCGCTATCCTAGTCGTGGCGCAGCATTTGTCAAATGTAAAGGAAAAAGCGGATGAAGCAATCGTCATGGTTAGGTCGTGGCTATCTGAGGTTTCGTTGACACTAGCTGATCATAAGACGGAATGTGTACTGTTGAGAAGCAGAAAAATGGTAGAATCCGTGGCAATCAAGGTTGGCGACTGTGTGATTGTGTCTAAGCCGCACATAAAGTATCTTGGAGTTATGATAGATCATCGGCTTACATTTAAAGCGCACATAGAACATGTGCAACGTAAAGCAGCAATAGCAACTACGGCATTGTCAAGAATAATGCTAAACAATCGAGGGCCGCGTCAGCGCAAAAGACAATTACTAGCAGGCGTCACAAAATCGATAATACTTTATGCGTCCCCAATATGGAGTGAAGCCTTGTTAAAGCCTAGCTATGTACGCAACTTAAACGCCACTTACAGCCATTGCGCGCTACGGGTTGCTTGTGCATTTCGAACTGTATCTTTTGAAGCATCACTAGTAATTGGAGGTATGATGCCACTGGATTTGCTCGCGAAAAAAGCTCAGATAAGGTTATCCGCAGCGGCGGCCAGCAACCGTGATACTCCAAACGGCAGAGCGATCATTGATGCAAGGAGTGCTCACCTTTCTGTTATTGAAGAATGGCAGCTGAAATGGCAGAATGCGGATAAAGGCAGATGGACGCACAAACTCATACCCATATTGGAGCCTTGGTTAAGCAGAAAGCACGGTGAGGTGGATTTTTACCTAACGCAGTTCTTAAGTGGACATGGCTGCTTCAAAGCTTATCTCCATAAATACGGCTTTGAACGTGACCCATTCTGCGATCACTGTGAAGTGTTGACTGAAAATGTTCATCACGTGTTCTTTGGATGCCCTCTGTACGAGCTGCTAAGAAATGAATTTCAGCTAGCTGCGCTCCACAAATATAAACAAAATAAAGTTATTTTTCTTGGCCATGAACTCGTGCAATGACACTGTTTTCGGACTATACATTACGCAATGCGATTTCATGAGCAATAAATAATATGTATAATTGTTTTTATTGGAATTATACATTTTCTCCCCCTGGTGACGTCAGCACGTATAATGACGTCACAAAAGTTCTTATTCGATCGATATCGCGAAGTCTGGGGATGTTGAAATCTGACGTGGTGCTGGTTGTGGATTTCTGTTGAGTGGTTGTGCGGTGGATGATCTCGCCTTTATGATGATGACTACGATGACCGCTATTGAAATGATTAGCGCGGTGTATCCTATTGTTGTATGATGGTAATTGTGACTGTCAATTCGTGATGGTAAATCCCATATCTCTTGTTGTTTAAGTGATTCTTGAAGCTTGCTGAGTTGTTCCAGTCGCGTGTTGTACTGCTGGGGTTCGTGAAGAAGTATATGAAGTTGTTCTGGCTTCGCCACGTCCGTCAAATTTCCAAATCCTGTGTATGATGTGTACAAATTACTGGAGTATGATCGCTGGGCCTGGATCGTTGTGTCCTTATCCTTGATTACACATTGAGGTTGTAGAGTGATAATGCCAGATTTCTTCAGATTGAGCTGCTGAACTTCCTCGTTGCATACGGCGGTGATTCGTCTTGGGCTGCTAACGGTGTACAACCACTGATTCCTATGTGACAGTTGAGTCCAGGTTGAGTTTAATTTCTCTTCCTCAACATTGCAATCAGCTCTGCTATCGTTGTGCAGCAGATTTATCTCACAAGAGCACATTTCAGACACCTTCATGTATATCTGAAAGTTGTTAGTACATAAATAACCGTTTTCCGTTATTTTGACGCATGAGCTTAAATCATAACTACTCATAGAGATGTATTGGTCTCGATGAGAATTTATCGCCAATATGTCATTGCAACGTTTTATTTTTACAAAAACGTTGTTGAATGTCGTCGGCAACGCTATTAGCTTGTATAACGTAAACGCCTGTTGGTCGCAGAGTGGAATAGATATGTTGAATCGCACTTGGTTTTCGGTTAATCCACCTTCTGCCGACATTAATTTATATAGTTGAGTGTAGTCATCATGGTGTATGGGCAGTTGAAGAAAAGAAGGCAAATGATTTCTGATTTTTACTAACTCTTGCTGTAATTGCTGACGTGTCAGAAGACTAGTACTGATTCTTCCGTGATGAGTATCCGTAAGCACATCTATAATAGAAACTTGTACACGTTGCAGGTTCGCGGCTACCACGATGAGTTGCATGGCTGACGATAGAAAACTTTGAAGAACCTTGGATTGGTACTCCGTGTCCGAAATCTTCTTCCATGTCTTGTTAACCAAGTTGTCGATGTTGTCGAATTTACGTTTGCTGTCCAATTGATCATGTTTAAATATGTTGATCGTAGCATCAAGTATTGATGTTTGGTTTTTGAGCAAATGTTGAAGATGGCCTTCATTTTGTTTAACTGCCTCAATGGTATCAGACATTTGATTCTCGTATTCCGAGTCTAAAACTCCAAACAGAGAATGGGCCACATTACCCACAAAGTTTAGTGCTCCTCGCTTAGTTCTACTATTTTTTCTTTAGGTCGGGTGGCTGCTAATAAACTGTTGTCTAATTGAAGTCTTTCTTCGGCGTGCTCCAGTGTCATTACTACATCGCCACAAATCTGTTTCAGGGTCATGATTTGACATAATTTCCGTAAAGTACGAGTCTTATTCGAGAAGATCTCCATTTCTGACCAATACGGTTTAAGATCATAGTACACAATGAGACGCCAATTGGATCAGGCTATTTTCATGGATCCGAGTGCGTCAAAATGCATCCCCATCCTGGAGTCGAATTCTTGGTTTTCAACCCCTGTTGCCAAAACTATAGGCAGCATAACCATTGCGATCAGTAGTGCTGTGACTAATGTCGGTGATCATCGCGGTCTTTTGTGCTCAGGTTGTGATTTATCATTATACCGTTGACATGCTGATGCATACCTGATGTGGTTTTTACTTCCACTACTCGGACTAGCTCGTCAATTCCTTTATGTATTTTTGTAATTCTACCAAGTGGCCACTGAAGAACTGGCGTGTCGTCCTGTTTAATAATTACCACAGTCCCGACCTTGATGTTATTGGCCTGTTCCCTCCATTTGTATCGGTGCTGAAGTTCGTTTAAATAGTCGCGGGACCATCTTTGCCAGAATTCATGCTTCACTTGAGACACCGCCTTCCATCGAGCTCCTAGACTTGCCTTTTGTTCCACCGCTCTTGCATCAACTTGGGCTGTTAGCGGTTCACCGATGAGGAAATGGCCAGGAGTCAGCGCTGTTAAGTCGTTAGCGTCATTGGACATCGGTCTAATGGGCCTGGAATTTAATATGGCTTCGGCTTCTACAATGATGGTTTCCAATTCCTCGTACGTTAGCGAGGCTGCAACGGTGCTTCTCAATAACAGATGTTTTGCCGACTTCACTGCTGCTTCCCACAGCCCTCCAAAGTGAGGAGTTCTAGGTGGGATAAAATGGAAATTGATTCCCTTTTCACTGCATGTGTTCACAATTTTCTCTCTGGCGCTTGGTGAATAGATTGATGTCGTTAATTCTACGAGTTGATTTCTGGCTCCAACGAAGTTTGTCGCATTATCGCTGTAAAGGTTTTGACAGCGTCCTCTTCGTGCAATGAACCTTTTAAGCGCTCCGAGGAATGCCTCTGCTGTTAAGTCACTAACGAGCTCTAGATGCACTGCTTTAGTTGTGAAACAACAGAATATGGCCAAATAAGCCTTTGTGGGTCGTTTTCCACGCAGCTTATAATGAATCCAAAATGGCCCGCAGTAATCCACACCGGCATTTATAAATGGTCGCGCTGGCATTACTCTGGCTGCTGGTAGATTTCCCATTAGTTGCTGTAACAATTGTGGGCGTGCCTTGAAACAACGGACACAGTGGTGAACTATTGACCTGGCCATACTAGCAGCCTTGACTGGCCAAAATCGTTGTTTAGTTAGTGCTACCAATGTCGTTGGACCACAGTGCATATTTTCTTCATGTATCGTCTGCATCAAAAGCTTAACTACCGGATCATTATATGGAAGACACATTTGATGTTTGTTTTTGTTTGGTAAACTTGAAGCTTCCAGTCTTCCTCCTACTCTTAAGATGCCTTCCCCATCCAGAAATGGTTTCAGACAATGAATTGTGCTGTTTTTTTTAACAACGTTATCCTTCTGAAGATCCCTGATTTCTGATGCAAAATCGCCAGCTTGAATGGCCTTGATAATCATTTTTAGTGCACTGTCTAATTCGAGTGGAGAAAGTGCCCAAGAGTTGTGCTGTTCTTTTTGCAAATGTCTCATCCGTTTTCCAAATCGAATGGCATAGCCTAAGATTCGTTGTAGTTTTCTAAAGGAATTTTTGTGATTTATGGAGTAAATTATAGTTGCCGCTTCTACTTGCGCAGTGATTAATGATGCGGGCGCTTTTCTTTTGCCTTCTTGTGTTGACTTTATTTTGTACTCGCACGCAGGTCGAATCCATTCTGTTTCTCTCCCGTGTAAAAACAGAGGCCCGTAAAACCACAAATCGCATTGCGTAAAGCTGCGAGGATTGCAACCCCTTGATAGCACGTCTGCTGGGTTTTGTTTTGATGGTACGTAGCGCCATTGCATCGCAGTTGATAAATCTTAGATTTTAGCAATTCTATTGGCTACAAAAACCTCGTATGAGGACGAATCCATGTTGATCCATGCCAGCACCACTTCCGAGTCAGACCAGAAGTGCGTGCAGTCGATGCCGTACTGTAGATCACGTTGTACTCGTGCTGCGAGTTGTGCCCCTAGGAGTGCAGCACATAATTCTAACCGGGCAATTGTTTGACGTTGGCGATTCAATGGAGCAACTCGCGATTTAGCACATAGTAGTCTCACAAGTATCCTTCCGTTGCTTGTTACTGATCTGAGGTATATAACAGCTCCATATGCCTTTTCAGAGGCGTCAGTGAAAACATCTAGCTGCCATGACTTGGGTATTTCATGATTATAGATGTGGCGAGAAAATTCCCAGTTGTTTAATTCATTGAAGCTCTGTCGAAAATCTGTCCATTCGTTGTGTTGCTGAGTAGACAATGGTTCATCCCATGATATTTTCACGTCCCATAACTGCTGTAAAAATATCTTGGCGATGATAACAACCGGTGCCATGATTCCTAGTGGATCAAATATGCGTGCCACATCTGAGCTAACGCTCCGCTTTGTGGCGAGTCTTCTACTGCTGCACGTGGAACCAATTTTTATACGAAAGGAGTCGGTTTTCGGTAACCAGGCCAGTCCTAATGTGTTGACATAATCATTCGATTTGGTATCGAAGTCAAGGTTGATTTCCTGGTGATCTGTTGGTATTTCATGAAGCAGTTGAGGATGATTTGCACACCACTTCCTAAGTTCAAATCCAGCCGAGCTTAAGATCGTTGTAATTTCCTTCTGAATTAAGATTGCTGATGATAGACTGTTGCTCCCAACTAGGCAATCGTCCACGTAGAAGTTATTTTGTATCGCTTCAGATCCTAGAAGGTGGTTAGACTGGTTCTCTTTTGCTAACTGCTGTAGACATCGGATTGCCAGATAAGGCGCTGCTCTCGTTCCATAGGTCACGGTGTTGAGTTGATAGTACTTCAATTTTGCCTCTGGCGCTGCTCTCCAAATTATTAACTGATACTTGCGGTCATCTGGGTGTACCAGTATCTGCCTATACATCTTCTGTATGTCGGCGGTGAAAACGTAACGTGGCAGTCGGAAGCGAAGTAATACGGTAAAACGGTCATTTTGGATGACAGGACCTGTATGCATGATTTCATTTGATGAAAGACCTGATGACGTTTTGGCTGAGGCATCAAACACCACGCGAAGTTTCGTACTGCTACTTTCTGGTCTTATGACGCAATGATGTGGGATAACGTAGCACATGTTATCCCATTAGTGACTGTGAACTTCGGTCATATGACCTAGCCGCTCATATTCGTCCATGAATTCTGCATAAGCTCTTTTTAGTTCATAGTTTTTGGACAATCGCCTTTCGAGTGCTAAAAAACGGTTGAGGGCCATGTTCTTTGATTCTCCCAATGTTTTAGGATTGTCATAAAAGGGTATCTTAACCATGAACCGTCCTTCAGGGACCCTCACGGTGTTGTGAATAAAGTGTGACTCACAACGCTTCTCAGTTGCTGTAAATTCTGGCGCGTTGCCTTCCTTCTCTTCTAAGCGCCAAAATTTCTCCAGTAGCTTGTTAGTTGTTTCCTCGTCTTCACTAAATACGCCGCAAGTAGCTGTATCCTGTTGTAATCCGTCAATCTTTCCAGTCACGACCCACCCAAATACTGTGTTTTGTAATTTGGGCAGCTTGCTGCCAAGATCGATCTGCCCGACTGACATGATTTGATGGAAGAATTCTGCGCCCAATAATACATCTATCCTCCCGGGTTGATTGAATGTGGGATCGGCAAGTTGTATATCTCTTGGAATCTGCCATGATGACACATTAAGCAGCAATGATGGTTGTACTAATGCTTCAAGCCGTGATGCGAATTGTCCAGTATTTGACCGCATCCCTACATTGATTCTGTGCCTGCATTCTTTTCCTTGAGCGCCAATTCCCTCTAGAGCGACGGAAGTATGTTTTCTTTGAACTCCGAGCTGCTTCACAAGCCTCTCTGTGACGAGATTTACTTGGGAGCCTGAGTCTAAGATGGCTCTGCATTCTACTTCAAGGCCACTGTTCGACACAAGTCGAAGACGAACAGTGCTGAGTAGTACATATTTTTTGTTAGGTGTATCCGCTGCTGTTGATAAACTAACTGGATTTGCTGGGGCGACTACAAGGCTCCGTGTTTTCCTGACGCTGGCTCCTAGTGTACCTTCCTTCCTAGATACTTCGTTCTTTTCATTGATGTGTAAGAGAGAGTTGTGAAACTTGTTGCACTTAGTGCATCTTCTTGAAGAACAGGCTTTGGCGAAATGTCCCTCCTTGAGGCAATTGAGGCATAATTTATATTTCTTGATGAGTTGAATTCGATCGACTGGTTTTAGGTTCAGAAACTGCGCGCATGCAAAGATTGGATGGGTTCCTTTCTTGCATATTATACACTCATGTCGTAATTCATGTTTTGTTGATCTTGCAGCAGTGTATAATCTTGGTTTAACATGCTTTTCCTTGTAGTTAACTGCTTCTAATGCTTGAAACTGGCATTCAAGGAACGCTAAGAATTCCTTGATATTTGGCAATTCTTTCGGGTTCTTCAGGGATCTTTTATACATCACATATGTATCTTTATCCATCTTTTTTAGTAGGAGGTGTAGAAGAAGTGGATCCCATGATGATGTCGTAATGCCCAAACCTTCGAGTGACATCAGGCATTCATGTGTGGTATCATGCAAGCTTTTGATCGAAGTCACTGATGATGCGTTAAATGGCGTTTCGAGAAGCCTGTTGATCAGAGTGGAGCACAAAATCCGTTTGTTGTTGTACCTGTCCTTGATCATGTTCCATGCGACGTCGTAATTACTTTCAGTAAGCTCTAAATGTCTTATTAGCTTCTCTGCGTCTCCGATAAGGTTTGTTTTCAGGTACCACATCTTGTGTACCTTAGGAAGAGGTTGTTCGTGCACCAATTGCGCGAACATTTCGAAAAATGGACGCCATTTCATGTAGTCACCATCAAATTGTGGAATGGTGACTCTGGGTAACCTGAGCGGTTCGTTGTTCGAGATCGTTGCTGCTTGTAATGAAGGTTTCGGTGCCTCGTTCAAGATGAGTAATTGCCTACGCTTTTCTTGCACCCTGTTTTCGCATGCCAAGTATTCGTCGAAGTTGTAACCCACACTGGATGGGTCATCGCACATTTCCCATATGCCGTAGTTTATGTTTTCAATTTCTTGCCACAATTTGGCAATTTGTTGAAGATTCACTTCCATTAGTTGATCCTGATCATCTGAATGCCTTTCAATGCCATCCAACAATCGACTCATAGAACCGATGAGTGCACGCTGTCGTCGCATCATCCTGGTGACAACTGCTACTTCGCCTTCTGAACTCTGCTGCTGTGGCAATGGCGTCTTCTTGCTGCCTGATCTCTCGTTGTCAGCATTTGGATCAGCTTCAGAATCCCTATTGGTGTTATTCGTTGTCTTCCGCTGAAGGTCTTGTAGCTCAGCTTCAAACTGTTTCCGATACTGTGTCGCGATAGTCATCACCTCGACGTAGTAGTCCTTTGTGAAGTACTCATGGTTGGTTGGTACGTTAGTCAACTCCATTATTTCTTGGTGTGCGTTAGAAAATTTTGACATTGCTGCAGCTAGTTGGTTAATTCTTTCTTCATAATATGATGTCTTCACTTTTATGTCCGCCGAATCCTTTTTGTAGTTCCGCACGATTGTGAGGATTGTATTGCCAGTCTCATCCTGACCGGTGACCAATCCTTCGAACGTCGTCATATTAGTCTGTTGATGGGTCTGGATGATGCACGAAAATTTGACAACACTGGTCTTGTGGTGACACGAATCGAGTGCCCAACCGGGGGCGCCAAATGTTCAAATCCGCGTAGGGATTTGTTATTTGTTTGAAGTTAATTCAGGCACATAAACCTGAACTAAAGGATTTGTTATTTGTTTGAAGTTAGTTCAGGCACATAAACCTGAACTAAAGGATTTTTGCACAAACAGCACTTGAAACTGATTGCACTTAGGTGGATTTGATTTTAGTTCAAGCACATGAACTTGAACTAAAGCGGACTCTAGACTAAAAATGAAACGGTTGATTTCGTTGACAAATTCAGACTACTCGTTTATTAATTATTTTGGCTCTTATATACTTAAATTAATTACAAACACCAATGTAACAAAATGCAGAATTGCAGTAGCCTTGGCATTGCATGAACTTGATTGAACCTTTTGGTAACCGTTCAACGACGGCGTTGAACTCGCGTTGGCCATTTTTGCTGACATAGCAATCTGCAATGCCGCGGCTAGCTGCGCTGCACAAATATAAACAAAATAAAGTTATTTTTCTTGGCCATTAACTCGTGCAATGACACTGTTTTCGGACTATACATTACGAAATGCGATTTCATGAGCAATAAATAATATGTATAATTGTTTTTATTGGAATTATACAGAAATTTTTGCAGATAAACTTAAACCACTGCGAAGCGGCGCAAGATTTACTTAAGCAGTCAATCATAGACCACCATATTGACGTTGTGATTGTTTCAGAACAATATCGGAACCTTCCACGCTGGCTCTCCGATGACAGTGGTAAAGCGGCAATAGGCTTGTGTGGAAAGGTACAACTGCAAGACACACCAGCTCGTAACAGGAAATACTAAGTATGTAGTGGCAAAGATAAATGGAATACATGTTTATAGCTGTTATTTTCCTCCAAGCTTAAGAATGGATGAATATTTGGATGTTCTCGATAGACTTGTCAGACATGCCAGTTGTACCAATCCTAACATTATAGCCGGAGATTTTAATACTTGCTCAACCGAATGCGGCAGCCGCCTTACGAATCAGAAGATCGCAAGATTTACTTAAGCAGTCAATCATAGACCACCATATTGACGTTGTGATTGTTTCAGAACAATATCGGAACCTTCCACGCTGGCTCTCCGATGACAGTGGTAAAGCGGCGATAGGCTTGTGTGGAAAGGTACAACTGCAAGACACACCAGCTCGCAACAGGAAATACTAAGTATGTAGTGGCAAAGATAAATGGAATACATGTTTATAGCTGTTATTTTCCTCCAAGCTTAAGAATGGATGAATATTTGGATGTTCTCGATAGACTTGTCAGAGATGCCAGTTGTACCAATCCTAACATTATAGCCGGAGATTTTAATACTTGGTCAAACGAATGCGGCAGCCGCCTTACGAATCAGAAAGGAAAAATGTTGTTGGAAGCATTCTCACAGCTAGACGTAACGCTCCTAAATGATGGTTTAGAGTGTACTTTCGAAAGGAATGGAGTACAATCAGTTATTGATCTCACTTTTGTAAGCAGTTCACTGAGCAGGAAGTCGATGTGGTATGTAAGCGATATGTACACGCACAGCGACCATATGGCAGTGATAACTACGACAGATAAAGCGACATACTACGACAGATAGAGCAAACATAAAGCCCGAATATTGGTGGAACGATGACATTGCTGATGTAAGGGTTGAATGTATTGCAGCTAAACGACGTAAACAACGCCGGAGGCGTACACAGGAAATTGCCACACTTGAGAAAACATACAAAGAAGCGCGAAATAAACTAAAGAAAGCCATCCGAAGGAGCAAAAACCTTTGTTTTTAGCAACTATGTAATGAGGCAGATATCAATCCTTGGGGCAGTGAGTATAAAATAGTTATGTCAAAGTTTAAGCAGAAATTACAAACTCCCACTTGTCATAAATTTCTGCAGAATGTCGTTGAATCGCTTTTTTCTAAGCACTTACTGCAGACAGCAAGTGTAATGACGACAAACGATGACGACGAACTTGAAGTACCGCAAGTGGCGTATGAGGAATTGCTTGCGTTAATAAAGGCATTTAAAAAGAATAAAGCGCCGGGCTTAGATGGCCTCATAAACGAGATTGTAAAGCTGGCCATCGAAGAGAACCCCGAAATGTTTTTGGCGCTATATAACTGCTGCTTGCGAGAGGGAATCTTTCCTAAAATCTGGAAAAAGCAACGCTTAGTCTTACATCCAAGATGGCAACACGCGAGTGCCATCTTGGACACAGTCAACATATCAGGAGAATATTTTTTCGTGAAACACAATAACTTGGATAAGTCTTTTGTGCATTTCATTATAACTTTTGTGTATTTCTCTCATATTTTTTGTTTTCGCCCGCCAATAGTCTCATCTAGTTTATTCCACTTCAACTCTAGCTGTCTCGCCCTCTATATTCTGTATTTTATATTCTTTTTAGTTACCATTCTTTCTACTAGTAACTAGTGCAAGTTAGTTTGTTTTAATTAAAAGCTTTCCTCTCGGTTCGGGTCTGAAATTAGGTTACGGACTGGAAGTCGGAACTAAAAGCTAAAAATTCAGCTCGAAATTAGAACATTAGTGCGTGACATACTTTTAGGCACTGCATTAGATTTAGAACTCTACTGCGTGACATACTTTTACGCACTGCATATCAACCTCGATTCAAAGTTTTGTTTGGTACGGTACAGTGTGCACTAAGATCGAGTAGGAAAAAATAAATTTAGCATATCGTCGCGGATTCACTAAAATGGAGCAAAACAATAATTCCAGCCAGCTTGATTCATCCAGTGTGTTCATGAGAAGTTCGATGATGATGCGATCGCCACCAACGTCAAGTGTGGTTGAAAGCAGAGTGCGTATGTTATCCTCCCCAACACGCCCTCAAATAATGCAATCAGGAGTTATAGATGTAAATCTAAATTACTTTGAGAGGCTGGGAAAGAAGATCAGTCAGTTGGTTGATATGTTCAATGAGAAGAGCCGGCGCCACATAAACTAGCAAATGCGGGATCTACGAAAGAGAACATCAATTACGTCAAACTTCCGAAGGGCAGCGTATGAAAACAGGAGAACTAACTCAGCCCAGTCGTGTAGAGCGTGTTACTCAAACGTCAACGGCAAGAGATTGTAACGTTAGGGGGGTGTTGTTGAGAGAGCGCGATGGACTAAATTAACAAAAAAAAAATTCAAAGTCAAACGAAGCAAAAGATGACCACTGTCATGGCAGCTCAGCTCGTCCGGCCGTGCTCAGGGAAAGTGGGGGGGGGGGGGGGGGGGGGGGGGGGGGGTTCTTAAACAACCCCGACAGTGACTTGAAACCCCAGTTACAAAAAAAAAGGAAATGAGCTGAGGCTTACGGTGGCTCTACAGCCATAAACCAGACCGAATAAAAAAATTCTTAACACGACGTCATCCCCTCGCGATCGATGCCAGACCGGTGGCGGCCGAAAATCCACAAAAAACAAAGCAATATTACGCGGAGGATCGGTGGGAGAGAGAGATGAGAGGAGGAGGGGGGGGGAGGAGTTGATGTTATTTCCCTCCCCCCCGTCCTATGCCCGCCCTACCATGGTTGGCGCGTTGCGCGTTTGTGCGCCAACCCCTTACTTGTGTGTCGCCTGGCTGCGCGGGGTGGAACCGCTTAGTCACCTGCTTACCTAATTAATTATTTAAACCATTTTCTTTCAACGCAAGGAATGTCAGCTCAATAATTCTTTTGTTTTTATTATTAAACCAACAATATTGTACAATGTCATCGTAGTAATTAAGTTAACAGTTACATAGTTGTGAGCAAGTGATGATTTGCTTTGAATTATAAAAATTGTATATATAAATTTTATGTAAATAAAGTTGGGCAAGTAAGGTAATGTAAAAACAAATTGACAATGTTATAATGAGTTACCTGTTATGGTCCTCCTCTTCGTAGGCGCCCGCGAGGGAAGGTCCGACCTGGAACTACTCAATTAATCCTTAAATTCATATGAAAAAATTTTTATACTAATGATGTTTTCTTTTGCATTATTTATAATACAAAATTACGTTTTAATATTTAATAAGTGTAAATATTTGAAATCAAACGTCTAATTTAAATTATATTTTGGTTTTTTTTTTTTTTTTTTTTTTTTTTTTTTTGTATGGCTTTTGCGATATAGAAAACTAGGAATGCCAATCAGAACAATTGAATCATAATTTAAAAAGTAGCATTTGTCTTCCTTTTTATCGCGTTTACAACTAGTATCATAGTTTATTCACCTTAAATTTAATTCGCATGGATTTTTATATATTGAATGCATTTATTGTTCTTCATCGATTTATTTGTTAGTTGCGGTGGTAATTATTTTCAATCATTCACCCTAATTAAATTTTTCAATCATTCTCGGTTCCTATATAGCTTCATTAATCGTCTCATATATTCGATTAATATTATTATGAATACTTTTAGAATTAAGACTGATTCTGATTTTAACTATTATTGTTTTCTTCGTAATTAAAGTTTTTCGTATACAAATTAACTGGGTAATTTCAAAGTATATGTATATATATATTTCAATATGTATACTATTATTGTCAAAATATACTTGTATTGCTGCTGGCGATTCTGGTTCTAGTTTCTTGTTACTGTGGTCTCTTGAATGAAATATAAAAAAGAATATTTCAACATCCTTGTTCTCCTTAGAATTAAAATCGGCAATGAAAATCTTTACACAAAGATTTTTTCCAGTTTTGTTAAATCGTAAGTTCCGTATAAGTGAGTGAGAAGGCCGTCGGGATCATGTTGAAAATCTTCCCGACGTCATTTGGGCATCGAGGTCCAGGTTCGGTTGCAGCACATTGAAGCTGAACACTTTTTGTTTGGGTAATTAAGCAATGATCTTTCTCCTCGTCGTCGTTGGTGCTTGTGACTTTCTACGCCGCGAATGTTTGCTGATATCTTTTCCTTTTCACTAATGATTTCACATTTTTCATTAACTTTTAGTTACAAAATAGTCAACATTTTAATATTGTTGTTGTTAGAGTTGTTCTCGGACGCCGGTTCTGAACTGAAGTTTTTTTTTTTTTTTTTTTCTGTTTTGGTGGGTTTTGTGTATTTCTTTGTTTTCATTTGTTTGTTCTTTGTACGTTGTTATGTAGAATCAATGCAACTCCTTTCGAGCAATGGTGGACTGGCTCGCGTTCATTTAGTCACTTTTATGCCAAAACGATTGATACTACAACTGCACTCAATGTAATGTTCACTTCAACTTTGTATCCACACGATTTTAGTTGCTGAATCCAACTGCTTTAATTACACGATTTTCAATATGAAATTTAGTTCAGCAATTACATTCAATATCGTTATTACTTAAACACTTTAAATAGTTCAGCAATCGAATGTTGTGTAGCAAAATCGTTACTACGTTTTTAAATAAATTCAGCGTTTTGCGTTGTAAGCGACGATTGATGCTGTTCTACTCTTTGCCGATCAACAGTTGGATTGGATGCTTTGTCGCTTGAAGCGTCAACCGCCGAACACGGTTCTTCGGCGCACGATTTACAACTCATTTCCGAGTCACACGTCGGCTTCGTTTCGTTAACGATGTTTTATTCCGAGTGGGTAATTGATAACGCGTTGTTGTCCAAATCGGCAAATTTCTTTTGCTCTTTTATTTTTGCCTAACTGTGTTTCTCGCGTTTACTAATGCAACAATCAAATATATTACCACCACATTTTCCATGCGTATTCAAGTTTTTACATTTATTTAAACGAGTTTGCATTTACATGTATTTATGTGTGTGCGTGTTTAGTTCAGTCAACTGGTTTGCATGATTTTCTGCATGTGTCAAATGAACTAAGTAATTATTTTGCGCTGCATGAATTCGCTTTAAACACACCAAAACCAATCACGGCAAGACCATTAAACTATTAATGTTTAGTCATTTTGAAAGATAATAACAACCTCAATTTCACGTTCGTTTTTTTTTTTTTTCCACGTAATTCGATTGTATTTTGTTCTTTTTCCGCACCGAGCAAGCAACTCACTAAACGACCCTTCTTCCGATCGCAGCTTGAACTCAACTTCCAGAATTTTATTTTCACAGCTCGAAATCTCAATTAAATCAAGTGAAAAACGGGTTTTTTGGTCACTTCACAATTCTTTCCATATATGTATGTTATTTCACCCACTATTTTCCGAGCGACTTTAGAATTGGTTTTCAGGTTAATAGTAATCGTCATTTATGCACTAAATTGCAGTAATCAAACTTGAGTCGAGATTTATGTATGTAGTTTTATTCCTGATTTTCGAACGTTAACTCCTCGAATCGACTCTCTAACCACGACTTTTGAGTACTCATCACCGAATGAATGTTTTTGAAAACCACGCTTTGCTTCGAAGCGACAGAGAGCAAACTGGTTTGCCTCGCTCATTCCAGTCGCCGCCGCTACGCAGCTAGCGACATCTCACTCCCTCTCACCATGATCGACTTTTATTGCAAGTCCCGTAGGATGGCGTGATGCGCAGTTCATAGAAAAAAAATTCTTCTAGAAACTTCGCTCACGCCACTTTACGGGACTGCTCTCTCCGTCGTCATGATGTGAAGAGGAGATGCCGATAACCGCACTGCGACAACGATCTGGAATGAGCGGAGCACTGTCCGCTCACTCTCTGCGCTCCGACACAGAGCGTGGTCCTCGACACACCTCACAAAACAGGTGATGATCAGCCACAGGTGGCCAGATCAACAGCTGAAAAAGGTGTCAAGCTCTAAGCAAAAAAAAAAAGACAAAATTTAACAATGGTACTCGAACCCACGGCCTGAGTCCACGACGTTAACGCAAAAAAAAAAAAAAGATAAAAATAAATAACGCAAAAAAAAATATAAAATAAAATTTAAACAAAAAATCAGACTAAGGTTGAATTGAAAAAAAAACAACAAGGAAAAGTATATCACATCAACAGTTAAATTAACACTAACAAAAGAAAATCAAAACAAGCTAAAATTTACAGGAAATAAAAAAAAATCAAAAACAACAAACATATCGAAAGGAAGCGAAAAACAAAACAAAAATAAATAAATAATAACATTAACGTTAAAATAAAAAAACTAAAACCATGCTACATGTACACTACAAAACACAGGTTGAGCAGCGGCTCCACTGCACCAGACGACACAAAACTCCTCTCTCATCTATTCCCTCGCGTCCTCAAATGATCAAGCCAGCCAATGTATCGATCACGAGTGGTTTTTTATAGCAACCACTAGAGATAATCAATATAAACATGGGCTAAACTACAAGAAAAAATTCTGACAGTGGGCGTCATCCAACGAGTCACCAATGATTCACATGAAATCATTCAGATGAAGTCTCTAATTGAACGAGGCCTCACTTTAATTCGGTGACACAAAGGAACATTTGCATTAAACTAAAGCTAAGAAAATAAAAACTAAATGTGGGAATCATTGACGAGTTGCGAACAGCCATGAAATCCAGTAACGCAAAATCTCGAGTCAATGATTTCCTGGAAATTGGCAAAGAAAAATAGGTAATTAAAAGCGATAATCAAAAAAAGAGATAACGTTAGAGAGATAAAGATAAACTAAGCTAAGGATTTATTGACGAGTTGCGAACAGCCATTAAATCCATTCACGCAAAATCTCGAGCCAGTACAATCCACAAATGTAACGATACAAAATATCCTCCGAGTTCTTGACGAGTTGTGAACAGCCATTAAATCCATTAACACAAAATCTCCAGCCAAGAGAGTCTTCGGAACTAGACAACACTAAACAAAAAATTTGTATTTCCTTTGTGTCAGCGACAGAAAATTAAAATTTACAAAGTCGTAACATTTTCGTCTTCGTGCTGGATGACCAAAGTCAAACAATCGCACGAAGTGTTGATTCTGTGGACCGCGGCGGACAGACAAATCCAGTTGCGTAAATCCAGCAAGAAAACAACAGAAAACCGATAACAAAAAAAAATCTAATTTCCAAAAATTTACAGTTGCTACAAAGTTTGGGCACCACTGTACAGGGACTCTCAAACATTTCGGACGGACAAAAAAAAAATAATACTTATACAGTGGGGCCCCACGTTGGGCGCCATTTTGTAACGTTAGGGGGGTGTTGTTGAGAGAGCGCGATGGACTAAATTAACAAAAAAAAATTCAAAATCAAACGAAGCAAACGATGACCACTGTCAGGGCAGCTCAGCTCGTCCGGCCGTGCTCAGGGAAAGTGGGGGGGTTCTTAAACAACCCCGACAGTGACTTGAAACCCCAGTTACAAAAAAAAAGGAAATGAGCTGAGGCTTACGGTGGCTCTACAGCCATAAACCAGACCGAATAAAAAAATTCTTAACACGACGTCATCCCCTCGCGATCGATGACAGACCGGTGGCGGCCGAAAATCCACAAAAAACAAAGCAATATTACGCGGAGAATCGGTGGGAGAGAGAGATGAGAGGAGGAGGGGGGGAGGAGTTGATGTTATTTCCCTCCCCCCCGTCCTATGCCCGCCCTACCATGGTTGGCGCGTTGCGCGTTTGTGCGCCAACCCCTTACTTGTGTGTCGCCTGGCTGCGCGGGGTGGAACCGCTTACTCACCTGCTTACCTAATTAATTATTTAAACCATTTTCTTTCAACGCAAGGAATGTCAGCTCAATAATTCTTTTGTTTTTATTATTAAACCAACAATATTGTACAATGTCATCGTAGTAATTAAGTTAACAGTTACATAGTTGTGAGCAAGTGATGATTTGCTTTGAATTATAAAAATTGTATATATAAATTTTATGTAAATAAAGTTGGGCAAGTAAGGTAATGTAAAAACAAATTGACAATGTTATAATGAGTTACCTGTTATGGTCCTCCTCTTCGTAGGCGCCCGCGAGGGAAGGTCCGACCTGGAACTACTCAATTAATCCTTAAATTCATATGAAAAAATTTTTATACTAATGATGTTTTCTTTTGCATTATTTATAATACAAAATTACGTTTTAATATTTAATAAGTGTAAATATTTGAAATCAAACGTCTAATTTAAATTATATTTTGTTTTTTTTTTTTTTTTTTTTTTTTTTTATGGCTTTTGCGATATAGAAAACTAGGAATGCCAATCAGAACAATTGAATCATAATTTAAAAAGTACCATTTGTCTTCCTTTTTATCGCGTTTACAACTAGTATCATAGTTTATTCACCTTAAATTTAATTCGCATGGATTTTTATATATTGAATGCATTTATTGTTCTTCATCGATTTATTTGTTAGTTGCGGTGGTAATTATTTTCAATCATTCACCCTAATTAAATTTTTCAATCATTCTCGGTTCCTATATAGCTTCATTAATCGTCTCATATATTCGATTAATATTATTATGAATACTTTTAGAATTAAGACTGATTCTGATTTTAACTATTATTGTTTTCTTCGTAATTAAAGTTTTTCGTATACAAATTAACTGGGTAATTTCAAAGTATATGTATATATATATTTCAATATGTATACTATTATTGTCAAAATATACTTGTATTGCTGCTGGCGATTCTGGTTCTAGTTTCTTGTTACTGTGGTCTCTTGAATGAAATATAAAAAAGAATATTTCAACATCCTTGTTCTCCTTAGAATTAAAATCGGCAATGAAAATCTTTACACAAAGATTTTTTCCAGTTTTGTTAAATCGTAAGTTCCGTATAAGTGAGTGAGAAGGCCGTCGGGATCATGTTGAAAATCTTCCCGACGTCATTTGGGCATCGAGGTCCAGGTTCGGTTGCAGCACATTGAAGCTGAACACTTTTTGTTTGGGTAATTAAGCAATGATCTTTCTCCTCGTCGTCGTTGGTGCTTGTGACTTTCTACGCCGCGAATGTTTGCTGATATCTTTTCCTTTTCACTAATGATTTCACATTTTTCATTAACTTTTAGTTACAAAATAGTCAACATTTTAATATTGTTGTTGTTAGAGTTGTTCTCGGACGCCGGTTCTGAACTGAAGTTTTTTTTTTTTTTTTTTCTGTTTTGGTGGGTTTTGTGTATTTCTTTGTTTTCATTTGTTTGTTCTTTGTACGTTGTTATGTAGAATCAATGCAACTCCTTTCGAGCAATGGTGGACTGGCTCGCGTTCACTTAGTCACTTTTATGCCAAAACGATTGATACTACAACTGCACTCAATGTAATGTTCACTTCAACTTTGTATCCACACGATTTTAGTTGCTGAATCTAACTGCTTTAATTACACGATTTTCAATATGAAATTTAGTTCAGCAATTACATTCAATATCGTTATTACTTAAACACTTTAAATAGTTCAGCAATCGAATGTTGTGTAGCAAAATCGTTACTACGTTTTTAAATAAATTCAGCGTTTTGCGTTGTAAGCGACGATTGATGCTGTTCTACTCTTTGCCGATCAACAGTTGGATTGGATGCTTTGTCGCTTGAAGCGTCAACCGCCGAACACGGTTCTTCGGCGCACGATTTACAACTCATTTCCGAGTCACACGTCGGCTTCGTTTCGTTAACGATGTTTTATTCCGAGTGGGTAATTGATAACGCGTTGTTGTCCAAATCGGCAAATTTCTTTTGCTCTTTTATTTTTGCCTAACTGTGTTTCTCGCGTTTACTAATGCAACAATCAAATATATTACCACCACATTTTCCATGCGTATTCAAGTTTTTACATTTATTTAAACGAGTTTGCATTTACATGTATTTATGTGTGTGCGTGTTTAGTTCAGTCAACTGGTTTGCATGATTTTCTGCATGTGTCAAATGAACTAAGTAATTATTTTGCGCTGCATGAATTCGCTTTAAACACACCAAAACCAATCACGGCAAGACCATTAAACTATTAATGTTTAGTCATTTTGAAAGATAATAACAACCTCAATTTCACGTTCGTTTTTTTTTTTTTTTCCACGTAATTCGATTGTATTTTGTTCTTTTTCCGCACCGAGCAAGCAACTCACTAAACGACCCTTCTTCCGATCGCAGCTTGAACTCAACTTCCAGAATTTTATTTTCACAGCTCGAAATCTCAATTAAATCAAGTGAAAAACGGGTTTTTTGGTCACTTCACAATTCTTTCCATATATGTATGTTATTTCACCCACTATTTTCCGAGCGACTTTAGAATTGGTTTTCAGGTTAATAGTAATCGTCATTTATGCACTAAATTGCAGTAATCAAACTTGAGTCGAGATTTATGTATGTAGTTTTATTCCTGATTTTCGAACGTTAACTCCTCGAATCGACTCTCTAACCACGACTTTTGAGTACTCATCACCGAATGAATGTTTTTGAAAACCACGCTTTGCTTCGAAGCGACAGAGAGCAAACTGGTTTGCCTCGCTCATTCCAGTCGCCGCCGCTACGCAGCTAGCGACATCTCACTCCCTCTCACCATGATCGACTTTTATTGCAAGTCCCGTAGGATGGCGTGATGCGCAGTTCATAGAAAAAAAATTCTTCTAGAAACTTCGCTCACGCCACTTTACGGGACTGCTCTCTCCGTCGTCATGATGTGAAGAGGAGATGCCGATAACCGCACTGCGACAACGATCTGGAATGAGCGGAGCACTGTCCGCTCACTCTCTGCGCTCCGACACAGAGCGTGGTCCTCGACACACCTCACAAGATTCAAAATTAAGCTCAAAACATGTTAAGTGCGCTGAGGATGGTCCAGCACATACACCGCTGTTCGGGAAAAGTAATAAAAGCGTTATTAAAAAGCGAGTGTTGTACTTTCTCTTTGTTGTAGATTCACCTTCACTCTTATCTTTATTCGACTCACCTTAGGAAACCTGTAAGCATGTGTGTGTGTGTGTGTGTGCCATTTTAATTCACTAAGCGGTTAGGCTCCGCAGATTGACTAGGCGAGCAGGTGTCGCCGAATTAGGGAGGGGAGCAGGCGATCAGGTGTCGCCGAATGTTCATGTAAAAGAATTCCAAGTTCATTTGAATAACTTAACTTTATTTAACTTACACTTCTCGCGTTCGAAATTACCAAACTTCTCAAACACCTGACTTGTTAACACTTCAAAACTGACTCTTACAGGACTTAAAAACCAACTCACTTTTACAGGACTTGAACACCAACTAACTTTTACAAGACTTGAACACCAACTAACTTTTACAAGACTTGAACACCAACTAACTCTTTAATTCTTTGCGGGAGTTGGTTGCAGGCCAAATCGATCAATTAAATTCTGCAACTATCTCAATAATTAATTTGAAGGTGCAGAACTGCGAATTTAGCGTTTATTAAGACAAGCGCTATTTCCGTGGCTCGCGCGGAGGTTTAACAAACCGTCAGCTCAATGACCGATCGGTCGGTGACTTTTTCGGTGTCACCTTTCTTGTTGTTTATGTTTTATAAAATAACTCACTTGGCTTTTACTGAATGCCCAAAAGTATGCGCTGCTAATACGTTAAGCGTTTTGAGCAGCGGGCCAGAATGTTATGTTAGTAACAGTGTTAAGCACTGTTATAAATGCTTTGGCTGATTTTGACCTACAACATCCCTCCTTCCTACAATAAGAAAAAATTATTATCTGTAAGAGGATAATTTTTTCTTTTACATATCTTATTAAATTAGTTTCTACGTATAACACAATTATGTAGTTCTTTTAGTCTGTCTACTTCAATATTTACATTACAGCTTTTTGACATATTTTTAATTAATTTAGATATTTTATTTCTTGTGCTCTAAGTGGTGTCTTCTTCGCTATTGTCCTTGTCTTCTAGTATCTGATGGCCCATCGATGTCTCTGCTACTTTTCTGGTCATTTAATTTGTCGGGTGTTGTGTTGTTCCTCTTTCATAGGTTGGTGGGGGTAGCGGTGATGGTTGGTGTTGGCATTTTTTTTTTCTATGCTTTTACTTGTTGTATTTGTTGTGTTTTTCATCTATTGTGCGTCTTCCAAGGGGATGTGGTATTTTTGGTAATCAAATTGTCGTCGTTTAGTTGTTGATTGTTGGTGCTGCTCTTCTTTTGTACATACTTCAGCTTTTCGAGGGTTTGGTGAGTGCTTCAGTTTTTGGTTTTTGCATGGGTTCATGCTATGTCATGTTAACACTATATCTGCTAATAATGTCCTTATTTTTCTGAATGTCATTGTTTCTGCCGTTTTAAAAGACGTTGTTGTGAGTTTTAATTCTACCAACTACGTTGGTGTTCTGCTTAATAGTTGTTATTTTAATTGTGTAGTTCCCACATTGATGTCATTATCGGTTGTTTTTGGCTTTATTATGTCGCTCATACCGATTGCTGACCCTTCTTCTTTATTTGCATGTTTCTCGAGTTTGACATTCAGACGTGGACGGTTGCCATAATTTTGGTGTTGTAGTTAAACGATTGGTCTGTGCACCCATATTAGGGATTTTGATTTTTCAAATTTGTGTTGTTATCCACGAATTGTTATATGATGCTGTTGTGAGGAAGTATTTGACTTGCATTCCTCGGGTAAAATGTCGCACCAACTTGACCAGCTGTTCACCAGCTACCCTTCCCTGCCGATGTAGTTGTCGCCCTTCTGCCGTTGTTGTCCTCTGGGTTGTCTGGTCAAAATTAGTAGTGGGTGGTTGTGAGGTTTTGGTATTCCCACAGTGTTCGTGTTGTACTTAAATATGTTAGTATGTATAAAAAAAAATATCTATATATGTATATTTTCTCTTTTTATTTTTTCTATCTTTTTTCTGTTTTGTTTTTATTAATTATTTTTTGAACTCTTTTTTTTTGTGTTAGTAGTACTTATACAATTATATAATGACATTATCGTTAATTAGGATAAAATACAAAAATTTGAAACGATACATAACTAACAAGTTGTCAATATTGATTTCACTTGTTGCATTTTAAAAATTTATGTTTTTGTTTTTTTTTTTTTTGATTTTTCTATTGCTTTCCATGTTTGTCTATTTTTCGAATAAATGGTATTTTATTTCTCTTATTGATATTATTTTTAATAAAAATCGTAA
Organism: Thecophora atra; assembly: GCA_937620795.1. Lineage (NCBI taxonomy): Eukaryota > Metazoa > Arthropoda > Insecta > Diptera > Conopidae > Thecophora > Thecophora atra. Next base: position 5,273,533 of record CALMKQ010000008.1, on the reverse strand, counting down.
TTTTTTAGTTCTATTATTCTTTCTCAAATTTTTTTTTAAAATTTTCCTTAACAGTATTAATTATTCCTAAAAGTATTAGGTTTTCTTAAGTGCTCTAATTAGTTTTAAAGTTCATATTACAATATATCGTATATTTTGCTACGTATCAATTTAACATTACTGATATATTATTTTTTTTATTAATGAAACTTGTAATTTCTTAACTTATATTTGTTTTTCTTAATTTTTCTAAATATTGTTCCAATTTGTTAACAGTATTAACTTTATTAACATAACAGGATTTTCAGATTCGTCCCACCTGGGAAGTTCTCCGGGCCATCAGTTGGGGTTTGCCAACTCATCGTACGGATTGTCGGTACCGGCTTGTTGCCGTCGCCGCCACCGTGTTGCGCAGTGGTTTTAAACCACAAATAAAAAGATAATGTATATTGCGTATTGCATATGATTATTATGGATATCTTTATTGAAATAAAAATAGTTACTAAAAACAAATAAAAAATTTTTGTGGTTGTTTTTATTTAGATGCAGTTGCTATTGAAAGTTTTGTGTTGTGTTCTTATTTTAGTTTTTCTTTCTTTATTGGTTGCTTAGTTTATGTTGGTTTGTTGTTTGGTTTATTACAACGTTGGTTATTTTTGCTAAATGAACAATTTTACTGCATAGCATTGTTCCTTTTTCAAATTCAATTTCTACAATTGCAATTTTATTATGTGACGTATTACTGTATTGGTTAGAATCCATATAAATGCTGTTGTTTGCTTAAATTGATTTCGCTTATTATTGACGTGCCTAAATTTTATAGATCTTTAACTATTGCGTTTGTTAAAACTTATATATATGCAGTTGTTTGTGCTGCTCGTTCTTCTGGTGCTGTTATTGCTCGTCTTTCGTTCAGCTCGAAAAGAATTGGGGTACGCCTTGGTGGTGACGGCGGTCGGATTTGAGGTCTTGGCTGTCTATGAGTGGCAATTACTTTTGGTGATGCTGTTGGAATTTCTACTGTGAAATCCGGATTTTGTCGTGCTTTCCAATATTTCGTAATTAGGAAAAGGATTACTATAAGACTAGTGATTGCCCCATACTTATACATGCTGTTGTTTCCATTATGTGTTGTTTCTCTATTACCTCCCTGACAGTATGTCCGTTCTGAATTTCCTTCCTTAGCTCTTCTAGTCTTTTTCCCCCTTCCAAGATTGTATTTCCCACGTTTAACTTGTCATGTAGGGTTATTGGTTTTAAAATGTGGTTGTTGTTTGAATTTAATGATGCAGACCAATTACTTTTCAATACTTCTATTATTGCGGTATGATTTGGTGTTTTGTTTACTATTGTAGTGTATCCAATGACCGCACTCCGCTCCTGTACACAACAGCATACTGTAACATTCAATAAATGCAGAGCATGCACTTTGCATGCACTGACCCACTAACTCGCTGATGACCGCTACTCAGCGTCACACGTTGTAACACGAACCTTGAAACGCCCAATTTCGAATCGCGTCAAGGATTGGGTATCGGTTCAATAAATTTTATAAACAAATAGAAATTTTGAGTGCGAATAAGAATGTGAAGCATAAAGAAATAACTATGCATAGAATTAAGTATAAGAAAGAATAGTTTAGCCATATATATTAATATTGCTTGTATATTTACACTCTTAGAGAAATGTAGAGAAATGTAATGTATAAAAAAAAACCCGAGCGATCCAAAATAAAGTTAAGAATTAATCTAGCCAGAAACTATTCAAGGCTTTTCATTTTAATTCTACGCCAGCAACTCAGCAAGGCGTCTTGGGTCACAGGACGTGCCAACTTAATTGCAGGCACTCCTTCTCGTCCAGCGGCGTTTACGCCAGGACACAAATTAGGGCGACCTGTTCTACTTGGGAAGTATCTTCTTTTAAAGAGTTACTCATATAACATAACATGGCGATCCTGCATACCGCACCTGACATCCTGCAACTTTAAATCACCAGAGATCCTGCAACTTTAAGTCTTTCCTGAAGTTCTCTAATAATATCCTGCGTTTTGAATCACTGTTCCTGCCAAATTTATATTTTGCTCTTGCTCGACGGTTCTGTAAGACGGTCTCAATGTCGGATGAATATATACCTGAAAGAATCAAAAACACTGAAGCACGAGTTTATATTCCTACCAACATTACAGACCAATGACCAAGAAGAATTAGCCTTAGTGAATACAGATCACGATTACAGGATAAAAAAGACGCAGAAAGGTGCAAAATTCCAACAACAAAAAATATAAAAAACAAAGAGGAGGAAAATTAGTAAAAGATAGAAAATTACTACGACACCTAAAGAACATTGTAACTGATGAAAGCAATCCACCCCAATGGGATACAGCTAACGAGATCTGGCGACAGATAGATACAATAGAACAACGGGTGAAAAATCGCGGAATCAATGGGAAGTCTACTAGCAACGTCAGGAGCAGCAATTAGTTCGTCAAAAATGGGAAACGTTTTACAAAAAGAAGAACAAATAAACGAAAGCTACAACAACAACAATTCGTTGTCAACAACGTACAACTTCCAACAAGTAACCGGAATAACAATTATAGCCCTAATAGTTACACTATATGTATTAAACAAAATACATTCATATTTTAAAACTTATGTATCTAAACGTATTCAATTAAGAACTATTTCGGATGTTTAAAAATAAATAAAAATATACATTTAAATAAAAATAAACATGCATTAACATATATATGCTAACCTATGATTAATGGAAGACTTAGATAAGATAATAGAAACGGTACAAAAAATAATATCAAACGCTAAAAAAACAATTAGTAGACCATACAAGCCGGAAACAATTAAATCAAAACTAAAAGAATTAGAAGAATATAAAGCACAGGTACGATTTTGCATAGGCATAGTAGATGTAAATGATAGTACGATTGCTAAAAGAATCGAAGAATTTGAAAAAGAATATTGTATAGCAAGACGACTTTTAATGTCGCAATCGACAACAGACTCAGATTCAGACTCTGCACATTCACAGATTGAGATTACAATTGACAACAAACACAATACACAAGATACAAATATGGCAAACTTTAACATAGAAACCTCGATGAAAAACATCCCTATCTTTGGTGGAAATTATAAAGAATTAGATTCATTTTTAAAAGTTGTAGAAATAATAAACAAAACTTTGTCAACAACTGCAAAGCAAGACTTAATAGAATTCGTTTATAACATTAAATTGAGCCAAAATGTAAGACCAGCTTTAAATTCGGTACAAACCCCTACAACATTAGATGAATTATAAGTCGCGCTTCAACTCCGTTACAAAACAAACAAATCAATTCCGCAGTTACATACAGATCTAGCAAGTATGGTACAAAGACGGAACATAACCAATTACAAAGACAAAATACTAACAACTATAGCCGAACTAAACAATCTACAAATAAAAGAATTGGGTACCGATCCAAACACATTACAAAAAACGACAATAACTAAAATCAAAGATACGTACGCCCTAACAATCTTCAAGAACGGCATTAACGAAAATTACAAACAAACATTATTCGCATCACAGCCAAAAACATTTTCTGATGCAGTAAGCCTAGCACTAGAACTAGAACAAGCAGGCAATCTGAATCAATTCCACATAAATTACGTACGTAACAGAAACGCAAACTACAGACCACAGATTTACAATCAAAGAAACAACAACAACAACCAAAGAAACGGCACCAACAATCAAAGAAACAGCAATAATACCAACAATCAAAGATACAACATTAATCAAAGATATAACAATATCAACAGTAACCAAAGGTACAACAATAACGGTTATCGATACAACCGAAATCGGACAAATAACCAAGCAAATGTAACACTATATAACAACAACAATAACAATTTCAATCGGAACACTAATAACAATTTCAACAGAAATTCCAGATATCAAAGCAGAAACAATAATAGAATCCAAAATAATAGAAATATAAATATTGTAACTGAGTCGGGAAACGACATGGGCTCGGAACAAATGATCGTTCCAGACAGCCAGAACTAAATATATACAAAATATCGGATAATAATACTAATTATATAACACTTAAATTTAAAAATGAAAATCTGAGATTTCTAATTGACACAGGCGCTGACATATCACTATGCAAAATAAGTTCAAAATTGAATGACAAAGAACACTACTCAGACGAAAAATGTGCATTGACTGGCATCACCATAGAAAAAATTTATTCACTAGGTATGATTAATTTGAATTTAAAATTTGGAGAAGAAAATATAAATCACAATTTCCAATTAGTTAGCAAAGAATTCCCAATAGAAACAGACGGAATAATAGGAAGAGATTTCTTACAGAGATTCTTGTGCAAAATAGATTACGAAACATACACAATTTCGATATATACAAACGACAACACAGTGACGCTACCAATGCAAACAAAAATATTTCAAATTAAAATCCCTCCGAGAACAGAAATTATACAACCACTTAAATTAAATTTTAAAGAAGAAAAACTGATTTTAAACAAAGAAATCGAACCAGGCATATTTCTTAGCAATTCGTTAGCACCCAAAACTGGTCTCACACATATAAAAAATTTAAATACAACATATACTGAAGCAATTATAAAAAATATTGAAATAGAAACCGAACCGCTTAAAAACTACGAAATACTTACTAACACCAAAACACACGACGTGAACCGCTTCGAACATATTATAAACAAACTTCACATAGATTGTTCAGATGAAAAAGCAAAAGCGGTATTACTAGAAATTTTAAATAAATATCAAAATATTTTCCATTTGGAAAATGATCAATTAACAACAAATAATTTTTATACACAAGAAATTGCACTATCGGACAAAACACCGGTATACATTAAAAACTATAGACTTCCACATTCTCATAGTGAAGTGATAAACAAGCAAGTGAATAAAATGCTAGAAGACGACATAATAGAACATTCCACAAGTCCTTACAATGCTCCACTTCTATTAGTTCCAAAAAAAAATATATCTGACAAGAAGAAATGGAGAGTAGTAGTAGATTATCGCAAGTTAAATGATAAAGTAGTTAATGATAAATTCCCACTCACACGTCTCGAAGACATTCTCGATAAACTTGGAAGAGCAAAATGGTTTTCAACTCTTGATATGACTAGCTCTTTTCATCAGATAAGTTTAGAAAAAAATTCACGACCTGTAACCGCTTTCTCCACAACAAATGGACATTTCCAATTCAAGAGACTACCTTTTGGACTAAAAATTTCTTCAAATAGTTTCCAACGAATGCTCACCATAGCACTCTCAGGTTTAGAGTCGGAAGCTTTTCTATACGTAGATGATATAATTGTATTCGGATGCAAACTTACTCACCACAATGAAAATTTAATTCGTGTATTAGATAGACTAGACAGATACAATTTAAAATTAAATGCAGACAAATGTTGTTTTTTACGTCCAGAAGTAGTATACCTAGGTCATCTAATAACAAAAGATGGAGTAAAAACAGATCCAGCAAAATTCCAAACAATTAAAGACTATCCTATTCCCAAAAATTCAGGCGATGTTAGAAGATTTATAGCATTTTGCAACTATTACAGAAGATTTATACCAAACTTCGCGGACATAGCTAAAGATTTAAACAGACTTCTAAAAAGGAACACTAAATTCGAGTGGAATGAACAAAGTCAACATGCATTTGAACAATTGAAAACAAAGCTAATGACACCACCAGTTATACAATATCCAGATTTTGAAAAAACTTTCATTTTAACAACGGACGCTTCAAACTACGCACTAGGCGCAGTTTTATCACAAGGCGAAATAGGCAACGATTTACCTATTTCGTACGCCAGCAAAGCCTTACAAAAACATGACTTAAACAAACCGGTAATAGAGAAAGAGCTTTTAGCAATCCATTGGAGTATAAACTTTTTCAGACCATATTTATTCGGACGTAAATTTACAGTGATAACAGACCATCGACCTTTAATATCTCTTTTCACACACAAAAATCCATCATCGAAAATGACTAGGATAAGACTAGATTTGTGCGATTACGATTTTGAAATTATGTATAAAAAAGGAAAATTAAATACGAATGCAGACGCACTGTCAAGAATACAGGTTAACTCAGACATATTAAAAGAAATGATACCAAGTGAAATCGATGAATCAGTTAAGAAAACACTAATTGTTACAAGGGGCATGAGCGAACAACATAATAACAAGGGGCAATGTACATCACATGAGAAGCCTGATCAACTTCGAATATGGGATTGTACATCAGTTACTGACGTCAGATATATGAAAAAATTAAAATTTAATGTCGACAAACATATGAAGAATTGTAAAATTATTATGGAAAATAATAACGTGCACGTAGGATGTAGCGATAAAGCAGCGAAACTAGATTCGATACTGCAGAAGCTAGTATCCAGAATGAAGAAGGAAAATATTGAATACCTAGCGCTACAGAATAATGATGAAATATTTAAAGTATATGAAAAAGAAGACTTTAAAAAGACGTACGCAAAAATAACTTAAAATATTAATATATGCCACCCCAAAACAAATAAGTGATGACTTAATAAAATATAAATTGATTGATGAATTTCATAGTAAAGAACACTTAGGTATTCGTAAAACAATTATAAAACTTAAACAAAGATATATATGGAAAAATATGAGTAAAATGGTAAAGAAATTTATAACAAATTGTGATTTATGCGCAAGAAATAAAATAACTAAACATACAATAGAAAGACAAACTATAACAGATACTCCAAACACAAGTTTTCAAGTAATATCTATAGACACAGTAGGCCCTCTTAAGGTATCAAACGGTTACAGATACATTTTAACAATGCAATGCGATTTAACTAAATATATAATAGCATATCCAATAGCAACAGAAGATGCTCTAACCATAGCCAAAACAATTGTAGAACAATTAATCTTAAAATTCGGACATTTCCAAATTTAAAAATCAGACAAAGGTACAGAATTTACTAATGAACTACTAAAAAACATATGCGATTTGCTTAAAATAAAACAAATATTTTCAACTCCGTACTATCATCAAACATTAGGTTCAGTTGAACGAAATCATAGAGTGTTAAATGAATTTGTATTAAATTTTGCTAATAATTATGAATGGGATATTTGGTTACCATATTACAGGTTTGCATACAACACAACTCCACACATAACTACAAATTATTCACCACATGAACTCATTTTTGGAAAACTAGCCCAATTACCGACTGACTCATTTATAAACACAAAAAACACTACGAATATTTAACGAACTAAAAATCAGATTACGAACTTCACTAGAGATAGCAAAACAGCAAATTATAAATGAAAAGAAAAAAAGAAATACAGAACAAGTAAACAATTATTCAAAACCACTTAACTTGCAAAAAGGAGACCTAGTTTTATTAAAACTAGAAAACAGAAAAAAATTTAATAGTCCATACAAAGCATAGATTACTAGATGTGACACTCGCTATTCGCCGCTTTAAAAAGTCGGTTTGACATTTGATTGTTTGGTATGTTGAACTCACGTATACAATACGTGAGAGATACCACATTGTTGTTCTTGTTTCTTTATCAATCAATGTGTACGATTTCTTACCAGTGCAACCGTATGTGCTAAAGGGGTTTGGAGCCCCCACCTAGGCAAATAACGTATAATTTCCAACTATTTTGTAACAATTTGTATTCAGTTTCATTTATACAATTCAGCTAACATCGTTCTAAAATATTTTCGCAATTAGGCGCATAATTGTGTATTTATAACAAAAAAGTGTTAATTACTGACTGCATTTATAGGAAATACAACCAAGCAAATTAGAAAATGCTGTGTGAAATGTTATAGAATATATTTATTAACATTAAAACTATGTTTTTCACGGATAAAAAACATAATATTTATAATTATTTATTTTGACGTTTCGATAAACAACCCCCTTAAAATAAATTTTCGATCAGTGCTTGCTACAAAATTTTTGCGGCGAGGCTACATTATTTTACGGCGAGGCTACACTTTTTTACGGCGAGGCTACACTTTTTTTGCAGCGAATCAAAGTTTTCTTTCATTGTATCAGTGCAATTCCAGCAAAAATGCATTAGTGTATAAGGGACATTTTCGAGTGTCTCATCTACTAATCTATGATACAAAGGTCCATATAAAATCATTGAAAGAAAAGGTGTAAATTCAATAATAGATATAAATGGTTTACACAAAGAAGTACACAATAATCTATTAAAACCTTATATCGCAAATACGATGTGAAAATAAGAAAAGAATATTTTAAGAGCATACAAATACTTATGGTAATTACAATTTATAAAAAAAAAATTATAACATATTAACATCATACATATTATTTAGTAGTCTAAAACAATCTTCATTACATGCTAAGCCGTACAAACTCACTATAATACAATTTTTTTATAAGTATTTGATGCTAAGAACATGTTAAATTTATTAAATAATTAAGAAATTCAACTATTTGAATAGAAAATTAAACTGTAAAATGTTCAAACATATAATTTTAAGAAAATCTTAAACTACACATTGACAATCACTGATAAAAATTATATTCTTCCAATATAATTTTTCTCTGAAGGTTGAGGGTGTAGTGTATCCAATGACCGCAGTCCGCTCCTGTACGCAACAGCATACTGTAACATTTAATAAATGCAGAGCATGCACTTTGCATGCACTGACCCACTAACTCGCTGATGACCGCGACTCAGCGACACACGTTGTAACACGAAGCTTGAAACGCCCAATTTCGAATCGCGTCAATGATTGGGTATCGGTTCAATAAATTTTATAAACAAATAGAAATTTTGAGTGCGAATAAGAATGTGAAGCATAAAGAAATAACTATGCATAGAATTAAGTATAAGAAAGAATAGTTTAGCCATATATATTAATATTGCTTGTATATTTACACTCTTAGAGAAATGGAATCACTTAGGGTATAAAAACCCGAGCGATCCAAAATAAAGTTAAGAATTAATCTAGCCAGAAACTATTCAAGGCTTTTCATTTTAATTCTACGCCAGCAACTCAGCAAGGCGTCTTGGGTCACAGGACGTGCCAACTTAATTGCAGGCACTCCTTCTCGTCCAGCGGCGTTTACGCCAGGACACAAATTAGGGCGACCTGTTCTACTTGGGAAGTATCTTCTTTTGAAGAGTTACTCATATAACATAACACTATATTCATTGTTGAGTTGACGTTATTTTCATAATTCAGTATTATGTCATTTCCCACAATATTGCAATTTTCTCTTAATTCAATGTGGCCAAATTTTTTTAGTACCAAAGGCTGACTGTAATTAAAACATTGAATTTCAAATGTAGTAGCATTTCGCAAGTTGTATAACCATGAATTCGTTGCAATTAGTTTAACTATTATTCCAGCAGTGCTTGGTACCGCTATTTTTACACAATTATTTTCATCCAATCTGTTGTGGCTTAACAACGTTATTTCACAGATGTTACTGTTCTCCTTCAAAACGCTTGTCGTGTCCTTGCACACCCATATCTCACTTAATTGATTTCTTGCTCCGTCATCATTTACTTTTATGCATTTATCTAGGTTCCTCTGGGAAAGACCTTGAAATTTCCAATCTTGTTTCGATTCTGCTAAATAATCGAAGGTTGTATGTGTAGTGATGTCCCATTTTTACGAAAATTGGAATTGTATATGGTTTTTAATGTTGTATACTCCTATTTCTGGAAGTGGAATTTTTATCGCTTATTTTTGTTAATCCGATGCCAGTTGGTGCAAGTTGAAAGTATTTTTTACACACCATGCTGCTTTTCCTGTTATATCCAATGTGTTTATTTTATTATGTAGATCTTCTGCACTTATGATCGATGGGTGTAGTTTTCCTTGGTATAGATCATCTAATATTTGGATTTCCAAAGCTTGCTGTCCCCCAATTTCTATCAGACATGCCTCCACTTCTGTTTGCACCTGTACCATGCGAAGCGTTATTTCAATGTTGTTTAACTCCCTACTAATTTGATTATTTATATTTTTTTGTTGTTTAATCGTAGTATTTAGCTCCGTTTCTATTGCATTTATCCTGTTCACCGCTGCAATAACAGGTGCTGTTAATTCTTTATAATTCGTTTCCATTACGGTTATCTGTTTCTCCATTATTTTATAATGTCTATCCTGTCTGTTTTTTAAATTTTTCAGGTGATCAGTAATTGTATCTGCATCTTCCTGATTCATTGTACCGAATGCCCATTTCAGTGCATCACCTATAAAGTATTTGTGTTTATAATTTTTTCATTCTTTTCCAACTTTGCTAGTATTCCTCGCATAGTCTATTGCGTCGCATATTTTCGCCAATTTTAATAATATTAACTTCCTGTTTACTGTTTTGCATAATCGTTTAATAGTAATTGTGCTGTTTTTCAAATTCTCTATTAATTTAGTGTAATCATAATGCTCGAACCTTGTGAGCACTGTCCATTCGTCGTTGTAGAAAATCGCTTCCCCAATCTTTTCGAAATATATCGGTGTTAACGGTAGTTCTGTTACAATAACCGGATTCGGTTTTACACCTATTCCTAGTATTGCTATTGTTATTATTATCCTCATCATTTTGCTCCTAAAAAAAAATAAAACATTTTATTAACAAAATTTGTTTAAAAATCTGTATATGCCCTTTGAAATTTCCTTTTGATGTAATATCTTAGTTTTATATTACAACTTTAGTACATTATATATATTCAAAGAACTCTTACGTGGTTATGAATTATGTGTAATATCCTTGTATTGTGAGTATTTACATATTTAGATATTTTCATTAATCAATATTTGCTACCCTTTACCATCTTATATTTACCTACCTTAATCTGTATCCATTTTACCAATTATTAAATAATTTTAGCAAATTATTATGGAATGGTTTATCCTTTCGTTTTATCCTTATTACTGTTGTGACCTGTGTTGTAATCTGTGTGACCCCGTACGGGCCTGTCCAGATGGGTGAAAATTTATTTTTTCTCGTTTGATTTTTTAATAAAACTCTGTCGCATACTTGGAAGTTAACAGGATTCAATTTGCTGTCATATTGTTTTTTGATAATTGTTTGGCCGCATCCTGGTGTTGAATTTGGAATTTTAATATTTTATTTGGATCGTCTGTATTATAGACAGGACTGCACTTTCTTCTTAAATTAGTTGGCATTTCTATGTCAAATCCAAATAGTGTTCGAAACGGTGTTTGTTTTGTTGTAGTGTGCGGAGTATGGTTGTGAACATGCATTGCTGCACTTAACCATTGGTCCCAATTTGAACCGTCCTCCTTGGCGAAACTACGTAAATATTCAGCTAATGGTCTGTGATGGCTTCGCTCTAATGACCCATTAGCTTGTGGATGATACGGTGTTATATGTAATTTTTTAATTCCTCGTAATTTACATGTGTCTGAGAATACTTTCGAAATGAAGTTTGTGCCATTATCTGTAATTAACATTTTTGCAATTCCGTATCGCGTAATAACTTCGTCATAAAATGCTCTTGCTATTGTGCCTGATTCTGCGTCGGGGATAGCTGTGCATGTCATAAATTTAGAGAAGTCAGCTTGAAAAGTAAGAATATATTTATTTCCACTCGCTGTTTCGGGTAAAATTCCTACAATATCCATTAAAGCCTTCTCGAAGGGACGTGTTGGTGTATCACTCAGTGTCATGGCCATTTTGGTTAATTTCGAGCTCTTATTAGCTTGACATTTTAGGCATTTTTTTACATAATCCTTTATTTGCTTTTGCATACCCGCCCATCTGTATTCCTCCTAATTCGCAAGTAAGTTTTTACTGCTCCTTGATGACCTCCTAAAGGTGTGTTATGGAAATCTCTTAATAGGGTTTCTATTTCTTTTGGATCTTATAATAAAATTGTTTTACTCTCATTTGTGAGTTCGTCATCAGGTTCAACTGATATTATTTTTGGATGTGCTTGTATAATTCCAATAAAAACAATTATACATATTATTTATTGCTTGATGCCTTCACATGAAATCGCATTGCGTAATATATAGTCCGAAAACAGTGTCATTGCACGAGTTCATGGCCAAGAAAAATAACTTTATTTTGTTTATGTTTGTGCTTTGTGCAGCGCAGCTAGCCGTGGCATTGCAGATTGCTATGTCAGCAAAAATGGCCAACGCGAGTTCAACGCCGTCGTTGAACGGTTACCAAAAGGTTCAATCAAGTTCATGCAATGCCAAGGCTACTGCATTTCTGCAATGTAACAACATTGGTGTTTGTAATTAATTTAAGTATTTAAGAGCCAAAATAATTAATAAACGAGTAGTCTGAATTTGTCAACGAAATCAACCGTTTCATTTTTAGTCTAGATTCCGCTTTAGTTCAAGTTCATGTGCTTGAACTAAAATCAAATCCACCTAAGTGCAATCAGTTTCAAGTGCTGTTTGTGCAAAAATCCTTTAGTTCAGGTTTATGTGCCTGAACTAACTTCAAACAAATAACAAATCCTTTAGTTCAGGTTTATGTGCCTGAATTAACTTCAAACAAATAACAAATCCCTACGCGGATTTGAACAGTGCTTTTTCTTTTATTGCTATATTTTCTTTTATCTCTTTTGCTTTTGATCGTGTTTGGACTGCTGCAATTTTGTTGTTGTTGGCATTGTAAGGTATTCTACTTAGTGCGTCCGCATTTAAATTCTTTTTTCCCGGCTTATATATTATTTCGAAATTGTATTCAGACAATTTGTGTCTAAACCTTGCCAGTCAAATTTGCTATGCCTTTTAAAGGTTGGTGATCTGTTACTATTTTGAATGGTCTTCCTAATAAATATGCTCTAAAATTCTTCGTGGCCCAAACAATGGCTAAGAACTCTCTTTCTATTGTAGAATACCGTTTTTCCGCGTCATTGAGAGCTCTGCTCGCAAAAGCTATAGGTCTATCTTGTCCAATATTCCCTTGCGAAAGGATGGCTCCTAGAGCCTCACTGCTTGCATCTGTTGTTAAAATAAAGCTGGTAACGCTTCCACGATCTTTTTCGATGTCGGATTAACAATTACCACTTCAGCTGGCCTGGATTTACTAATTTGTTTGGGATCCCAGGTTATTGGCCTCGCCTGGGCCCTTGTTGGTTTCCCTGAACCATTTGCCAGTTTTTCTTCGCCTGACAATTCGCTACCATGTGGCCCTGTCTGTTACACCAGTGGCACACAATTGTTTCTGTAACATCGGTCCGTGTTGTATTTCTAAATGTTGTCCGTTGACCCATGTTTTCCCTGCTGTTGTTATTGTTATTCGTTTTCCAAGGCCCGCTTTCTTTGTTAGAATTGTAATTTTCCCGTCTTTGTGTATTTCCGTATTGTGGTGAATCATTTTGCTGTCTATTTGGATTGCTTAAGTTTTGTGTTCTATTTGCATTCTGAGTACACCTTCAGTTAGTTTCATGTCCATAAATTAAACATTTAGCACAATATGGTGTGTTTTTCCTTATTAGACAGTCTTCCCTCTTGTGACCCCTTCTACTACAAAAACTACACGTTATATTTGTTGTTGGTTGCTTCGAAAAGTTGTTAGTGTTATTTTGTTGTGGTCTGTCGTTTTTCCTGTCAACTTGTTGTCGGTTTACTACCGACTGCCGAAATTGTGTTGTAGGGTCGCTGTAAGTCATGTTCTGTTTGTGTGCCACCATACCAACAAACTCGCTGGATTGTCTAATCTCTGCTTGTCTTAACTGATCAGCAATACTTACAGCTTGCTCTACAAGATCTTCTAGTGATTTGTCCGCTGATCCTAACAAATGTAGTCGTAAAGTGACTAAAGTAAAGATTTCATCACGGACTTTGTTATTTCCGCGAGCAGGGCCGCATCGGAGTTACCTTTGTATACACTAGTAGCTATAACTGTCGCTTGTGACCCTAATGACATAAGACGTTCTGCAAACTGCCTTATATCCTCAGTCGGTGATTGGCGTATGTTCTGTATTTTCGTCATAACTGTGTCAAGAGATCTGTACTGTAAATAGTTCTTTTTAATTGTTACGCAAAAATCTTCTACAGTTGCAAACGTTTTTGAGCGCAATAAACTGTATGCGTTCCCGTGAAGCCTTTGTTTTGTGCATGCTAATACTGTGGCTAATGTTTCCAAATTCACAACCGTTTTTTCATGAAAAAACAATTATGATACTGGGTTATTTTTAGTGTCGTTGATTTTAGGAAAACCAGCTAATGAGATTACGGCTCTTAGGTCGCTTCTCAATCAGAAAATTTCTTGGGAATCACCCAAAGATTCCAAGAGAGAAGTTCAGTGTTGGAGATGCCAAAAATGGGTGCACATGTCGAAAAATTGTAACCGACCCTTTGCTTGTGTTAAATGCGACCAAACGCATTTACCAGGAGCTTGTAATTTTGTTTCGGGTGAGAAAAATTTGCCGTTTTGCGTTAATTGCCAACAGTCTGGCCATCCGTCAAGCTTTAGGGGTTGCCCGGTATACAGGAAATTCGTTGAAGGGAAGAATAATCGTAAAAATGAATCTATTGATAGAAAAATAGTCGCTTCAGCTAATGTGCTCACTTCAATTAACAGTTCTAAGTTTGTAACTCCTAACAAGTCGTTTGCCAGTCTCTTTAAAGTTTCTGATGCAAACAAAAACAAAAAACCTGCTTTGATTGAGGAATTTTTAAAAATTGCTAAATCTCTATGTCAACCAACGGAGCTTTCCTTGGAAGACAAAATTGTATTATTTTTATTAGAATACAAAACACTGACTAAAGTTGAAGCTAAGAGCCGTTGCATCACTCTATTGCAGGAAGTTAACGATTCCTATGGTCCGTGATTTTCTTAACGTTCTTTCTTTTAATGTAATGTCACTAATAGATGTTAGCCGAAGACTAGATTTATTGCAGTTATTAAAATCAAATAACATTGACGTTGCGTTTGTTCAAGAAACTCACTTGAGGGCTAATCAAAAAGTTTACCTGGAGGATTTTACTTTTCTTAGTGATAATAGTCAACTTGGGGTTGGCATAGCGTTAAAAAAATCCTTAAAATTTTCGATTATTAACTGTGTTGGAATTATAGTTAATATTGATGGTGTCATCAAAAAGTACTTATTCGGATCGGTGTATATTCCATGTAATACTCAACATTCTTTAATTTATGATGGGTTATCAAACTTAGCATGGTTGTCACAAAACTTTTATGGGTCTATTGTTGGAGGAGACTTCAATTCAAAAAACATTAACTGGGGTGATTCCATCAACAATACCAATAGTAATGCTTTCTTCAGTTGGTTACAGCACAATATTCTCAGCTTCACAAGGTTATCGGACTCCACACCGTCTTATACTAACGGTTCGTCTTTTCTCGACCACTTCTTAATTAGCTCAAACCTTCTAAACACCACAAATCCAAATTTTAAAATTTCCAGTCTTCCTACTTTTTCTGACCATTTTCCGCTTAAATTGCATATTAAATTCACTGATTTTGATTTTCTTCTCCATTCACCAAATTTTTTCAACTCTTACAAAACAACCGATTGGGACTCGTTTAGAAATGATTTTGTAAATGAAATATTAAATTTTTTTCCTCCCTCTTCTAGGAATTTAAGTAATAATGAAATTGATGATTTCATAACATAGTTTACAACTTGTTTTAATTCATTAGTTACGCTTCATTCAGAAAAAATTCTTAGAGAAAACAAAAAAATTTTAATTTCTGATAATATAAAACATTTGTACAGAATTAAACATCGTTGGCAAAAGGAGCTAAAACGTATTTACGAAAATAACATGAACCGCTCTAACCCAAGCTATTTACTTTTGTCTAAACAAATTCAGCTGTTGAGTATTATTATTAAAAGACAAGTAGAAGTGGAAAATTCCAAAGTTTTTTCTGATAAACTGAGCAAGATTGTTCCAGGACCAAGGGCTCATAAGCAGATTTATAATTTGATAGGAGCGAAGAGAAAATCCTTAATGAAAAATCTTTCAGTTGGTAGGGTTGTTATTGATAATGACGAAGAAAAATTGCAACAACTTCAAGCTCATTTTTCTCATATTTACAGGGGATGTCCTCCTAACAGAGACATTTCTTATATAGAAAACTTACTTTCGAGTGTCTTTGATCAAGTTGCTGTAAATACCTTTACTTTTAGTGATGATTTTTCTTCACTTAATGAATGCCATCTTCCTCGTTTGACTTTTTTGGACGAGGTTTTTGCATGTGCTATCAACTTGAATGGCAAAAAGTCTTCCGGTCTTGACAACATCTCAAATTTTTTAATTAAGAAACTTCCTATGAAAGCCTTCGAATTTCTCGTCATTATTTTCAATAATTGCTTAAGCAATTCATATTTTCCTAACGCTTGGAAGGTATCTAAAATAGTTCCCATTAAGAAAAATGCCAACAGCTGTGAGTTGAATAACCTTAGACCAATTTCTTTGTTATGTAATCTAGGAAAACTTTTTGAAAACATTATTCGCAAAATAATGGACGTTGGGTTGGATTCGTCATATATTCCAAATTTGCAATTTGGATTTAAAAAAGGTTACTCAACAGTTGATGCTTTGCTGAAGTTTCAAAATGATATAATTTCAAATTTACGCATTCGTCGGTGCACCGTTGCAATTTCCTTAGATATTGAAAAGGCGTTTGATCACGCATATCATGACGGAATCCTCTACAAAATGTTGCAAATTGGCTTCGATTCCTCAATTATTAAATTGTTTAAGAGTTTCTTTGACAACAGAAGTTTCTGCGTTCTTTTTAATGGAATGTTATCAAATTTTGGCGGCATAAGTTGTGGAGTTCCTCAGGGCTCTATCTTAGCTCCTCATCTTTTCAATATTTTCATGTACGATTTCCCACATTTTGGGCCCAATTCAGCGGCTCTTTTGTATGCTGACGATTCTCTTCTTTATTCTCATCATGAGTCCCCTAAAATGGCTTTAAATCAATCGGTACAACATCTGGAAATAGTGCAACGTTTTTATGAAGACTGCGGTATAAAAATTAATGCAGCTAAAAGTGAGGCTATTTGTATCAGGAATGCTTCAGGGAAATGCAAGTCGTCTGTTGTTCCCGAAAGCAAAACATTACAAATCACATTAAATGGATCTGAGATTCCTTTCAGGGATAGTATAAAATATCTTGGCATTAATTTTTACAATCTCCTAAAATTCAACAAACATGCAAGAATTGTTTTCAAAAAAGCTTACAGAATTTAGGGCACTTTTTCCAGTATTTTTTGGAACAGAAGTTTGCCTAAGAAAACCAAACTTTTGCTTTATAAAACATGCATAAGACCCGTAATCTTATACGGCTTTCCTATCTGGTTTAATGTTTTCCCAACGGTCATTAAAGAATTTGAAATTTTAGAACGAAAGGTCTTGAGACACTGTATTGGAAAATATTTCCAATCACATACAAAGCGTTATTCAAACCGTTTTGTCTATAAAAATGCTAAAGTATTTCCGATGGGACTTTACGTTTCTGACATCTTGCACAGATTTGTAAATAGAATTGCTTGTCACGAGAATAATTGCATTCTTGATATCTTCAACCAACAAAGAGTTTTTAACTGGTCGAATTCCACGTATTTATCACCTATTGGCTTTATAAATGAACTTCCGGCAAATTTTGACCTAAATGTATCTTTATGTCATGATTTTTATAAATCTTCAACCCCCGGTACTCATAGAGGCTAGCATTAAAAGTGTTTTAAGGGTTTGTTTGCTCTTTTTCTTGTTCTTGTTTTTATCTGTTACTTTTAGATTATAGTTAGTATTAAGTCTAACATTGTACATAGTTAGTTTTAAGTCTATTATTTTAGGAGTTGCACCTCCAAATCATGTTAGCTTCGGGAGCAAAAGCGATCGCCTTTTATGTTATTAAAATCTTTAATTTGACCATGTCATCCTTAAGTCTGATACTGATGTATATCCATGTTTTATAGACAATACATTATAGTCTTTAATTGTAACAATTTGTTAATTGAATTACTAGTTCTTATACTGTTATTCAAAATGGCTCAATAAATTTCAAATTTCAAATTTCTTTTTTGTGCATGCTAAGAAATCTGGCATATCTGTTGCTGTCATATTTCGTTTCGCTAAGTCGCAACCTTCTATAAATTTATAGACTTCATTTCGAAGATCAGAAGATGGCGCCCCAGAAAACAGTGGTACTAATCTATTGACGGTTTTCGCGATTTCTTCTATACCCATTTTTATTTTGTGTTTGTTTCTATATTCTAATTGAAAGGATGTATCTATTGGACTAAACACGGCTGTGTTTAATTTTTGTTGTTCAAATAGTTTATTAACCACGTCTGCTGACTGCTTTAAATGTCTATTTTCTTCTGTTAATTTTTGAATTGTTCTTTTTGCGTCGTCTAACGCTGCACAGTCTTCTTTTCTTTCTCGTTCGTATTGATATAATGTCCTGTTTAGCGTTTCGTCTGTTAAACCCTTTTCTTTTAGCCACTCTTTAAGCGAATTACTTTCTTCGTCTGCTTCCTTTAATAGCTGTTCCTGATGTCTTATACTAGTTAGGCTTTCTTCATACCTACGTTTTACCGATGCGAATTTTACTTTCCACTC
Organism: Thecophora atra; assembly: GCA_937620795.1. NCBI lineage: Eukaryota > Metazoa > Arthropoda > Insecta > Diptera > Conopidae > Thecophora > Thecophora atra. The sequence goes on along the minus strand of CALMKQ010000008.1, from coordinate 5,254,897 downwards.
TGTTATTTCGTCTTTTTTACTGTCTAATTTTGTATTTGTTACCAAGATGATTTCTTTTACAATGGCATCTGCCTTTTCTACATTTTTTTATATTACCCAAATCTCTTAATTTTGCTCTTATTAATTCCTAGTTTTCTTTATCTTACTATTTCCTTTAAAATATTATAAAGCTTCGATACAAATTCTCTTAATTCTTTTTGTAGTTCCTTATGATTTTTTCCTAGTTGCTTATAATTTTCTTCTAACAAAGATTCTGCCATTAATCACTCATTTAATTTTATCAAGTTTCTTATCTCCTACTGCAATTGTATGATTAGTTAATCGCCCTGTTTATTCAAATATTTCGCCAGAATATCAATTGGCACTCTGCCAGCTATAACATCTGCTGCTTCGTACGAGACTGTTCTGAACGCGCAGCAGACTCTTAGTGAGGATAGCCTATAGGTTCTTAGCATGATCCTCATATATGTTTTACACACTTTTGCATCAGCCCAAATTGGAGCGGCATACAATAAAATTAATGTGCTTACCTTCGATAAGAGTTTTCTAACCTCCTGCCTTGGTCCTCCGATATTGGGCATAATTCTCGCTATTGCTTGACCCAGTCGCATCGCCTTTTCACCAGCATAGGCTAGATGGTCCTTAAAAGTTAACCTGTGATCCAGTACGACTCCTAGATACTTCAGGCTTAGCTTGGACTCTACACTGTGAGCTCCTACTCGTACGTGGAACCTCTCAACCTTCTTGCGACTGCTAATCAGGAGTGTTTCAGTTTTATGCGCCGCTAGCTCAAGCCGCGCTTCTCGCAACCAAATCTGCACCAGCTCGACCGTTTCATCGCCCTTTGCCTCCAATTCAGCCAGTGTCTTTGCCACTATCACCACCGCAATATCGTCTGCATAGCCAATTATATGTGCACCGTGTGGCACTCGTAATCTTAGCACGCCATCATACATCACGTTCCACAGCAGCGGTCCAATCACTGATACTTGCGGAACACCCTTTTTTATTTTTTGCTTCTTTGAGCCTAAATCCGTCTCATAGAATAGTACCCTGTCTTTAAAGTAGCTTGCAACGATACGTACCAGATACTCAGGTACTTGCATGCTAGTGAGAGCCTCTAGTATACGCGTCCAGTTTGCTGTGTTGAAGGCATTCTTGATGTCGAGTGTTATGACTGCACAATACTTCTTGTCACTCCCTTTCCACCTTTTACCCGCTATTGCATCTCCGGCCAGCCTGCATACCTCGTCGATTGCATCGATGGTGGATCTCCCTTTTCTAAACCCGTATTGCCGCGCAGATAGCCCGCGATCACTTTCGGTGATGGACTCTAAACGTTTGGCTATTACCTTTTCGAACGCCTTCCCTATTCCGTCTAGCATGCAGAGCGGTCGATAGGATGATGGTTCCTCAGGCGGGTTGTTACCTTTTGAAATTAGCACCAGTCGCTGGCGCTCCCAGGGTCTTGGGAAAACGCCTTCTTCTAGACATTCTGTAAAGAGCTTGGCAAAAATCTCCGGCCTTTTGCTCATCGCTATCTTAAGGACTATATTAGGTATCCCATCTAGTCCTGGAGCTTTTTTTGGTTTGACATCCTTGGCAATTTCAATGATGTCGCTTACGTAGACAGCAGGAATCGCGGAAGGAGCATAATATCCAGAGTTTCTTATGCTTATCCCCGCACCGTCCTGTGGAAAGAGCCCTCTGATTATTTTACCCAACATTACGGGACACTTGGGAGTATTCGCTTTCTTTCCTTTAAGTTTTGCTACCACAGTTTTGTACGCCGTTCCCCACGGGTTTGCCTGCACTTCATCTATAAGCGTACGTATTGCTCTTCTTTTGCTAGCTTTGATTGCCTTGCAGAGTTGCCTTTTAGCTTGTCTGTACTGCGCTTGCCATAGCTCACCGCCTGCGCGCCGCCTAAGGCGTTGCTGCTTTCTTCTAAGTTTGTTACACTGCGAACGCAGTGCCTCTATATCCTTATTCCACCAGTAAACATTCCGATAAGACCGCTCAGAACGCTTCCGAGGCATTGCTGCATCGCACGCATCGCTTAGTTTCTCCACTATGTGCCGCGCACAGGCTTCAGCTGAGCTCTCTTCGCCTATAGACATGCTCTCTGTGACATACTCTAGGGCATCCTTATCAAGCTCTTTGACTTTCCATCCAGCTCGCTTGCAGCATTTCCCGTGTTTTCGTTTAGCGCCATTTGACTCACCTACTTCATATAGCAATGCGTTATGATCACTGTGGGTATAAATGTCAGACACCACCCAACTTGTTTTTCTTGCGATCGCTCTGCTGCAAAACGTGATGTCGATTATAGACGTTCTTCCTGCTCTACCAAATGTGCTGACAGAGCCTTGGTTGAGCAGAACCAGGTCCAGGTAGGCGAACGCTTCTAAAATAATGCTTCCACGATGGTTTGTCTCTGCGCTTCCCCATTCAGTCGCTCACGCGTTGAAGTCACCAGCTATTACTACTGCCTCTTTGTCTGCAGCATGTGCTACCAGTGTGTCTATTGTAGTCTTAAATACTTCTAATGGCATGATGGGTGGCATGTAGCAACTATAGAAATTCATTCCCTTAATCTTGGCGTGGACGAAGTACTTTTCTCGCTGATCAGGAAGACTTTCGAAGCCCAGTTGGCTGCAAGTCCAGATGGCACACTTTCTGGACGTGTCGTCTGCCCATGTAGCACACCTCAGGGCTCTAAAAGGTTCACTCAGTAACACAATGTCAATAGCATGCTCTTTGACAGTTTGTTGCAGCAAGTCTTGCGAGACCTCGCAGTGGTTGAGGTTAATTTGCATGCACCTAACCATTGTGGCTTTTCAGAGCTGCCATTGCACGAACATACTCAGGGAACTTAAGGCTACCGGCAATATGTTCAATCCCACCTTCGCAGCCAGGTTGACAAATAGCACATTTTGGCTGCGATTTGCAGCTCTTAGCGATGTGCCCTTTCTCGCCACATCTGAAGCACTGTCCCGTGCGATCACTCTCAGCTTTGCATGCATAAGCAAGGTGTCCAAAGCAAAGGCAGCGGAAACACCGCAACGGCGAAATGCATTCACGTAGCCTGCAGACAACCCAACCAACACGCACACGCCCCATGCCCAGTAATGTTCTCGCATCCCTCACTGGCATACAAATGACCGCCGTTTGGGTTCCCATCTTCGTTAGCCGCATAGATTTAACCGCCGATTCACTAATTTTCCCGATTTCTGGACATTGCTTTCCAAGTGCCTCACGTAACTCCTCTGGGGTGGTTATTTCATCCATTCCACAGCATTGGATCGTTACTTGCTGTGTCAGCGTTCTAACACTCGCATCGTCTTGCAGGATATGCTCCATTTTGTCTTTATATGCTGTAGTCTGCATGTCTTTGGAATATTTAAGCTCAAGGATCATGTCTCCTTTAGCGGTTCTCTTTATCTTCTTGACATTGTTGCCAAGATCCTTCAGCTCAGCTCTAGATTTGATCATTCTTAGGATGTCGGCATACGACTTACCCTCTTTTTTCGTCACAAGAATCGCTTCAGGGCGCACGCGGAATCTTTTCTGCTTGATCTCGTCAGCAACATGCTGGACTTCTTCTTGTCTTACAGGTCCTTGTGCCGATTGACGCTCTTTACGCACATTTTTGCGAACAGTCTTCCAACCATCATCAACATTAACCAGTGGAATCTTGCCAGGAGTATGCCTTTCATTGGGCTGCCCCACTTCGCTTTCTTTTAATGGTAATGCCCTGTACCTTTTGAGCTGTTCTTTCCCGCCACAGTCATCATCCCTGATTCTTTTAGCGCTTTTGACTTGCTTCGGTGTGCGCATTGGCGACGTTTGAGCGTCCCGCTCTGCAGTTGCCCGTGTTTCGGGGTGTACCTGTGCGCCTTCAATACAGCTTGCCTGCCGATTCGAACGCTCGCCCTCATAAGCGCTCTCAATCTCAGCTAATATATCTCGCATTTGCTGGTTTATCGATCGCCGACCTTTTTCGTTGAAGATTTCCATTAGCTGCCCAATCTTCCGTCCCAGCTTATCGAAATAACTTGCGCTAAGGGTGGCTCCACGTACATGCGTACGGGCGGTGATTGAGGACGAGTTGCGTCTGCAGCCGTTGATACTGGAGATCTCATTATAATCACGCTCCTTTTGAACTCGGAAGGTGTTTCGCGTTGGGTAGTATTCATGATTGACCTCGAACTCTGCGTGCGCGATTTAAGTTAGCAAAAAACACCGTACAGCACGAGTTATAACTAAAATTTCCAATTTTTGCGTTGCCAGCGTATGGACGTTTACTAGAAGGGCAGTCTAGCGTCGACTAGACCACCCTGTGTAGTGGAGCTTTGGTATAGAAAGCTATGCGGTTTATGTATTTGCTATCCACCGAAGCGCCGAGAAAACACAGCTTTTAAGTTGTTCTTTCCACTATAGCTTTTTCCACGGGAAAAAAGACCAGCTGCTGATTGTAGACGCGATCAGCTGGTAGTGTTATGATTTCGCGTGAAAAAGGAAAGAATTATGCTGACACGAATCAGCTGACTTTGTTTTTGAATGTTGCGCGGGATTACCTTTCTGACAAATTGTTGCCAAGAATTGTGTTATTACCGCAGGTAACAAAACAGAATTTAAGTTTAAAACACCTTGGTGTCCCAGGTAGCGCTCGTATCACTAAACAGAACGAAACACTACTCCTTCGCACAGATTTTTATCACTAAGTTTCACTTTGTTTTAGGCTCTACCCACAATAAAAGAGTATTTTGCTGGGAGCTCCACCAAAACACGACCGGTTTGCAAAAAACAAAACTGTGTGTGTTTTTTTTTTTTTTTTTTTTTTTTTTTTAACGAGGAGTAAAAGCATCAAAAGCCCTAGTCAGTGCGGGACTTTAACCCGCTAAACATCTCCTCTCGTCATTACGGATGTTCCCCCTGGAACTACCGTTAGGTATTACGTCAGGAGGCCGTAGAAGCATTTCTGCTCAATCGTCAGTTAGATCAGTCAGTTCGTTCCCAAGACCTTCTTACCTGTTCTCGCCTTCTTTGCTCCTTCATCACCAGCGCAGACATTCTGCTAACTGCCTTCCACACTTTCTCGCTTCTTAGCATGCTACTCACAATGGTTTCAGGCGTCAGAGGTGATCCTACAACACGTTGGAGTTCATTTCTTAGCAGCTCGTACAGAGGGCATCCAAAGAACACGTGGTAAACATTTTCAGTCACCCCTTCACAGTCATCGCAGAATGGGTCACGTTCGAAGCCGTATTTATGGAGATAAGCTTTGAAGCAGCCATGTCCACTTAAGAACGGCGTTAGGTAAAAATCCACCTCACCGTGCTTTCTGCTTAACCAAGGCTCCAATATGGGTATGAGTTTGTGCGTCCATCTGCCTTTATCCGCATTCTGCCATTTCAGCTGCCATTCTTCAATAACAGAAAGGTGAGCACTCCTTGCATCAATGATCGCTCTGCCGTTTAGAGTATCACGGTTGCTGGCCGCCGCTGCGGATAACCTTATCTGAGCTTTTTTCGCGAGCAAATCCAGTGGCATCATACCTCCAATTACTAGTAATGCTTCAAAAGATACAGTTCGAAATGCACAAGCAACCCGTAGCGCGCAATGGCTGTAAGTGGCGTTTAAGTTGCGTACATAGCTAGGCTTTAACAAGGCTTCACTCCATATTGGGGACGCATAAAGTATTATCGATTTTATGACGCCTGCTAGTAATTGTCTTTTGCGCTGACGCGGCCCTCGATTGTTTAGCATTATTCTTGACAATGCCGTAGTTGCTATTGCTGCTTTACGTTGCACATGTTCTATGTGCGCTTTAAATGTAAGCCGATGATCTATCATAACTCAAAGATACTTTATGTGCGGCTTAGACACAATCACACAGTCGCCAACCTTGATTGCCACGGATTCTACCTTTTTTCTGCTGCTCAACAGTACACATTCCGTCTTATGATCAGCTAGTGTCAGCGAAACCTCAGATAGCCACGACCTAACCGTGATGATTGCTTTATCCGCTTTTTCCTTTACATTTGACAAATGCTTCGCCACGACTAGGATAGCGACATCATCCGCAAAACCAATGATCTCAACTCCCTCTGGCACTGTCAACTCCAGTATGGCGTTGTACATTATGTTCCACAGAAAAGGTCCAATTACGGATCCCTGTGGAACCCCTCCTGTTATTTTATACTCTTTATAACTTTCCGTAGTGTTGTACATAAGAATCCGATCGCTTAAATAATCACTCACAATATTACATAGATATGTGGGGACTTCAAATCTTCTTAGCGCCTCCAAGATTCTCTGCCAATTCGCCGTATTGAATGCATTTTTAATATCCCATGTCACGATCAGGCAGTACTGCTTAGCACCGCCACACCAGCGTTTGCCCTCAATCGCCGATCCCGCGATATTTTTCACCAGCTGTAATGCATTGATCGTAGACATGCCTTTCCTGAAGCCAAATTGCCGGCCAGATATTTTATCATTTGCCACCGACAGCAGTCGTTCCTTAATTATGGACTCCAGTAGCTTACCTGCAGTATCCAACATACACAAAGGACGGTATGATATAGACAAATTATCGCCTTTCGGCAGTAACACCAGCCGCTGCTTCTTCCACTGTTTCGGAAAGGTGCCTTCTTTGATGCAAAGATCATAAACACTTCGGAGCCATTCAGTGCGATTTACTGCAAGCGCTTTTATTGCAACATTTGGTATGCCTTCTGGGCCTGGCGCTTTGTTGAGCTTGCGATTAGCTGCTGCTTGCAACACCTCCGCTGCGGTTACCGTTGGTATGCTTTGCGTGTCATTTGTTTCAAATGCTCTTAGAAACTGCGGTTGCTGAGGAAAGAGGCTCTTAACTATAGACTCCATTATTGGGGAGTTGCTTGGTTGCGCTGATCTTTTAAGCTTTTTTAAAACCAGCTTATAGGCGAAACCCCAAGGATTGCTATCTACATCATCGCAAAGTTCCAAAAAGCACTTATTTTTGCTTTCTCGTATGGCTGCATTCAATGCTTTCCGCTTCTCCTTGTATACCAGCAGCAGATTTTCATATATAGCAGGCGCTCTTTTACGAGCTCTTTTACACTGCCTCCGCGCTCGGATGCATTCCTTACGTAATTTTGCAATGTTGGCATTCCAGCAGTACACGGGTCTTCGCTTTGAGCTATTCCGTTTTCGCAACATCGATGCATCCCATGCTTCTTTTATTTTGTTCATAAGATGCTTTGCCGCTTCTTCTGCCGTCCCTCTCGCACTGAAGCCATCCAATACCTGGACAAACATTTCGCGATCAAACGTTTCTGGCTTCCAGCATGGGCCTTTGCTAGCTGTTGAGGCCTTGTCTACGCCTGACTTCCTTAAAATTTCTATTAGAACAGCTCTGTGGTCACTATGCGTGTAACAATTGCTTATCTGCCACTTCGCCGCCGAAAACAACCCCGTACTTATAAAGGCAATATCTATTATAGATCCTCCGCCATTTTTACTGTATGTATGTACACAACCCGTGTTTAAGAGGATTATATTCAGCGACGCAAAGGCATCCAAGAGAGACCGGCCGCGAGGGTTCGTTCGCTTAGAGCTCCACTCTGTGGCCCAGGCATTGAAATCGCCTGCAATTAGGACGGGATTCCGTCGACTTGCATCAGTTATCAATGAGTGCATTACCATATTAAATGTGTTATGTCGAGGCTGGGCTGCACATAACAACTGTATATAAAGATGCCATTTATCTCCGCACAGACAAAACAACGCTCAGAACAACAAGGTGTGATGCTTGAGGCGTTTGCGCAACTATTCCAAATGGCAGCTTTACCAAGCTGATCGCTCACCCATTTACCATCTCTTTTGTTAGCATACGGCTCGCTAAGAATGGCAACATCGACTTGCAGTTCAAAAACTGTCTGTTCTAACAGCTGCTGTGCTGCTTCACAATGGTTCAAGTTGAGCTGAAATATTTTCATTTATTGGAACCGATCACTTTAGCGCCTTTTTGCTCTGCCTTAGCCTTCTGATATGACGGACATTTGTATGCTCCGCATGCATGGTTAGTGTCCTTCCTTCCTTCCCTTTGACATAAAATGCATTTGGGTTCGTTCGAACATACTTTTGCAAGGTGGCCTTCTCCCCCGCATTTGAAGCACAGCTTTGAACAGTCAGTCGCATTTTTACATTGCTTCGATATATGACCAAATTCCAGGCATCTGTAGCATTTCATTACTACCGCTTGCTCACGAATACGGCAACTTACCCAGCCAATCCGAACTTTACCGGCCTTCATTAGGATGTTCGCATTGGTAACAGTTAGCCTTATCGACGCTATCTGCGTACCTTCAAATCCTTTGCGCATGCTGATGACGTCTTCTTGGGTAACATTCTTCAAGCTAAATTGTGTCACAATTGCTTTGAAAACCTCCTCTTTTCCAGTGACTTCGTCTATGTCCTTAATGTCGACCACAACTCTCTCCGACATACCACGCACCTCAGCCTTATCACCAAGGCTATTCGCAATGACACTTCTGATTTTATCAGCGTTCTCCCCCGTCTCTGACAGCTGAAGAAGTAGCTCGCCTTTCTGCGTTCGCCGTATCTTCCTCACAGCATTGCTCAAATCCGCTACGTTGTCGTCTGCCTTTATTTTGCGCAATATTTCAGCATAACTAAGATCACCCTTGTTCTCAATGATGATGGCTTCCGGCTTGGGTCTTTTCACCACAACGTCTCGTTTTTTGGGCTTTTGCGATCTCACTTGCGTCCACCCCTCGCTCGTATTCTCTGCTTTATCAGCGATCACCTTTGCCTGAACCACTCCAGCGTAAGTTACAGCTTCAGGTGCTTTCCGTTTTTTAGAAGCCGACTGAAGCAGTAGAGCGTCCTCTCTGCTCCGCTTTGTTACATTTCCTGCTCTTTTTTCTGGCATTGGAGACGTCTTTACGCCATGTTCGCATGTGGGCCTTTTAGTTGATTGCCAACCAAGCATCAAACTTGAGTCAGTCTGCGCGCCATTTCTTAAGTCTTGCTCTAGCTTTTCAAACATAATAGCAATGCTCTCTATTAAATCACGCATTGGCTGGTGTATTGATCGCCTTCCTCCTCCGATCATTTCAACCAACTCACCGATTCTACGTCCCATTTTCTCAAACACCGAAATTTGCTGTGAGCCGCGTTCAGAAATCACTTCTACGCACGTTGGCGAGCAGTTTCTATAAGTAGGCGTTTCTACTTCAAGCGAGTTTTGTAATGGCGACCGCGCCATACGACTATTTTTCGCAAACGGATTAATGCCGCCTAATTGGTCTGCGCGGCTGCCATCTTCAATCGATGCTCCACTTGCTGCTGCACTCTTCTTCATGGCTGCTTTTGTTTCTTTTTTTCCTTTTATCTATTTTCTCAGTATTGCATTAGTAGAGACGCGAACCTACTGCAAGAATAGACCGCAGCGCCACCACCAGCAGATACTGATCGAAGCTTACAAAAGCTTACGAAAGCTTACGAAAGCTTAATTAAAAGCTTTGATCTGGCGTTGAGTACAGATGGAGCCACTCAACCACTAAACTAGACAAGGGCAGCTAGCACAGGTCAACGAACGACACTATGTCCACCAAATCACGTCAAACTTGTTATGTTGCTGCGAAATTGCGCGGGAAAATAAATGTTTACACAGTTCTTTATGTTAAAAATAAAGACTGCGAGACTAAATGCACAGAAAAATTGCATTTAATCACTCGCGCACCAGGTAACACAACCGAATGTCTTGTGTATGATTTGTTACACTTAATGGCTCGCTTTGAGCTTTCTTCCGAGTTTTAAACCGAGCTTAAACACTTTAAAAAGTAAGTTTTGGTAGGAGCCGAAAAAAAACACGTCAATTCGCGTCAAATATGTAACTCCGAATCCTGTGTGTGTGTGTTTTTTTTTTTTTTTTTTTTTTTGAACGAGGAGTAAAAGCATCAAAAGCCTTAGTCAGTGCGGGACTTTAACCCGCTAAACATCTCCTCTCGTCATTACGGATGTTCCCCCTGGAACTACCGTTAGGTATTACGTCAGGAGGCCGTAGAAGCATTTCTGCTCAATCGTCAGTTTGGTCAGTCAGTTCTTTCCCAAGACCTTCTTACCTGTTCTCGCCTTCTTTGCTCCTTCTTCACCAGCGCAGACATTCTGCTAACTGCCTTCCACACTTTCTCGCTTCTTAGCATGCTACTCACAATGGTTTCAGGCGTCAGAGGTGATCCTACGACACGCTGGAGTTCATTTCTTAGCAGCTCGTACAGAGGGCATCCAAAGAACACGTGGTAAACATTTTCAGTCACCCCTTCACAGTGATCGCAGAATGGGTCACGTTCGAAGCCGTATTTATGGAGATAAGCTTTGAAGCAGCCATGTGCACTTAAGAACTGCGTTAGGTAAAAATCCACCTCACCGTGCTTTCTGCTTAACCAAGGCTCCAATATGGGTATGAGTTTGTGCGTCCATCTGCCTTTATCCGCATCCTGCCATTTCAGCTGCCATTCTTCAATAACAGAATGGTGAACACTCCTTGCATCAATGATCGCTCTGCCGTTTGGAGTATCACGGTTGCTGGCCGCCGCTGCGGATAACCTTATCTGAGCTTCTTTCGCGAGCAAATCCAGTGGCATCATACCTCCAATTACTAGTGATGCTTCAAAAGATACTGTTCAAAATGCACAAGCAACCCGTAGCGCGCAATGCCTGTAAGTGACGCCTGTGTGTGTGTGTGTGTGTGTGTGTGTGTGTCTGTGTGTGTGTGTCTGTGTGTGTGTGTGTGTGCGTCTGTGTGTGTGTGTGTGTGTGTGTGTGTGTTTTTTTTTTTTTTTTACGAGGAGTAAAAGCATCAAAAGCCTTAGTCAGTGCGGGACTTTAACCCGCTAAACATCTCCTCTCGTCATCACGGTAATCCTCCCGGAACCACCGTTAGGTATTACGTCAGGAGGCCGTAAGAGCATTTGTGCTCAATCGTCAGTTATTAGGTCGGTCTATGTTCGTTACCGTTCTCGGCTTGCTCATGAAGACGCTGCAGTTGCATTATTTCACCTACAATCAAACGGCTAACCTCCCAAGCTGTGCTGGAGCTGCACATATGCTGCACTATTCCAAAGGGAGTAACTCTTTGTCCCATAATTTCTTGGAGGGCATCTCGCTGTCGCTCATATCGCACGCACTCTTGGATTACATGCTCTACGTTCTCTTTTTTTGTTTTACAAGCAATACAAAATGGATCACTTACCAGTTTGTATTTATAGAGGTATTCCCGAAAGCATCCATGACCACAAAGAAACTGTGTAAGGTAGTAATCGACTTGCCCAAATTTTCTCTTGTACCACGACTTGATGTTTGGTACAAGATGGTGCGTCCAAAGGCCTTTCACCGACCTGCCCACCTTTGCTGCCACTCGTCTAAGCTCAGTTCACGAAACCTATCTCGTTCCACCTGTCTTTCATTTCGGCTATTGAGAGCTCTAATAGCTTTCGCCTCTTTAGCTGCTATATCCACCGGCAGCCTTCCTGCGATAACATCTGCTGCTTCTTGAGAGACTGTTCTAAAAGCGCAACATACTCGTTGTGACATCAGACTGTGTGCACTCATCATCCCTTTCATATAGGACTTTACGGCTGTTGCGTCTGCCCAGACTGGAGCAGCATACATTAGCGTTGATGTGCTGACGCTTGCAAGCAGTTTTCGGGTATCTTGCTTCGGCCCTCCAATATTAGGCATTACTCTCGCTAGTGCTTGCCCTACTCTCAGCGCTTTGCAACTTGCATATATATTAAGTGATCCTTGAAGGATAATCTGCGGTCTAACACAACACCTAAGTATTTCAAGCTGTGTTTTGATTCGATTATGTGTCCATCAACTCGTATCTGCATCATTTCAACTTTTTTCCGGCTACTAATTAACACCGCTTCTGTTTTTTGCGAGGTTAGCTCCAGCCCCACTTTCTGCAACCAATCTTTGATGTTTTGAATGGCCATTGCACAATTCATGGTTACTTCAGCAATAGTCTTGGCAACAACTACGACAGCTACGTCGTCCGCATACCCAACTATGTGTACATGGCTTGGTACTCCGACCTTAAAAACTCCATCATACATAATGTTCCATAGGATAGGTCCAAGGACAGATCCTTGAGGTACTCCTTTTCTTATTATGTGTTTTTTAACTCCATCGTCAGTGTCGTAGTACAGAATACGGTCATTTAAGTAGTCCTGTATGATGTTCACCAGATAATCAGGCATTCGCAGCGCATGAACAGCCTCCAAAAGCGCCTTCCAGCTCGCTGAGTTAAATGCATTCTTAATATCCAGAGTGACTACTGCACAATACTCTTTGCTGCCGCCTTTCCATCTCTGGCCCGCTATAGCATTCCTGGCTAAATTACACACATCACTGATTGCATCGAGTGTTGACCTCTGCTTCCTGAAGCCATATTGCCGCTTAGATAGACCGCCAATACCTTCAGTATATCTCTCCATACGGTTAGCTATAGTTTTCTCTAACAGTTTCCCCAGTCCATCAATCATGCACAGGGGGCGATAGGAGGACGGCTCTTCAGGTGGCTTTTTTCCTTTAGGTATAAGAACCAAACGTTGACGTTTCCAGGCCCGCGGAAATTTACCTTCTCTTAAACAGGTTGCCAATATTTTGGCAAAGAGCTCTGGCCGCTTATTTAAGGCTGTCTTAATGACGACGTTCGGAATGCCATCTAATCCCGGCGCTTTGTTGAGCTTAATGCCCCTTGCTATTTCCGCTATCTCGTGCGCTGTCACCTCAGGTATTTGCGGGTTGGTTTTTTGCATAATGTGCACTCCACTTCTCTGAACGTCATTCGGAAAGAGTCCCTTAACTATTCTTTCTAGCATTCTGGGGCATTTGATGATATGGCTTTTTCCTCCTTTTATTTTGCAAAAATAACTTTATACGCATTTCCCCATGGGTTCGTCTCAACATCATCTATAAGCACACGCATTGCTGTTTTCTTACTTTCTTTGATCGCCATGCAAAGTTGTTTTTTTTTTCGCTTGTACAAGTTTTCCCAGATTTCATATCCCTCTTGCCCTATGTCTTTGTTTTTGCCTTCTATATTTAAGTGTATCTGAGCGTAACACAGCCAGATCCTCATTCCACCAATACGCCTCCCTTCGTTTGCGAGCTGAGTACTTACGTGGCATTGATGCATCACACACTTTCGTCAATTCTTCTGTGATCTGCTGCACGTTTTCTTCTGTTCCTCCAGTGGGGGAAGACATGCTATCAATCATAAGGTCAAGAACGTCTTTATCAAGCAACTTGACTCTCCAGCTAGTTCTTATAGATTTAATCGGGGCCTTATGCCTACTAATACCCGGCTTATAAATCTCATACGTCAAGGCGTTGTGGTCACTGTGTGTGTATAGGTCAGCAACCATCCATTTGGTTTGTCTAGCAAGTGCTATGCTGCAAAAGGTTAGGTCAATTATTGAGCATCGACCTGCTTTGCTATACGTGCTAGCCGAGCCATGGTTTAACAGGGCGAGGTCAAGACTGGCAAACGCTTCCAGAAGTACCGAACCTCTTCTAGTAGTTCTGACACTCCCCCATTCAATCGCCCATGCGTTAAAGTCTCCCGCAATTACTGCAGGTGATTTTCCTCTGACATGAGCAACAATCTTGTCTATCACTGATGTGAAGGCTTCTAGCGGTAAACTAGGAGGCATATAACAACTGTAAAAATATATTCCTTTTATTTTTGCATGTACAAAGTATTCCTCTTGCTGATCAGGCATGCTTTCAAACGGTAAGTTTGAACAAGTCCAAATAGCACATGTTTTAGTCTTACCGTAGGCCCAGTTGTTATCTGTCATACATGCATATGGCTCACTCAATATTGCGACATCTACATTCTGCTCCAGCACTGTTTGCGTTAGCAGTAGCTGAGCTGCCTCGCAATGGTTCAAATTTAATTGCAGTATCTTCATTGTTTCGCTATGTCCTTGCCGCCCTTTTGTGCTATTCTTGCTTTTTGGTAGGATGGGCACTTGAAGCTTCCAGACGCGTGACTGACTTCTGTCTTCCCTTCTCTGAGACATACAATACATCTTGCTTCATTTTTGCATTCTCTGGCAATATGACCTTCGCGTCCGCATTTAAAGCATTGCGTTCGGCAGTCTGCCAAATTTTTGCATTGCTGAGCAATATGTCCAAATTCGAGGCATTTATAGCATTTAGTTAAAACTGCTTGCTCGCGTATCCGACAGCTGACCCAGCCAATTCTGATTTTGCCTGCTTTTATAAGACTAATGGCATTGTTCGTTGTTAACCTCACCGAAGCTATCTGGGTACCACCAAAACCTTTTCGTAGGCTAAGTACGTCCTCCTTTGCAAATCCTTTCAAGTTAAACTGTTTGGAGATCGCAAGAAAAACATCTTCCTTTTCGGTGACCTCGTCTATGTCTTTGATATCCAGAACAGTTCTCTCCGATATACCACGTACTTCCGCCTGTTCGCCAAGGCTGTTTGCAATAACCGTTCTGACTTTCTCCGCATTCTCGCCGGACTCCGTAAGTTGCAAAAGTAGCTCGCCCTTCTGTGTTCGTCGTATTTTCCTCACGGCTTGGCTTAATTCTCCTATGTTGTCCTCTGACTTAAGCTTGCGCAGAATGTTCGCATACGTGCATTCGCCTTTATTTCCAATTACGATAGCCTCTGGTTTGGGTCTCTTTACGTGCTTATCTGTCTTCTTCAACTTCCTTGACAGCACCTGTGTCCATCCGTCTTTTGAAGCCAGTCCTCTTTCTGAGTCGGCCGCAGCCTGCAACACTCTGGCGTACCTCGTAGTTTCGGGCACCTTATGTTTTTTAGAAGCAGACTGAACCATCAGATGTTCTTCTCTGTTTCTTTTGGCTGCTCGCTCCTCTTTCTTTTCCAATACCATTGATGTCCCAGACGGCAGACTTTCCGTCAAGCAAACACCATTTCTTATGTCGTTCTCCACTCTCTTATATAGTTTTGCGATATTCTAAATTAATTCTCTCATCGGCTGGTGGATTGATCGTCTCCCTCCACCAATCATTTCCACAAGCTCGCCAATTCTTCTTCCCATTTTCTCAAATAGCGTTATTTTCTGCATTCCGCCATTACTAGAAAGCTGTACAGACGGTGGCGAAGAATTTGCTCGCATGGGCGTTACCCTCACGCTCGATGTTCTCAATGGCGACCGCGCCATACGTCCGCTTCTAGCAAAGGGATGAACACCATTTGCTTGGTCTGCTCGGCGGCCATCATTTTCGCTCGTCAAGCATAGAGCTGTACCATTCTTCTGTTGTATATCTATTTCACTTGCATGTTTCATGCTTTCATAACAACGTTAGCGAAGACAATAACCCACTGAAAGAAAGCTCCCCTAGCGGAAACTGTTAACACTACCCTGTATGATCAAAGCTTCCCCCAGCTTCTGAAAGCTCTTGAAAAGCTTTGTTTTATGAGGGAGTTTTAAAAGGTGTGTGTGTGTGTTTTTTTTTTTTTTTTTTTTTTTTTCGATGAGAGGAACGCATCAAAAGCCTGAGAGTGGGACTTTAACCCACTAAAACCTCTCCTCCACGTCTGTATGTGCCCACGGAACTACCGCTAAGTATACCGTCGGGAGGCAGAAGGAGCTAAAGCTCAAACGTTCGTTACTGTCCGCTTACAGGCTGTCCCTAACTCTAGCGTCTTCGTAAGAAACGTTAGTTGGTCTCGTTCTGGTCGATTGTGTCGCTGTGTGCATGTGCTGCGCTCTTACTTCAGCCTGATATGCATCTCTCAGCCTCGCATTTATAATGGCGGAAGCTTCACATACTGCGTTCCACGTTTCTTTTGAACGCAACATCGCGTCTTCTACGGTGCTCGAGTTGAGCGTTTCACCGAAAGCTCCATTAAATATCTCTCTCTCGCGACTGAAGCGTGTGCAATCAAACATCACGTGTGCTGCGTCTTCGATTGTATCTGCGCAACATGGACAATTTGGTGAAACATTGTGCCCGAGGCGGTGCAGGTAGCTTCGGTAGATTCCATGGCCGGATAAAAACTGAGTCAAATTGTAGTTTACTTCCCCAAGTGTGCGATTGATCCATTTCCTAACGTCGGGAATCAGTCTATGTGTCCAGCGACCTTTACGCGAAGAGTTCCACTGCTCCTGCCAGGTTTCCATCGTGTTTTGTGACAGCATTGCCTCGTCCACCCCTACACTTCTTTTGAGTGTGTAGCGTTTTTGTGCCTCATTAGCCAGTAAGTCTATTGGAGTCATTCCAGCTATAAGTAGTGCCGCGTCATCAGAGACCGTTCTATAAGCAGAGCTAACTCTCAATGCGGTAAGCCTATAAACTTTTTCATAAAGTCGTTTGTATGACTTTATCTTTAATGAATGTGCCCATACCGGCGCGGCATATAACAATGTCGACGAAACTACCCTTGCCAAGAGCAGTCGTCTGCTGCTAGTTGGGCCACCAATATTTGGTAACATTCTTGATAAGGCCGCATGGCAGCTGGATGTTTTTTTGTTAGCATATTCAGCATGCTGCCTGAAACATAAACGATCATCAAGAATAACTCCAAGGTATTTTATAGTCCGTTGGGATGTAAAGCAATGATCGCCAACTACTATTTCCAGCGCTTCACGCTTTTTTCGGCTACTGATAAGGATGACCTCCGTTTTATGTTCTGCCAGAAAAAGACTGACCGAACTTAGCCAACTTTTTATACGCCTTACTGCCACGTTTATTTTAGATTGCAGAGCATTTAAATACTTGTCCACTGCCACTATAGCAAGATCATCCGCAAAGCCAATGACCTGCACCCTATCTGGTAATGGGAGATTTAAGACTCCGTCATACAGAATGTTCCAGAGTAGTGGTCCTAAGACAGAGCCTTGGGGTACCCCTGATGTTATTTTATATTGTTTTTGTCCCTCGTCAGTGTTGTATAACAGAACTCTGTTACTGAGGTAACTTTTTACAATCTGGATTAAGTAACAGGGTATCTTTTTTTTTTCCATGGCCTGGATCATAAAATTCCAATTTGCAGAGTTAAACGCGTTTTTGATGTCTAGGGTCACCACTGCACAGTACTCCTTTGTTCCCCCTTTCCATCTTTTGCCTTGAATAGCGTCATCAGCTATAGGAACTAGCGCCTTTAAAGCATCAATAGTTGAGCGCTTTTTCCGGAAGCCATACTGATTTTCGCTAAGGCCATTCGTTTCGTCGAGATAGGTGCTAATTTTGTTATATATTATGCGCTCCAGTAGTTTGCCTGTTGAATCCAGGAGGCATATTGGTCGATATGATGACGGCTTCCCTGGTGGCTTGCCGGGTTTGGGCAGGAGAACTAATCTCTGTTTCTTCCAAATGCTGGGAAATACACATTTCTGAAGGCAAACTTGTAGAGTGTCTACGAATAGCTCTGGCCGATCCTTTACTGCTGTTTTTATCGCTACATTCGGGACGCCATCCGGGCCCGCAGCCTTCTTGTTAGCCAGTCTTTGAGCTGCTGCCAACACTTCGGCCTCTGTGGCGCTAGCATCTTCCATGAAGTAGCGAAGATTATGCCTTTCGATTCTTTCAGGGTGCTGCGGAAAGAGTGACGAAACTATGCATTTCATTAGTCGTGGGCATTTTTCTTGCGCTGCGTGTTTTAGCTTGGACATAACGATTTTATATGCACCGCCCCATACGTTCGTATTTGCATCTTCACATAACTGCTTAAACAACGTTTCTTTGCTGCGGCGGATACTATTGCGCAATGTCTTTCGAAGGCTTGCGTATATAGTTTTAAGTTCAGCTCTGTGGGATGTTGGCAACGTTGAAATCGGCGTCTAGCCCCCTTACACTGGCTTCTTAAGTTGCTGATTTCGTCGTTCCACCAGGATGCAGGTCGGCTTCGATTTGCCCTTTTTCTTCTTGGCATTGCTGCATCGCAAGCCTCAGCAAGATGTTGAACTAACCTCACCGCAGCTACTTCGGCATCCTCTGGGAAGTTACATGGTTCGGAGAAGAGTATTTTAAAGGACTCTGAATCGAAATGTCTGTATGTCCAGCCAAGGTACTTTGTTTTTGTGAATGAGTTGCTGCTTGCCTTGTTGCTGTCTATTTCTATGCAGATAGCCTGATGGTCGCTAAACGTAAATTGTTCATTCACGCTCCATTTTAAGTTTCTTATCATATGGCTGCTTACAAACGTAATATCATGCATTGAAATCCCCCGCTGTAATAACTGGACTACGGTTCTGTGCGTGAATTGCAATATCGTCGATTAGTGTCTTGAATTCGCTCTGTGAAATCCTATGTGCCGCATAGCAGCTGTAAACATGGATTCCATTTAACAACGCATAAGCGTAACCGGGTTTAGCCACGCATTCAGTTTTCTGAAAAGGATACCGCCCACACGACCATATCGCTGCAGATTTTGTGGAGTCCGCAGTCCATGTGTTCTCTTCTTTTTCTACTTTGTATGGCTCAGATATTAATGCTATATCCGCCTTCACTTCGTAGATCATTTGTTCGAGAAGGCTTTGCGCAGCTTCGCAGTGATTTAAGTTGATTTGCACAATCTTCATCTTCTCATGTTAATAGCAGCTCTCTTGTAAGCGGTTCAAATGTTGCTGCCCATGAAATGGTCATACGGTTCCAGCTTTGCTTCAACGCACAACAAGCACTTTGCATTATTCTTGCAATCCTTAGCAAAATGGCCCTCGCCCCCGCACTTGCGACAGAGCTTAGACCTGTCATCTTTTTTACAGTTCTTTGCTATGTGGCCGTAATCTAGACACCTGAAGCACTTCAGTGGTTCGTTCAGTTTTCGAAGTCTACAAACCACCCAGCCAATCTTTATTTTTCCAGCTGCCAGCACTTTGTTAGCAGTTACCGCCGGCAGGTCGGCGATTTCAAATTGTGTTGAGAAAGCTTCTAAGATGTCCGCTCTTGTAGAAATCTCGTCCAGATCACGGCACTCTATAAGTATCTCTTGGGGTAAGGATCTCACTTCAGCTTCATTACCCAAGACATTTTTAATCAAGTCCCGGTACTGGTTCTGCGATGCGGTTTTCTTGCTGCTTAGCTGTATCAGCATCTCACCTTTTTTCGTTCTCCTTATGCCGGAAACCTCTTCACCCAAAGTTTTTAGTCGCGGCTCAGATCGCATTTTTCTAAGAATATCGGCATAGCTGGCTTCCCCTTTTGAAGCTATGACGATTGCTTCTGGCTTAGGTTTAATTTCCTTTGGTCTACTATTCCTTTTTTTGGCTACAGTTGTCCATTCAGATTTTCTGGCTTTATCTTCTTGCTCTGAAGGTATTTCCGGCTCCATTAGGCTTTTCGATTTCTGGTGTTTTGTCCTTTTTGCTGGTGTCAAATTTGCGCTATTAGTTTCCTCCCGCAGTCTCTTCGAAACAGGACTCTTCCATCGCTTTATCAACGGAGATGTTTGGGTTGCGCGATCCTTGCCAGATTCTAGCTGCTGGGCTAGATGACTTTCAATCTTTACAGACTGATCTGCCCGATTGTAGAGCGAAACGATACTGTCCACCAGCTGCCTCATAGGTTGATGTATGGATCTTCGGCCGTTCCCCATCATCGCCACGAGTTCCTTTAGCTTGACTCCCAGGCATTTGAAAGGTACCTCAGCTCGTACTTTGATGCCATATTCATGTTGAATTTTCGGCGGTGATGAGTTTGACCTGACATGAGTCGTAGCTGGCAGTTTCTTGCTTGGTGACCGTACTACGCGTAAGCTTTTCTTAAACGGATCAGCGAGGCCTACTTGATGTTCCAACTTAGGTTCTGCTTCTGCATCAACGGCGCTGCCACTACCACATAAGTTCTTTTGCATGGCCACAGCTGTTTTAGTAACAGAGTGACAGCAGCAAAATAATCAGTAGCACCGAAAAAGTATGCTAACGAGACCGCAGAGACCACTTAAGTTATTAATGGCAATGCCTAAATGTATGCCAATCAAAAAACTTAGTAGTCTATAACGAAACGCAGCTTTATCTGCTAAGGTTAGCGCAGACTCAGACCTACAGCTTTCGAAAGCTCAAGAAAAAAGACCACTAAACACTGCTGATCGAAGACGAAGAAATAAATCGTTAAGCGAGATAGCTAGAAGAAAGTATAACCTCGTTTGACCTTTTCTACAGATAGAGAGCAGTAGACGTATAGAATAGTGGAGCGGGGACAATGAAAGAATATAAAACGAAATTGAAAATACTTATCGTTTTGTGAGTTTGATTTGATAATTAACAAGTTTGTCGCCACGTCCAGGTTAGCACTCGCGAGCACTGAGCAATACTGCTGTACTAATTGAACGCGCACTTTTTTCTATTGGATAGACTTTAATACACTGTAATTTATGAATAAAAGCAAGAGCGATTTGAAAACACGTCTGAGTTTCTCGAGTTTCTTTTATTAATGTATGTGTGTGTGTGTGTGTGTGTGTGTGTGTGTGTGTGTGTGTGTGTGTGTGTGGTTTTTTTTTTTTTGTTTTTTTTTTTTTTTTTAACGAGGAGTAAAAGCATCAAAAGCCTTAGTCAGTGCGGGACTTTAACCCGCTAAACATCTCCTCTCGTCATTACGGATGTTCCCCCTGGAACTACCGTTAGGTATTACGTCAGGAGGCCGTAGAAGCATTTCTGCTCAATCGTCAGTTAGGTCAGTCAGTTCGTTCCCAAGACCTTCTTACCTGTTCTCGCCTTCTTTGCTCCTTCATCACCAGCGCAGACATTCTGCTAACTGCCTTCCACAGAGGTGATCCTACAACACGTTGGAGTTCATTTCTTAGCAGCTCGTACAGAGGGCATCCAAAGAACACGTGGTAAACATTTTCAGTCAGCCCTTCACAGTGATCGCAGAATGGGTCACGTTCGAAGCCGTATTTATGGAGATAAGCTTTGAAGCAGCCATGTCCACTTAAGAACTGCGTTAGGTAAAAATCCAGCTCACCGTGCTTTCTGCTTAACCAAGGCTCCAGTATGGGTATGAGTTTGTGCGTCCATCTGCCTTTATCCGCATTCTGCCATTTCAGCTGCCATTCTTCAATAACAGAAAGGTGAGCACTCCTTGCATCAATGATCGCTCTGCCGTTTGGAGTATCACGGTTGCTGGCCGCCGCTGCGGATAGCCTTATCTGAGCTTTTTTCGCGAGCAAATCCAGTGGCATCATACCTCCAATTACTAGTGATGCTTCAAAAGATACAGTTCGAAATGCACAAGCAACCCGTAGCGCGCAATGCCTGTAAGTGGCGTTTAAGTTGCGTACATAGCTAGGCTTTAACAAGGCTTCACTCCATATTGGGGACGCATAAAGTATTATCGATTTTATGACGCCTGCTAGTAATTGTCTTTTGCGCTGACGCGGCCCTCGATTGTTTAGCATTATTCTTGACAATGCCGTAGTTGCTATTGCTGCTTTACGTTGCACATGTTCTATGTGCGCTTTAAATGTAAGCCGATGATCTATCATAACTCAAAGATACTTTATGTGCGGCTTAGACACAATCACACAGTCGCCAACCTTGATTGCCACGGATTCTACCTTTTTTCTGCTGCTCAACAGTACACATTCCGTCTTATGATCAGCTAGTGTCAGCGAAACCTCAGATAGCCACGACCTAACCGTGATGATTGCTTTATCCGCTTTTTCCTTTACATTTGACAAATGCTTCGCCACGACTAGGATAGCGACATCATCCGCAAAACCAATGATCTCAACTCCCTCTGGCACTGTCAACTCCAGTATGGCGTTGTACATTATGTTCCACAGAAAAGGTCCAATTACGGATCCCTGTGGAACCCCTCCTGTTATTTTATACTCTTTATAACTTTCCGTAGTGTTGTACATAAGAATCCGATCGCTTAAATAATCACTCACAATATTACATAGATATGTGGGGACTTCAAATCTTCTTAGCGCCTCCAAGATTCTCTGCCAATTCGCCGTATTGAATGCATTTTTAATATCCCATGTCACGATCAGGCAGTACTGCTTAGCACCGCCACACCAGCGTTTGCCCTCAATCGCCGATCCCGCGATATTTTTCACCAGCTGTAATGCATTGATCGTAGACATGCCTTTCCTGAAGCCAAATTGCCGGCCAGATATTTTATCATTTGCCACCGACAGCAGTCGTTCCTTAATTATGGACTCCAGTAGCTTACCTGCAGTATCCAACATACACAAAGGACGGTATGATATAGACAAATTATCGCCTTTCGGCAGTAACACCAGCCGCTGCTTCTTCCACTGTTTCGGAAAGGTGCCTTCTTTGATGCAAAGATCATAAACACTTCGGAGCCATTCAGTGCGATTTACTGCAAGCGCTTTTATTGCAACATTTGGTATGCCTTCTGGGCCTGGCGCTTTGTTGAGCTTGCGATTAGCTGCTGCTTGCAACACCTCCGCTGCGGTTACCGTTGGTATGCTTTGCGTGTCATTTGTTTCAAATGCTCTTAGAAACTGCGGTTGCTGAGGAAAGAGGCTCTTAACTATAGACTCCATTATTGGGGAGTTGCTTGGTTGCGCTGATCTTTTAAGCTTTTTTAAAACCAGCTTATAGGCGAAACCCCAAGGATTGCTATCTACATCATCGCAAAGTTCCAAAAAGCACTTATTTTTGCTTTCTCGTATGGCTGCATTCAATGCTTTCCGCTTCTCCTTGTATACCAGCAGCAGATTTTCATATATAGCAGGCGCTCTTTTACGAGCTCTTTTACACTGCCTCCGCGCTCGGATGCATTCCTTACGTAATTTTGCAATGTTGGCATTCCAGCAGTACACGGGTGTTCGCTTTGAGCTATTCCGTTTTCGCAACATCGATGCATCCCATGCTTCTTTTATTTTGTTCATAAGATGTGTTCACGCCTCTTTTGACGTGAATGTAAATAGCAAGTTCAATACCAGCTAATTAACCAGGTTTTAATTAATCGAAGCAACTAGTACAAACCAGTTGAATCCTTAATTATATGAAAGTTTTAATTGTTGAGTTTGATTGGAAACAACTAGTACAAAACCAGTTGAACCAAAGATTTGATCCTGTAAGTGATTGAATTGTAAGATTGAAACAACTAGTGCAGAACCAGTTGAATCCCAAGTAGTTGACGAGAACAGTTTTGATTTAATTCTGACATTTATTATCCAATATTTTGGTATTTATACTAATTTGAGGCTCAGCGCTGCTGCCTCAGTCGACGATTCTAGCACGCTGCTACACCTGTGGGAATAAGCGAACGCCAAAAAATGTGCTGACGCTTGTGGGAATGGCTTGGGTTGGAGCGTCGTGGAATACGACGCCTGTGGGAGCGCCGCGGAAATGCGACGCTTGTGGAAATAGTTTATGAGAGATAAGAATGCTGATGTGAGGAAGCAGCGCTGGCCTTAGTGCACACTGTGCAGACAAAGAATACAAAAAAATGTGATATGGGATGAACATCCTCCGGCCCGTTGAGGGTTCTCAACTAATGATGCTCGTCCAGGTTGATTTCAAAGTCATGATTATTTCCCGGCGCAGCAATTGGACCGGCAAATGATGTTTTCGAACGATGTCTGATGAACCATCTGGTGATGAAAATGAGGATTATAACGATGACAATGAAAAGTGTGCTGAGGCTGATGCCGAGATGGTAATCTTCTGGTACGTATTTGTTAAGGGACTTCGTTTCTGACTGCTGAAGTTGCTGTATTTGTGTTCGGAGCTCGTGTAGATGCGTTGAAATAGTTTTACTATGGCGATAGTTTTCTATTAGTACTGGCAGGTTCTTGTCGTTGGTGATTATTTCGACTAAGTTAATTTTTGGAAGGAAGGAGCTAGTGAAAGAGGTCTCATAGGTAGAATGCGCTGTGATGGTGGTAGAATCATCTTTTAGGATGCAGCCGGGCTCGATCTGTATCCGACCAGTACCGGAAAGTTGAATTTGGGATATGGAGACATCGCAGAGACGATTTACGATTTGTGGCGGATAACTTATGTAAATCACCGTATTATCTTCTATCAATTGAATCCAGTGTTGGGACGTGTTGGTGACTTTTAACTCACAACGGCTTAACTGTGGCTCCTGTCGCAGGAAGTTCATTTCGCATGAGTGTATAGTTGCGCTTAGTCGATATATGGGGTGCTGTTGCTTGCAGATATAACCAACTCTTTGAAGGTGAGAGCAGCGGTACAGCTCATGACGCTGTAAAGGGTAAAATCGATCTCTATGTAAATCAGTCAGCAAATATTCGGCTGTGTTTTGAATCGTCAAAAACGAACTGTTGCCAAGGTATGTTGGTACGGGAACGATGTGTAAAATTTCGAAGTCGGTGCTTCCGATAAGCGGCAAGGTTATTTTGAATATTAAATTGTTGTTGGTGGCACGACCTTCAATAGACAGGAGTTGGTACATTTCCACAATGTCTAATCCGTGTCCTTGGACACGTAATACGGAAGGAGTATGCGTTTTCATGAGGATGAGCTGCTCCTTCAATTGCTGTGGAGTTACGAGGAACGGGTTGACCTTGCTTTTGTGAGAATCGGTTAACACCTCCACAAGCAATTCCTGTGACTTTTGGTGCAGAAGTGGTTCCTGTTGTGGCTTCTTTGGGTTCCAATTTGAACCCTATTGTACCCTCCTCGCTGGGCAACAATAATTTAATCAAAGTGCCTACAGATAAAACATCGAAAAATTTGGCGCAGGGGCAGAGCCTCATGAGCGCATGTTTTGAGGGCGGTGCTGAGGGACATAGTTCTGTCCAAGATCCGGGTTTGCAGTGTAGCAATGTCTTTGCTTTCAACAACCAAACGACTGCTTCGAGGCCACCTTCTGTTCGACATCAAGATTTTTTGACATCGATTTCGTCTGAGTTGCCGGTTGGAATGGATTGTTCGAGTGCGCACAGCAATGACAAAGAGGAAAATATCGAAAGGGAAGTTGTGAAGCGTCGCAGGACTGAAAGCGGTGTCACATTGAACTTGTCGTCTTTCGGCACATGCAATCGGGATTCTCATTCTCAAGCGCAGCAGAAACAGATAAGTTCTCAAAATCGTTTTGCCCTTTTAGGAGAATTGAATATCGAGCCTGATGCGACTACTGTTTTGCCAAAAATAATTGACCATCAAAAGAGTTTCAAGGCCAATCATCTTAAAAAAGACAATTCTTTTTGTCCACCCATTTTTCTATATCGGGTTGATATTAATAGTTTAGTTAAGCAACTGACTGAGAAAAACGTTACTTTTAAAATTGTGAACAAAAGCAAATTTAAGAGTAAATTGTACTTCAAAGATCCTTCGGCGCATACTGAAATGATGAAACTTTTAAGAGAAAAAAGTGTTGAGTCATACTCATACACTCCTAAACAACTTAAACACGTTAGACTAGTTCTGCGAGGACTGTATTACAAAACAGATATTGAAGATATCAAGGCTGCTATTGAGTTGCTAGTTCCAAATACAATTTCCGAAGTTTCAAAATTCTCAACTGTTAATTCGAGAAAAAACAACTTCGAGACAGGTTTATTTCTTGTAACACTAATTTTAGGAAAGCCCCCGAATGAGATTTCGGGTCTTAAATCTCTTCTTAATCAACGTATCACTTGGGAATCTCCCAGAGGTTCCAAGAAGGAAGTGCAGTGTTGGCGTTGCCAGAAATGGGGGCACATGTCCAATAACTGTAATAGACCCTTTTCGTGCGTTAAATGCGACCAAACGCATTTACCAGGAGCGTGTAAGTTTGTTTCCAATGCGAACAATTTGCCTTATTGTGTGAATTGCAAACAGTCTGGTCATCCTTCTAGCTTTAGAGGATGTCCCGTATACAAGAAGTTCGTTGAAACTAAAAAGAATCGTAATAATGAATCTGTTGATAGAAAAATGATGGCTTCAGCAAATGTGGTCACTTCAATTAACAATTCGAAGTTTGTAAATCCTAACAAGTCTTTTGCTAGTCTCTTTAAAGTTTCTGAAGTAAAGAAAACCGCAAAACCGGCTTTAATTGAGGAATTCTTAAAAATTGCCAAGTCACTGTGTCAACCAGTCGAGTTTTCGTTAGAAGACAAAATTGCGTTATTTTTATCAGATTACAAATCGCTGACTAAAGTGGAAGCTAAAAAACGTTGCTTGACTCTTCTGCAAGAAGTTAACGATTCCTATGGTCCGTGATTTCCTTAATGTTCTTTCTTTTAATGTAAGGTCACTGATTGATGTGAGCCGAAGATTAGAGCTAATACAATTATTAAAACTAAATAATATTGACGTTGCGTTCGTACAGGAATCTCACTTAAGAGCTAATCAAAAAGTTTACCTGGAAGATTTTAGTTTTCTTCGTGATAATAGTCACCTTGGTGTTGGCATAGTGCTACGTAAATCTTTAAATTTTTCGAAACTTAATTGTGCTGGAATTACTTTTCCAAATTTATTGCTTTCAATTGATACACTAGTGGCTGGTGATTTAAAAAAAATTTTGTTCGGGTCTTTTTATATTCCGTGTAATTTTCCACATTCTTTAATTATCGATGGGCTATCAAACTTTGCGCGCTTTTCTCAAAATTTTGATGGAGCTATTGTTGGAGGAGACTTCAATTCAAAAAACACTGACTGGGGTGACTCCTCAAACAATACGAATGGTAATGCTCTTTTCACTTGGTTACAACACAATGTGCTCAGCTTCACTAGATTATCGGACTCGACACCTTCTTATCCTAACGGTTCATCTTTTCTCGACCACTTCTTAATTAGTTCAAATCTTTTAAATATCACAAATCCAAATTTTGAAATTTCCAGTCTTCCTTCCTTTTCGGATCATTTTCCTCTTAAATTGCGTATAAGATTCACGGATTTTGACTTTGTTCTTCATTCCCCGCGTTTTTTCACCACCTTCAAAAGAACCAATTGGGATACGTTTAGAAATGATTTTGTTAATGTTTTATTAGACAATTTTCCTCCCACTGATAGAAATTTAAGTAATCACGAAATAGATACTTTCATAGCACTGTTTTCAAATTCTTTAAATTCATTAGTTGCGATTCATTCTGAAAAAATTATTAGAGGAAATAAAAAAATTATTATCTCTGACAATGTAAAATACCTGTTCAAAATCAAACATCGCTGGCAGAGGGATTTGAAACGTATTTATCATTATTATATGAACCGTTCAAGTCCAAGCTACTTACTCCTGTCTAAGCAAATTCAATTGTTGAGCATCATTATTAAAAAACAAGTGGAAATTGAACATTCTAAAATTTTTAGCGATAAACTTAGCAAAATTGTGCCAGGTCCAAGGGCGCATAAACAAATCTATAATTTAATAGGATCGAAAAAAAAATCACTACCAACCAATCTTTCTATTAACGGCGTCGATATTCAAAATAACGATGAAAAAGTGCAACATTTGCTAGCTCATTTCTCGAATATTTACATGGGTTGTCCTCTTGGTAGGGACACTTCTTTTATAGAAAATACACTAACAAATATTTTTGGTCAAGAATCACAAAGCACACATATTTTCAGTAATGATTTTAGTGCACTTAATGAATGCAACCATCCTAAGTTGACTGATTTGGACGAAGTTCTTTCTTGTGTTGTTGAATTGAATAGCAAAAAGTCTTCTGGACTAGACGGGATTTCAAATTTCTTAATTAAAAAGTTTCCTATGAAAGCTTTTCAGTTTATTGCAATTGTTTTTAATAATTGTTTAAATAATTCATATTTTCCTGACGCGTGGAAAATCTCCAAGATTGTTCCAATTCAAAAAAAGTCAAACAGTTTTGAGTTAAATAACCTGAGACCAATTTCTTTGTTATCTAACCTTGGAAAACTTTTTGAAAAAGTTATTCGTAAAATTATGGACGTCGGGATAGATCCTTCTTATATTCCAAACTTGCAATTTGGTTTCAAAAAGGGTCACTCAACTGTTGATGCTTTATTGAAATTTCAAAATGATATAGTTTCCAACTTGCGGATTCGTCGTTGCACCGTTGCAATTTCCTTAGACATTGAAAAGGCTTTTGATCATGCTTACCATAACGGAATCCTTTTTAAAATGTTTCAAATTGGCTTTGATTCTTTAATTATTAAATTATTTAAGAGTTTCTTTGTCAACAGAAAGTTTTGTGTCCTTTTTAATGGAATGCTTTCAGATATTGGAGACATAAATTGTGGAGTTCCTCAGGGTTCTATCTTAGCACCTCATCTTTTCAATATTTTCATGTACGATTTCCCTCATGTCGGTCCTAATTCAACGGGTCTCTTGTATGCTGATGACTCTCTTCTGTACTCTCACCACGAGTCTCCTAAAATCGCGCTATACCAGACTGCGCAACATCTGCAAATTGTTCAACATTTTTACGAGGACTGGGGTATTAAAATTAATGCATCGAAAAGTGAAGCCATATGCATCAGGAATGCTTCTGGAAAATGCAAATCGTTTGTAGTTCCTGAAAGCAAAACTTTACATTATGCTTTGAATGGGTCTGAGATTCCTTTCAGGGATTCCATAAAATATCTTGGCATTAATTTTTACAGTCTTCTGAAATTTAACAAACATGCAAGAATTGTTTTAAGAAAAGCTTACAGAATCTTGGGCACTTTTTCAAGTATTTTTTGTAACAAAAGTTGACCCAAGAAAACAAAACTTTTGTTATATAAAACCTGTATTAGACCTGTAATCTTGTATGGCTTTCCTATTTGGTTTAACGTTTCTCCTTCAGTCATTAGAGAATTTGAAATTTTGGAACGAAAGGTCTTAAGGCATTGTATTGGAAAGTATTTCAATCTCCCACAAAACTTTACTCGAATCGGTTCGTTTATTCGGAAGCTAAAGTATTTCCAATTGGCCTTTATGTTTCGGATATTCTAAATCGTTTTGTCAATAGAATTTCTTGCCATGTCAATAGCAGCATCCTTGATATCTTTAACCAACAGAGAGCGTTTAGCTGTTCAAATGTAAGGTATTTGTCACCTGTTGGCTTCATTAATGAAGCTGCGGCTAATTTTGATTTAAATGCATCTCTCTGTCATAATTTTTATAAGAATGCAACCCCTGATTCCCATAGAGGTTAGCCTTTAATGTATCTAAGAGGTTTGTTTACTCTTCTTTTTGTTTTTGTTTTTTCGTAGATTTAAGTTAGCATTAAGTCTATATTTTAGGTTAGGAGATATACTCTCAATACCTGTAAGCTCCGGGAGCAAGAGCGATTCACATGAATGTTTTTGTTAACTTCAATCTTTCTCTTTATATATTTAAGTACGATACTGTTGTTCAATTATGTTTTGAAGATAATACATTATAGTCTTTAATTTTGTTAACACTTTCATATGAATTTTATAACTTATAACTTGTTTTGAAAAAGGCTCAATAAACAAAATTTGAATTTGAATTTCCTGTGTTTTTTGATATTCGGCAATAGTTACAGAAAGCTGGAGTGCTAATGCGTTGAATACTTCTGCGCGTTTATGTTCTTGCGACCACGACATTAGATCTAATATTTGGCGTTGCGTTTTGTTCAGCGTCTCATCTAGAAGTTGAAGTTCATCATTGGTTCTAGTCAAGATGTTGGTGGTGGCGTCTAATAAAGAAGTGGTGTTTTTGAGAAGGTTTAGCAGATGATCTTCATTGCTGTGGATGGCATGAATCACGTTTGTCATTTTGTCTGCATATTCTGAATCGAGCACGCCGAAAAGTGAACTCGCTAGACTTCCAATGATGCCTAGCGGAGCGGAGCGTCGAGCCTTGTGAAGTCCGCGCGGAATCACAAACTGATGATAATCCTTTATGTAGGTTAGTTGTGATTTGAATTGATATATAGTGTTATTGCAAGCGATTAGGTGGTTCAATCTCGAGCAATATTTGGAGGCGGCGTTAATTCCTTCTTTGATGTTGTTATATTCACTCCAATAAGGTGTCATATTAAAAAACGCGATTATGTTCCAGTCTGTAGTGGTTAAGTGTGCTACGCCTAATCTTTCGAAGTATAACCCGGGTTGCGTCGGAAACGGTTCTACCTTGTTCGAAGATAGTACAACTATTGGAAGGATTAAAACTATTAGCAGACATAGCAGTGGAGCAGTGCTAAGGCCACGAAAACATTTCGTAGAGTTTTGTTCCACTGCCGCTGCTCTTTTACGGCGGCCCTTCGTCTGGAGCTCATTGCTACTTGGATCCTGAGTTGTAGGGGATTGGTCAGTATGGGACTCACTGCTCGTGTTAGGTAATGGTGCTAATCGATGAATGGCGCGTGTGATAGCCCCTGATGCGGTCTGAACTTCGGCAACTCGCACTAGTCCATCATCACCACAGATCGGACGTATTATTCGGCCGAGTTTCCATTTTAATGATGGTAAATTATCCTCATGAATGACGACCATGGTCCCTGCCTTAATATTTGAGGAGGATTGCTTCCACTTGTACTTATGTTGCAATTCGCAGAGGTATTCTTTGGTCCAACGATGCCAAAACTCCTTGTTCAGTGATGATACCGTTCTCCATCGCTGATGTAGGGTTCCTTTATATTCAGTAGCACTGTGATCAATAGTACTAGTGAGGGGTTCTCCAATCAAGAAGTGTCCTGGTGTCAGAGCTTTAAAGTCATTCGGGTCGTCGGACATTGGAGTTATCGGCCGTGAATTCAAAATGGCTTCGATCTCAGTAAACACTGTTTCCATTTCTTCGTATGTTAGAGAAGCTGCATTGACCCCCTTATAGAAGAGATGCTTAGCTGACTTGACAGCTGCCTCCCATAACCCAACAAAGTGTGGCGAACGGGGGGGTATAAAGTGAAATTCAATTCTGCGATCATGACCGAACCTTTTAATGCTTTCCTGAGCCTCTTGACTATGCACAATTTCCGTTAAATCTTGAAGCTGGTTTTTCGCTCCTACAAAGTTGGTGGCATTGTCGCAATGAATATGGCGACAATTCCCCCGCCTGCTAGTAAAGCGCTTCAGTGCACCGATGAATGAGTCCGTTGTGAGGTCACTTACTATTTCAATATGTACTGCCTTAGTCGAAAAGCAGCAAAATATTGCAACGTAACATTTCCTTGGTTGCTTTCCGCGTATTTTGAAATGGATGTAGAAAGGACCGCAGAAATCGACTCCGGAGTTCACGAACGGTCGTGCTGGTTGCACCCTCTGAACTGGCAATGATCACATGTGTTGAGTCAGCAGTTTTGGTTTAGATCTTACGCAGCGAATACAATTTTGCACAATGGATCTAGCAATGGTTTTTCCCTTTATAGGCCAATATCTTTGCCGAGTTATGGACAATAATCCTTGAGGGCTAACGTGAGAGTTGGTGAGATGAATATCGGTCATCAGCATTCTGGTCACTATGTGACCGTAGGGTAGCAGAATTGGGTGCTTTGATTCGTACGGGAGCTCGCTGTTCTGGAGTCTGCCACCGACTCGTAGTATATGGCAGTTATCCAAGAACGGGGTCAGGCTGCTGATGCTGCTACTGTTCGTCACTGAACCGTGTCGCTGTAGTTGATTGATTTCAATGTTGAAGTCAAAATATTGAGCTTCTCGTAGAATGGTAATTGTGGCATCCTCTATTTCAGCCACGTCAAGACTTTTGGTTGTGTACCTGGAAGACTTGCGACACTTATTGATAAATCTCCTGACATAAGCACTGATTCTCACGAGAAGTTTAAAGGAATTCCGATGGTTAATCGAGTCGATCAAGGTTGTTGCAGCGACTGACGAAAAGAGAGATATTTTCTTTCGTTTTTCCAATTCAGTTACTGGATGAGAGAGATTTTCTGGCCATTGGGATGAAGATCCATGAAGAAATAAGGGCCCGTAATGCCATAACGTGTTGGAGTTAAAGTCTTGAGGGTTGAGGCCTCTGGAGACAAGATCTGCTGGATTATGTTTGGTTGGAACGTAACGCCATTGATTGTGGGTTGTGAGTTCTTGAATTGCCGCAACTCGATTCGCCACGAATGTTTGATATGATGCGGATTGTGCTGAAATCCAAGCGAGCGTGATTTCGGAATCAGACCACAAGAAGCATGGATGTGTCCATGAGAGGTCAGTTCTTACTCGTTCGAGCAGTTTTGCCGCTAGATGAGCTGCACAGAGTTCTAGTCGAGGTAAACTAATTGTTTTGTTCGGAGCAACTCGACTTCGTGCGCACATCCACCGAACTATGATTGTTCCATCGTGAAGTAGAGCTCTACCGTACACGACGGCGCCATATGCCTTCTCCGATGCGTCGCAAAAGACGTGCAACTCTTGCGTCTTAGCATGTTTTGCGGAGAGGAGGTGCCTCGGTATCTTAACCTTGTCTAGTTTAGATAAGTTCTCTCGGAATTGGTTCCAGTATGTATGAAGTTCATGGGGTACTGCTGAGTCCCAATCTAGTTTTAAGGTCCATAATTGCTGCAAGAAGATCTTGGCTCTTGTCACGACCGGACTTAAGATTCCTAGTGGATCGAAGATGTGAGCGATCTCGGAAAGAACTTGCCTCTTGGTAACCTTAGTTGGTTCTGTTGTTTGGATTCGGAGATGAAATTCGTCGTTCGTTGGATTCCAGACCATACCAAGCGTTTTTATTGTTGTATCGTGTTGAACAATCTCCGTTTGCTGAGCTCGATCTTGTACTGGTATGTTGTTGTAAAGTGAAGGATGATTGGCACACCATTTTTTTAATTTGAAGCCAGCGCCTTGAAGTATTTTGATGATTTGTTCTTGGATGGTAGTAGCTTCGGCTATTGAATCTGCACCTGACATTAGGTCATCTACATAGAAATCCCTTTGAATAGCCTCAGCTCCTAGTGGATTTGTTATTTGATGCTTCAGGGCTACGTTTTGCAGGCATTTGATGGCGAGATAAGGAGCAGATTTTATTCCGTACGTTACGGTGTTAAGAGAAAAACATTTCACTGGGTCTGTAGGGTTTTCTCTCCACCAAATTAATTGAAACGGCCAATCCTGTTCGTCCACTTTAATTTGACGATACATTTTTTCTATGTCGGCGGTGAACACATATCGAGGCATCCGGAATCTTAATAATACTGAGAAAAGCTCTTGTTGCAGTTTAGGACCGGTTAGGAGAATATCGTTCAACGAGAAATTTGAAGATGTGGTCATGGACGCATCAAACACCACCCGAAGCTTTGTTGATGTGCTTTCGGGTTTTATCACGCAGTGGTGCGGTATGAAGTAGTGTGGTATTGACGTAACGTTATTGACATCGAATTTCTTCATGTGGCCTAATGCATTAAACACATTGTCTGCTGCTGCAGCCCGCAGCAATAAACAGCAGCAAAAAATCGCTCGGATTTAAACACATTGGCAAAGCAGCAGTGTCTGTCAAAACAAACTTGGCAACTGTCAATTCATGTCAAAAAATTGACAATATAATAAAATCGTACCGAACGAAGTAAATATCACTATCGTATAATTTTGTGTTTTAATTTTATTTTAAAAAATGAACCCGAGGGAAGGGCTGGAGGCTCTCCAAGCCCTTTTACAACTTATCGAATTGCTGCGTTTGGCCTACGATGCATATTTGGATGCTATCGAAAAAAGGCGGCGGAGGTGGTGGGTTCGCCCTCTTAACCTAACCAGAGATGAGCAAGGCTTTCATGAAACTGGCACGAAACCGCAAATGCTAAGCGACGAAGAACACTTTTTCATGGCTACAAGGATGGATGCAGCAAATTTTCAATGCTTGCTCGTGCTTCTTCGAGAAAAGTTGACGAGGTACTCGCCGCGTAAAGCAATAGCACCTGATCTCAGGCTGTCCATAACTCTTCTGTAAGTATTTACAATTAACGATTGAACAAAATATGAACGTGTTCATTAATTTTTAACTTCAGATACCTAGCGCAAGATTGCAATGTGAAGATGCTTGCTTGGACCCATAAAATTGGCATTTCCACGGTTCGTAAAATAATTTACGAGACATGTGAAGCCATCTGGAGTTTACACACAGTTTATGTAGCGCCGCCAAATTTAACAGACTTTGAGAGAAACGCAGAGTTGTTCTATATAAACACTGGGATGCCGAACTGCTTGGGAGCGATCGACGGAAAACATATCGCGGTTATATGTCCCAGAAAAAGCGGATCGCTCTATTTCAACTACAAGCGACACTTCAGTGTGGTTCTGATGGCAGCCTGCGACGCCAACTACTGTTTTACATATGTTGACGTTGGCGGTTTGGGAAGCCAGAGCGATGGCGGCGTTTTCCTGCGCAGTGCTTTTGGGAGACAAATTTTGAATGGCTCGTTAGAAGTTCCAGTGGATCGCCCGCTGCCGGGCACCTCTGAAATATTTCCGTTTTACTTTGTTGCGGATAGCGCATTTCCGTTGAAACCAAATATAATGCGGCCATACCCTGGTACGCATTTAGAAGCGGACAAGCAGAACTTCAACAAAGTAATGTCTCGTGCGCGTGTTCGTATAGAAAATACGTTCGGCATTCTTTCAAGCCGCTGGCGTGTTCTCCGATCACCAATCCATGCCAAGCCGGATAATGTCGACAAAATTGTTTTGGCCACAGTAGTGCTGCACAATTTTTTAATGCTAAAGAAAGACACATCATATTTTAACGACGAAGATCCAAGCAGATTTGGAGATGGAGATGTCTTGCACTCGGCTCGCTTAACGACGTCAAACCGATCAGCATCGCGTGCCTTTCTATTGCGAGACACCCTCAAAGATTACCTAAATCAGAACAGACATCTTTAGACTACCAGTTTGAATTTTATTTCCAATTTAAAACTAAAAAATAAACCATAAACCTAAAATAAACTAATAAATAAACCAATCAATAAGGAACAACAGTAGTTTTCATTTCAAGTTTTTATTTTAATAAAATATAAAAATCAGGCACTTCAGTATTCAGTATTACAAAAACTTACTACTACAAAACAAAACAAAAAGAGGTACTTCAGTATAATAAAACAAAAAAAAAAACAATTTCATTAAACTACTACTAAACTAAGGATGTAGGAATTTTTTAATTCCGTTATTGTTCGCGTGGAATTGCGTTCCATGCATGGACCGCACCAAATACTACGGTTTGGACCTCATGGACCACGCGGCGTTCTTCAGCCTCACTCATATTGGCTGCTTTTATGATTCGAACCAAGCCGGAAAAGGCCAACGCCACATGCCCTTCCTGACTTGGATCGAATCTAGCAGCGATCTGCTGTGCCGAAGCTGCTATTTCCTGCGCAGCAACTCCAAATACGTCGTTCAGTCGCTATAGGAAATAAATGTGTATATTTTATAGTTTAAAATTTAATATGTAGACTTACATTCCGCTGCAAGCTTGCGTTGCTTGGCGTCGGAGTGGCGCGTGGCTGTGTCGGTGGCTGTGTCGGTGGCGGCGTCGATAGCGGCGTCGATAGCGGCGCCGATGGCGATGGCAATGGGGGGGGATTATCGCTATCTTTTGTTTCCTCCCTTATGTTCGATATGGTACTGCAAATTAAAACCACGTAAATACAAAATTAAAAATGAAATCTGTCTGCACTCACCTTCTAAAAGATTGCGTGTCGTCCATAAACGACATCGCTTCGGAGTGCTTCCACTTCTTCCGCCTGTATAAAGGGGCAGCACTCCCAGAAGCCAGGACCACATTCCGCTTTGATCTTTTGTAACTGTCCCGGAGCACTTTCCATTTTTTCCGGCACTTGTCTCCTGGAACAATTATATTAACACTATGTCACTTTATTGGCCAAATTCTTACCATCTAACCCCAGCTCCCTTCCAATTTCTGCCCACACAGCCTCCTTGTGGAGCATATTTTTGTACTGTGGCGACTCCAAATCATAGAGGCAAGTATGGGCTCGCACTGCGTTGATAATTTTCTCGTCAACATCCATAATCTTTTTTTCTTCTAAAAAAAAACAAATCGGTAATAATAATTTAATTAATAGGATAAACGATGCAAACAAACGCTTTTTAT
Organism: Thecophora atra; assembly: GCA_937620795.1. NCBI lineage: Eukaryota > Metazoa > Arthropoda > Insecta > Diptera > Conopidae > Thecophora > Thecophora atra. The sequence goes on along the minus strand of CALMKQ010000008.1, from coordinate 5,218,961 downwards.
ACATACCTTATTAATTTCACCAGAAAAGATAAACAAAAACACAGCAACAAAAATAAACAACTTCGTTTTTGCTGCTGTCAAACCGAATTGCAGTAGAAATAGCCGGACAGCAGCAGCAAAAACATGCAGCAAAATCACGCAGCAGAGCAGCAGCAGAGCTAAAATCAACTTTTTTCTCAATCTCCATAAGAGCCCATGTAATTTTGACACTTCCATTTTGCTGCGGGCTGCAGCAGCAGACAATGTGTTTAATGCATAACGCAGCATATTCTCTCATAAACTCGATGTAAGAAGCATAGATTACTAGATGTGACACTCGCTATTCGCCGCTTCAAAAAGTCGGTTTGACATTTGATTGTTTGGTATGTTGAACTCACGTATACAATACGTGAGAGATACCACATTGTTGTTCTTGTTTCTTTATCAAACAATGTGTACGATTTCTTACCAGTGCAACCGTATGTGCTAAAGGGTTTTGGAGCCCCAACTAGGCCAATAACCTATAATTTCCAATTATTTTGTAATAATTTGTATTCAGTTTCATTTATACTATTCTGCTAACAGCATACTAAAATATTTTTGCAATTAGGCGCATAATTGTGTATTTATAACAAAAGGTTTTGATTACCGACTGCATTTATAGGAAATATAACGAAGCAAATTAGAAAATGCTGTGTAAAATGTTATAGAATATATTTATTAACTTTAAAACTATGTTTTACACATGTTTTTCACGGGTAAAAAACATAATATTTATAATTATTTATTTTGACGTTTCGATAAACAACCCGCTTAAAATAAATTTTCGAGCAGTGCTTGCTACAAAATTTTTGCGGCGAGGCTACATTATTTTACGGCGAGGCTACACTTTTTTACGGCGAGGCTACACTTTTTTTGCAGCGAATCAAAGTTTTCTTTCATTGTATCAGTGCAATTCCAGCAAAAATGCATTAGTGTATAAGGGACATTTTCGAGTGTCTCATCTACTAATCTATGGTAAGAAGTGCGCAGTTCCGGGTTCTTTTGCAATCTGCGCTCGAGAGCATAGAAGCGCTGCAATGAAACAGTCTTGGAATCTCCTAGTACAGTTGGTTTTTGAGCGAACGGCAGCCGAACAGAAAATCGTCCGCAGAATGTCGAAGATGTTGAAATTGTAGTAGGTGCTGCAGTGGAGTCAAGTGCAACTCCCCCCAAAACCCATCCCAATGTGGTGTTTTGGAGAATCGGAAGCTGTTTTCCGAGTTTAACTTGTCCTATCATTAATGTTTCATAAAATACTTCATTGCCTATCAGGAGATCGACAGGTCCTGGTGTGTGGAATTCAGGATCTGCCAGTGGCAAATTAGCCGGTATGGCCCACTTTGTAATGTCAATAGGCGCTGACGGCACAGCCGAGGTTATTCTAGGCAGAATAAAAGCTTTCAATTTTACTTTAAAAGCGTTGATCTTCGATGACACAAGGACAGTCATGCGGTGATCGGAATGCTGAGTTGATTGGCCAATACCATTGACCTGTTGAGGATCATACTTTCTTTGAAGGCGAAGTTTAGAGGCTAGTTTCTTGGTTATGTAACTAGCCTGGGATCCACAATCTAGTATGGATCTGCAAGTAACTGGTTGTCCCTGATTGTTGTATATTTGAACTAAAGCTGTACTAAGCAGCACATGTCCTTTCGCTTGGCAAGCGGCTAGAGATGTATTATTGCTGGTTCCGAGGACCTCCTTTACGATGGTATTGGTATCTGGTTTCAATTTGGTGGGTAAAGAGTCTAAGTGAAGCATCGTGTTATGTTTTCGAGCGCATTTGAGGCAAGTCCTTGATTGGCAAGATGTAGCAGCATGTCCTGACCGCAGGCAATTAGTGCAAAGGTTTTGTCTTTGAACGTAGTGTAGTCGTTTTGCTGGACTTAGTTTTTTGAACTCGTCGCAGAAATATAAAGCATGTGGTTGTTGTTTACACAGCTTACAATTTTGAGATTTTGGTTTGTGGTCAATGGCGGAAGTGAACACCTTGTGATTTCCAGGTTTTTCCTTGTGCTTGAATCCTGCTGCTTCTAGTGACTGGAATCGAGCTTCCAAAAATGAGAGGAACGTGCATAGTGTGGGGACCTATTTGGGTTAGCCAACGACTGCTCGAACAGTGCATGCGTGGCTCGATCAATCTTGCGGATTAAGATGTGTATGAGCAGGGGGTCCCAACCATTCGAAGATATGCCCAAATTTTCTAAACACTGCAGACACTCTTTCGTTGTGTCATGAATATTCTTGATGAAGTTGACGGAAGTGGTTTCTTGCGAGCTGGAAGGTTGATCAAGGAGCTTGTGTATCAAAGTGGACACGAGTTGACGTGGATTGTTGTACCGTTCTCGCAGCGCAGCCCATGCTGAGTCATAGTTTTCAGCTGTAACTGTGAAATGCCTCAATAATCTTTCAGCTTCACCTCGCAGATTTGTTTTAAGATACCAAATTTTTTGGCATTTCGGTATGCTTTGCTTATGAATGATTTCAATAAAGAGGTCATGGAATTGGCGCCATTTGAGGTAATCGCCATCAAAAATCGGGAGTTCGATTTTTGGAAGTTGAAGCGAAGTCGCTATCTCAGTGGATTGTGCTGTCGCTTCTTTTTGAGGAGTTGTGGTATTTTCTTGTGTCAACAAGCCGCGCTGATGGCGCACCTGTTCCTCGAGTTGTATATATCCGTCCATGTCGTACCCTAAAGACGTAGGGTTATTGTGAATTTCCCAAAGTGTGAAGTTTGCGTCTTCGATCGGAGCCCACAGCTTTTCCATAGCGATAAGGAATTGTTGGGGTGATACGTCCTTTGTAGTACTTTTCAGTAATCGCTGTAATGAGGCGAATATTGCCTGCTGCTTACGGATTAGCGCGTACACTCGAGAGACTTCTTCTTCTTTGTCGTCTTTATTGGGCTGTGTGATTGCGTTGTTTGCTGCTTCTTCCAAGGTTGGCTTGGAAGTGGCGCCTTGACTGGCAAGCTGTGACTCCAATTTTTTAATAGCGTCATTGAAAATTGTAGTATATGTTTCCACCAACGCCATCATCTTGTTGTAATAATCCTTCGTAAAGTATTGGTCGTCTGACGGAGGCTCATCTAAAATTCGTATGCGGTTATCTGTTGCTTCGAAGCGATCCCAGATGTTTTGTAGACGTACTAGACGGTCCTTGTAGTACGACACATTTCCCTTACGATCAGCAGAGTCCTTATTGAAGTTTCGGATTATTTGCTGAATCTCCTGTCCTGCTTCATGTTGATTATCGATCAGTGTGCTGAAAGATTCCATGTTGATTGTTTCTTCTTTTAAATGATTGAAAGACGGGTTGAAGAATCACGTCGGGGTCACCAAAATGTTCACGCCTCTTTTGACGTGAATGTAAATAGCAAGTTCAATACCAGCTAATTAACCAGGTTTTAATTAATCGAAGCTACTAGTACAAACCAGTTGAATCCTTAATTATATGAAAGTTTTAATTGTTGAGTTTGATTGGAAACAACTAGTACAAAACCAGTTGAACCAAAGATTTGATCCTGTAAGTGATTGGATTGTAAGATTGAAACAACTAGTGCAGAACCAGTTGAATCCCAAGTAGTTGACGAGAACAGTTTTGATTTAATTCTGACATTTATTATCCAATATTTTGGTATTTATACTAATTTGAGGCTCAGCGCTGCTGCCTCAGTCGACGATTCTAGCACGCTGCTACACCTGTGGGAATAAGCGAACGCCAAAAAATGTGCTGACGCTTGTGGGAATGGCTTGGGTTGGAGCGTCGTGGAATACGACGCCTGTGGGAGCGCCGCGGAAATGCGACGCTTGTGGAAATAGTTTATGAGAGATAAGAATGCTGATGTGAGGAAGCAGCGCTGGCCTTAGTGCACACAGTGCAGACAAAGAATACAAAAAAATGTGATATGGGATGAACAAGATGCTTTGCCGCTTCTTCTGCCGTCCCTCTCGCACTGAAGCCATCCAATACCTGGACAAACATTTCGCGATCAAACGTTTCTGGCTTCCAGCATGGGCCTTTGCTAGCTGTTGAGGCCTTGTCTACGCCTGACTTTCTTAAAATTTCTATTAGAACAGCTCTGTGGTCACTATGCGTGTAACAATTGCTTATCTGCCACTTCGCCGCCGAAAACAACCCCGTACTTATAAAGGCAATATCTATTATAGATCCTCCGCCATTTTTACTGTATGTATGTACACAACCCGTGTTTAAGAGGATTATATTCAGCGACGCAAAGGCATCCAAGAGAGACCGGCCGCGAGGGTTCGTTCGCTTAGAGCTCCACTCTGTGGCCCAGGCATTGAAATCGCCTGCAATTAGGACGGGATTCCGTCGACTTGCATCAGTTATCAATGAGTGCATTACCATATTAAATGTGTTATGTCGAGGCTGGGCTGCACATAACAACTGTATATAAAGATGCCATTTATCTCCGCACAGACAAAACAACGCTCAGAACAACAAGGTGTGATGCTTGAGGCGTTTGCGCAAGTATTCCAAATGGCAGCTTTACCAAGCTGATCGCTCACCCATTTACCATCTCTTTTGTTAGCATACGGCTCGCTAAGAATGGCAACATCGACTTGCAGTTCAAAAACTGTCTGTTCTAACAGCTGCTGTGCGGCTTCACAATGGTTCAAGTTGAGCTGAAATATTTTCATTTATTGGAACCGATCACTTTAGCGCCTTTTTGCTCTGCCTTAGCCTTCTGATATGACGGACATTTGTATGCTCCGCATGCATGGTTAGTGTCCTTCCTTCCTTCCTTCCCTTTGACATAAAATGCATTTGGGTTCGTTCGAACATACTTTTGCAAGGTGGCCTTCTCCCCCGCATTTGAAGCACAGCTTTGAACAGTCAGTCGCATTTTTACATTGCTTCGATATATGACCAAATTCCAGGCATCTGTAGCATTTCATTACTACCGCTTGCTCACGAATACGGCAACTTACCCAGCCAATCCGAACTTTACCGACCTTCATTAGGATGTTCGCATTGGTAACAGTTAGCCTTATCGACGCTATCTGCGTACCTTCAAATCCTTTGCGCATGCTGATGACGTCTTCTTGGGTAACATTCTTCAAGCTAAATTGTGTCACAATTGCTTTGAAAACCTCCTCTTTTCCAGTGACTTCGTCTATGTCCTTAATGTCGACCACAACTCTCTCCGACATACCACGCACCTCAGCCTTATCACCAAGGCTATTCGCAATGACACTTCTGATTTTATCAGCGTTCTCCCCCGTCTCTGACAGCTGAAGAAGTAGCTCGCCTTTCTGCGTTCGCCGTATCTTCCTCACAGCATTGCTCAAATCCGCTACGTTGTCGTCTGCCTTTATTTTGCGCAATATTTCAGCATAACTAAGATCACCCTTGTTCTCAATGATGATGGCTTCCGGCTTGGGTCTTTTCACCACAACGTCTCGTTTTTTGGGCTTTTGCGATCTCACTTGCGTCCACCCCTCGCTCGTATTCTCTGCTTTATCAGCGATCACCTTTGCCTGAACCACTCCAGCGTAAGTTACAGCTTCAGGTGCTTTCCGTTTTTTAGAAGCCGACTGAAGCAGTAGAGCGTCCTCTCTGCTCCGCTTTGTTACATTTCCTGCTCTTTTTTCTGGCATTGGAGACGTCTGTACGCCATGTTCGCATGTGGGCCTTTTAGTTGATTGCCAACCAAGCATCAAACTTGAGTCAGTCTGCGCGCCATTTCTTAAGTCTTGCTCTAGCTTTTCAAACATAATAGCAATGCTCTCTATTAAATCACGCATTGGCTGGTGTATTGATCGCCTTCCTCCTCCGATCATTTCAACCAACTCACCGATTCTACGTCCTATTTTCTCAAACACCGAAATTTGCTGTGAGCCGCGTTCAGAAATCACTTCTACGCACGTTGGCGAGCAGTTTCTATAAGTAGGCGTTTCCACTTCAAGCGAGTTTTGTAATGGCGACCGCGCCATACGACTATTTTTCGCAAACGGATTAATGCCGCCTAATTGGTCTGCGCGGCTGCCATCTTCAATCGATGCTCCACTTGCTGCTGCACTCTTCTTCATGGCTGCTTTTGTTTCTTTTTTTCCCTTTATCTATTTTATCAGTATTGCATTAGTAGAGACGCGAACCTACTGCAAGAATAGACCGCAGCGCCACCACCAGCAGACACTGATCGAAGCTTACAAAAGCTTACAAAAGCTTACGAAAGCTTAATTAAAAGCTTTGATCTGGCGTTGAGTACAGATGGAGCCACTCAACCACTAAACTAGACAAGGGCAGCTAGCACAGGTCAACAAACGACACTATGTCCACCAAATCACGTCAAACTTTGTTATGTTGCTGCGAAATTGCGCGGGAAATAAATGTTTAAACAGTTCTTTATGTTAAAAATGAAGACTGCGAGACTAAATGCACAGAAAAATTTATCTATTTAATCACTCGCGCACCAGGTAACACAACCGAATTTCTTGTGTATGATTTGTTACACTTAATGGCTCGCTTTGAGCTTTCTTCCGAGTTTTAAACCGAGCTTAAACACTTTAAAAAGTAAGTTTTGGTAGGAGCCGAATGTTAAATGAAACACTTGAATTGAATTTCGATGCGAAACTGATTTTATTTCATTCAAACAGCTCCTTTTATAGTGCAACATTCATCCCTTATTTTACATAATACAAACAACAATATATTTTTAACTCTAATGTTTATAATAAATTTTGAAGGATATGTGCGCATCCTGTTCTTATCACTAACAATCATTATTTTTAGTAACGCAAGAAATGTTTATCTTTGGTTTGTCTATTTACGTTTACTGCGGCCGTGGCTTAAGAATGCGCACTGTCTCTTATATCTAGTGGACTGTATTTTTGTGTTGTGTTTCATTTAATATATACATAATTTCCGGTGTTCATTTCTGAACATTATGCCGAGGGGAAAGAGGAAGAGGAGGGGAGAAATCTATCTTAACTCTAGTCCCTTTACAGCACTTTAGTTTAATATATATTACTACAAGCAAAATTAATATCACAAAAATTAATATTAGTGATGTGTGTCCGGTTATTGTGTGAAGCTTCAGTTCCTTTAGTTCTATGTGCGTCCCTTCCAGAGTCTCCAGGTGTTTTCTCATCTCGTGTATGTTGAGGCTGTTATTTATCATCGTCGTATCTGGTGGCCTAATCTGGTTCTCATTGAATACACTAATGTTTCTTACCCAGGAGATGGTCTTCTCGATTTCGTAAACTTGAGATTCATAATTTCTGTATGAGTTTAATGTAACCCCATTATAGATTGCTGTGCAGTCTGCTTTCAATTCCAACGTGCCTTTTTGAGGAAGTTCCCGCCAGTACTGCTTGTCGACACCGCAGTCAATATGTAACGGAATTTTTGAGTATAGCATAAAAACCCAGCGATTTCTAGTTGACAATTCTTGCCAGAAGTTTTCTTGTTGGATTTCTTTAAATTTGCATACATCGCGTCTTATCCCTTTAAAAGCTGAAATTTCGCATTTGTTGTCAGTTGCTGATCGCTGCGGTTTGTTGGTTCTGCAGAGGTAGCGGTTGTCCGATTTTTTGTTACATGCATTAAGCTCAGGTAGGGTCATCAGCGTGTATGAGACTGATTCAGAATCGTAGACTAAGTATTCTGCTTCCAAAAGAGCTATCACTGTTTTTTCATTTGCATGTATAGGTAGCGGAATAATTTTAAAAATCTCTGCTGATCTGGTGCTAAATAGTGGTATTTGTGCGTTTATCACCAACCGATTATCTATCACAATTCCTTTAGCTGTTAATGATTTATATACTTCTCTTAGTTCGTTCCCGGAATGCCCACCAGGTAAGGCAAGTGTCGAAGGTAGTCGTTTCTTTATATTCTCCAATTCATGTTTCAGTTGGTGTGGCTTTAATAACTGTGAGTTGATATGTCCGTGGTTAATATCAATCAAGAGGCTAATTATTGCTGATTGGATGCTGCTACATTCATCAATAACAGCACTTAGTTGTGACGTTAGTAGTTGAAATACTAAAATACTTCTTTCTTCATTCTGGTTTTTAGTGGATTCATCATAAAACATTTTTAATTGTGTTCTCAATTTGTCGAAATTGGTGCTGATGTCATTCGTAGTTTTCTGCACGATGTTGATCGTCGAATCTATGATGGAGGTTTGCTGCTTGACGTACTCCTTTATATTCTTTTGGTTATCTAAAAGATCCCTCATGTTTTGCTCCATAGATTCTCTATCATCGGCGTCCATCATTCCGAAGAGAACATGGTATAACGAACCCACAAATTCAAATGGAGCCCTTTTCGATCGTCGTTCTCTTACCAGAAGTTCATTATTTTGTTTGAGGAAGGTGTAGCGGCGTTCCATATAGGTCGACATAGCTTCGCATGCTTCTTTGTAGCTGCCTAAACGAATGCATTGTTCGTTGAGCCTGCGAAGGAAATTAGGTATGATTTTCATTTCTTCCATGTATGAGTTTAAGTTAAAATATATAACGAGATTCCAATTAGAGCTTTCTACGCTAGTCTCTCCAATTTTATCGAAATATATTGCGGTTCCTTCATGGAGTGATGAGATGGATGCTCCTTTTAGGAATGCAGCTGCTTTTATTCCCTTTGCTGACAACATGAGAAGGAGAAGGAACCAAAGACTCATGTAGTTTAAGGTTTTCCATTTCTTTGGTTTCATATATGTTAGATTTACAGTTGTTGACTTTTCTTCAGTTATTAGTTGATTGTCATTAATACCCAGTGGACATATTTTGTTGATTGGTCTTTTGAACAATTTATCTTTTACCTTTACTGTTATAACTCGTGTTTTGTTGTCCTTTCCGGGATGAACATACGTAATTCTTCCTAGTGGCCATCTTGAAGGTGCGGTGTTTTCTTGTTTTATTATTACCACTTCTCCAACCTTTATGTTTTCTTGGGGAGTTTTCCATTTGTTCCGCTGCTGCAGAGTTGTGAGGTATTCTTCCTTCCACCGAAGCCAAAAATCCCTCTTAATTTTTTGAATTACCTTCCATCTATCTAGTGAACTTATGTTTGTATCGACGTTTGCTTCAGGGCAGTCGAGAAGTGGTCATCCAATTAGAAAGTGACCTGGTGTTAAAACATCTACTTCTTCAGTAATATTCGTTGTCAAGGCACATAACGGTCTTGAATTCAGCACCGATTCTATCTGCGCCAATAGTGTTGCAATCTCCTCGAATGTCAACTTCGTTTTTCCAATCACTCGTTTGATATGATGTTTAACTGATTTCACTCCGGCTTCCCACATTCCTCCCATGTGAGGAGCTCCCGGCGGTATGAAATGCCATTGAACGCTCTCATCTGCTAGTATTGGTGCGATGGAGGAATTATTTCTTACTGCTTTCTTAAACTCCACGTCCAGTTTTTCTTTCGTTCCTACAAAATTTGTTCCGTTGTCGGAGTATAAGTGGCTACTCTTACCTCTTCTTGCAAAAAATCTTCGCAGCGCTGCTAAAAACGCCTCTGATGTAAGGTCGCTCACGGCCTCAAGATGAATAGCTTTTGTTGCCAGGCAGACGAATACTGATATATACCCTTTATACGCCTTTTGACCTCTTCCTTTTGAAACTCTAATATGGATAGGACCGCGTAATCAATTCCTGTATGCGTGAACGGGTGTGATATTGTTACCCTAGGTCCTGGAAGGTTCCCCATTACTTGTGTGATGTGCTCGCAACGATATCGAATACATCTTGGGCAAGATCGGACGTATTTCTTCAGGGCATTTTTCATTCCAATAATCCAATACCTGTGCCTTATTACTGCCTCCATTATTTTGAGGCCTCCATGTAATGTGGAAGCATGTACCTCTCTGATTAGCAGATTAGAAAATTCGCCTTTTGATAATATAATTGGGTGTTTTTTGTTGAAGGGTAGATCTGCATTTTGCAATCTTCCGCCAACGCGCAAGATGCCATCATTGTCCAAGAATGGATACATGTTTGCAATTTTACTGTTTTTGTCTACATTTTTACTTTCTTTTAGAAGTTTTATCTCGCTGCTGAATTCTCTTAACTGTTGATGTTTTATTAAAATGGTCTCAGCTCTTCGAATTTCTTTCACTTCTAAACACTCTTTTGACTTCAAACCCTTGAGAGTGTTTATAAAGCGAAGTATGTACGCCACCACCCGTTTTAGTTTTGATAGACTTGAATATTTATTCACTAAAGTTGTTAGGAAATGATCTTGCTGTAACATGTTTATTAGTGCTATTGTGTTGTCTTTAACTTCATTGCATTGTTTTGGCCAGCTTCTCTCCGGTTCACTAATCCAGGCTGGACCCTTCCACCATAAATCAAAGTTGTTGAGTTTCGGTGCTGAAATTCCCCTTGATGCCACGTCAGCTGGGTTCTCTTTGGTTGGAACATGTCGCCAATTCGCCTCTGGATTAAGGATTCTTATTTCTTCTGTTCGGGATCGTACAAATTTATCCTTACTCTTTGAATTATTGATCCATCCCAGTGTAATAGAGGAGTCACTCCATGCGTATATTTTTGTATTAGTATGTTTCAATATCTCTTTTATTTTATGTAATAATTTGGCTAGTATATGAGCTGCACATAGTTCCAGTTTCGGTAAAGTTTTTCGAGTTTTTATTGGATTTACCTTGGTTTTTGATGTAATGAGAGTGACAACTGTATCTACTTTCGCATATATGACTGCTGCATATGCTTTTCCTGAGGCATCCGCAAACCCATGAAGTTCTAAATACTTGTTGCTGCTTGTTTTGATCCATCTGGGTATTTCGACCTTCTGAAGCTCCTTCATCTCTTGTCTGAAGATATCCCATTCCTTCTGAAGATCCTCTTGTAGTTTAAGGTCCCAAGGTGTTTGCAGGATCCATAATTTTTGAATAAACAGTTTTGCCACAATGGTTACTGGAGACAACAAACCAAGAGGGTCGAAAATTTGAGCCAGATATGATAATGCCTGCCGTTTCGTTGTGCAATCGTTTTCTGTGATATTGATGCTAAATTTAAAAATATCGCGTTCGGGTTCCCAATGCAAACCTAGAGTTTTTACTGTTTCATTTTCATTTATCGGAATTATTTGATTTTCGTCGAGTATGCTTATATGCTGTAAGATTTTTGACTGATTTGAACTCCATTTGCGTAACTTGAGTCCATATTTATTGAGTTCGGCTGTAACAGATTTTTGGATTTTAACACATTCTTCTAAAGTGTCAGCTCCCGTCATCAAATCGTCCATGTAAAAATCATCCTTGATTATGCTGTGTATTTTCTTATCCTTGGTATTGTTAGCGATCTCGTGTAGCGAACGTGTTGCCAAAAAGGGTGCAGATGCTGTGCCATAAGTTACTGTTTTTAGCTTATATTCCTTAATTGGATCGCTTTTATTTCCTCTCCATAGAATGTGCTGATAAGCTCGGTCTTCCTCTGCTACTTCTATTTGTCGAAACATCTTTTCCACATCAGCGGTGATGACATTTTGCCAGGATCGCCATTTAATTATGATGTCATAAATGTCTTTTTGAAGTCTCGGTCCTACCAGCATTATGTCGTTTAAGCTTCTGCCGTTGGATGTTTTAGCGGAAGCATCAAATACAACTCTTAATTTTGTTGTTAGACTTGTATGGCGAATTACCGCTTGATGAGGCATATAATATCTTCCCATTGCTAGCTCTCTAGCTTCTTCCATGTGTCCCAACTCTAAATATTCCCTCATAAATTTCACGTAGTCGTTCTTCAATTGAGTGTTGCTTTCAAATTTCCGCTCCAATGCTAATAACCGGGCCATTGCTTGTTTTCTAGAATTACCTAAATTCATATCTTCCTTGAAGGGTATCTTTACAGTTAATTTGCCGTCGTTGTTAATTCTTGTTGTTTCGTTGTATAACCTTAAGCATTTCTCATCTTCTGAGGTTGTGGGGTTCGCCGTTGGTATATCTTCCAGCTCCCAGAATCGTTCCAGGTTCGTTAGTGCTACCGATTTCCTGTTGCTGTTTGTTTTTCTTTCAATGATACCGGACAGAATCCACCCTAATTTAGTGGCTTGTGCCAGCACTCCTTCCTTTTTCTCTATTCCTTCGTCGATTATTGATCCATACAAGTCGCTTCCAATCAGTAAGTCGACTCTGTCTGACTTATTAAAACAAGGGTCAGCCAAAATTTTGTTTTGCCACTGCTCGATCTTATACGTGAAAGTTTCATCGGGCTTTGATCCAGTTAACTTGGGTAAAACAAGTGCTTTAGTTTGTACAGTGAAATTACTTGCGAATCGCGGTTTGATTTCGATTGTAACTTTGCTTTTTGATGTTCCCACATCTGAGTTTCCAAGACCTTGAAGCTCGGTTCTTATCTTCATGCGAGGTAGTGATAATATTTGAGCTGCTTCTTCTGTTATTGCCGTCATTTGTGATCCTTGGTCGATCAGAGCACGGAACAACATGTATTCACCATTGCAGGATTTTACTTTTACCATAGCAGTAGCCAGAAGAATGGTCGGTGACGATTCGTTTATGACCATAGTTGTAGGTTTGTTTGATTTCTCTGTGCTTTCTTGAAATTCTTTGTGAAGCAAGGAATTGTGCCTCCTTCCACAATGTTTGCATTTGCATGCTGTGCTGAAACATCTGGTGTCTGTTTTGTGATTAATACAAAGAAAACAAAGTTTGTTGGTGTAAACAAACGCGCGTCGATTATCTATTGTTAATCCTAGGAATTTTCTGCAGCTTGATGTTTCATGCCCTGGTATATTACAGTAGAGACAAGTTTTATGGGATATCGTGTATGCACTTGTATTTGGTTTGTTATTTTTGTATGCATGTCCAGGGTTATTTTTGACGAAGTTATTTACTTGCTTTTTTGACACTGCGTTTATCGCTTGGTAATGTGATTCCAAAAAGGAAAGTACGTCGTCTAGAGTTTGAATTTCCTTTGTTTTACGAACATTTTGTTCATACAATCGTAATCCGTCCTTGTCTAGCTTGCGGATAATAATTCGTGCTATAATTGGATCGGATTTGTCTATATCTATTTGTAGACCTTTCAGTGCGTGTATGCATTCATTTGTTGTATCGAGCAATTTTTGAATACTTGATGGTGACTCGCAGTTTACTGCAGGTTGGTCAAACAACTTATCTACCAATGTGGTAAAAAGAACACGGCGATTTTCGTACCTTTGTCTTAATATTTCTAATGCCGCTTCATAATTGTTGCTGCTTACTTTTAGGTGTTGGATCAGCTTACTTGCTTCACCTTTGATCAATGTTTTAAGACGGTACATTTTTTCCACCTCCGAAATATGCTCCACTTCATGGATTAATTTATTGTAGAGGTCGTAAAAGGATGACCAATCATTAATGTCACCGTAAAACGGTGGTATCTTAACTTCCTCTAGTTTTAATGAACTTGTATTTATAGTTGGCCTTGTTTCAGGTGCATCTATTTCCCGTGCTACGGCCTTTATAGTTGAAAAATAGAGCTGAAAAATATTTTCAAATTCTGCATCGATTGCACTCGTGTCTTTGTCACCATCTATTTTTGTGTAAGCGTTCTCAATAGCGGTGAATCTTTTTCCTAGTGTATCTTTGATTACGACAAGTTCCGATGGTGACGAATTTTTTAAGTCATTTAGCGTTACGCTTATAAGGTGCTCCATGTTTCTTATTTTCGTTGACAGTTGTCTGTGCGTATAATCTAGAGTGTTTGCTATTTCTTTTACCTTAAACGAGGTGGAATGATCGCTTAGTCTATCGCTGGGTTTATGCAATGCTGTTTTCTCTACTGTGTTTTGTTCTGATGTATCTATCGATTCTGGCGTGGGGATATTACATTTTTCTTCTATCAATTTCATTGTTCCTTGGTAGATTTCTTCTATCGAACTGAAGTAGTCCTTGCTAAAGTAGTCGTCATCTGTTATTCCCGCTGCCAGTAGACTTTGATGATGTTTTTGAAAAGACTGCCACAACATTTTTAGGTGACTCATCCTTTCATCTACGGTAGCCTTGCGAAGGTTCCCTTCCTGACATTTGCTGAACAAGCCGACAATTTCTTCTCCTATCTGCTTCTGCTTTTCATACAATTTTTGTCGGTCCGACATAATTGCTGCTTTTTTAAAACCTCTTCTGGTGTCTAGCCCCAGAAACGCTCACTTTTTCACTTCTGGTGTTTCAGCCCCAGAAACGCTCACTTTTTCACTTCTGGTGTTTCAGCCCCAGAAACGCTCACTTTTTCACTTCTGGTGTTTCAGCCCCAGAAACGCTCACTTTTTCACTTCTGGTGTTACAGCCGCAGAAACGCTCACTTTTTCACTTCTGGTGTTTCAGCCCCAGAAACGCTCACTTTTTCACTTCTGCTGTTACAGCCCCAGAAACGCTCACTTTTAAACAATATGTTTAAATAACTTCTGTGTTTCTTACCACTGGTGGGGGAAAACACAGAAGAGTTTTTTTTTTTTTTATTTCCGAACCTCTTACCGCTGGTGGGGGAAAGTTCGAAATAATTTCTTATAATTCCACTCTATTTTAGAGTTTAGAATTCAATTTTTACTTTATTAGTCTAGTTCAAAGTGCTCAGAATCTCTTACCACTGGTGGGGGAAAATTCTGAGTGTAGCTTCGAAGGACCAAAGTGTTAAATGAAACACTTGAATTGAATTTCGATGCGAAACTGATTTTATTTCATTCAAACAGCTCCTTTTATAGTGCAACATTCATCCCTTATTTTACATAATACAAACAACAATATATTTTTAACTCTAATGTTTATAATAAATTTTGAAGGATATGTGCGCATCCTGTTCTTATCACTAACAATCATTATTTTTAGTAACGCAAGAAATGTTTATCTTTGGTTTGTCTATTTACGTTTACTGCGGCCGTGGCTTAAGAATGCGCACTGTCTCTTATATCTAGTGGACTGTATTTTTGTGTTGTGTTTCATTTAATATATACATAATTTCCGGTGTTCATTTCTGAACACCGAATAAAAACACGTCCATTCGCGTCGAATATTTAACTCCGAATTGTGTGTGTGTGTGTGTGTGTGTGTGTTTTTTTTTTTTTTTTGTAACGAGGAGTAAAAGCATCAAAAGCCTTAGTCAGGGCGGGACTTTAACCCGCTAAACATCTCCTCTCGTCGGCACGGTTATTCCTCCCGGAACTACCGTGAAGTATTACGTCGGGAGGCCGTCAGAGCATCACTGCTCAATCGTCAGTTATTAGGTCGGTAGGTCCGTCTCTGTTCATTTGCGCGTATCGCTCGCGTTCCAGCCTGCGTTGCCGTATCATGATGTTGGCGCACATGGATTTGATTGCCTGCCAAGCTCCCGGCGACATCAACATAACATCAATAATGTTGCTCACAGTTATAGTTCGACGCAGCTCAGTTTCCGTTGTAGAACGCAATTGTGCCAGAGCTTCGCACTCAAAAAATATGTGATGTGCATCTTCATAAGCATTGGAGCACCATACACATAATGTGCTCGTGTCGTGACCATATTTACACAAATAACTCCTGAAGCATCCATGCCCACTGATCATCTGTGTCATGTAAAAATTCACCTCTCCATGCAGTCTTTCGACCCATCCCTTAACGTCAGGTATGAGTTGATGAGTCCATCGGCCTTTGTTGGAGCTGTTCCACCGATCCTGCCACTTAGCGAAGGTGTCGCGTTTGATCTCTTCTATTTCGTGCAATGTCAGACTTCTGCGGGTTTCTGCTTTTTTACGGAAGCGTTTCGTGATCTCCTCAACTAGTAGATCTGGCGGGGGTAATCCTGCAACTACCGCGGCTGCTTCGTGCGACATTGTTCGGAATCCACAACAAATCCTTAGAGCGCACAAACGAAAAACACGATTTAGTTGGCGGACATTCTTTTTGCTGTTTACTGCATTAGCCCACACTGGTGCAGCATACATTAGCATCGACGTTACTACCTTAGAAAGCAACAATCTGCGCTTCTGACTGGGCCCATACGTATTAGCCATTAATCGGGCCAAGGCTGCAAACGCTGTCATCGCTTTACCGCATACCATATCGATATGTGCTGTGAATGATAATCGGCTATCCAGCATAACTCCTAAGTATCGAATCGCTGGAGCGGATTTAATGCACACTCCGTCCAGGTTCAACTCTACATATTCCACCTTTTTCCTGCTGGTTATTAGCACTGCTTCTGTCTTCTGGGTAGCCAGATGTAATTCGTTTACTGTGAGCCAGGATTTGATATTGCTCACCACCTCAGTTGCTATAGATTGAAGCTGGTAAATCTGCTTAGCCACAATTACAATAGCAATATCGTCAGCATACCCAATTATCTTTACACATTCTGGGACCGAAATTCGCAAAACACTGTCGTACATCAAGTTCCACAGTAGTGGACCCAAGACTGATCCCTGAGGAACTCCAGCAGTAACTTTATACTGCCTAACCCCAACGCCGGTGCTGTACAGAAGAGTCCTTTCCGAGAGGAAGTTACTTAGGATTCTGATGAGATAGCCTGGTGTATTCAGGCGCTCCAGCGCTGCGATGATGCTTTTCCAGCTTGCCGAATTGAAGGCATTTCTAACATCCAGCGTTATGACCAGGCAGTATTCCTTGGTACCATACATCCAGCGAGAGCCCTCGATAGCTTTTTGGGCTACACTTATCACATTCTGGATAGCGTCTATTGTGGAGTGGCCCTTTCTGAAGCCATGTTGTTGCGGCGACAAGCCATTGACTTCATTCACATGTCGCTGCAGACGCTCACGTAAAATATGCTCGAATACCTTTCCTAGCGAATCAATCATGCAGAGTGGTCTGTATGCGCTTGGGTCCATTGAAGGCTTATTGGGCTTAGGAAGCAACACTAGGCGCTGTATTTTCCATATTTTTGGAAAGACATGCTGGGTTAAACACGCTTGGAATAAACTTAAAAACGGTTCCGGTTTAAAGCTATATGGCAATTTTATTATCTCATTCGGAATACCATCTGGTCCTGGCGCCTTTTTACAGCCGAATGAGCTTATTGCCGCCAGTATCTCTTCGCCAGTGACCGCCGGAGTTGGCATGCTTATGGTCACGCTTACCGCTGGAGCCGTATTTGGGTTATGCGTGGGGAAAAGTGTGCGCACCACCTTCTGCATGAATTCATCAGATGTAGGTATTTGTACCTTTGCACACTTCAGCTTTGACATCACTATTTTATAGGCGCCACCCCAGGGATCTATGTCTATCTGATCACATAGCTCTCTAAAACAGCGTTTCTTGCTTTGCTTTATTGCCTTCTTCAGATTTCTTCGCGCCAGTGTATAAGCGGATCGACACGCCACGAAGTACTCAGTACCGATGCTACGCTGCTCCATTCTCCTGGCACGCAAGCATATTTTCCTGAGTTCTGCTATTTCGTCATTCCACCAGAACACAGCTCGTCGACCTCGACTATTTCCTGCTCTGGCCATGGATGCATCGCACGCTGTATGAAGCCATGATACAACTTGTGTAGACAGTTCTTGTGCACTGTCAGCTTGCGGGACGGAGATTCGAAGCATTTGCTTGAATATGCCAACATCTAGTGTACCCAGTTTCCATCTTTTCCCTTTAGCGATATCCTGCGTTGCTAACTCCGTGCGCCTACAGTTGACTTGCGTAATCAACGCCCGGTGATCGCTACCAGTGTAAAGGCTGCTAACCCACCATTCAATTCGGCTTACCAAAGAGCTACTTGCGAAGGTGACATCTATCGTTGACATTCTTCCATTGCGTTCAAACGTGTGCTCACGACCGTCATTCAACAGCACAATATCTAGATAAGCAAACGCTTCATTCAGAATTCGACCCCTTTCGTTGGTGGAACGACTGCCCCATTCTATGGACCACGCGTTAAAGTCTCCAGCTATAATACAAGGGGAATAATTTTGAGCATCACTCACCAGATTATCGATCACGGCTGCGTATTCGTTGTCATTTAAACTTGGTGGAAAGTAGCAGCTAAATATATAAATACCACCGATCTTAGCAGCAACATAGTAGTCACGCTCCATATCAAGCTTCCACTGGAGAGGCAACTTGCCACAATTCCACACTGCAGCCTTCGATTTCCTATCGGAGAACCACTCAGACTGGTTTCGGTACTGCTCAGCGATGATAACTGCATCAATCTTTTGTTCCACAATATTCTGTTTGAGAAGCTCCTGCGCTGTTACACAATGGTTGAGATTGATCTGCAACAACTTCATTTTCGATTTCCGAAAGCTGCACGGAAAACAGGGCATTCTCGCCCACCTGTAGCATGATTAGCATCGGATTTTTTGCTGGCACATATTATGCAAAAGGCTTTATTTTTGCATTCTTTCGCTGGATGACCGATTTGTCCGCAGTTGAAGCAGCATTTACTTCTGTCTTCGCTGCTCTTGCACATTTTAGCTATGTGCCCGAACTCTAGGCATTTAAAGCAACGTTGAACTGATTCCTTTAATCTTATTCGGCATATAGTCCAGCCTATTTTAATTTTCCCTGCATCCAGGAGTACTTTGGCTGCTTTTGCCGATACCCGAATTACTGCAACCTGCGTTTCGCCATAAGATTTTCGCATCGAGTTGACCACTGGTTCTTCCTCGCAGATGCTACGAACGGCCAGGACAACTTCTTCGCTCGTGGTGATTTCATCTAAATCCTTAATTTCTATTTGGAAAAGATTTCCCAAAGTTTTCACTTTCGCCTGCTCGCCTAGTACTTTTTGGACTTCTGCCTTAAGTAACTGAACGTTCAGATCAGGGCTCCACTTAAGCTCGAATAGCATTTCACCTTTTTGCGTCTTTCTGATCTTCACAACCTTTTCCCCCAGCATCGTAAGGCTTCGGTCACCTTTCACTGTTTTAAGCATATCACTGTAGGATAGATTACCGGCCTTTTCGATGACAATCGACTCTGGTCTGTTTGTCCTCAGTGCACGTTTGCTGGTCTCTTTGGCATTTTTCTTATGCGATACGATTTTCCACTCGTCGCTTCCATCTTTTTTCTCATTTTTGTTCTGCTGCTGGCTATTTGCTTCTAGTTCTTTAATAGGACATTCACGAGCTCTTTTCACACGCGATTGCACTAGGGTCCCTTCCTCCCTTGGCCGCTTTGGCTCCTTGCTGAGCTTGAGCAATGGAGAAGTTTGGATTGAAGCCTCGTGAGTTATCCGCTTGACGCCATTGCCTCCTTCTTCACCTTGGTCGACACTCACAGGCAACCCCTGATTTAGCGACAAGATTTGCTCTACTTCCGATTCCGCCGCATCATACAACTTCACAATGCGGTCCATCAGATTCCTCATCGGCTGATTTATTGATCGCCGCAGAGCACCTGTTGGTGCAATTGACTCCGTCATCACTGCGTGTAATTCACGGATTCTTCTACCAAGTACAGCGAACGCGCATCTCCGATGTGTTGTTTGCACATCTTGTGCAGTCAGACTCGGTGGCGATGAGCTTGAACGAGCACTTTGCTCTTTATTGCATAGCTGCACGGGTGAACGGCCAATCCGACCACTCCTTTTGAACGGATCCGTTATGCCGACACTGATCTCTGCTGAGAAGCTATCACCGCCATTTTCCCGCACCTGAGTCTTGTCACCTCCTTCTGCTGTAACTATTGACTTCTTTACAGCAGACGGTGGTGTGGCCGTCTCACTCACACCCACTGAAGCATTTAGCATGGACATAAATCAAAGCTTTAATTGTCTTCGCTGAATTATGTAAAAAGCTTTCACACGTATTTGGAATGAGTGGAAAAAGTGGCGCTGCTGAGCATTGGCTCCGCCTTTTTATTAATTGACAACAACGTAGGCGCGACAACACTATTTTAATTTTTATATGTAAATTTACGATATCACAATAATGTTGCGCGGGCAATTTGACAGAATTAAAACAAAAATTCTATTGCCTTGCCGTATATTGGAGCCAAAAATTTAAAGTAAAATTATTTAATATGTGTCCAAGTTAGCACTCGCGTTTTAACACTGACTGCGCTGCTACACTTTCGCACTTAATAATTCGCACTGCTTACGATGATCACCACAAAATTTCACGGTAAAAATTAAACTTAAAAGAGAGCCGAAACGAAGCACGTCTGCTTGCATCAAAAACTCGCACTCTCTCCCTGTGTGTGTGTGTGTGTGTGTGTGTGTGTGTGTGTGTGTGTGTCATTTAATTCACTAAGCGGTTAGGCTCCGCAGATTGACTAGGCGAGCAGGTGTCGCCGAATTAGGGAGGGGAGCAGGCGATCAGGTAACGCCGAATGTTCATGTAAAAGAATTCCAAGTTCAATTGAATAACTTGACCACCAACTACCATTTACAAGACTTGAACACCAACTAACTTTTACAAGACTTGAACACCAACTAACTCTTTAATTCTTTGCAGGAGTTGGTTGCAGGCCAAATCGATCAATTAAATTCTGCAACTATCTCGCGAATTTAGCGTTTATTAAGACAAGCGCTATTTCCGTGGCTCGCGCGGAGGTTCAACAAACCGTCAGCTCAATGACCGCTCGGTCGGTGACTTTTTCGGTGTCACCTTTCTTGTTGTTTATGTTTTATAAAATAACTCACTTGGCTTTTACTGAATGCCCAAAAATATGCGCTGCTAATACGTTAAGCGTTTTTAGCAGCGGGCCAGAATGTTATGTTAGTAACAGTGTTATAAATGCACTGTTATAAATGCTTTGGCTGATTTTGACCTACAACACGAGTCAGAGAGGCGATAGACCAAACTCAGTCACCTGCAAAGAGCCCTTTAACAAAAATATTGAGGTCACAGATAGTGATTGGAAAACAGTGACGGGAAAAAAGGGAAAAATTCGCGTTTAGACTCATTAAAACACTGTTGTGAGCTAAGTTAGGGTGGCGTGGCACGTTGGCTACGGCTAGGCTCGCCGGCAATATGAGGTGGTTTCTTGCCACCCTACCCACAACAGAAAAACAATATCGTATAGCCTAATATATCGTATGGTATCGTAATATAGCCTTATTTTTTTTATAATAGAAGAGAAGCGGAAAGAGATAAGGATTGGAAAGGTGTGAAGACAAAACAGGACACATCTCACAAACACCTATGATTCCTAATGGGTCATCCCAAGCTAATCCTTTAACTCTCACAACCACCTAAACATAAAACCTATCCTACGAACACACAGTCTCACCCACCACTATTCACCTAAACAAACAAAATATTTTCAAACTATAACCCACCAGGAATCTCATACATCCTAGCACAACACAACCTAAGTCATCGTCTGTCTGTGAGCCGCCCACCCGGTCTGTAACTCTTACGAGCTACAGCCATGAACCGCACTTGGCTCAAAGTGCACCGCGGTTCCCTTATTTCTTTATTCTGTCCAAGTCTCTGTTAGTCCGTTTGTCTATTCCATAACGTTCGTGATCTCTGTCAGTTTGCCATGCCTTCAAATAAGATGACCTCCCCTTAGGTCCACCAGCACATCAGCCTAAATAATAGTGCTTAACGTATTGTTATAAATACAACTAAAATATTTAATTCCTTTAAAATAATTAAGAGAAACAAATATCCTCACTTTAATTTCCACTTCATTACTTTTATTTTTTTTTTTTTTTTCTTATTCATACAAACTTTCCTTGTTATTACTAATAACTTATTCTTTATAATTTTCTAGATATGTATAAATCAATTTCCGTTGCTTTATTTCTTTCTGGTTTCCTTTTTTAGTTACAAATATTATTTTTTTTTTTCTAGTACTTTTATTCTTTAATTCTCTTATTTTTATATATCTACATATATAAATTCTTATTATCTCATCTAGCTATGCTACCTTTTCACTAATATTTTCTAATTTTTTTTTTATATGTATTTATATGTGCATAAATTGTAGTGAAATTTGCACATTATTTTTATTAAGGCTTACTTGGATCCTTCTGATGATGGCGCTATCTTGTAGCTCAGGACCTGTAACGAGTGTACTTTATGTATTTCTAATATTTTGATTTTTTTTTTTTTTTTTTTGTAAATTATCTAATATAATAAATATATAGACTGATATTATAATATAAAAAATATCTGATGTGGCCAACACATGACTTCCTTGTATGACGGCAATTGTATGGTTTTATTTCAAGAGTGCTTGATATATTTTATTTATATTTTAAAATTGAAGTTTTAAAAATTTTAAATATTTTTACTTCCATAATGAAAAAAATTTCGTAAGCTTCTCTTAATTTAAATAATTTAAATATTAGTAAGTAAAAACAAGGAAGTACAAATTAGTTTCCACACAGCTTTAACTATCAATCGTACTAATTTTGATTTTCCTGTTTAGTTCTGTAAGGGTACAACCAATTTTTGTAAAAGATATAGCAGCATAACATTAATTTATCATTATCATTTATGTAATTCGGATAATGCATGCTTCGTGTTCCTTTGGCGAAGAGTCCTTTTGGTGCGAACCATCATTAAAATTGGAGCTACAAAATTGTGTCTTATGTAAGACCCAATAGCATATACTTTATAGGAGTGTTTGTTTTTGAGTAATGTATGAAATTTGAAAAAAACTATATGAGAAGTGTCCTTTTCGCGCAACCGATTGCATCCAAAAAGGGAGGTGCACAACTAGGTCTTATAAGAGTCTCAAATACCAAATTTCAAGTTTCTACGATTCTCCGTTTTTAAGTTATTGAGAATACGTACATACGTACATACGTACATACGTACATACGTACATACGTACATACGTACACACGTACATACGTACACACGTCACGACCAAACTAGTCAAAATGGACTCCGCGATGGTCAAAATGTGTGTTACCATCAAAATCTCAATATCGAAATTTTTCATGATTACAATACTTTCTTGTATTTACTACGTATACAAGGAAGTAATATAAAATATCACAATAAAAAGAAATAATAGTTATAAGCAGTAACCATCAACATGGCAAATTTTTATCTATAAGGAACATTTATTCATCTAAAGCTGAAAAAAAAAACTTGACGGCAACTCTAGGTTCCTTGCTGCTGTCTTAATTTAATATTGTTGTCTTATGTGGTGTTGTAGTTGTTTGTTCCTATGTTTTAATGTTGTTGTTATAGTGAATATTAATCTTCTTTCCATACTCGATGTTTCTTTTATTATGTGTTCTATATGTTTGTTTGTTGTTTTTGTGACTGCCTCGAGATTTTATGTTAAGTGCAATGTCACTGTTATGGAAAGTAATTGATGCTACTGTTGTGGTTGTTGCAAATTTTTGTTCACTCTGTGTTTGGTTGTGGGTTTTACGGATCTAATGGCCTGCTCACTCATGTAGACTGTTTCAAATATGGCCAGTCTTGAAGACATAAGCGCAGCACACGAAGTTAGTATATGTATTGGGCTTTCTTTGTCTCCCATACAGAATCTACACGGCTGGTCATCAATCATCCCTATAGTATGTAGGTGTTTCCTCAGCCTACAGTGACCCGTAAAAAACCCAGTAACTATTCGTAACTGGTTTCTTGGTAATTTCATGCATTCTCTAAATCGCACTAGGTTATATGCTCCTAACGCTTTTTTGGAATGCTCCAGACCTGTCTGATTGTTCCAGTATTCCCTTCTGAGTTCGTCCTGTTCGATTCTCAGCTTTTGATACACTATGTTGGGCGCAATTCCACAACATGGTTCAGGACCTACTAGTGAGGTATTGGCTCCCTCTCTAGCCAGGCGATTTGCTTCTTCGTTGCCCTTAATCCCAAAATGCCCTGGTAGCAATAGTAGGTGTAATTTTTTTTTGCTCCGAGCAGATTCAGTTTTTCAAGGCATTCCCATACAACCTTGGAGTTTATATGGTATGAACTTAATGCCTTGATTGCAGCTTGACTATCGGTTAAGATGGCAATGCTTTTTTTCTCGAAATTCCTGTCTAGATTGAATTTCGCACATCTATCAATTGCGATTATTTCAGCTTGAAAGATGCTTGCATACACACCCATCGGCTCCGAGTATTTTGTTCTGGGACCGTAGACACCAGCCCCGGCGCCGCAACTCATTAAGGACCCGTCCGTATACCACGTTATCATAGATTTATCCATGGTATACGTATCCGTCAGTCCTTTCCATTCTTTCTTATTGCTTAGTTCAGAAGGAGATGCTCCGGGAAGTTTTGAGTGAACTTTCGGCTTCCCCTACCGGATCTCGCAATAGTATCGCGCGTACCCGAATGTACCCTATAGTACGCCCTCTTAGCCTGCATTGGAATATGCAGGTGCAGTGGTGTAAGTTCCAATAGGACTTCCATCGGTAGTGTGGGGCAGGTACGCATAGATCCGGTTTTTTTGTGTTGTAATTTGATTTGTCCTGGCTGCCCAACCTATAGCTCCATATGTGATGATCGGTCTTATTATCACTACATAAATCCATCGCATATTTGACGGTGTACAGCCCCATCTTTTCCCTGCGATGGATCTGCAGGTCATCAAAGCTCTTGTTGCCCGGTTGACTGTTGCATCAACGTGCGGCCTCCAATTAAGCCTTTGGTCTAAGATAACCCCTAAGTACTTAACCTCTTTCATATAAGTTATTTCCACTCCATCCATTGGTATTGGGTTGAGAGTTCTTAGCTTATATTTTCTAGTGAATGGCACAATTGTAGTTTTGCTTGGATTAAGTCTAAGCCCCACCTTCTTGCACCATTGACTGGTTATTCTTAGTCCCTGTTGTATTCTACCAGGCAGAACTTCTTCGAATCTTTCACGACATAGTATCACTATATCGTCGGCATACCCTTGACAGTATAGTTCTGCCTCCGTCAGGCGGTACAAGAGTTCATCTACCACAATGCTCTACAGTAATGGTGACAGTACCCCTCCCTGTGGGCATCCTCTCGTAGTGCTCACCTGTACCTGTTTGTTTCCTACATCAGTAGTTACTTTCCTTGTCCTTAGCATTTCAGCTATTCATGATGCAAGGGTATTGTTAACCCCTTTGAGATTAAGAGCCTCTTTAACAGCAACATGTGATGTATTGTCAAAAGCTCCTTCTATGTCTAAAAAGGCACAGAGGGCAGTTTCCTTGTTATCTATACAGCTTTCTATTTCCTCTGTCAGTTGGTACAGAGCGGTTTCCGTTGACTTCCCTGCTCTGTATGCATGCTGACTCGGATGAAGCTGAAGCTTACTTCCTTCATCATTCCGTAGAACGTCAATTGTCAACGATTCAAAGCTTCGAATATGAAACTATACGGACTTCTTCAAACAACGAGTAGTCGTCAACGATTCGAAGTAATCGCAGTGGATCTTTTCGGGGCATTACCACGAACAGACTGCGCGTTGCAGTGGATCCTTATCGGAGGAGATGTAGCTAGCCGGCCTTATTGAAGAAATATTTATGCGGTACGGAATTCCTCGGCGGCTCAAAACCGACAACGGCGTACAATTTGTATCCGCAATAATGCAGAAGGTAGCATATTGTTTTGGCATACATCAACAGCTAACACCTGTTTATCACCCGGAGGCGAATCCTGAAAAAGACTTAACAGAGACCTCAAAGCCCAATTAGCCATTCTAGTTCAACACGATCACACTACTTGGTATAAAAGTTTGGCAGCAATTCGATTTGCCATGAATACAGCAAAATGCAGCAGTACCGGGTTTACACCATCATTTTTGACCTTTGGTAGAGAACTGCGTACACTAGATGATGTTCACAACGACGTAAGAGACATCGTTAAGAGGGATACATTCGTCCCGCAGATCACGCCCTATTTACAGAACTTAGTGAACACCTTTAAAACTGCCAAGGAGAACGAAGAGCATATGCAAGACCACAATAAAAGAGTTTTGGTAACAACACATGTCCTTAGCCAAGCATCAAAAGGTATCTCCGCAAAATTCATACCGAAGCGAGATGGACCTTATGTGATTATAAGGAAGACTGGATCAACAACCTATGAAATTGCAGCACCTGATAACCCCAACGTTCCACTGGGTGCGTACCATGCTTCCGCACTTCGTTCTTATGAGTCTAGGGATATTGGGAATAATCCAACGCCGGTCCATCGCATAAGGAAGCGGGGACGACCTAGGAAGCAACAGTAAAGAGATGTCGACGAGCTCGCGGAAGGACTTCAATCGCACGTCGAAGAGGGAGCCTTTCACTCGCTAGCAGAACAGATGGACAACATCTATGTGCCAACCCCACACACGAATTTTAGTACAATTTATAATAATTTGTCATTCTACTACTATAATTAATGCAACCATGTTAATGTTTAATCTAATGAGTTTTCTGTCAGCCAACCACTCGTTCAGTTCTTTTGTGACTCTCGAGGTGAGTGGATCGGTGTAACTCGTGGCAATGCGGTGGCATGCCGTTTTGCACCTTTCCAACTAACATACATATATATATATATTTTCTTCCATATATTTGATGCTTCGTGTATAGTACGTGGCAGGTGTTGGTTTGCCGTCTATACACGAGCGCAGCCATGCAATATCCAAAACACGTGGCAGATTACATTTTGTCGTTTTTGGACTATTGCGTTTCTTGAATTAATATTAACATAACATGAACTAATGATTGTATAATATATTTTGTACTTCAATAGGAAACAACACAACTTTTGTTTAATAATACGAAATACAATCTACACTATTTAGCAAAACATATTTCTTTCATTAAACAAATGAATTTTTGCTAAAATTGGCGCCCAACGTGGGGCCTGAAAATTGTGAAATCCTGGAGTTGCGAAGCAGCTCAAGAACAAAACAAACAGACTCAGTTAGCAGTGGCCTAGCAGAGAGCACCAAAATGGAAAATTTGACGGCAGAGCAATTTAAGGAGTTGATGGACTCTGTTCTCACTTTCAACGTTAGGAAGGGATCTTTTGTTGCATGTACAGCGAGGTATAAAGGAGGGCGTGACCCAGCCAAAGTGGAAGAGTTCATCGCCGCCATAAGTACGTTTAAAACAGTAGAGAATGTTCCAGATGCTGATGCCTATGCTGCTTGAGGCGGACGCGGCTGAGTGGTGGCGCGGAGTTAAAGATAATATTAACACCTTCCAGCAGGTGATTGATAAAATTCGCGAGAGTTTTGCTCCACCACGACCGACATGGCGAATTTACGCTGATATTTTTGAATTTAAGCAACAGAAAAATGAACCTACCGATGCGTTCATAAGAAAGAAACGTGCGCTGTTTGCACGTATTACGCATACGCCGGTAGAGCGAGACCAAATCGACATCGTTTTTGGTTTGTTGCATTCACACATACGTGAACGTGTGTTTCGACACAAAATAAATACATTTGAGGAATTGCTCAGAGACGCACGTGAAGCGGAACAGTGCATAACTGAGAAAAGTAAGACTACCGATACAACTGGAAGCACAACGAGTGGTGGTCCGACGAGATGTAGTTATTGCAAAAAGAAAGGACACACTCATAGACAGTGTTTCGAAAAGCGAGACGCTATTTCTAAGGAGTCTTTTAATAAAAGTGAAACGGTATTAGCAAAACCTAAATTGGTGTGCTATGGTTGCAATACACCAGGTTTCATTCGCGCAAACTGCCCGAACTGCAACGGTGCTATTAAGGAAAATACTGTAAGCTTTAATTCTTTGTCGGTATCGAATATACCATATGAAGTTCCAGTAGCTAATATTCAACTATTTGGACTGCCAGGCCAAGCGTATTTTGACACTGGAGCTCGTATAAGCGTCGCTAGTGAAAATTTGAAGCGCGTTATGCATTAAACACATTGTCTGCTGCTGCAGCCCGCAGCAATAAACAGCAGCAAAAAATCGCTCGGATTTAAACACATTGGCAAAGCAGCAAACAAACGCAAAGCAAAACAAAACACAGCAACAAAGAACAACAACTTCGTTTTTGCTGCTGTCAAATGCTGCTGCAGTAGAAATAGCCGGACAGCAGCAGCAAAATCATGCAGCAAAATCACGCAGCAGAGCTAAAATCAACTTTTTTCTCAACCTCCATAAGAGCCCATGTAATTTTGACACTTCCATTTTGCTGCGGGCTGCAGCAGCAAGCAATGTGTTTAATGCATTATGGACTTCAAAAAGTGTCAATATGAAGCAATAAAATATGAAGTCACTTTGGCTGACGGCAGTATATCAAAGCAAAATTGCTTGACAACAGTATGTAAAATAGTCATCGGCGGCCGATGTCTAAATATTCCATTTGTGATCCTCAGCAATGCTAAAGTTAATCGCACGCTACTTGGCGCTGGCTTTATGCAGCAAGCGGCCATAATTTTAAATATGGGACAGAAATTTTGGTATTTTGAGGGTAACCCAGATCAACACTTTGACTTTGCGGAAACCCTCCCAATGTCACAAAATCTAATAGAAGGTATTTCGGTTGGTAAGCGTAAAACCGAAGACGCAAAGAGCAGCGGCGAGAATAAAAAACATCACTCAGCGATGTGCGAGCAGACTGACTATTCGCCACGAGCTCTTCAAGCGATTTTTAGGGACTGCCTGCCGTTGAACTCAGAGTCTCCAATCAACGAAATTGACGATACTCTTTTTAAAGGCGTTACCTATAAAGGTGAAGATTGTGATGACTGGTTTACTCAGCTGTTCACTGTAGATTTTAAGTTTTTACAAGAATCAGACGGTCAGCAACTGAATAGTTCAGAGAAGATAAAACTCGAAAGCTTGCTCGAATCGCACAACGAAGTTTTCGGTGTAATCACAGAACCGACGCCATATGCCGAGCACAGAATACAAACGGGTGAACACATGCCCATATCGTCTCCACCGTATCGCTTATCCTTTGCTAAGACGAGAGAACTAAAACACGAAATCGAAAGCATGCTTGAAAATAATATAATTGAGGAAAGTGAATCAGCATGGGCATCGCCAGTAGTGATGGTACCTAAGAAAGATGGTGGCGTAAGAGAGTGTATAGACTATAGGAAGTTGAATGCTATTACTATTTCTGATAAATATCCTCTGCCACGAATAGATGATCTTCTTCATGCAGCTAAGACCACTAAATATATGAGCACGCTACAAATAAAAGTAAACGAAAAAGATTGCGATAAAACTTGTTTTATTACACCCTTTGGAACATTTAGCTTTAAAAGAATGCCATTCGGATTACGAAATACGCCAGCGACTTTCCAAAGACTCATGGATAGATTCAAGTCAACGTTACCGTCTGTGAATCTTTTGGTTTATATTGATGATCTCATCATTTGTTCACCGTCATTCGCTCAGCATATTAGTGACCTCAACTTAGTTCTTGAAAGACTAAAGTTATTCAAGTTACGAATCAACTCGAAATGCAAATTCTGTTGCGCTGACATAAAGTTCCTAGGGCATTTGTTAACACCTGATGGTATTAAGGCCGACCCTGAAAAACGTTAGCGATAAGCCAACGAAAAGAGCCCACAAACATAAAGGAATTAATCTCTTTCATACAAACGTGCTCCTGGTATCGCCGATTTATTGAAGGTTATTCCAAAATTGCGAAGCCACTCACCGAATTAACAAAGAAGAATGCACCGTGGAAATGTAGTGATGAACAACGCAATGGTTTCAATACACTTAAACAAAAACTTATTACCGCCCCAATATTAAAGCAGGCCGAGGACAATACGAAGTTTCGAATAAAAACAGATGCTAGTGGCTACGCTTTGGGAGCAGTTCCACTCCAGGGGGAGGGAGAACACGAACATCCAATAGAGTATGCAAGTCGTCTGTTAACTAAAGCGGAAATCAACTATAGCACAACTGAACGTGAAGCCCTCGCAATTATATGGGCCTGTGCAATATTCCGAGGCTATATAGAAGGAGAACAAGTTACCCTCATAACAGATCATCAACCTTTAAAATGGCTGTTAACTATAAAAACACCAACAGGACGATTGGCGCGCTGGGCTCTACAGTTACAACATTATAACTTTACTGTCGAATATACGCCCGGAAGAACGAATTCTTTAGCTGATATGTTATCACGTCCACCAATTATAAATAAAGGTACCGACAAAAGCGAAATATTATCATTCCACGTAGACTTTCCTAAACAAAATAATCAGAATCTACGTGACGAGCAAATGAAAGACGATGAGATTAAAGTTATTATCATCTCTTTGGAATCAGTCGACGAAGACATTAAAAGATGGCTTAACAGAGGTTACATATTAAATGACGGAGTCCTATACTGATACAGCAACGACGATTCAGAAGATGCTTAGTATGTGCTTCCTAAACAAGAGCGAGAAAATATTTTGAAGAAATACCATGATGATAGCACAGCGGGTTACTATGGAGGAGAAAGAACAATCGAACGAATTATAAGAAGAACAACATTATAACTTTACTGTCGAATATACGCCCGGAAGAACGAATTCTTTAGCTGATATGTTATCACGTCCACCAATTATAAATAAAGGTACCGACAAAAGCGAAATATTATCATTCCACGTAGACTTTCCTAAACAAAATAATCAGAATCTACGTGACGAGCAAATGAAAGACGATGAGATTAAAGTTATTATCATCTCTTTGGAATCAGTCGACGAAGACATTAAAAGATGGCTTAACAGAGGTTACATATTAAATGACGGAGTCCTATACTGATACAGCAACGACGATTCAGAAGATGCTTAGTATGTGCTTCCTAAACAAGAGCGAGAAAATATTTTGAAGAAATACCATGATGATAGCACAGCGGGTCACTATGGAGGAGAAAGAACAATCGAACGAATTATAAGAAGATACTATTGGCCTGGAATGAGGTCGGATATATTAAAACACGTAAAGAACTGTGTCGATTGTCAACGATTATTATTATTATTATTATTATTATTATATTGGAGTGATGCACTGCGACCTATAGGTCTATTGTGCCTCCAGCTCGAGCTCACAGTTCCTGTAGTAGCCCCATCCGTTCTAGAAAGCTGATAATTTTCCTCAGTTTTACGGATCTAATGGCCTGCTCACTCATGTAGACTGTTTCAGATATGGCCAGTCTTGAAGACATAAGCGCAGCACACGAAGTTAGTATATGTATTGGGGTTTCTTTGTCTCCCATACAGAATCTACACGGCTGGTCATCAATCATCCCTATAGTATGTAGGTGTTTTCTCAGCCTACAGTGACCCGTAAGAAACCCAGTAACTATTCGTAACTGGTTTCTTGGTAATTTCATGCATTCTCTAAATCGCACTAGGTTATATGCTCCTAACGCTTTTTTGGAATGCTCCAGACCTGTCTGATTGTTCTAGTATTCCCTTCTGAGTTCGTCCTCTTCGATTCTCAGATTTTGATACACTATGTTGGACGCAACTCCACAACATGGTTCAGGACCTACTAGTGAGGTATTGGCTCCCTCTCTAGCCCAAAATGCCCTGGTAGCCATAGTAGGTGTAATTTGTTTTTTGCTCCGAGCAGATTCAGTTTTTCAAGGCATTCCCATACAAGCTTGGAGTTTATATGGTATGAACTTAATGCCTTGATTGCAGCTTGACTATCGGTTAAGATGGCAATGCTTTTTTTCTCGAAATTCCTGTCTAGATTGAATTTCGCACATCTATCAATTGCGATTATTTCAGCTTGAAAGATGCTTGCATACACACCCATCGGCTCCGAGTATTTTGTTCTGGGACCGTAGACACCAGCGCCGGCGCCGCAACTCATTAAGGACCCGTCCGTATACCACGTTATCATAGATTTATCCATGGTATACGTTTTTGTCAGTCCTTTCCATTCTTTCTTATTGATTAGTTCAGTCTTAAAGGACTTTGTAAAGCTGAATCTAGGCTGCATTTTATCCTGTGGAAGGAGATGCTCCGGGAAGTTTTGAGTGAACTTTCGGCTTCCCCTACCAGATCTCGCAATAGTATCGCCCGTACCCGAATGTACCCTATAGTACGCCCTCTTAGCCTGCATTGGAATATGCAGGTGCAGTGGTGTAAGTTCCAATAGGACTTCCATCGGTAGTGTGGGGCAGGTACGCATAGATCCGGTTATACATATGCAAGCCAGTCTTTGTACCCTATTTAAGGTTTTTTGTGTTGTAATTTGATTTGTCCTGGCTGCCCAAACTATAGCTCCATATGTGATGATCGGCCTTATTATCACTACATAAATCCATCGCATAATTGACGGTGTACAGCCCCATCTTTTCCCTGCGATGGATCTGCAGGTCATCAAAGCTCTTGTTGCCCGGTTGACTGTTGCATCAACGTGCGGCCTCCAATTAAGCCTTTGGTCTAAGATAACCCCTAAGTACTTAACCTCTTTCATATAAGTTATTTCCACTCCATCCATTGGTATTGGGTTGAGAGTTCTTAGCTTATATTTTCTAGTGAATGGCACAATTGTAGTTTTGCTTGGATTAAGTCTAAGCCCCACCTTCTTGCACCATTGACTGGTTATTCTTAGTCCCTGTTGTATTCTACCAGGGAGAACTTCTTCGAATCTTCCACGATATAGTATCACTATATCGTCGGCATACCCTTGACAGTATAGTCCTGCCTCCGTCAGGCGGTACAAGAGTTCATCCTCTCGTAGTGCTCACCTGTACCTGTTTGTTTCCTACATCAGTAGTTACTTTCCTTGTCCTTAGCATTTCAGCTATTCATGATGCAAGGGTATTGTTAACCCCTTTGTGATTAAGAGCCTCTTTAACCGCAACATGTGATGTATTGTCAAAAGCTCCTTCTATGTCTAAAAAGGCACAGAGGGCAGTTTCCTTGTTATCTATACAGCTTTCTATTTCCTCTGTCAGTTGGTACAGAGCGGTTTCCGTTGACTTCCCTGCTCTGTATGCATGCTGACGCGGATGAAGATGAAGCTTGCTTCCTTCATCATTCCGTAGAACGTCAATTGTCAACGATTCAAAGCTTCAAATATGAAACTATACGGACTTCTTCAAACAACGAGTAGTCGTCAACGATTCGAAGTAATCGCAGTGGATCTTTTCGGACCATTACCACGAACAGACTGCGCGTTGCAGTGGATCCTTATCGCAGGAGATGTAGCTAGCCGGCCTTATTGAAGAAATATTTATGCGGTACGGAATTCCTCGGCGGCTCAATACCGACAACGGCGTACAATTTGAATCCGCAATAATGCAGAAGGTAGCATATTGTTTTGGCATACATCAACAGCTAACACCTGTTTATCACCCGGAGGCGAATCCTGAAAAAGACGTAACAGAGACCTCAAAGCCCAATTAGCCATTCTAGTTCAATAGGATCACACTACTTGGTATAAAAGTTTGGCAGCAATTCGATTTGCCATGAATACAGCAAAATGCAGCAGTACCGGGTTTACACCATCATTTTTGACCTTTGGTAGAGAACTGCGTACACTAGATGATGTTCACAACGACGTAAGAGACATCGTTAAGAGGGATACATTCGTCCCGCAGATCACGCCCTATTTACAGAACTTAGTGAACACCTTTAAAACTGCCAAGGAGAACGAAGAGCATATGCAAGACCACAATAAAAGAGTTTTGGTAACAACACATGTCCTTAGCCAAGCATCAAAAGGTATCTCCGCAAAATTCATACCGAAGCTATTGACCTTATGTGATTATAAGGAAGACTGGATCAACAACCTATGAAATTGCAGCACCTGATAACCCCAACGTGCCACTGGGAGCGTACCATGCTTCCGCACTTCGTTCTTATGAGTCTAGGGATATTGGGAATAATCCAACGCCGGTCCATCGCATAAGGAAGCGGGGACGACCTAGGAAGCAACAGTAAAGAGATGTCGACGAGCTCGCGGAAGGACGTCAATCGCACGTCGAAGGGGGAGCCTGTAGCAGTGCAGTGTAAACAACTCGCTAGCAGAACAGATGGACGACATCTATGTGTCAACACCACACACGTATTTTAGTACAATTTATAATAATTTGTCATTCTACTACTATAATTAATGCAACCATGTTAATGTTTAATCTAATGAGTTTTCTGTCAGCCAACCACTCGTTCAGTTCTTTTGTGACTCTCGAGGTGAGTGGATCGGTGTAACTCGTGGCAATGCGGTGGCATGCCGTTTAGCACCTTTCCAACTAACATACATATATATATATATTTTCTTCCATATATTTGATGCTTCGTGTATAGTACGTGGCAGGCGTTGGTTTGCCGTCTATACACGAGCGCAGCCATGCAATATCCAAAACACGTGGCAGATTACATTTTGTCGTTTTTGGACTATTGCGTTTCTTGAATTAATATTAACATAACATGAACTAATGCTTGTCTAATATATTTTGTACTTCAATAGGAAACAACAAAAATTTTGTTTAATAATACAAAATACAATCTACACTATTTAGCAAAACATATTTCTTTCATTAAACAAATGAATTCTTGCTAAAATTGGCGCCCAACGTGGGGCCTGAAAATTGTGAAATCCTGGAGTTGTGAAGCGGCTCAAGAACAAAACAAACAGACTCAGTTAGCAGTGGCCTAGCAGAATATTTCACTATATTGCACATCTTAACACTATATTGCACGTCGCTAACCATTCCCGGCCAATAATATCTTTGTCTTAACCGAGCCAGCGTCTTGTGAATTCCTCCATTTCCAGCTGAAGGCGAGCTATGACAAGCCTCCAGTAACCTAGAACGCAATTCAGACGGTACCCAGAGCTGCCAAGCGTGATCCTCTTGAACCACATCACCCGTCATAAAACCTGTACGTCTGTACACAAACCCGTCCGAAATTACTAAATCTGGTAGTTCGTCTTTGTTTTCAGTCACTGTTTTCCTCAATTCCTCATATTCTTCCGAAGAAAAAGCTGGGGAACTGAGGTCAACATCAAGTGATCTGTCTAACAGTCCTATCTCTTCCAGATACATGCGAGAAAGGGCATCCGGCACCACATTTTGTGAACCTTTTCGGTGTTCAATATTAAAGTTGTAAGCTTGAAGTTTTAAACTCCATCTGGCTAATCTTCCAGACAAGTCTTTTTGGTTCATCAACCACTTCAAGCTCGCGTGATCCGTAATTATTGTAAAAGGTAAACCTTCCACATAAGGACGGAACTTCTTCACGCTTAATACTGCAGCGTAACACTCAAGCTCAGTGACACTATAATTTTTTTGAGCCTTATTGAGTTTTGCTGACATAAATGCTATCGGATGCTCACCCTCTTCATCATCCATCTGGAAGAGAACTCCTCCCACCCCTTGCGTAGATGCGTCACATTGAATATAAAAATGTTTGTTGAAGTCCGGATTACTAAGCACTGGTGCCGAGGAAAGACTGCGCTTCATCTCTTCAAAGGCGTGCTTAGCTTCGTCAGTTAGCGCAAATTTCTTCATTTTGTCTTTCTTGAGACAGTCATGCAGCGGAGCGGGACTATGGTCGAATAGTCCCTAATGAATCTGCGGTACCAGCCTGACATCCCTAGAAACCGTCTTAACTGTTTTGGCGTTCTAGCCTCCGGAAACTCGTCAATTGCAGCCACCTTCTTGCTATCTGTCCTGATGCTCCCGTCCCCGACAACATAACCCAGATACCTCACCTCTTTGTAGCAAAATTTGCTTTTCTCCACATTAATTGTGAGTTTAGCATCCCGCAGACATTCCGCCACCAGCAGTGCAAGATGTGACTCGAAACTGGCAGAACACACCAGAAGATCATCGAGGTAGACAAAGACATGTTCCCAAAGTTCAGCGGGTATGACTTTGTCCATCAGCCTACACATTCGCTGCGCGGCATTACACAGTCCGAACGGCATTGAGTTAAACTGATATAACGGCCGTCCTGGAACAGTGAATGCCGTCTTACCTCTCGACTTCTCTTCCAATGGTATCTGCCAGAACGCATCCTTCAAATCGATCGCACTGATAAAGCGAGTGTCCTGAAGTCTGGCAAGGATGCCCTCAATGTGAGGTAACGGGTATGCGTCTTTAATTGTTCGTTCATTTAGTTTTCTAGCATCAAGGCATAGTCGGTTTTTAGTGCCTTTTCTTACCAAAGACACTGGAGAGCTCCAGCTGCTGTTGCTGACCTCAATCACACCGAGACTCAACATTCGGTCAAGCTCTGCGAAGATCAGTTGCTGAATCACAGGTGAAATGAGGTAGTGGCGTTGTTTTACTGGAAGATGCTCATCTACCACCTCTATTACGTGCTCTTCCATAGTGGTTCTCCCGAGACCCAGAACAGCACAAGACGGGAATCTCGCTTTAACCGTCTCCAGTGCTACCTCTTGCTCTTTGGTAAGAATGTGTAGGTCCGTATCGAAAGTCAGGTCTGAAGATGTCTGTTTAAGTTCACTTACTGACAACTCGAAGGTTCGCCAGAAGTCAACCCCAAAATAAAATTCTTGTTGCAAAGCGGGAACAATGAGAAATTCCATGTCCCTTGTCAATCCCTCCCAGACAACCGGAAGTGAAATTGCGCCTATCACAGCTGTTTCACCTCCGTTTGCAGTTCTGACTTTCTGCCCCTGTATCGGAATGACTTGTCGTTTTCTTGTTTTAATAAATTCTAAAGCACCATTTTCGATACAGTTGGCAGAAGCACCTGAATCCAGTAATGCAACAACGTCTTCACCGTCCATCTTCGTCTTTGCGAAAAATCTATTATCGCCTTCCAGCGTCACAATGGCAGAGACTAAAACTTTCTTATTCATTATATGTCTCTTTGCCCTCATCTTCGCTATCTTATCGAAGTTACGCTTTTTCTTGGTGAGTACCACCTCACTTAAGCCGATTCTCTCCCTCACAGCTTCGTACTCGACCTTGCGCTGGTGTAAACTTTTTAATGGACGATCTATTGGGCTATTGCTGCGGATAGCTGGATCCTTCCTCTGTAAAATCCTTACAGGTTGGCCGGGGACTCCTCCTTTATTGCAGAGATCCCCGGATTCCCTGCAGGATTCGCGTTTCCCGGACGTGGACCTGAAGGACCCGATCCCTGAGGAGGTCTAGGCACTTCTCTTCGTGGGGGTAAGTTAAAATTAGGCCGCTGAGGAGCCAGCGCTTCCACACTAGTGGAAGGCTCTTCCTCCTCAAACGGCATCCCTACCTCGCTGACCTGCCTCGCCTTTGCCCTATTTTCTTTAATGAGCTTTTCTGCTCTTTTGCACTCCGTGCACAGATCTTTAAGTGTGCTGACCTTGCAGGCAAAGGTCAGGCTAGCGAGGTTCGCCCTTAAATTGGCTCTAACTATTGAAATTAACTCCTCCTCAGGAATTTTCTTCCGCAGCCTGAAGGTGAGATTATGGATCTCAGCATAAAACTCCTCAAAACTTTCTCCGAGTTGCTGCTTTCGATCCATAATCTCCCTTATAATTTCGTAGTCGGAGTCAGCAGCGCGGAAGTTGCTCAGCAGCTCTCTTTTTAAATCTGCATAACCGAAGTCTGGGTCGCTCTCGTCGCATCTTTTCGATGCGGAATATCAAGCTCTCCACTGTCAATTCCTTACAAGAGCCGTCGAACTTAACATTCCACTTGTTAAGGTCGACGCTCTTCCGCCTTGACACCTCACCGCTACTCGGAGATATTGTCGAGCCCTGGAACGAGGTGTGACCCAGCCCTTGCTGCGTTGCAACTCCTGATACACCCGGCCCGACAGCCTCAGCAGCCCCTCGCCTTGCCGGAGTGGAGGCGTCTCTTGGATGGGGGTTTGGTGGTATACCTGACGCCTCCATCGCAGCAACTCTTCTGCCCAGGTCTGTGAAACCACCACGAAGTTGCTGCATGGCTTCTGCGCAACCTGCCATCATCTGTCCTTGCTGCATCATCATTGCCATCATCTGATTCAATTGATTAGAATCAGTTGATGCAGCAGCGGCAGATGATGTTGAGCTACTCGGCCCTGCAACACCACGCTGTGGTTCCACACCCTGCCCCTCTTGCTCTGACATCTCCGTAATTTTTTCTAACTTGGCCGAGAAGCTACTAACGCTGACGGTCAAGCTACTAGACTCCGACCTAGCCCCTTCACTATTTGGAGGTCGTCCAAACACCAAGCTAACGCACTTGCTTAAATAGTCTACTGGGACAAAATCAACCCTTCTTTCTATCCCAGTATCTATCTGGTCGAGTACCGAACCTACTATCTGGTTCTCTAGAGCCCTACTTATGCTTCGTGTAATGGGTCTCCTAGGCTCTGACTCACGATCACGTTCCATACACTAAACCACACACTCACAACACTTACTCACACTCTGTTATATATAGATGTAATATGGCAACACTCTAACTGAAGTTGAATAAAGACGACACTGGTCATCTGGCAGTGAACGTAATAAAACATGGCGCAGCCGGTAGGATAAAATTATAAGAACAAATGGTAGAAACGCGAGCACAAACTGAAAATAAAAGTGATATAAAAAACGAAATGCCTCCCGATAATAAATCTGTGAACTTTGATGTGCGAAAACCAGATGAATTGCAGCTTAATGGAAATGTAGCAGAAAATTGGCGTGTCTTCAAGCAAAATTTTGACATTTTTGCAATCGCTATTGGGTTGGATGAAATAGATGAAAAGAAAAAGGTTGCAGTTTTCCTAAATGCCTGTGGTGCAGAAACAATCGAGATTTTTAATACATTGGGCTTGTCAGATGAGCAAAAAAAGGAGTTTAATGCTGTTGTGAAAGCGGTTGCAAATTATTGCACACCAAAAAAGAATGAGGTTTACGAGGCTTTTAAATTTAATTCAAGAAGACAAGAAGAAGGCGAGTCTTTTGATGCTTATTTGCTTGATTTACGTAAACTTGTTAAAACCTGCGGTTACAATAATCCCGATAGAATGATCAGGGATAATATTGTTGTTGGAATAAGCGACAACAAACTTCGCAAAAAGTTTTTAGAAACAGAAGATCTGAAATTAGAAAGAGCAATAGAAATTGCACGTGCATCTGAACTGGTTGAAAAACATGCTAACGATATGCAAAATCAAACAAAAAATCCGGTAACGGTGGACGCATTAAACGGCAAACAAAGCACAAGAATTTCAATGAAAACGAACAACAACAATGCAAATATGAGAGAAACCAACAATTTACCTAATATGAGTGAGCGAAAACAGCTGTAAATTTTGCAAAGGCATACACATGAATCGTCGTTGTCCAGCATTCGGTAAGCGATGCAATAACTGTGGTCGCTTCAATCATTTTAGCATTGCTTGTTACGCTTCAAAAGTTCGTGAAATAAAAGAGTACAATATGTTAGAAGCACAAGACAATGAGATTTGTTTGCATAATATTGCTGAAATTGGTGTTGAGGGGAAAAGGTGGTATGAAAAAATTCGTGTAAACGATTGCTTGATAAACTTTAAGTTGGACACTGGTGCTGACGTAAGTGTCCTACCGTACAGATTTCTGAAATATATGAAGAACCTTAAACTAAATAAAAGTGGTTTCCCTCCGCAAAGTTATGGAGGAACAGATTTAGATTACAAAGGAACTGCCGATTGCATTGTAATGTGTCGAAATGAAGTTAAAAGTTTGAGATTCACGGTGATTGACACAACTTATGAGCCGCTGCTTGGTCTAGAGGCATGTCAAAAGTTGAATTTGATTAAGCGCATTAACACGCTACAAAACTCAACAAAACAGATATTCATTGAAAGAAATCCTGATATTTTTGAAGGTTTGGGTTGTTTTGTCACCAATTTAGATATTAAAGTAAAAAAAGATTCTGTCCCAGTAGTGAAAGCTGCAAGGCGAATACCGTTATCATTAAGTGAACGTGTAAATGCGGAACTGCATCGAATGGCTGATCGGGGAATAATAGAGCGTGTCGATGGACCTATTGAGCGTGCATCGAATTTGGTCATAGTTGAGAAAAAAAACGGTCAGCTTCGCTTATGCATTGATCCTCAAGATGTAAACAATGACATCTTATTAGAAAATCACACGATTCCATCGTTTGAGTCAATAGCAGCCAAACTTGCAAATAAAAAGTATTTTACTGTCCTTGATTTGAAAGAAGGGTTTTGGCAAATTGGACTTAGCAAGACAGCAAGCGAGTTATGCACTTTTAATACACCATTTGGATGTTATCGTTTTAAAAGGTTACCTTATGGTATAAAAATTGGCCCTGAAGTTTTTCAAAAATATAATGAACGAAATTTTCAAGATATTCCAGGTGTAATTGTTTTCATTGACGATATCTTAATTGCAGCAAAAAGCGCAGAAGAACATGACACAAAATGAAATTGAGTTTGATTAGGTATGATATTAATTTGATACATATTCCTGGAAGATATTTATACATAGCAGACTACTTATCTCGATATTATGATACGAAAAATTTAAGCACGGAAATTGAAGACTTGAACGAATTTGTGCATTCAGTTAATATAACACCAGATCGTTTAGAAACCTTTAGAAGAGAATTGGAAAATGATAAGTGTTTGAACGAATTGAAGAAGGTTTTGCTAAATGGATGGCCAAGTGATAAGCGTGCTTTGAGTGAAGATATAAAGTTTTATTGGAAACAACGCAACGATTTATTTATTGAAGATGACATCATATTTTTAAATGAAAGAGTAATTGTTCCGGTAGGCTTACGTGAACAAGTATTATCACAACTACATGCTTCACATCTTGGAGTGGAGAAAACTAAAAATAGAGCTCGTAGTTTAGTATATTGGCCAAAGATTGATGAAGCAATAGAAAATTTAATTGCCAAATGTGAAGTCTGCCAAAAGTATCGGACATCTAATATAAAGGAACCTCTGATGCCGCATGCTGTTCCACGACTACCTTACAATAAGCTAGGTATCGACATTTGCGAATATGCGTCGAAGACCTATTTGATCGTTGCTGATTATTACTCACGATATTTAGATATAATCCCACTAAGCTCAAAAACAGCAATTGAATGTATAAACAAACTTAAAGTTTGCTTTTCTAACCATGGGATACCGGTTGAGATTGTGTGTGACAACATGCCGTTCAATTCATATGCATTTAAAGCCTTTTGCAGACAAACTGGTATAAAACTTACTACA
Organism: Thecophora atra; assembly: GCA_937620795.1. NCBI lineage: Eukaryota > Metazoa > Arthropoda > Insecta > Diptera > Conopidae > Thecophora > Thecophora atra. The sequence goes on along the minus strand of CALMKQ010000008.1, from coordinate 5,178,022 downwards.
ACAAGTCCTGGATATGCTCAGTCAAATGGTTTTGCCGAAAGATATGTAGGAATAGCAAAAAATTTGATCAAAAAATCAAAGGAAAACAAAGAGGAATTGTGGCTGGCTATACTTGAATACAGGAATTCGCCTTTGAAAGAAGTGAATGCATCGCCAGTGGAGCTTCTAATGAGTAGAAAAACGCGAACATTAGTACCAGCACGAAGCAGTCTATTCGAGCCTACAGTGGTCCCGAACATAAATAAGAACATCGAAGCAAAGAACAAATACTACAAAAAGTATTATGACCGTGGTACGTCCCGTAGTCAACATTTTAAGAAAGAGGAGAAGATATGGTACCATCACAGTCAGCGAGGATGGGTAAAAGCAACAATATTAGAATCTCATGATGCTCCTAGATCATACTGGATAAAGCTAGAAGACGGATCTGTTTTCAGAAGAAATACTCGTTGGCTACGTAAACGAGCCTGAAATTATATATATATATTATAGAGTATCTTATCTTAACACTATCAATTTCTTTTAAATTTTGATTTTTTTTATATTATTTTATGAATTAATTTTTGAAATAATTAATAGACTTGAAGAGGGAGATGTTATATATAGATGTAATATGGCAACACTCTAACTGAAGTTGAATAAAGACGACACTGGTCATCTGGCAGTGAACGTAATAAAACACACTCAGTCACCAAAACTCACACTAAGGGGAAACTAATATAAAGAACAAGAAATTTGGAATAATGGTAATCGGAAAGGAAGTAAAAAAAACAAAGAATGCAAAATAATAATAAAAAAAAAAACTCCAACAACAACAACCTAAAAAAAATCAATAAGTAATAATAATTATAAAAAAGAAAAGTATATAAAAAAAGAATAACTCAAAATGATTAAAGATTAATAAAAAAAAACAGCGACTCAAAGGCAAAAATAAAAAGTAATGATTAATGAAATAAGAAAAATAATATAAAAAATACAAAAATAGTAAAATATAAAATAATAATAAATAAAAAAAACAAATTAAATAAAAATAAAAAAAAATAAAAATAATAAGCAGAAATAATAAGATAATAAAGAAAAGAAAATAATAAAAAAAAAAAATAAGTAACAAATGGAATTATATTAAATAATAAAATAATAAAATATAAGCAAACAAAAAGCAAATAATCAATAATGAAGAAATAATAACAGAAATGTATTTATTTCAATAAGTGTGTTTAGGCTGATGCGTGTGGTGTTAACCCAGGAGGCATTCAACACCTGAGCATGGTTGTCCGTATAGTCAAGTCAACAGTCAGCTAAAATATCCCAAAACCCCCAAATAGTCTGTCTATGTTACAATTCTGGAACGTGGCACAACTGTACTTGTCTTAACTAAAGTTAGGTTGCCACGCCCCCTTGTAACATTTAACCCCCTTGAGTATACTGGAAATTCGCCTCACAAACACTACCTTAAAAGTTTTAAAGTTGGTTGCGAATCTGCCAGCAACTCGCCTGTCGAAAACCCCTGTGAAAAGTCCCGCGACTGGTACCACTTACGAAAACACTAGTGCCTTGTTAAAGGAACCCAGTCGCAAAACTTTACACAACATAAAATTGTAGCAACTCCAGCTTCTGCCCAAAACAATTAGTGTTGAAACTGTTTAGTTCAAAGCAGAAACTGGCGTTGCCACCCCTGTCCGAACACAAAAGGAAAAGAAATAGAAAAGTAAAAAGCAAAAATGAAACTCAAATTAGAAGACAATCAAAATTAATAAATGAAACTAAGAAGGATAAAAATGAAATGTTGGAAATAATGAATCGTTGGGCGCCATTTCTGTTGTGAGCAAGGTTAGGGTGGCGTGGCACGGTGGCTGCGGCTAAGCTCGACGGCAATATGGGGTGGTTTCTTGCCACCCTACCCACAACAGCAAAACAAAAATATCGTGCCGTTATTTTTTTAAAAGAAGAGGAGCAGATAGTGGAAGGATATTGAAGGAATTAAAACAAAACAATAGTCACAATCACCTATGATTCCTAATGGGTCATCTCAAGCTAATCCTTTTACTCTCAGAATTACCTAATCATAAAACCTATCATTCAATCACCCAGTCTCCGCCAGCACTATTCACCTAAACAAACAGAATACATTCAACCTATAACCCAGTAGGAATCTCATACACCCTAGCACAATACAACCTACGTCATCGTCCGTCTACGAGCCGCACACGCCGTCTGTAACTGTTTCCAGTCCATCAGCACATCAGCCTAAATGATTGCAATTAGCAATTCATAATAACGAATAACAATCAATAAAAAAAAATCAGAAACTGTGATTATTATTGTTCTTAACTTTTATTTTATCCTTCGTTTCTTTATTTATTTCAGCCATTATTTCTTAATTCTAACATTTCACTTAGTTTCCTACTTTATTTACTTCCTTCACTTGTTATATGATTTTTGTATTACAAATCTGATTATTTGTGTTTTTTTTTTTTTTTTGTTGTTTATTAATTAAATCAAGTCAAAATAAGTATAATATATATATATACCATATATATATACTAATTAATATATTTTTTTTTATGTATATATACATGTACATAATTTTGTATCGTAGCAGATAAGTAGCATGACATTTGTTGTTATTTATTTCATTATATATTTGTAACTTTGTAAGGCTTACCAATTTGCAGGCTGCTGATGGCGCCACCTTGCAGCTTAGTGCCTGAAAGTAAAAAACAAAACCTTTTTTTTCTACTTTTCTGTTACTACAATTTCACAAAAGAATCAAAAATATCTGATGTGGCCAACACATTACTTCCTTGTATGACGGCAATTGTATGGTTTTATTTCAAAAGTGGTCGATATATTTCATTTATATTTTAAAATTGAAGTTTTAAAAATTTTAAATATTTTTACTTCCATAATGAAAAAAATTTCATAGGCTTCTCTTAATTTAAATAGTAGTAAGTAAAAACAAGGAAGTAGAAATTAGTTTCCACACAGCCTTAACTATGAATCGTACTAATTTTGATTTCGCTGTTTAGTTCTGTAAGGGTACAACCAATTTTTGTAAGAGATAAAGCAGCATAACATTCATTTATCATTATCATTTATGTAATTCGGATAATGCATGCTTCGTGTTCCTTTGGCGAAGAGTCCTTTTGGTGCGAACCATCATTAAAATTGGAGCTACAAAATTGTGTCTTATGTAAGGACCAAATCCAAAATAGTATATACTTTCTAGGAGTGTTTGTTTTTGAGTAATGTATGAAATTTGAAAAAAACTACAGGAGAAGTGTCCTTTTCGCGCAACCGATTGCATCCAAAAAGGGAGGTGCACAACTAGGTCTTATAAGAGTCTCAAATACCAAATTTCAAGTTTCTACGATTTTCCGTTTTTAAGTTATTGAGGATACGTACATACGTACAGACGTACAGACGTACAGACGTACAGACGTACATACGTACATACGTACATACGTACACACGTCACGACCAAACTAGTCAAAATGGACTCCGCGATGGTCAAAATGTGTGTTACCATCAAAATCTCAATATCGAAATTTTTCATGATTACAATACTTTCTTGTATTTACTACGTATACAAGGAAGTAAAAAAACTACTAGGAAATATCAAATACATATATATGATAACTTCAATATGTTAAGTTCAATGCTAATGATTTTAATACTTTTTTTTTTATAAAAAAATTCTATTATAATTTCCTACTATGTTATACATGAGAGCAATAATAATAATAAATGAATCCAAAAGTCAATTAATTCAGGGCTGACGGCAACTCTGCTTCTCCTTTTCGAAAGCTTCGATTATATGTGTCGGTTGTTATTGATGAATATATATTAGTTCCAAAATAGATATAGCTGTTATAGCGGTTGACATCGGCATGAATAATTGGCAGTGGAACCTTAATATATGTAGCTAGCTATGTATAGCTTTGTAGTGGTTGTTGTTGTAAGCGATATGTGAACGAATATATAAAAAATAAAACAGCTTTGCGAAATGTTTTTCTCTTTGTGGTTTGTGTATTTTTCACATAACTTGATAAATCACATAAAGAAGACAAATTGTTTTTTCTGTATATATTTCCTTTTTCTTAAGAAATGCGCGCACTTTGTGCTAGTTATCGTTTATTTCCCGCGTTTTTTTTTTTCTACGGATTAATTTTTGACCACAAGAAAATTTGTTCTTTCTCTCATTTCTATTGTTTCTCTGTAATTTCTTTTAACATTAATACTTCTTTTTTTTTTCTGTCAATTCTTCCAAAAATACACTTTAAACCACTCGCATTGCAATTTTATTTTTCCTCTCAAAAGAAAACTTCTTCCGCACCCATCGAAAAAAAACCAAATCTACCCTCACACTCCTTTTCTCTCAATCCTCATCCTCCCGTTCCGAATTCCAACCGACTGTGCCCAATTAATTTCCCCTTCCAACCAAATTTTCCCTTTCCCAAATTCCCTTTCAATCACATTTCCATGCACAATCCCACATTCACACTCCATACACAACTTCTGTCACCTAGGAAATTGGACCTTCGCTGTGAGGGAAAAATATAAATGAAATACATTATATACTAAACGGGAAAAATAATTAAACACAAAACACATAACATTGAAATGCTACAAAAAAATATCTGATGTGGCCAACACATGACTTCCTTGTATGATGGCATTTGTATGGTTTTATTTCAAGAGTGGTTGATATATTTTATTTATATTTTAAAATTGAAGTTTTAAAAATTTTAAATATTTTTACTTCCATAATGACAAAAAATTTCATAGGCTTCTCTTAATTTAATTAATTTAAATAGTAGTAAGTAAAAACAAGGAAGTACAAATTAGTTTCCACACAGCTTTAACTATCAATCGTACTAATTTTGATTTCCCTGTTTAGTTCTGTAAGGGTACAACCAATTTTTGTACAAGATATAGCAGCATAACATTCATTTATCATTATCATTTATGTAATTCGGATAATGCATGCTTCGTGTTCCTTTGGCGAAGAGTCCTTTTGGTGCGAACCATCATTAAAATTGGAGCTACATAATTGTGCCTTGTATAAGCCCCAAATACAAAATAGTGTGTACTTTCTAGGAGTGTTTGTTTTTGAGTAATTTTTGAAATTTGAAAAAAAGTATATGAGAAGTGTCCTTTTCGCGCAACCGATTGCATCCAAAAAGGGAGGTGCACAACTAGGTCTTATAAGAGTCACAAATACCCAATTTCAAGTTTCTACGATTCTCCGTTTTGAAGTTATTGAGGATACGTACATACGTACAGACGTACATACGTACATACGTACACACGTCACGACCAAACTAGTCAAAATGGACTCCGCGATGGTCAAAATGTGTGTTACCATCAAAATCTCAATATCGAAATTTTTCATGATTACAATACTTTCTTGTTATTACTACGTATACAAGGAAGTAACAAAATAATACAAAACAAACAGTAAACCAGATAACAGAATGTGACTAACTACTATTATCCCTCCTTCTGGTTTAGGAGTTATAGGGCACAGGCTGCCACTACAGGCTGGAAACCGTCGATGTTGTTAACCAACATGGAACGTGTTCGTAAAAACTCTTGTAGACTGTGTCCGCGAACTCCATACAACGTGTGGCTTCGACCCATGACCCTGCTATTAAGAGCCTCATGTTTATTGACTGATCTAGCCGGCAAAATTAACACTACAACCAAAAGAGTTCGTCAGAAAAATTAATCCATGTTAACCTATATTGCACTAAACTACGTTCAATAAATAAATAGAAAATATCACAGAAGTTATCACTACATCTTAAACTAATATTGCGTTAACTAAAACTATTATTGCACTACTCTATACTACTACTTTAATATAAAAGAAAAATATCACAGCGAGAAGCTAAATCAAGAAATAAATAAAGTCAAGTTAGGAAAATACAAAAGCGAGTCAAGTCAACTTAAAACTAAAGCAAAATAAATACAAAAATAATTACTAAAAAGAAAATTATTACTAACTTATCGTAAAGTAATAATTGTCAAGAGGAATAATTACAACAAACAGTACATACAACATGCATTATGAGACAAACAAATCTTTAGCGTGGTATACCCCGAGCTTTTTACCACCAAGTGAGCCCAACTCATATAGAGATTTGCCAACTCTACTTAAAATTACGCATTTAATGTTGGCTGGCCCCAGCTTGGCGTTGTAACCATCAACGAGGTTACTTTGTTTAAAATTACGGCGGTATACCACTTGTCCGACTTGAAAATTGACAGCCCTACTACGCGTGTTATAAGCCTTGGCGCATTTCTCGTGAGCAAGCTGTAACGCTTCTGAAATTTTGTTGCGGATCAAACTCAACTTGTCCGCTTGACTCACGACGTCGAAATCTTCTCCTTTTCCGGAGCTCACACGACGCATTATCTCATATGAGTTTGCGTGTTGCATCATGTGAGCCCCAAACACGGCGTAGTAGGGTGCCAAACCGATTGAACGGTGGACAACACTTCTTAGCGCAAATGCTGCGTCACTAATATGCAGGTCCCAGTTTCGTTGGTTCTCTCCTACAAACGAACGCACAATTTGCAAAACTGAACGGTTAACCCTTTCAGCTGCGTTTGCTTGAGGAGAGTAAAATCCTGTTCTGACATGTTTAACTCCATATTTCTCTAAAAATTCTTTAAACATGCCAGAAACGAACTGTTTCCCATTGTCAGAATGTATAAACTCAGGGACACCAAAAACATGAAACACACTATTTTCTAAAAACCTAACTACATTAGCGGAAGTGGCACTTCGCATTGGTTGTAGGAAAACGAACTTCGAAAAGTGGTCCAGACATACGAAGATGAAGGAATTGCCGTTCTTTGACCTTGGGTATGGGCCCATAAAATCTATGTAGAGACGCTGGAAGGGTCGTTCAGTTATGTATTGTTTGCCCATCAGTGGACGGTGCATTGCTTTGGACTTCTTGCTGCCCTTACATACATCACAGTTCTTAACACTATATTGCACGTCGCTAACCATTCCCGGCCAATAATATCTTTGTCTTAACCGAGCCAGCGTCTTGTGAATTCCTCCATGTCCAGCTGAAGGCGAGCTATGACATGGAGCTATGCCTCCAGTAACCTAGAACGCAATTCAGACGGTACCCAGAGCTGCCAAGCGTGATCCTCTTGAACCACATCACCCGTCATAAAACCTGTACGTCTGTACACAAACCCGTCCGAAATTACTAAATCTGGTAGTTCGTCTTTGTTTTCAGTCACTGTTTTCCTCAATTCCTCATATTCTTCCGAAGAAAAAGCTGGGGAACTGAGGTCAACATCAAGTGATCTGTCTACCAGTCCTATCTCTTCCAGATACATGCGAGAAAGGGCATCCGGCACCACATTTTGTGAACCTTTTCGGTGTTCAATATTAAAGTTGTAAGCTTGAAGTTTTAAACTCCATCTGGCTAATCTTCCAGACAAGTCTTTTTGGTCAACCACTTCAAGCTCGCGTGATCCGTAATTATTGTAAAAGGTAAACCTTCCACATAAGGACGGAACTTCTTCACGCTTAATACTGCAGCGTAACACTCAAGCTCAGTGACACTATAATTTTTTTGAGCCTTATTGAGTTTTGCTGACATAAATGCTATCGGATGCTCACCCTCTTCATCATCCATCTGGAAGAGAACTCCTCCCACCCCTTGCGTAGATGCGTCACATTGAATATAAAAATGTTTGTTGAAGTCCGGATTACTAAGCACTGGTGCCGAGGAAAGACTGCGCTTCATCTCTTCGAAGGCGTGCTTAGCTTCGTCAGTTAGCGCAAATTTCTTCATTTTGTCTTTCTTGAGACAGTCATGCAGCGGAGCTGCTATGGTCGAATAGTCCCTAATGAATCTGCGGTACCAGCCTGACATCCCTAGAAACCGTCTTAACTGTTTTGGCGTTCTAGGCTCCGGAAACTCGTCAATTGCAGCCACCTTCTTGCTATCTGTCCTGATGCTCCCGTCCCCGACAACATAACCCAGATACCTCACCTCTTTGTAGCAAAATTTGCTTTTCTCCACATTAATTGTGAGTTTAGCATCCCGCAGACATTCGGCCACCCGATCCAGCAGTGCAAGATGTGACTCGAAACTGGCAGAACACACCAGAAGATCATCGAGGTAGACAAAGACATGTTCCCTAAGTTCAGCGGGTATGACTTTGTCCATCAGCCTACACATTCGCTGCGCGGCATTACACAGTCCGAACGGCATTGAGTTAAACTGATATAACGGCCGTCCTGGAACAGTGAATGCCGTCTTACCTCTCGACTTCTCTTCCAATGGTATCTGCCAGAACGCATCCTTCAAATCGATCGCACTGATAAAGCGAGTGTCCTGAAGTCTGGCAAGGATGCCCTCAATGTGAGGTAACGGGTATGCGTCTTTAATTGTTCGTTCATTTAGTTTTCTAGCATCAAGGCATAGTCGGTTTTTAGTGCCTTTTCTTACCAAAGACACTGGAGAGCTCCAGCTGCTGTTGCTGACCTCAATCACACCGAGACTCAACATTCGGTCAAGCTCTGCGAAGATCAGTTGCTGAATCACAGGTGAAATGGGGTAGTGGCGTTGTTTTACTGGAAGATGCTCATCTACCACCTCTATTACGTGCTCTTCCATAGTGGTTCTCCCGAGACCCAGAACAGCACAAGACGGGAATCTCGCTTTAACCTTCTCCAGTGCTACCTCTTGCTCTTTGGTAAGAATGTGTAGGTCCGTATCGAAAGTCAGGTCTGAAGATGTCTGTTTAAGTTCACTTACAGACGCTGAACTGGTTGCGTCAACCCCTACACGTGTACATTTACTAATTACTGACAACTCGAAGGTTCGCCAGAAGTCAACCCCAAAATAAAATTCTTGTTGCAAAGCGGGAACAATGAGAAATTCCATGTCCCTTGTCAATCCCTCCCAGACAACCGGAAGTGAAATTGCGCCTATCACAGCTGTTTCACCTCCGTTTGCAGTTCTGACTTTCTGCCCCTGTATCGGAATGACTTGTCGTTTTCTTGTTTTAATAAATTCTAAAGCACCATTTCCGATACAGTTGGCAGAAGCACCTGAATCCAGTAATGCAACAACGTCTTCACCGTCCACCTTCGTCTTTGCGAAAAATCTATTATCGCCTTCCAGCGTCACAATGGCAGAGACTAAAACTTTCTTAATTCTATTCATTATATGTCTCTTTGCCCTCATCTTCGCTATCTTATCGAAGTTACGCTTTTTCTTGGTGAGTAGCACCTCACTTAAGCCGATTCTCTCCCTCACAGCTTCGTACTCGACCTTGCGCTGGTGTAAACTTTTTAATGGACGATCTATTGGGCTATTGCTGCGGATAGCTGGATCCTTCCTCTGTAGAATCCTTACAGGTTGGCCGGGGACTCCTCCTTTATTGCAGAGATCCCCGGATTCCCTGCAGGATTCGCGTTTCCCGGACGATACTCACAATAAGATACGTCACTATGACACACAAAACACGTCATACCGTGGAATGCCGAGTTACACTTCGCGTCAAGCCGGTTTTTCTTAAAGTGATCCCCGGGCATTCCACAACTAAAACACAAATTTAAATGGAACGGCGACTGACAAAACACTTGATTCACGGACGGACTCTGACTAATTGGACGAGGACTTGACATATATGGACGTGGACCTGAAGGACCCGATCCCTGAGGAGGTCTAGGCACTTCTCTTCGTGGGGGTAAGTTAAAATTAGGCCGCTGAGGAGCCAGCGCTTCCACACTAGTGGAAGGCTCTTCCTCCTCAAACGGCATCCCTACCTCGCTGACCTGCCTCGCCTTTGCCCTATTTTCTTTAATGAGCTTTTCTGCTCTTTTGCACTCCGTGCACAGATCTTTAAGTGTGCTGACCTTGCAGGCAAAGGTCAGGCTAGCGAGGTTCGCCCTTAAATTGGCTCTAACTATTGAAATTAACTCCTCCTCAGGAATTTTCTTCCGCAGCCTGAAGGTGAGATTATGGATCTCAGCATAAAACTCCTCAAAACTTTCTCCGAGTTGCTGCTTTCGATCCATAATCTCCCTTATAATTTCGTAGTCGGAGTCAGCAGCGCGGAAGTTGCTCAGCAGCTCTCTTTTTAAATCTGCATAACCGAAGTCTGGGTCGCTCTCGTGATCCTCCAGTAGCCGCCAATACCACTTAGCGGCAGCTCCGGTGACAAGGCAGTGGAAATCGGTGAAGAGCTGTTCATATGAAATCTCATACTGCTTTCGCATCTTTTCGATGCGGAATATGAAGATCTCCACTGTCAATTCCTTCCAAGAGCCGTCGAACTTAACATGCCACTTGTTAAGGTCGACGCTCTTCCGCCTTGACACCTCACCGCTACTCGGAGATATTGTCGGGCCCTGGAACGAGGTGTGACCCAGCCCTTGCTGCGTTGCAACTCCTGATACACCCGGCCCGACAGCCTCAGCAGCCCCTCGCCTTGCCGGAGTGGAGGCGTCTCTTGGATGGGGGTTTGGTGGTATACCTGACGCCTCCATCGCAGCAACTCTTCTGCCCAGGTCTGTGAAACCACCACGAAGTTGCTGCATGGCTTCTGCGCAACCTGCCATCATCTGTCCCTGCTGCATCATCATTGCCATCATCTGATTCAATTGATTAGAATCAGTTGATGCAGCAGCGGCAGATGATGTTGAGCTACTCGGCCCTGCAACACCACGCTGTGGTTCCACACCCTGCCCCTCTTGCTCTGACATCTCCGTAATTTTTTCTAACTTGGCCGAGAAGCTACTAACGCTGACGGTCAAGCTACTAGACTCCGACCTAGCCCCTTCACTATTTGGAGGTCGTCCAAACACCAAGCTAACGCACTTGCTTAAATAGTCTACTGGGACAAAATCAACCCTTCTTTCTATCCCAGTATCTATCTGGTCGAGTACCGAACCTACTATCTGGTTCTCTAGAGCCCTACTTATGCTTCGTGTAATGGGTCTCCTAGGCTCTGACTCACGATCACGTTCCATACACTAAACCACACACTCACAACACTTACTCACACTCAGTCACCAAAACTCACACTAAGGGGAAACTAATATAAAGAACAAGAAATTTGGAATAATGGTAATCGGAAAGGAAGTAAAAAAAAACAAAGAATGCAAAATAATAATAAAAAAAAAACTCCAACAACAACAACCTAAAAAAAAATCAAAAATTATTTATAAAAGCAATAAGTAATAATAATTATAAAAAAAAAATGTATATAAAACTAGTAAGGGTACCTTCGGTCAGACCGAAGCTTATATACCCTACATCCCGCCGATTTTCACCATTTTCAATACAGAGTTATCTATGATGGCAGAGAATATTCGTACCGAATTTCAAGTCAATTCTTCCAACCGATATTCTGGAATTGCGGTTTATATCAATGTCATATGTTCGTGGGCGGACACGCCCATTTTTTTTTTAAATTTAATCTACCTGTACCGATGTATTCGGAAACAAAATTGAAGCTCAAAACTAAGTCTACAAGTTGAAATATTGTTAAAAGAATTAGTATTTGTTAAAAAAGTAGGCGTGGCGCTGCACCGATTTATCCCATTTTCAATCCCACAGAGTTTCGGATGACAAAGAATATACGTGCAAAATTTCATCGCGATAGCTTCATTCGTTCTCCTGTAATCGTGATTTCCACAGACAGACAGACAGACAGACAGACAGACAGACAGACTACGGACATGGCTAAATCGACTCAGGAGGTGACACTGATCAAGAATATATATACTTTTACATACCTGCCACGCCTCCTTTAATGCGTTACACACGGAAGCACAAAGTGAATATACCCTCATTCCTTCGGATGTAGGGTATAAAAAGAATAACTCAAAATGATTAAAGATTAATAAAAAAACTAGTAAGGGTACCTTCGGTCAGACCGAAGCTTATATACCCTACATCCCGCCGATTTTCACCATTTTCAATACAGAGTTATCTATGATGGCAGAGAATATTCGTACCGAATTTCAAGTCAATTCTTCCAACCGTTATTTTGGAATTGCGGTTTATATCAATGTCATATGTTCGTGGGCGGACACGCCCATTTTTTTTAAAAATTTAATCTACCTGTACCGATGTATTCCGAAACAAAATTGAAGCTCAAAACTAAGTCTACAAGTTGAAATATTGTTAAAAGAATTAGTATTTGTTAAAAAAGTAGGCGTGTCGCTGCACCGATTTATCCCATTTTCAATCCCACAGAGTTTCGGATGACAAAGAATATACGTGCAAAATTTCATCGCGATAGCTTCATTCGTTCTCCTGTAATCGTGATTTCCACAGACAGACAGACAGACAGACAGACAGACAGACAGACAGACAGACAGACAGACAGACAGACAGACAGACAGACAGACAGACTACGGACATGGCTAAATCGACTCAGGAGGTGACACTGATCAAGAATATATATACTTTTCCATACCTGCCACGCCTCCTTTAATGCGTTACACACGGAAGCACAAAGTGAATATACCCTCATTCCTTCGGATGTAGGGTATAACTAGTAAGGGTACCTTCGGTCAGACCGAAGCTTATATACCCTACATCCCGCCGATTTTCACCATTTTCAATACAGAGTTATCTATGATGGCAGAGAATATTCGTACCGAATTTCAAGTCAATTCTTCCAACCGTTATTCTGGAATTGCGGTTTATATTAATGTCATATGTTCGTGGGCGGACACGCCCATTTTTTTTTAAATTTAATCTACCTGTACCGATGTATTCGGAAACAAAATTGAAGCTCAAAACTAAGTCTACAAGTTGAAATATTGTTAAAAGAATTAGTATTTGTTAAAAAAGTAGGCGTGGCGCTGCACCGATTTATCCCATTTTCAATCCCACAGAGTTTCGGATGACAAAGAATATACGTGCAAAATTTCATCGCGATAGCTTCATTCGTTCTCCTGTAATCGTGATTTCCACAGACAGACAGACAGACAGACAGACAGACAGACAGACAGACAGACAGACAGACAGACAGACAGACAGACAGACAGACTACGGACATGGCTAAATCGACTCAGGAGGTGACACTGATCAAGAATATATATACTTTTCCATACCTGCCACGCCTCCTTTAATGCGTTACACACGGAAGCACAAAGTGAATATACCCTCATTCCTTCGGATGTAGGGTATAACTAGTAAGGGTACCTTCGGTCAGACCGAAGCTTATATACCCTACATCCCGCCGATTTTCACCATTTTCAATACAGAGTTATCTATGATGGCAGAGAATATTCGTACCGAATTTCAAGTCAATTCTTCCAACCGTTATTCTGGAATTGCGGTTTATATCAATGTCATATGTTCGTGGGCGGACACGCCCATTTTTTTTTAAATTTAATCTACCTGTACCGATGTATTCGGAAACAAAATTGAAGCTCAAAACTAAGTCTACAAGTTGAAATATTGTTAAAAGAATTAGTATTTGTTAAAAAAGTAGGCGTGGCGCTGCACCGATTTATCCCATTTTCAATCCCACAGAGTTTCGGATGACAAAGAATATACGTGCAAAATTTCATCGCGATAGCTTCATTCGTTCTCCTGTAATCGTGATTTCCACAGACAGACAGACAGACAGACAGACAGACAGACAGACAGACAGACTACGGACATGGCTAAATCGACTCAGGAGGTGACACTGATCAAGAATATATATACTTTTCCATACCTGCCACGCCTCCTTTAATGCGTTACACACGGAAGCACAAAGTGAATATACCCTCATTCCTTCGGATGTAGGGTATAAAAACAGCGACTCAAAGGCAAAAATAACTAGTAAGGGTACCTTCGGTCAGACCGATGCTTATATATCCTACATCCCGCCGATTTTCACCATTTTCAATACAGAGTTATCTATGATGGCAGAGAATATTCGTACCGAATTTCAAGTCAATTCTTCCAACCGTTATTCTGGAATTGCGGTTTATATCAATGTCATATGTTCGTGGGCGGACACGCCCATTTTTTTTTAAATTTAATCTACCTGTACCGATGTATTCGGAAACAAAATTGAAGCTCAAAACTAAGTCTAAGTCTAAGTCAAGTTGAAATATTGTTAAAAGAATTAGTATTTGTTAAAAAAGTAGGCGTGGCGCTGCACCGATTTATCCCATTTTCAATCCCACAGAGTTTCGGATGACAAAGAATATACGTGCAAAATTTCATCGCGATAGCTTCATTCGTTCTCCTGTAATCGTGATTTCCACAGACAGACAGACAGACAGACAGACAGACAGACAGACAGACAGACAGATAGACAGACAGACAGACTACGGACATGGCTAAATCGACTCAGGAGGTGACACTGATCAAGAATATATATACTTTTCCATACCTGCCACGCCTCCTTTAATGCGTTACACACGGAAGCACAAAGTGAATATACCCTCATTCCTTCGGATGTAGGGTATAAAAAGTAATGATTAATGAAATAAGAAAAATAATATAAACTAGTAAGGGTACCTTCGGGCAGACCGAAGCTTATATACCCTACATCCCGCCGATTTTCACCATTTTCAATACAGAGTTATCTATGATGGCAGAGAATATTCGTACCGAATTTCAAGTCAATTCTTCCAACCGTTATTCTGGAATTGCGGTTTATATCAATGTCATATGTTTGTGGGTGGACACGCCCATTTTTTTTAAAAATTTAATCTACCTGTACCGATGTATTCGGAAACAAAATTGAAGCTCAAAACTAAGTCTACAAGTTGAAATATTGTTAAAAGAATTAGTATTTGTTAAAAAAGTAGGCGTGGCGCTGCACCCATTTATCCCATTTTCAATCCCACAGAGTTTCGGATGACAAAGAATATACGTGCAAAATTTCATCGCGATAGCTTCATTCGTTCTCCTGTAATCGTGATTTCCACAGACAGACAGACAGACAGACAGACAGACAGACAGACAGACAGATAGACAGACAGACAGACAGACAGACTACGGACATGGCTAAATCGACTCAGGAGGTGACACTGATCAAGAATATATATACTTTTCCATAACTGCCACGCCTCCTTTAATGCGTTACACACGGAAGCACAAAGTGAATATACCCTCATTCCTTCGGATGTAGGGTATAAAAAAAACTAGTAAGGGTACCTTCGGTCAGACCGAAGCTTATATACCCTACATCCCGCCGATTTTCACCATTTTCAATACAGAGTTATCTATGATGGCAGAGAATATTCGTACCGAATTTCAAGTCAATTCTTCCAACCGTTATTTTGGAATTGCGGTTTATATCAATGTCATATGTTCGTGGGCGGACACGCCCATTTTTTTTAAAAATTTAATCTACCTGTACCGATGTATTCCGAAACAAAATTGAAGCTCAAAACTAAGTCTACAAGTTGAAATATTGTTAAAAGAATTAGTATTTGTTAAAAAAGTAGGCGTGTCGCTGCACCGATTTATCCCATTTTCAATCCCACAGAGTTTCGGATGACAAAGAATATACGTGCAAAATTTCATCGCGATAGCTTCATTCGTTCTCCTGTAATCGTGATTTCCACAGACAGACAGACAGACAGACAGACAGACAGACAGACAGACAGACAGACAGACAGACAGACAGACAGACTACGGACATGGCTAAATCGACTCAGGAGGTGACACTGATCAAGAATATATATACTTTTCCATACCTGCCACGCCTCCTTTAATGCGTTACACACGGAAGCACAAAGTGAATATACCCTCATTCCTTCGGATGTAGGGTATAACTAGTAAGGGTACCTTCGGTCAGACCGAAGCTTATATACCCTACATCCCGCCGATTTTCACCATTTTCAATACAGAGTTATCTATGATGGCAGAGAATATTCGTACCGAATTTCAAGTCAATTCTTCCAACCGTTATTCTGGAATTGCGGTTTATATTAATGTCATATGTTCGTGGGCGGACACGCCCATTTTTTTTTAAATTTAATCTACCTGTACCGATGTATTCGGAAACAAAATTGAAGCTCAAAACTAAGTCTACAAGTTGAAATATTGTTAAAAGAATTAGTATTTGTTAAAAAAGTAGGCGTGGCGCTGCACCGATTTATCCCATTTTCAATCCCACAGAGTTTCGGATGACAAAGAATATACGTGCAAAATTTCATCGCGATAGCTTCATTCGTTCTCCTGTAATCGTGATTTCCACAGACAGACAGACAGACAGACAGACAGACAGACAGACAGACAGACAGACAGACAGACAGACAGACTACGGACATGGCTAAATCGACTCAGGAGGTGACACTGATCAAGAATATATATACTTTTCCATACCTGCCACGCCTCCTTTAATGCGTTACACACGGAAGCACAAAGTGAATATACCCTCATTCCTTCGGATGTAGGGTATAACTAGTAAGGGTACCTTCGGTCAGACCGAAGCTTATATACCCTACATCCCGCCGATTTTCACCATTTTCAATACAGAGTTATCTATGATGGCAGAGAATATTCGTACCGAATTTCAAGTCAATTCTTCCAACCGTTATTCTGGAATTGCGGTTTATATCAATGTCATATGTTCGTGGGCGGACACGCCCATTTTTTTTTAAATTTAATCTACCTGTACCGATGTATTCGGAAACAAAATTGAAGCTCAAAACTAAGTCTACAAGTTGAAATATTGTTAAAAGAATTAGTATTTGTTAAAAAAGTAGGCGTGGCGCTGCACCGATTTATCCCATTTTCAATCCCACAGAGTTTCGGATGACAAAGAATATACGTGCAAAATTTCATCGCGATAGCTTCATTCGTTCTCCTGTAATCGTGATTTCCACAGACAGACAGACAGACAGACAGACAGACAGACAGACAGACTACGGACATGGCTAAATCGACTCAGGAGGTGACACTGATCAAGAATATATATACTTTTCCATACCTGCCACGCCTCCTTTAATGCGTTACACACGGAAGCACAAAGTGAATATACCCTCATTCCTTCGGATGTAGGGTATAAAAACAGCGACTCAAAGGCAAAAATAACTAGTAAGGGTACCTTCGGTCAGACCGATGCTTATATATCCTACATCCCGCCGATTTTCACCATTTTCAATACAGAGTTATCTATGATGGCAGAGAATATTCGTACCGAATTTCAAGTCAATTCTTCCAACCGTTATTCTGGAATTGCGGTTTATATCAATGTCATATGTTCGTGGGCGGACACGCCCATTTTTTTTTAAATTTAATCTACCTGTACCGATGTATTCGGAAACAAAATTGAAGCTCAAAACTAAGTCTAAGTCTAAGTCAAGTTGAAATATTGTTAAAAGAATTAGTATTTGTTAAAAAAGTAGGCGTGGCGCTGCACCGATTTATCCCATTTTCAATCCCACAGAGTTTCGGATGACAAAGAATATACGTGCAAAATTTCATCGCGATAGCTTCATTCGTTCTCCTGTAATCGTGATTTCCACAGACAGACAGACAGACAGACAGACAGACAGACAGACAGATAGACAGACAGACAGACTACGGACATGGCTAAATCGACTCAGGAGGTGACACTGATCAAGAATATATATACTTTTCCATACCTGCCACGCCTCCTTTAATGCGTTACACACGGAAGCACAAAGTGAATATACCCTCATTCCTTCGGATGTAGGGTATAAAAAGTAATGATTAATGAAATAAGAAAAATAATATAAACTAGTAAGGGTACCTTCGGTCAGACCGAAGCTTATATACCCTACATCCCGCCGATTTTCACCATTTTCAATACAGAGTTATCTATGATGGCAGAGAATATTCGTACCGAATTTCAAGTCAATTCTTCCAACCGTTATTCTGGAATTGCGGTTTATATCAATGTCATATGTTTGTGGGCGGACACGCCCATTTTTTTTAAAAATTTAATCTACCTGTACCGATGTATTCGGAAACAAAATTGAAGCTCAAAACTAAGTCTACAAGTTGAAATATTGTTAAAAGAATTAGTATTTGTTAAAAAAGTAGGCGTGGCGCTGCACCCATTTATCCCATTTTCAATCCCACAGAGTTTCGGATGACAAAGAATATACGTGCAAAATTTCATCGCGATAGCTTCATTCGTTCTCCTGTAATCGTGATTTCCACAGACAGACAGACAGACAGACAGACAGACAGACAGACAGACTACGGACATGGCTAAATCGACTCAGGAGGTGACACTGATCAAGAATATATATACTTTTCCATAACTGCCACGCCTCCTTTAATGCGTTACACACGGAAGCACAAAGTGAATATACCCTCATTCCTTCGGATGTAGGGTATAAAAATACAAAAATAGTAAAATATAAAATAATAATAAATAAAAACTAGTAAGGGTACCTTCGGTCAGACCGAAGCTTATATACCCTACATCCCGCCGATTTTCACCATTTTCAATACAGAGTTATCTATGATGGCAGAGAATATTCGTACCGAATTTCAAGTCAATTCTTCCAACCGTTATTTTGGAATTGCGGTTTATATCAATGTCATATGTTCGTGGGCGGACACGCCCATTTTTTTTAAAAATTTAATCTACCTGTACCGATGTATTCCGAAACAAAATTGAAGCTCAAAACTAAGTCTACAAGTTGAAATATTGTTAAAAGAATTAGTATTTGTTAAAAAAGTAGGCGTGTCGCTGCACCGATTTATCCCATTTTCAATCCCACAGAGTTTCGGATGACAAAGAATATACGTGCAAAATTTCATCGCGATAGCTTCATTCGTTCTCCTGTAATCGTGATTTCAACAGACAGACAGACAGACAGACAGACAGACAGACAGACAGACAGACAGACAGACAGACAGACAGACAGACAGACAGACTACGGACATGGCTAAATCGACTCAGGAGGTGACACTGATCAAGAATATATATACTTTTCCATACCTGCCACGCCTCCTTTAATGCGTTACACACGGAAGCACAAAGTGAATATACCCTCATTCCTTCGGATGTAGGGTATAAAAACAAATTAAATAAAAATAAAAAAAAATAAAAATAATAAGCAGAAATAATAAGATAATAAAGAAAAGAAAATAATAAAAAAAAAATAAGTAACAAATGGAATTATATTAAATAATAAAATAATAAAATATAAGCAAAAAAAAAGCAAATAATCAATAATGAAGAAATAATAACAGAAATGTATTTATTTCAATAAATGTGTTTAGGCTGATGTGTGTGGTGTTAACCCAGGAGGCATTCAACACCTGAGCATGGTTGTCCGTATAGTCAAGTCAACAGTCAGCTAAAATATCCCAAAACCCCCAAATAGTCTGTCTATGTTACAATTCTGGAACGTGGCACAACTGTACTTGTCTTAACTAAAGTTAGGTTGCCACGCCCCCTTGTAACATTTAACCCCCTTGAGTATACTGGAAATTCGCCTCACAAACACTACCTTAAAAGTTTTAAAGTTGGTAGCGAATCTGCCGGCAACTCGCCTGTCGAAAACCCCTGTGAAAAGTCCCGCGACTGGTACCACTTACGAAAACACTAGTGCCTTGTTAAAGGAACCCAGTCGCAAAACTTTACACAACATAAAATTGTAGCAACTCCAGCTTCTGCCCAAAACAATTAGTGTTGAAACTGTTTAGTTCGAAGCAGAAACTGGCGTTGCCACCCCTGTCCGAACACAAAAGGAAAAGGAATAGAAAAGTAAAAAGCAAAAATGAAACTCAAATTAGAAGACAATCAAAATTAATAAATGAAACTAAGAAGGATAAAAATGAAATGTTGGAAATAATGAATCGTTGGGCGCCATTTCTGTTGTGAGCAAGGTTAGGGTGGCGTGGCACGGTGGCTGCGGCTAAGCTCGACGGCAATATGGGGTGGTTTCTTGCCACCCTACCCACAACAGAAAAACAAAAATATCGTGCCGTTATTTTTTTAAAAGAAGAGGAGCAGATAGGGGAAGGATATTGAAGGAATTAAAACAAAACAATAGTCACAATCACCTATGATTCCTAATGGGTCATCTCAAGCTAATCCTTTTACTCTCAGAATTACCTAATCATAAAACCTATCATTCAATCACCCAGTCTCAGCCAGCACTATTCACCTAAACAAACAGAATACATTCAACCTATAACCCACCAGGAATCTCATACACCCTAGCACAATACAACCTACGTCTACGAGCCGCCCACGCCGTCTGTAACTGTTTCCAGTTACAGCCATGAACCGCACTTGGCTCAAAGTGCAACGCGGTTCCCTTATTTCTTAGATCTGTCCTTGTAACTGTTAGTCCGTCTGTCTATTCCATTACGTTCGTGCTGTCTGTCCGTATGCCACACCCACCAGTGCGGAAGGGTCCACCAACTCATTAATAAGAGGAGGAGGACGCGACAAGTAAACTTGCACATCATCCGCATAAGCATGCATTCTGATATTCTGTACTACAGAGAATAAATCATTCAAGAACAAAGAGAACAGCAGAGGGCCTAACACTGAACCCTGAGGTACACCGGAATCAACCTTCTTGAATTCAGAAAACGAATTACCAACTTTTACTCTCTGAAGCCTATCAGTCAGAAAGGAGTTAATAAGATTAGATGCACTAGATGAGAATAGAAAGTTCTTTTTTAATTTATTACACAAGAGTACATGATCAACACTATTAAAGGCCTTCGAGAAGTCTAAAATGCACAAAAGAGTAATCTGCCGTTGATCGAAAGCTATTCTAATGTCATCAGTGATTTTCAGCATAGCCGTGGAACAACTATGCTTGGGTCGAAACCCAGATTGAAGTGGATTGAGCATGCTGTTGCTATGAATGTGATAGCTAATTTGAGAGGCAATGATAGACTCCGTCACTTTTGAAATGACAGATAAGATGCTGATACGACGAAAATCCGCAAACTGTGAAGGATTAGACTTCCTAGGAATGGGTAGAACGATAGCTAATTTCCATAATGATAGAAAATATGACGTAGTGATGATTTGATTGATTATTGCAGTAAGAGGTGGGAGTACAAACATTAGAATAATTTTAATAAATCTGATAGAAATTTTGTCAAATCCGATTGACAAGGATTTCACTGCCAGTACCTTCGATGCAACTTCAGACTCAGACACACCCGAAAAATAAAAAAGGTCATACCTATTGGCATCACACATATATTCTTCAGTGGTAGTGGTGGTTAACGTATTCGATAAAAAATAATTATTGAGATCAGAAGGGTTCAGACCTCATTGTGTATTCCTTTTACTTCCAATTCCCAAGTCCTTTACCTTTCTCCAGAGTTGCTTTGACGATAAAGATGGCTTAAAGGTCGAAGCCTTCGAGTGCAGAAAGTTTTTTAATTTAATGGCAGCTTTAATTCGTGAAGAGTACCACGGACAGCCACTATTCCTAACTCTAATTGTTCGTGTTGGCACAAACCGATCAAATAAGTGTTGAACCATATTTACAAAACACGACACTTTATCATCCAGTGATATAGCACTCAGCAATTGAACCCAGTCAATCATTGCACAAACACGATATAAATCTTCAAAATTTATGGATTCATAGTCAAAATAGGAGAAGCTGGATGGAGGAGACCGAGAACCGAAGTTGATGTCCAGTGTTAAAAATAAAAGATCATGATCAGATATAAAAGAGAGTTGCGTAAACAGTAACATTAAGGAAGAGTCAGAAATGAAAAAGTAGTCAAGTAGGCTCGGTTGCGCATTACTACAAAAACGCGTTGGAAGGGAATCATTAACAACCGATAAACCTGACAAAGAGGATAAATCCAGAATATTGGCTGTATAAGAATCATTCTCTAATAAGTTCACGTTAAAATCACCACAGACGGCCAGATAGTCAAAACACATAGTACAATTACTTAGGAGATCAAATAAGGGATTCAGATCATTAGTTTTATTTGGATTGTAAACACAAGATAGAAGCAAGCGGTACCTGGAATCACTTACTGAAACACCCAAGTACTCTACATCAGAGTTTGAAGATTTAAATTCAAGCCGAGAGGAGTATTCAGACTTCACATAAATAGCGACCCCGCCACCACGCCTACATGTCCTGTCGCAACGATATAGTTTGTAGTTTTTTAAACCAATAATAGAATCAAATATTCCATCATTGAACCAAGTCTCTGTGACAGCAATCACATCCACTGACGAATCCTCGAACAAATACCTAACGTAATCTAGTTTATTGCTGGTTAAACTGCGAGCGTTAAAATTAACTACATTGAATCGATTATGTTGTTAACAAATAATCTCCAATAAAGTTCTTTGACCCAAATCAGTACCATCACTAACACAAGTCTGTCTACAAGTAACCATTAATGAGCAAACGAAGCAGAAGAGAGGCACCACAAGTAAATAAATAAAAAGAACAGCAAAAGCGTTTCATAAAACAAACATGAGCACATGAAGAGAGGGAAAACAAGGAATGAAAAGAGAGACTTATGAGAGATGAGAACAGTAACATTAATAGATCACAAAGAGTGTAGATTGAGGGAGTGGATGTAACAATTATGAAGAATAGAAAAAAAATAAAAGTAAAGAGAAGCGAGCATTTAAACGAGGAGACTAGAAGAGAAAAAGAAAACAGAATAAAAAGTAAATAAGAAAAACAATAATTCAAATAGGTAATAAAAATGCTAGTCATAACAGATAAATAACTAATGAAGAAAATATAAACAATTCAAAGAAAAAATTATGTATAAAAAACGTTAAATATAAAGTTTAACTAATTGACCGAATAACAGCTGCTTAACATTAGGAGTTGACGGCAAGTGTATTTACGGTTTCAATGTCCTCAACAGCAACAGGCTCACTATCCACGTCCTTTCTAACAAAGACTCTACCTCCAGCAGTGTAGGCGGCAAACAGCTTTTTTTGGCGCTTCAACAGGAGAGCATGGCTCAAGACGGGGCGTCTACTTCTAATTATGTTCTCATGCACATGAAGTTTACCATCAACAGCAAAGCCCAGTTCGCTCAGAGTAAGAGCGCGCTTATTTAGCCTACAGAAAGACGAGACTGCACGTAAAAAGCGAGTACGATCCCGACTGGAACGCAGCTTCAAGATTACAGGTCCAGTGTTGTTGCTATTTTTGGCACGGAACGCATCGCACAAGGTCGGAGCACGTTTGCAATCAACCACAGAGCATAACTTATTGTAGACACATTTCCTCTCCTTGTGAGAATGGAATTCCAGAGACAATTACATCACCAGAAATAGCCTCACTCTCAAGACGAGTAAGCCTTACACCCAAGTCAGCCATCTCATTTTTGAGAGAGTTGTGACTGCTCTCTGCATTATTTAACCGTTCCACAAGCGAGACCAGTTCAGTTTTGAAATTACACACAACTGCACTAAGTTCGCCGAACCTACTCATGATGCGGTCCTCAGCAATCACGAGAGACGCTGAAACATGCTCGATAATACTCTCTCGCAATTCAGCAATCCGCTGATCAAGCAGCGTCGTAAGCGTGGACAGATTAATCTCACCTTGCCGATCAGTAAAAGAGGCAGAGGGGGTGGAAGGGCTAGCCCACGCACCAGCACATGTTGTATGAACAACGGCACTATTTCCACGCGTAACACGTTGGATCGAACCTCCCGCTTGCTTTAAGCTCGACGCGCCAAGTTTTTCGCACCAGCAGGTGCGAGCGAGAAAATATTTTGAAGAACTACCATGATGATAGCACAGCGGGTCACTATGGAGGAGAAAGAACAATCGAACGAATTATAAGAAGATACTATTGGCCTGGAATGAGGTCGGATATATTAAAACACGTAAAGAACTGTGTCGATTGTCAACGATTATTATTATTATTATTATTATATTGGAGTGGTGCACTGCGACCTATAGGTCTATTGTGCCTCCAGCTCGAGCTCACAGTTCCTGTAGTAGCCCTATCCGTTCTAGAAAACTGATAATTTTCCTCAGTTTTACGGATCTAATGGCCTGCTCACTCATGTAGACTGTTTCAAATATGGCCAGTCTTGAAGACATAAGCGCAGCACACGAAGTTAGTATATGTATTGGGGTTTCTTTGTCTCCCATACAGAATCTACACGGCTGGTCATCAATCATCCCTATAGTATGTAGGTGTTTCCTCAGCCTACAGTGACCCGTAAGAAACCCAGTAACTATTCGTAACTGGTTTCTTGATAATTTCATGCATTCTCTAAATCGCACTAGGTTATATGCTCCTAACGCTTTTTTGGAATGCTCCAGACCTGTCTGATTGTTCTAGTATTCCCTTCTGAGTTCGTCCTCTTCGATTCTCAGCTTTTGATACACTATGTTGGGCGCAATTCCACAACATGGTTCAGGACCTACTAGTGAGGTATTGGCTCCCTCTCTAGCCAGGCGATCTGCTTCTTCGTTGCCCTTAATCCCAAAATGCCCTGGTAGCCATAGTAGGTGTAATTTGTTTTTTGCTCCGAGCAGATTCAGTTTTTCAAGGCATTCCCATACAACCTTGGAGTTTATATGGTATGAACTTAATGCCTTGATTGCAGCTTGACTATCGGTTAAGATGGCAATGCTTTTTGTCTCGAAATTCCTGTCTAGATTGAATTTCGCACATCTATCAATTGCGATTATTTCAGCTTGAAAGATACTTGCATACACACCCATCGGCTCCGAGTATTTTGTTCTGGGACCGTAGACACCAGCCCCGGCGCCGCAACTCATTAAGGACCCGTCCGTATACCACGTTATAATAGATTTATCCATGGTATACGTATCCGTCAGTCCTTTTCATTCTTTCTTATTGCTTAGTTCAGTCTTAAAGGATTTTGTAAAGCTGAATCTAGGCTGCATTTTATTCTGTGGAAGGAGATGCTCCGGGAAGTTTTGAGTGAACTTTCGGCTTCCCCTACCGGATGTCGCAATAGTATCGCCCGTACCCGAATGTACCCTATAGTACGCCCTCTTAGTTTGCATTGGAATATGCAGGTGCAGTGGTGTAAGTTCCAATAGGACTTCCATCGGTAGTGTGGGGCAGGTAAGCATAGATCCGGTTATATATATGCAAGCCAGTCTTTGTACCCTATTTAAGGTTTTTTGTGTTGTAATTTGATTTGTCCTGGCTGCCCAAACTATAGCTCCATATGTGATGATCGGCCTTATTATCACTACATAAATCCATCGCATAATTGACGGTGTAGAGCCCCATCTTTTCCCTGCGATGGATCTGCAGGTCATCAAAGCTCTTGTTGCCCGGTTGACTGTTGCATCAACGTGCGGCCTCCAATTAAGCCTTTGGTCTAAGATAACCCCTAAATACTTAACCTCTTTCATATAAGTTATTTCCACTCCATCCATTGGTATTGGGTTGAGAGTTCTTAGCTTATATTTTCTAGTGGCTAGTTTCTTATACTACTAATGGCACAATTGTAGTTTTGCTTGGATTAAGTCTAAGCCCCACCTTCTTGCACCATTGACTGGTTATTCTTAGTCCCTGTTGTATTCTACCAGGGAGAACTTCTTCGAATCTTCCACGACATAGTATCACTATATCGTCGGCATACCCTTGACAGTATAGTCCTGCCTCCGTCAGGCGGTACAAGAGTTCATCCTCTCGTAGTGCTCACCTGTACCTGTTTGTTTCCTACATCAGTAGTTACTTTCCTTGTCCTTAGCATTTCAGCTATTCATGATGCAAGGGTATTGTTAACCCCTTTGTGATTAAGAGCCTCTTTAACCGCAACATGTGATGTATTGTCAAAAGCTCCTTCTATGTCTAAAAAGGCACAGAGGGCAGTTTCCTTGTTATCTATACAGCTTTCTATTTCCTCTGTCAGTTGGTACAGAGCGGTTTCCGTTGACTTCCCTGCTCTGTATGCATGCTGACGCGGATGAAGATGAAGCTTGCTTCCTTCATCATTCCGTAGAACGTCAATTGTCAACGATTCAAAGCTTCAAATATGAAACTATACGGACTTCTTCAAACAACGAGTAGTCGTCAACGATTCGAAGTAATCGCAGTGGATCTTTTCGGACCATTCCCATGAACAGACTGCGCGTTGCAGTGGATCCTTATCGCAGGAGATGTAGCTAGCCGGCCTTATTGAAGAAATATTTATGCGGTACGGAATTCCTCGGCGGCTCAATACCGACAACATGTTACAATTCTGGAACGTGGCACAACTGTACTTGTCTTAACTAAAGTTAGGTTGCCACGCCCCCTTGTAACATTTAACCCCCTTGAGTATACTGGAAATTCGCCTCACAAACACTACCTTAAAAGTTTTAAAGTTGGTAGCGAATCTGCCGGCAACTCGCCTGTCGAAAACCCCTGTGAAAAGTCCCGCGACTGGTACCACTTACGAAAACACTAGTGCCTTGTTAAAGGAACCCAGTCGCAAAACTTTACACAACATAAAATTGTAGCAACTCCAGCTTCTGCCCAAAACAATTAGTGTTGAAACTGTTTAGTTCGAAGCAGAAACTGGCGTTGCCACCCCTGTCCGAACACAAAAGGAAAAGGAATAGAAAAGTAAAAAGCAAAAATGAAACTCAAATTAGAAGACAATCAAAATTAATAAATGAAACTAAGAAGGATAAAAATGAAATGTTGGAAATAATGAATCGTTGGGCGCCATTTCTGTTGTGAGCAAGGTTAGGGTGGCGTGGCACGGTGGCT
This sequence comes from Thecophora atra, assembly GCA_937620795.1. NCBI lineage: Eukaryota > Metazoa > Arthropoda > Insecta > Diptera > Conopidae > Thecophora > Thecophora atra. Next base: position 5,151,362 of record CALMKQ010000008.1, on the reverse strand, counting down.
GCGGCTAAGCTCGACGGCAATATGGGGTGGTTTCTTGCCACCCTACCCACAACAGAAAAACAAAAATATCGTGCCGTTATTTTTTTAAAAGAAGAGGAGCAGATAGGGGAAGGATATTGAAGGAATTAAAACAAAACAATAATCACAATCACCTATGATTCCTAATGGGTCATCTCAAGCTAATCCTTTTACTCTCAGAATTACCTAATCATAAAACCTATCATTCAATCACCCAGTCTCAGCCAGCACTATTCACCTAAACAAACAGAATACATTCAACCTATAACCCACCAGGAATCTCATACACCCTAGCACAATACAACCTACGTCTACGAGCCGCCCACGCCGTCTGTAACTGTTTCCAGTTACAGCCATGAACCGCACTTGGCTCAAAGTGCAACGCGGTTCCCTTATTTCTTAGATCTGTCCTTGTAACTGTTAGTCCGTCTGTCTATTCCATTACGTTCGTGCTGTCTGTCCGTATGCCACACCCACCAGTGCGGAAGGGTCCACCAACTCATTAATAAGAGGAGGAGGACGCGACAAGTAAACTTGCACATCATCCGCATAAGCATGCATTCTGATATTCTGTACTACAGAGAATAAATCATTCAAGAACAAAGAGAACAGCAGAGGGCCTAACACTGAACCCTGAGGTACACCGGAATCAACCTTCTTGAATTCAGAAAACGAATTACCAACTTTTACTCTCTGAAGCCTATCAGTCAGAAAGGAGTTAATAAGATTAGATGCACTAGATGAGAATAGAAAGTTCTTTTTTAATTTATTACACAAGAGTACATGATCAACACTATTAAAGGCCTTCGAGAAGTCTAAAATGCACAAAAGAGTAATCTGCCGTTGATCGAAAGCTATTCTAATGTCATCAGTGATTTTCAGCATAGCCGTGGAACAACTATGCTTGGGTCGAAACCCAGATTGAAGTGGATTGAGCATGCTGTTGCTATGAATGTGATAGCTAATTTGAGAGGCAATGATAGACTCCGTCACTTTTGAAATGACAGATAAGATGCTGATACGACGAAAATCCGCAAACTGTGAAGGATTAGACTTCCTAGGAATGGGTAGAACGATAGCTAATTTCCATAATGATAGAAAATATGACGTAGTGATGATTTGATTGATTATTGCAGTAAGAGGTGGGAGTACAAACATTAGAATAATTTTAATAAATCTGATAGAAATTTTGTCAAATCCGATTGACAAGGATTTCACTGCCAGTACCTTCGATGCAACTTCAGACTCAGACACACCCGAAAAATAAAAAAGGTCATACCTATTGGCATCACACATATATTCGTCAGTGGTAGTGGTGGTTAACGTATTCGATAAAAAATAATTATTGAGATCAGAAGGGTTCAGACCTCATTGTGTATTCCTTTTACTTCCAATTCCCAAGTCCTTTACCTTTCTCCAGAGTTGCTTTGACGATAAAGATGGCTTAAAGGTCGAAGCCTTCGAGTGCAGAAAGTTTTTTAATTTAATGGCAGCTTTAATTCGTGAAGAGTACCACGGACAGCCACTATTCCTAACTCTAATTGTTCGTGTTGGCACAAACCGATCAAATAAGTGTTGAACCATATTTACAAAACACGACACTTTATCATCCAGTGATATAGCACTCAGCAATTGAACCCAGTCAATCATTGCACAAACACGATATAAATCTTCAAAATTTATGGATTCATAGTCAAAATAGGAGAAGCTGGATGGAGGAGACCGAGAACCGAAGTTGATGTCCAGTGTTAAAAATAAAAGATCATGATCAGATATAAAAGAGAGTTGCGTAAACAGTAACATTAAGGAAGAGTCAGAAATGAAAAAGTAGTCAAGTAGGCTCGGTTGCGCATTACTACAAAAACGCGTTGGAAGGGAATCATTAACAACCGATAAACCTGACAAAGAGGATAAATCCAGAATATTGGCTGTATAAGAATCATTCTCTAATAAGTTCACGTTAAAATCACCACAGACGGCCAGATAGTCAAAACACATAGTACAATTACTTAGGAGATCAAATAAGGGATTCAGATCATTAGTTTTATTTGGATTGTAAACACAAGATAGAAGCAAGCGGTACCTGGAATCACTTACTGAAACACCCAAGTACTCTACATCAGAGTTTGAAGATTTAAATTCAAGCCGAGAGGAGTATTCAGACTTCACATAAATAGCGACCCCGCCACCACGCCTACATGTCCTGTCGCAACGATATAGTTTGTAGTTTTTTAAACCAATAATAGAATCAAATATTCCATCATTGAACCAAGTCTCTGTGACAGCAATCACATCCACTGACGAATCCTCGAACAAATACCTAACGTAATCTAGTTTATTGCTGGTTAAACTGCGAGCGTTAAAATTAACTACATTGAATCGATTATGTTGTTAACAAATAATCTCCAATAAAGTTCTTTGACCCAAATCAGTACCATCACTAACACAAGTCTGTCTACAAGTAACCATTAATGAGCAAACGAAGCAGAAGAGAGGCACCACAAGTAAATAAATAAAAAGAACAGCAAAAGCGTTTCATAAAACAAACATGAGCACATGAAGAGAGGGAAAACAAGGAATGAAAAGAGAGACTTATGAGAGATGAGAACAGTAACATTAATAGATCACAAAGAGTGTAGATTGAGGGAGTGGATGTAACAATTATGAAGAATAGAAAAAAAATAAAAGTAAAGAGAAGCGAGCATTTAAACGAGGAGACTAGAAGAGAAAAAGAAAACAGAATAAAAAGTAAATAAGAAAAACAATAATTCAAATAGGTAATAAAAATGCTAGTCATAACAGATAAATAACTAATGAAGAAAATATAAACAATTCAAAGAAAAAATTATGTATAAAAAACGTTAAATATAAAGTTTAACTAATTGACCGAATAACAGCTGCTTAACATTAGGAGTTGACGGCAAGTGTATTTACGGTTTCAATGTCCTCAACAGCAACAGGCTCACTATCCACGTCCTTTCTAACAAAGACTCTACCTCCAGCAGTGTAGGCGGCAAACAGCTTTTTTTGGCGCTTCAACAGGAGAGCATGGCTCAAGACGGGGCGTCTACTTCTAATTATGTTCTCATGCACATGAAGTTTACCATCAACAGCAAAGCCCAGTTCGCTCAGAGTAAGAGCGCGCTTATTTAGCCTACAGAAAGACGAGACTGCACGTAAAAAGCGAGTACGATCCCGACTGGAACGCAGCTTCAAGATTACAGGTCCAGTGTTGTTGCTATTTTTGGCACGGAACGCATCGCACAAGGTCGGAGCACGTTTGCAATCAACCACAGAGCATAACTTATTGTAGACACATTTCCTCTCCTTGTGAGAATGGAATTCCAGAGACAATTACATCACCAGAAATAGCCTCACTCTCAAGACGAGTAAGCCTTACACCCAAGTCAGCCATCTCATTTTTGAGAGAGTTGTGACTGCTCTCTGCATTATTTAACCGTTCCACAAGCGAGACCAGTTCAGTTTTGAAATTACACACAACTGCACTAAGTTCGCCGAACCTACTCATGATGCGGTCCTCAGCAATCACGAGAGACGCTGAAACATGCTCGATAATACTCTCTCGCAATTCAGCAATCCGCTGATCAAGCAGCGTCGTAAGCGTGGACAGATTAATCTCACCTTGCCGATCAGTAAAAGAGGCAGAGGGGGTGGAAGGGCTAGCCCACGCACCAGCACATGTTGTATGAACAACGGCACTATTTCCACGCGTAACACGTTGGATCGAACCTCCCGCTTGCTTTAAGCTCGACGCGCCAAGTTTTTCGCACCAGCAGGTGCGAGCGAGAAAATATTTTGAAGAACTACCATGATGATAGCACAGCGGGTCACTATGGAGGAGAAAGAACAATCGAACGAATTATAAGAAGATACTATTGGCCTGGAATGAGGTCGGATATATTAAAACACGTAAAGAACTGTGTCGATTGTCAACGATTATTATTATTATTATTATTATATTGGAGTGGTGCACTGCGACCTATAGGTCTATTGTGCCTCCAGCTCGAGCTCACAGTTCCTGTAGTAGCCCTATCCGTTCTAGAAAACTGATAATTTTCCTCAGTTTTACGGATCTAATGGCCTGCTCACTCATGTAGACTGTTTCAAATATGGCCAGTCTTGAAGACATAAGCGCAGCACACGAAGTTAGTATATGTATTGGGGTTTCTTTGTCTCCCATACAGAATCTACACGGCTGGTCATCAATCATCCCTATAGTATGTAGGTGTTTCCTCAGCCTACAGTGACCCGTAAGAAACCCAGTAACTATTCGTAACTGGTTTCTTGATAATTTCATGCATTCTCTAAATCGCACTAGGTTATATGCTCCTAACGCTTTTTTGGAATGCTCCAGACCTGTCTGATTGTTCTAGTATTCCCTTCTGAGTTCGTCCTCTTCGATTCTCAGCTTTTGATACACTATGTTGGGCGCAATTCCACAACATGGTTCAGGACCTACTAGTGAGGTATTGGCTCCCTCTCTAGCCAGGCGATCTGCTTCTTCGTTGCCCTTAATCCCAAAATGCCCTGGTAGCCATAGTAGGTGTAATTTGTTTTTTGCTCCGAGCAGATTCAGTTTTTCAAGGCATTCCCATACAACCTTGGAGTTTATATGGTATGAACTTAATGCCTTGATTGCAGCTTGACTATCGGTTAAGATGGCAATGCTTTTTGTCTCGAAATTCCTGTCTAGATTGAATTTCGCACATCTATCAATTGCGATTATTTCAGCTTGAAAGATACTTGCATACACACCCATCGGCTCCGAGTATTTTGTTCTGGGACCGTAGACACCAGCCCCGGCGCCGCAACTCATTAAGGACCCGTCCGTATACCACGTTATAATAGATTTATCCATGGTATACGTATCCGTCAGTCCTTTTCATTCTTTCTTATTGCTTAGTTCAGTCTTAAAGGATTTTGTAAAGCTGAATCTAGGCTGCATTTTATTCTGTGGAAGGAGATGCTCCGGGAAGTTTTGAGTGAACTTTCGGCTTCCCCTACCGGATGTCGCAATAGTATCGCCCGTACCCGAATGTACCCTATAGTACGCCCTCTTAGTTTGCATTGGAATATGCAGGTGCAGTGGTGTAAGTTCCAATAGGACTTCCATCGGTAGTGTGGGGCAGGTAAGCATAGATCCGGTTATATATATGCAAGCCAGTCTTTGTACCCTATTTAAGGTTTTTTGTGTTGTAATTTGATTTGTCCTGGCTGCCCAAACTATAGCTCCATATGTGATGATCGGCCTTATTATCACTACATAAATCCATCGCATAATTGACGGTGTAGAGCCCCATCTTTTCCCTGCGATGGATCTGCAGGTCATCAAAGCTCTTGTTGCCCGGTTGACTGTTGCATCAACGTGCGGCCTCCAATTAAGCCTTTGGTCTAAGATAACCCCTAAATACTTAACCTCTTTCATATAAGTTATTTCCACTCCATCCATTGGTATTGGGTTGAGAGTTCTTAGCTTATATTTTCTAGTGGCTAGTTTCTTATACTACTAATGGCACAATTGTAGTTTTGCTTGGATTAAGTCTAAGCCCCACCTTCTTGCACCATTGACTGGTTATTCTTAGTCCCTGTTGTATTCTACCAGGGAGAACTTCTTCGAATCTTCCACGACATAGTATCACTATATCGTCGGCATACCCTTGACAGTATAGTCCTGCCTCCGTCAGGCGGTACAAGAGTTCATCCTCTCGTAGTGCTCACCTGTACCTGTTTGTTTCCTACATCAGTAGTTACTTTCCTTGTCCTTAGCATTTCAGCTATTCATGATGCAAGGGTATTGTTAACCCCTTTGTGATTAAGAGCCTCTTTAACCGCAACATGTGATGTATTGTCAAAAGCTCCTTCTATGTCTAAAAAGGCACAGAGGGCAGTTTCCTTGTTATCTATACAGCTTTCTATTTCCTCTGTCAGTTGGTACAGAGCGGTTTCCGTTGACTTCCCTGCTCTGTATGCATGCTGACGCGGATGAAGATGAAGCTTGCTTCCTTCATCATTCCGTAGAACGTCAATTGTCAACGATTCAAAGCTTCAAATATGAAACTATACGGACTTCTTCAAACAACGAGTAGTCGTCAACGATTCGAAGTAATCGCAGTGGATCTTTTCGGACCATTCCCATGAACAGACTGCGCGTTGCAGTGGATCCTTATCGCAGGAGATGTAGCTAGCCGGCCTTATTGAAGAAATATTTATGCGGTACGGAATTCCTCGGCGGCTCAATACCGACAACGGCGTACAATTTGTATCCGCAATAATGCAGAAGGTAGCATATTGTTTTGGCATACATCAACAGCTAACACCTGTTTATCACCCGGAGGCGAATCCTGAAAAAGACGTAACAGAGACCTCAAAGCCCAATTAGCCATTCTAGTTCAATAGGATCACACTACTTGGTATAAAAGTTTGGCAGCAATTCGATTTGCCATGAATACAGCAAAATGCAGCAGTACCGGGTTTACACCATCATTTTTGACCTTTGGTAGAGAACTGCGTACACTAGATGATGTTCACAACGACGTAAGAGACATCGTTAAGAGGGATACATTCGTCCCGCAGATCACGCCCTATTTACAGAACTTAGTGAACACCTTTAAAACTGCCAAGGAGAACGAAGAGCATATGCAAGACCACAATAAAAGAGTTTTGGTAACAACACATGTCCTTAGCCAAGCATCAAAAGGTATCTCCGCAAAATTCATACCGAAGCTATTGACCTTATGTGATTATAAGGAAGACTGGATCAACAACCTATGAAATTGCAGCACCTGATAACCCCAACTTGCCACTGGGAGCGTACCATGCTTCCGCACTTCGTCCTTATGAGTCTAGGGATATTGGGAATAATCCAACGCCGGTCCATCGCATAAGGAAGCGGGGACGACCTAGGAAGCAACAGTAAAGAGATGTCGACGAGCTCGCGGAAGGACGTCAATCGCACGTCGAAGGGGGAGCCTGTAGCAGTGCAGTGTAAACGACTCGCTAGCAGAACAGATGGACGACATCTATGTGTCAACCCCACACACGTATTTTAGTACAATTTATAATAATTTGTCATTCTACTACTATAATTAATGCAACCATGTTAATGTCTAATCTAATGAGTTTTCTGTCAGCCAACCACTCGTTCAGTTCTTTTGTGACTCTCGAGGTGAGTGGATCGGTGTAACTCGTGGCAATGCGGTGGCATGCCGTTTAGCACCTTTCCAACTAACATACATATATATATATATTTTCTTCCATATATTTGATGCTTCGTGTATAGTACGTGGCAGGCGTTGGTTTGCCGTCTATACACGAGCGCAGCCATGCAATATCCAAAACACGTGGCAGATTACATTTTGTCGTTTTTGGACTATTGCGTTTCTTGAATTAATATTAACATAACATGAACTAATGCTTGTCTAATATATTTTGTACTTCAATAGGAAACAACAAAAATTTTGTTTAATAATACAAAATACAATCTACACTATTTAGCAAAACATATTTCTTTCATTAAACAAATGAATTCTTGCTAAAATTGGCGCCCAACGTGGGGCCTGAAAATTGTGAAATCCTGGAGTTGTGAAGCGGCTCAAGAACAAAACAAACAGACTCAGTTAGCAGTGGCCTAGCAGAATATTTCACTATATTGCACATCTTAACACTATATTGCACGTCGCTAACCATTCCCGGCCAATAATATCTTTGTCTTAACCGAGCCAGCGTCTTGTGAATTCCTCCATTTCCAGCTGAAGGCGAGCTATGACAAGCCTCCAGTAACCTAGAACGCAATTCAGACGGTACCCAGAGCTGCCAAGCGTGATCCTCTTGAACCACATCACCCGTCATAAAACCTGTACGTCTGTACACAAACCCGTCCGAAATTACTAAATCTGGTAGTTCGTCTTTGTTTTCAGTCACTGTTTTCCTCAATTCCTCATATTCTTCCGAAGAAAAAGCTGGGGAACTGAGGTCAACATCAAGTGATCTGTCTAACAGTCCTATCTCTTCCAGATACATGCGAGAAAGGGCATCCGGCACCACATTTTGTGAACCTTTTCGGTGTTCAATATTAAAGTTGTAAGCTTGAAGTTTTAAACTCCATCTGGCTAATCTTCCAGACAAGTCTTTTTGGTTCATCAACCACTTCAAGCTCGCGTGATCCGTAATTATTGTAAAAGGTAAACCTTCCACATAAGGACGGAACTTCTTCACGCTTAATACTGCAGCGTAACACTCAAGCTCAGTGACACTATAATTTTTTTGAGCCTTATTGAGTTTTGCTGACATAAATGCTATCGGATGCTCACCCTCTTCATCATCCATCTGGAAGAGAACTCCTCCCACCCCTTGCGTAGATGCGTCACATTGAATATAAAAATGTTTGTTGAAGTCCGGATTACTAAGCACTGGTGCCGAGGAAAGACTGCGCTTCATCTCTTCAAAGGCGTGCTTAGCTTCGTCAGTTAGCGCAAATTTCTTCATTTTGTCTTTCTTGAGACAGTCATGCAGCGGAGCGGGACTATGGTCGAATAGTCCCTAATGAATCTGCGGTACCAGCCTGACATCCCTAGAAACCGTCTTAACTGTTTTGGCGTTCTAGGCTCCGGAAACTCGTCAATTGCAGATACCTCACCTCTTTGTAGCAAAATTTGCTTTTCTCCACATTAATTGTGAGTTTAGCATCCCGCAGACATTCCGCCACCAGCAGTGCAAGATGTGACTCGAAACTGGCAGAACACACCAGAAGATCATCGAGGTAGACAAAGACATGTTCCCAAAGTTCAGCGGGTATGACTTTGTCCATCAGCCTACACATTCGCTGCGCGGCATTACACAGTCCGAACGGCATTGAGTTAAACTGATATAACGGCCGTCCTGGAACAGTGAATGCCGTCTTACCTCTCGACTTCTCTTCCAATGGTATCTGCCAGAACGCATCCTTCAAATCGATCGCACTGATAAAGCGAGTGTCCTGAAGTCTGGCAAGGATGCCCTCAATGTGAGGTAACGGGTATGCGTCTTTAATTGTTCGTTCATTTAGTTTTCTAGCATCAAGGCATAGTCGGTTTTTAGTGCCTTTTCTTACCAAAGACACTGGAGAGCTCCAGCTGCTGTTGCTGACCTCAATCACACCGAGACTCAACATTCGGTCAAGCTCTGCGAAGATCAGTTGCTGAATCACAGGTGAAATGAGGTAGTGGCGTTGTTTTACTGGAAGATGCTCATCTACCACCTCTATTACGTGCTCTTCCATAGTGGTTCTCCCGAGACCCAGAACAGCACAAGACGGGAATCTCGCTTTAACCGTCTCCAGTGCTACCTCTTGCTCTTTGGTAAGAATGTGTAGGTCCGTATCGAAAGTCAGGTCTGAAGATGTCTGTTTAAGTTCACTTACAGACGCTGAACTGGTTGCGTCAACCCCTACACGTGTACATTTACTAATTACTGACAACTCGAAGGTTCGCCAGAAGTCAACCCCAAAATAAAATTCTTGTTGCAAAGCGGGAACAATGAGAAATTCCATGTCCCTTGTCAATCCCTCCCAGACAACCGGAAGTGAAATTGCGCCTATCACAGCTGTTTCACCTCCGTTTGCAGTTCTGACTTTCTGCCCCTGTATCGGAATGACTTGTCGTTTTCTTGTTTTAATAAATTCTAAAGCACCATTTTCAATACAGTTGGCAGAAGCACCTGAATCCAGTAATGCAACAACGTCTTCACCGTCCATCTTCGTCTTTGCGAAAAATCTATTATCGCCTTCCAGCGTCACAATGGCAGAGACTAAAACTTTCTTAATTCTATTCATTATATGTCTCTTTGCCCTCATCTTCGCTATCTTATCGAAGTTACGCTTTTTCTTGGTGAGTACCACCTCACTTAAGCCGATTCTCTCCCTCACAGCTTCGTACTCGACCTTGCGCTGGTGTAAACTTTTTAATGGACGATCTATTGGGCTATTGCTGCGGATAGCTGGATCCTTCCTCTGTAAAATCCTTACAGGTTGGCCGGGGACTCCTCCTTTATTGCAGAGATCCCCGGATTCCCTGCAGGATTCGCGTTTCCCGGACGTGGACCTGAAGGACCCGATCCCTGAGGAGGTCTAGGCACTTCTCTTCGTGGGGGTAAGTTAAAATTAGGCCGCTGAGGAGCCAGCGCTTCCACACTAGTGGAAGGCTCTTCCTCCTCAAACGGCATCCCTACCTCGCTGACCTGCCTCGCCTTTGCCCTATTTTCTTTAATGAGCTTTTCTGCTCTTTTGCACTCCGTGCACAGATCTTTAAGTGTGCTGACCTTGCAGGCAAAGGTCAGGCTAGCGAGGTTCGCCCTTAAATTGGCTCTAACTATTGAAATTAACTCCTCCTCAGGAATTTTCTTCCGCAGCCTGAAGGTGAGATTATGGATCTCAGCATAAAACTCCTCAAAACTTTCTCCGAGTTGCTGCTTTCGATCCATAATCTCCCTTATAATTTCGTAGTCGGAGTCAGCAGCGCGGAAGTTGCTCAGCAGCTCTCTTTTTAAATCTGCATAACCGAAGTCTGGGTCGCTCTCGTCGCATCTTTTCGATGCGGAATATCAAGCTCTCCACTGTCAATTCCTTACAAGAGCCGTCGAACTTAACATTCCACTTGTTAAGGTCGACGCTCTTCCGCCTTGACACCTCACCGCTACTCGGAGATATTGTCGAGCCCTGGAACGAGGTGTGACCCAGCCCTTGCTGCGTTGCAACTCCTGATACAGCCGGCCCGACAGCCTCAGCAGCCCCTCGCCTTGCCGGAGTGGAGGCGTCTCTTGGATGGGGGTTTGGTGGTATACCTGACGCCTCCATCGCAGCAACTCTTCTGCCCAGGTCTGTGAAACCACCACGAAGTTGCTGCATGGCTTCTGCGCAACCTGCCATCATCTGTCCCTGCTGCATCATCATTGCCATCATCTGATTCAATTGATTAGAATCAGTTGATGCAGCAGCGGCAGATGATGTTGAGCTACTCGGCCCTGCAACACCACGCTGTGGTTCCACACCCTGCCCCTCTTGCTCTGACATCTCCGTAATTTTTTCTAACTTGGCCGAGAAGCTACTAACGCTGACGGTCAAGCTACTAGACTCCGACCTAGCCCCTTCACTATTTGGAGGTCGTCCAAACACCAAGCTAACGCACTTGCTTAAATAGTCTACTGGGACAAAATCAACCCTTCTTTCTATCCCAGTATCTATCTGGTCGAGTACCGAACCTACTATCTGGTTCTCTAGAGCCCTACTTATGCTTCGTGTAATGGGTCTCCTAGGCTCTGACTCACGATCACGTTCCATACACTAAACCACACACTCACAACACTTACTCACACTCAGTCACCAAAACTCACACTAAGGGGAAACTAATATAAAGAACAAGAAATTTGGAATAATGGTAATCGGAAAGGAAGTAAAAAAAACAAAGAATGCAAAATAATAATAAAAAAAAAACTCCAACAACAACAACCTAAAAAAAATCAATAAGTAATCTATATATATAAAAATGAATTGTTCGTTTGTACGTTCATAACATGCGAACGTGAAGTCCGATTTGCTTGATTTTTTGGTATGTTTTCATTATTTGCCTGTAGAAGGTTTGTGTGAAATAATAATTTAAAAAAATTTCATTTAAAAAAAATTATTATTTTTGCATAACGGAAAACAGAGGAATCAAAGTAAATTGAAAAATAAATTTGACGTTTTAATTTTGAATTTCAATTTGACAATGGAAGTAAGTAAATTGTAAATGTCTTCCATTATTGCTTTGTTTTGACAAATTATTTTGACACACATAGAATTTTATTTTAAATTTTGAAAAACAATTAAAAATTATAAAAGGCTTAATGCCGATTAATTACTCTGTTTCGGGTGTGTCAAGTCCAAAACAGTGTTACGTATGACAGAAAATATGGAAGCGTTTAAAAGTGATGAGCAGCAAACCGAAGCGAATCAAGAAAAAGACGAAATGTGTTTTATTATAAACACTATAAACACTTATAAACATTATTTGTTTTTTTTTTAGTTATAATTATGCCGCGACCGAGACGTGGCGCCAATATTGGTCGTCGTACTCATAATACAAGACGAGTTGCATCTGTTAGAGCAGGTGAATCTGAAGCGGAACGTGAAGTGAGACTTGAACAGCAAAGAGAGCGTCAATCGAGATCGCGTTCTGCTCAAACAATCGAAGAACGATTCGCGAGTAATTCTTCGGATCGAGCGAGAATGAGTCGCAATCGCGCTGTTAGAAGTCGTGCCAATGACAATATTAATCAGCGAGTAATGCGTGCTGCTTTCAATTATGATAGTGAAGTTGACTATTGTTCTCTTCCATGCCTTTCAATCGGAACTATGACTAATGTCTGCGAACAGTGCAATGCATTGAAATTTCCATCGGAAACTCCTGGAATGTGTTGTGCAAATGGACAAGTAAAATTGCCTGTTTTGAATCCTCCTCCTGAGCCTTTGAGGTCATTAGTTTCTGGTTTGACTCCAGAATCGAATCATTTTTTGTCTAAAATACAGCAGTACAATTCATGTTTCCAAATGACGTCTTTCGGCGCCACAAATATAATCAGAGATGGATTCATGACTTTTAAGGTAATTACTGAACACGACACTAACAATGAGTTCTATCGTGAGATTGAATCAAATGTTTCATGTATGCAGATTCAAGGTCAAATCTATCATCGAATTGGATCGTTATTACCATGTTTGGATTCCAATCATTCCTTTTTGCAAATTTATTTCATGGGAAATTCAGATGTTGAAATTGAACGGCGTTGTGTGGTGGCACAAAATCCAAATGATAGTAATGCAGTGAGAAGAGGAATAATTGAAAGATTGCAGCAGTTTTTTCACGATGAAAATTGTTTGATCAAATTATTTCAAACTGCCCTTGATCAAATGCCTTCGGATTCTCATAGAATTGTTATTCGGGCCGATAAAGCACCTGGTGGAATTCATGCTGGAAGGTTAAACGCACCAACAATTGATGAAGTTGCCGTATTAATTGTGGATGAAGGAGCGAGCAGTCGAGATATTGTACTTCATCGTCGAGATCAAAGTGTTGTGCATGTTTCGGAAACTCATCGTTGTTATGATGCGTTGCAGTACCCAATTTTGTTTTGGCAAGGCGAGGATGGTTACCATTTCAATATTAAGATGAAACATCGTTTAACTGGTTAGTTACAATAAAATGCATCACACATTTTGTGAATTATTGATACTTAATATTCGCATTTATTTCAGGCTTGGAAACAGCAAAAAAAGTTAGTGCGATGAACTATTATTCGTACAGATTAATGGTTCGGCTGAACGAAATTAATCATATATTGAATTGTAGAAGGCTTTGCAACCAATTTATAGTTGATGTTTACGCTAAAATTGAGTCTGAACGATTGAATTTTATTCGATTTAATCAGAAAAAGTTAAAATCCGAACAATATATTCATTTGCGCGATGCAATTCAGAATGATGGGAATATCAACGATATTGGCCAAATGACAATATTACCAGCAACATATACTGGAAGTCCACGACACATGCACGAGTACGCGCAAGACGCAATGACGTACGTTCGGCATTATCATCGACCCGATTTATTTATTACTTTCACCTGTAATCCTCAATGGAATGAAATAAAGCAATATATGTTTCATGGTCAAAGTGCTTCTGATCGCCACGATATTGTTGCGCGTGTGTTCAAGCAAAAATTGAAAACGCTTATGGATTTTATTGTCAAACAACAAGTGTTTGGAAAAGTTCAATGTTGGATGTATTCTGTGGAATGGCAGAAAAGAGGACTTCCGCATGCACATATTTTGGTTTGGTTAGTTGATAAAATTACGCCAAATGAAATTGATAGCGTAATATCAGCCGAAATTCCTAATCCAATCATTGATCCAGGACTGTTTGAATCAGTTACGAAGCACATGATTCATGGACCATGTGGGGCATTAAATGTCAACTCACCGTGCATGGCTGAAGGAAAATGCACAAAACGGTACCCAAGAGCATTAATAGCGGAAACAATTTCTGGTAATGATGGTTATCCGTTATATCGTAGACGTTCACCTGAAGATGATGGCGAAACAGTTATGGTGAAATGCAAAAATCAAGACATTAAAATTGACAATCGTTGGATCGTTCCATATTCGCCGCTATTATCCAAAACTTTTGGTGCTCATATAAATGTTGAGTATTGTAACTCAGTAAAATCCATCAAGTACATATGCAAATATGTTAACAAAGGAAGTGATTTGGCCTATTTTGGAATTGCTGGGGATAAAAGTGATGAAATCACTTCATATCAATTAGGCCGTTATATTAGTACAAATGAAGCAATATGGCGAATTTTTTCATTTGCAATACACGAAAGGTATCCAAATGTACTGCACTTGGCAGTTCATCTTCAGAATGGTCAACGTGTGTACTTCACACCTGAGAATGCGGCGCAACGAGCAGAACAGCCACCGAAAACAACGTTGACTTCATTTTTTGATATGTGCAGAAATGACGAATTTGCTAAAATGTTATTGTATTCTGAAGTGCCACGATATTTCACATGGAATGAATCTGCGAAAGTTTTTCAAAGACGGAAACAAGGGCAACCAGTACGAGGCCATCCAAATGTATTTTCTACAGAAGCATTGGGTCGTGTGTATACCGTTCATCCAAATCATTATGAATGTTTTTATTTGCGTTTATTATTGATTAACGTTCGTGGTCCTACGTCATTTGAAGATTTAAGAACAGTCGATGGTGAATTGTGTGCGACTTATCGGCAAGCATGCCAGCGTTTGAATCTACTTGAAGATGATATGCATTGGGAAGCTACACTTGCTGATTCCGTAATTTCATCATCTCCACATCAAATACGAACATTATTTGCAATTATAATATCTACATGCAGTCCATCAAATCCATTTGAAATATGGCATAAATTTCGTGATGACATGACGGAAGACATTTTACTTAGAGTGCGACGTTCAGTTTCAAATCCTGAATTAGAAATCACACCGGAAATGCATAACGAAGCTTTGATTTTGATTGAAGACATGTGTATAATGATTGCAAACAAAATATTAGTGCAGTTAGGAATGATAGCGCCTAATCGTGCAGTTCATGATGTTATTAATCAAGAAATGCATCGTGAACAACAATATGATCGTAATCAATTGAGAACATTTGTGCAGTTAAAAGTTCCACAATTGAATAGTCAACAGAAATATGCTTATGACAAAATCATGGAAGGTGTGAACAATGAAGGAGGTGGATTTTACTTTATTGATGCACCAGGAGGCACTGGAAAAACATTTTTGCTGTCATTGATTCTGGCAACCATACGATCGGATAATAAAATTGCTCTTGCAGTTGCTTCATCTGGAATTGCTGCTACCTTATTAGACGGTGGTCGAACTGCGCATTCTGCACTTAAATTGCCTTTGAATATAACAACGATTGAATCTCCTACGTGCAACATTTCCAAAACGTCGGCAATGGCAAAAGTTTTGCAGCAGTGTAAAATAATCGTATGGGACGAATGTACAATGGCTCACAAAAGATCATTAGAAGCATTAAATCGAACCATGCAAGATCTTCGAGGAAATGAAAGACTTTTTGGTGGCGCCTTTATATTGTTATCAGGTGATTTTAGGCAAACTTTACCTGTCATTCCACGATCTACTGCTGCTGATGAGCTAAACGCATGTTTGAAGTCTTCAGTTTTGTGGAAATATGTTAAAACATTGCGTCTTAATCAAAATGTACGTGTACAATTGCAAAATGATCCTTCTGCAGCTGAATTTTCAAAACAACTTTTGGAAATTGGGAATGGTAAAGTTGCAGTCGATAAATCAACCGGATTAATAACATTACCAAGCAATTTTTGTAATATCACTCAATCGAAAAAGGAACTGGTTCAACGTGTGTTTCCAAATATATTGCAGAAGTACAGGAATCATGATTGGTTGAGCGAACGCGCAATATTGGCAGGAAAAAATAAAGACGTGAACGATTTAAATGCAAGTATTTTGCAAGAAATAGATGGCCAATTTTTTGCATACAAATCAGTGGATACGATAATAAATGAAGATGAGGTAGTGAACTATCCTACTGAATTTTTGAATTCACTTGATTTGCCAGGCTTGCCACCACATTATTTGGCATTGAAAGAGGGAGCACCGATAATAATGCTCCGAAATATAAATCAACCACGGCTTTGTAATGGCACCAGACTTTCCGTGAAAAAACTGATGGCCAATTTAATTGAAGCAACTATTCTGAGTGGTAAATATAGAGGCGAAAACGTTCTAATCCCCCGAATTCCAATGATTCCATCAGATATGCCATTTGAATTTAAACGGCTTCAATTTCCTGTCCGTCTTGCCTTCGCTATAACCATTAATAAAGCTCAAGGTCAGACTTTGAATATTTGTGGCTTAGATTTGGAGCAACCTGTTTTCTCGCATGGACAATTGTATGTTGGTTGTTCACGTTGTGGTAAACCCTCTGCATTATTTATAAACACAAAAGATGGAAAAACTAACAACGTTGTTTATCAAAGAGCATTAAGTTAATTTTTAAAGTATTTTCATTTTCGACCTTTTTATTTGAAAATAAATTATTGTAAGAAATTGATTGTGGATGAGTTTTACTGAAAATTGAAAAGAAATTTCGCAAGTTTCTTTTGTGTATTCGCCCTGTGAAGCGGGCGAAGGTTTCGCTATCTTTTATTATAATTATACAATTTTATAAATATCTTCTTATTATGTACAGAAAATATCTTATATATAAGAATTAATGTGGATTAATTAATCTATATATACGTTTAGGCGCCAGACAGACAAACAAGAAACATTGTTTATCCACGTGCATTAGAATAATTTTAGCACTATTATCTAGACAATCTTTTATATTTTCTTTTTCTAAACAAGTTAGAAAACAACAAACTTTATCTTTTTTTAACATTTTTAGTGGGGCAGCAAAGCGCACCGGGGCAAAGCTAGTCTATATATATAAAAATGAATTGTTCGTTTGTACGTTCATAACATGCGAACGTGAAGTCCGATTTGCTTGATTTTTTGGTATGTTTTCATTATTTGCCTGTAGAAGGTTTGTGTGAAATAATAATTTAAAAAAATTTCATTTAAAAAAAATTATTATTTTTGCATAACGGAAAACAGAGGAATCAAAGTAAATTGAAAAATAAATTTGACGTTTTAATTTTGAATTTCAATTTGACAATGGAAGTAAGTAAATTGTAAATGTCTTCCATTATTGCTTTGTTTTGACAAATTATTTTGACACACATAGAATTTTATTTTAAATTTTGAAAAACAATTAAAAATTATAAAAGGCTTAATGCCGATTAATTACTCTGTTTCGGGTGTGTCAAGTCCAAAACAGTGTTACGTATGACAGAAAATATGGAAGCGTTTAAAAGTGATGAGCAGCAAACCGAAGCGAATCAAGAAAAAGACGAAATGTGTTTTATTATAAACACTATAAACACTTATAAACATTATTTGTTTTTTTTTTAGTTATAATTATGCCGCGACCGAGACGTGGCGCCAATATTGGTCGTCGTACTCATAATACAAGACGAGTTGCATCTGTTAGAGCAGGTGAATCTGAAGCGGAACGTGAAGTGAGACTTGAACAGCAAAGAGAGCGTCAATCGAGATCGCGTTCTGCTCAAACAATCGAAGAACGATTCGCGAGTAATTCTTCGGATCGAGCGAGAATGAGTCGCAATCGCGCTGTTAGAAGTCGTGCCAATGACAATATTAATCAGCGAGTAATGCGTGCTGCTTTCAATTATGATAGTGAAGTTGACTATTGTTCTCTTCCATGCCTTTCAATCGGAACTATGACTAATGTCTGCGAACAGTGCAATGCATTGAAATTTCCATCGGAAACTCCTGGAATGTGTTGTGCAAATGGACAAGTAAAATTGCCTGTTTTGAATCCTCCTCCTGAGCCTTTGAGGTCATTAGTTTCTGGTTTGACTCCAGAATCGAATCATTTTTTGTCTAAAATACAGCAGTACAATTCATGTTTCCAAATGACGTCTTTCGGCGCCACAAATATAATCAGAGATGGATTCATGACTTTTAAGGTAATTACTGAACACGACACTAACAATGAGTTCTATCGTGAGATTGAATCAAATGTTTCATGTATGCAGATTCAAGGTCAAATCTATCATCGAATTGGATCGTTATTACCATGTTTGGATTCCAATCATTCCTTTTTGCAAATTTATTTCATGGGAAATTCAGATGTTGAAATTGAACGGCGTTGTGTGGTGGCACAAAATCCAAATGATAGTAATGCAGTGAGAAGAGGAATAATTGAAAGATTGCAGCAGTTTTTTCACGATGAAAATTGTTTGATCAAATTATTTCAAACTGCCCTTGATCAAATGCCTTCGGATTCTCATAGAATTGTTATTCGGGCCGATAAAGCACCTGGTGGAATTCATGCTGGAAGGTTAAACGCACCAACAATTGATGAAGTTGCCGTATTAATTGTGGATGAAGGAGCGAGCAGTCGAGATATTGTACTTCATCGTCGAGATCAAAGTGTTGTGCATGTTTCGGAAACTCATCGTTGTTATGATGCGTTGCAGTACCCAATTTTGTTTTGGCAAGGCGAGGATGGTTACCATTTCAATATTAAGATGAAACATCGTTTAACTGGTTAGTTACAATAAAATGCATCACACATTTTGTGAATTATTGATACTTAATATTCGCATTTATTTCAGGCTTGGAAACAGCAAAAAAAGTTAGTGCGATGAACTATTATTCGTACAGATTAATGGTTCGGCTGAACGAAATTAATCATATATTGAATTGTAGAAGGCTTTGCAACCAATTTATAGTTGATGTTTACGCTAAAATTGAGTCTGAACGATTGAATTTTATTCGATTTAATCAGAAAAAGTTAAAATCCGAACAATATATTCATTTGCGCGATGCAATTCAGAATGATGGGAATATCAACGATATTGGCCAAATGACAATATTACCAGCAACATATACTGGAAGTCCACGACACATGCACGAGTACGCGCAAGACGCAATGACGTACGTTCGGCATTATCATCGACCCGATTTATTTATTACTTTCACCTGTAATCCTCAATGGAATGAAATAAAGCAATATATGTTTCATGGTCAAAGTGCTTCTGATCGCCACGATATTGTTGCGCGTGTGTTCAAGCAAAAATTGAAAACGCTTATGGATTTTATTGTCAAACAACAAGTGTTTGGAAAAGTTCAATGTTGGATGTATTCTGTGGAATGGCAGAAAAGAGGACTTCCGCATGCACATATTTTGGTTTGGTTAGTTGATAAAATTACGCCAAATGAAATTGATAGCGTAATATCAGCCGAAATTCCTAATCCAATCATTGATCCAGGACTGTTTGAATCAGTTACGAAGCACATGATTCATGGACCATGTGGGGCATTAAATGTCAACTCACCGTGCATGGCTGAAGGAAAATGCACAAAACGGTACCCAAGAGCATTAATAGCGGAAACAATTTCTGGTAATGATGGTTATCCGTTATATCGTAGACGTTCACCTGAAGATGATGGCGAAACAGTTATGGTGAAATGCAAAAATCAAGACATTAAAATTGACAATCGTTGGATCGTTCCATATTCGCCGCTATTATCCAAAACTTTTGGTGCTCATATAAATGTTGAGTATTGTAACTCAGTAAAATCCATCAAGTACATATGCAAATATGTTAACAAAGGAAGTGATTTGGCCTATTTTGGAATTGCTGGGGATAAAAGTGATGAAATCACTTCATATCAATTAGGCCGTTATATTAGTACAAATGAAGCAATATGGCGAATTTTTTCATTTGCAATACACGAAAGGTATCCAAATGTACTGCACTTGGCAGTTCATCTTCAGAATGGTCAACGTGTGTACTTCACACCTGAGAATGCGGCGCAACGAGCAGAACAGCCACCGAAAACAACGTTGACTTCATTTTTTGATATGTGCAGAAATGACGAATTTGCTAAAATGTTATTGTATTCTGAAGTGCCACGATATTTCACATGGAATGAATCTGCGAAAGTTTTTCAAAGACGGAAACAAGGGCAACCAGTACGAGGCCATCCAAATGTATTTTCTACAGAAGCATTGGGTCGTGTGTATACCGTTCATCCAAATCATTATGAATGTTTTTATTTGCGTTTATTATTGATTAACGTTCGTGGTCCTACGTCATTTGAAGATTTAAGAACAGTCGATGGTGAATTGAAAGAGGGAGCACCGATAATAATGCTCCGAAATATAAATCAACCACGGCTTTGTAATGGCACCAGACTTTCCGTGAAAAAACTGATGGCCAATTTAATTGAAGCAACTATTCTGAGTGGTAAATATAGAGGCGAAAACGTTCTAATCCCCCGAATTCCAATGATTCCATCAGATATGCCATTTGAATTTAAACGGCTTCAATTTCCTGTCCGTCTTGCCTTCGCTATAACCATTAATAAAGCTCAAGGTCAGACTTTGAATATTTGTGGCTTAGATTTGGAGCAACCTGTTTTCTCGCATGGACAATTGTATGTTGGTTGTTCACGTTGTGGTAAACCCTCTGCATTATTTATAAACACAAAAGATGGAAAAACTAAAAACGTTGTTTATCAAAGAGCATTAAGTTAATTTTTAAAGTATTTTCATTTTCGACCTTTTTATTTGAAAATAAATTATTGTAAGAAATTGATTGTGGATGAGTTTTACTGAAAATTGAAAAGAAATTTCGCAAGTTTCTTTTGTGTATTCGCCCTGTGAAGCGGGCGAAGGTTTCGCTATCTTTTATTATAATTATAAATTTTCATAAATATCTTCTTATTATGTACAGAAAATATCTTATATATAAGAATTAATGTGGATTAATTAATCTATATATACGTTTAGGCGCCAGACAGACAAACAAGAAACATTGTTTATCCACGTGCATTAGAATAATTTTAGCACTATTATCTAGACAATCTTTTATATTTTCTTTTTCTAAACAAGTTAGAAAACAACAAACTTTATCTTTTTTTAACATTTTTAGTGGGGCAGCAAAGCGCACCGGGGCAAAGCTAGTAATAATTATAAAAAAGAAAAGTATATAAAAAAAGAATAACTCAAAATGATTAAAGATTAATAAAAAAAAACAGCGACTCAAAGGCAAAAATAAAAAGTAATGATTAATGAAATAAGAAAAATAATATAAAAAATACAAAAATAGTAAAATATAAAATAATAATAAATAAAAAAAACAAATTAAATAAAAATAAAAAAAAATAAAAATAATAAGCAGAAATAATAAGATAATAATGTATCTTATAAGTATGGGCCACTGACAACGCAGAACCACTGGGTGGCCCCGGCGAGGTGGTAGAAATTGACGAAAGTCAATTTGGAAAGCGTAAATACCACCGGGGCCATAAAGTGAATTACCATTGGGTTCGATCGATTTAATCGATTTAATTCCAATAATACTACAGAAAATAAAGCCTGGAACGACAATAATATCCGATTGCTGGCCGGTATTGCTATTTACTGTTTTATTGTAAAAGTTTTTATTATTGTTTTGTTTACAATTTACAGCCTTATATGTGTTTATCCTCAATGGGCTACAACCATCTGACGTTTAATCACTCCAAGAATTTTAAAGATCCGGTTAGTGGCGCCCACACCAATACGATTGAAGGGCTATGGCGCCACGTTAAATGTTTTTTGCCAGAATATTCCAGAAAAAAATCATTTTTTAAGGGTTATATTGGGAAGTTTTTCTTTTTAAGAAAATGCAAGCAAGGAGGGAAGGATTCGTTATTCGAATTTTATAAATGTGCTGGCAAACTATATAGTCCGCTAACCGAAAAAAATCGGTAGAGTTATCTGAGACTGACTCAGAAGATGAGATTGATCAACCGTGGGGGCGGGTTGTTGTGGGGAGCTACAACAACAACAATAACAACAGCAACAACAACAACAAAATCGGCTATACCGGGCTGACCTTGAATGTAGCCCACTTTTTGCTTGAAAAAAAAACGTTCGATGGCGGACGATGGTTTTTTTAAGTTATTGAATTCAAATGCATTTCTAATGTTTACATAAAGAATTCTCCACAATCGATTTAAAAAATATAGCACGGAATAACCTGCTAGGACGTAATTATCTACACTTACCTTATGCATGTATATATGGAGATATGAGTTCTGGTAAAAATTTGGCGTCAACGTTTTATTAATTCGTCTAATGTAGTAAACAGAACACCATTCGAAGAACTCCAACTACTCCCACTAACTGTCAAAATTACACAGGCTCTTATGGCAATTGAGCAAAAAAAAACAACTGCATGCGCTCTCTCGTAGGTCGCTACGACAAAATTCAAATAGTTGCTTACTCTCTTGTATTTTAATACTAAAAACATTTCTATTATTACAGCAAATTCGATACTACATACTACTTTGACAATATGGTCTTGTTGCTATGATAACTAGTTTGGTAATAAAAAAAAACAATATGAACCAAAACAATAGATCTCAGAAAAACTTCTCCAACGGTATTACGGTAAAAATTTTACATTTTTTTCGCTCTTAAAACACCCAAGATATTTGAAATATTTCCGAACACTTCTGCTGAGAGAAGCCTCAAAATATTCTCTGTCCATGTAATTATAACAGAACAGTTAGAAAACTGTTGTTGTACAGTTAAAACTGTTCACCATCAAGGTTTTTGGCGCACTAAATAAACGCGCAAACAACCGTAGATTTTACCGATTAACGAAAGAACATAAAGAAAAAGACGAAACGAAGGAAAAGCAAAACATAGGCGAGTGCCGTTACTTAGCAAGGAGATGCTGCTACTTATTTACGCTATTAACTCCCAACAATAACTAAATATGTATGCACGACGATATGACGCCCAAAAATGTTGGGAGATTAGAGAGAGAAATAAAGAAATATAACTGCTTCTGCGAAGTCTGTTGCGTTTTTAGGGCGTGATGCTGCAAGACTTTTCTTGTTTACTGTGGTTTTTTTCTTAATAAAAGTTTATCGAAAACTTACCTTGAATGTTGGTTTAAACCTAGGTCAGCCCGGTATAGCCGATTTTGTTGTTTTTGTTGTTTTTGTTGTTGTTGTAACTTCCCACAACAACAAGTCCCGCCCCCCGCCCCGCCCTCGTTTAGGAGATATGAGCATTTAAAATTTGAAATTTTGATGCCCTATATCTCCGTAATCCCGGGACATATCGGAACGATATATACATCGTTTAAAAGGTAATTTTAATATCTATAATCCCTATATAGAGACATTTTATCGGAAACCTTTACTTTTCGCGTAAAACAAGTTTAAAGTTTTTCCTACTTTTTTTTTTAATGTTAATTATTTTTTTGAAAATGAAGTTGTTCAGAATGTTATATAATAGTTTACATTTTAACAAAATATAGTTAGTAGTGCGTGTTTACGTATTTTTTTTATTAAAATCGGTGCAGTATTTTGGGAGGAAACGATCATTAAACCGGAGCCGTTGCTCCCTTTTTGAATCTAATGTGAGTACATAGTAACATTTTAGGAAAATTATTTTCAAGTACTACTTTTTCGATTGTGTTGTAAATCAATGTAAATGTAAAGATGAAAAAAATATATATATATAAATGCAAACATATGTATATAATAATGAAAACAAATACTTTATTTTTAATCGGAGGATTTAGCGCCGCAGGCGAAAAATTTTTATTGTTTTTGTTTTTGAAGTGAACAATTTTTACAATTTTAACAATTTTAGTGAACAAGTTTTTCACTTCAAAAACAAAAACAACAACAAAAATGTTTAAGTAAGTGTCTGGATCAGTTGCTTGGGCCTAAAGATATTTGCCTGAGTTGTTATTTCGCTAGCTATTAAATAGTGTTCGCTAAAAAGTAGTGTTGGCATATTTTGATGTCCGATTTCTTCGGAAATACTGCACCGATTTCGATAAATAAAATACGTAAACACGCGTTACTAATTATATTTTCTTAAAATGTAAACTATTATACAACATTCTAAACAACTTCATTTTCAAAAAAATAATAAACATCAAAAAAAAAGGTAGGAAAAACTTTAAACTTGTTTTACGCGAAAAGTAAAGGTTTCCGATAAAATGTCTCTATATAGGGATTATAGATATTAAAATTACCTTTTAAACGATGTATATATCGTTCCGATATGTCCCGGGATTACGGAGATATAGGGCATCAAAATTTCAAATTTTAAATGCTCATATCTCCTAAACGAGGGCGGGGCGGGGGGCGGGACTTGTCGTTGTGGGGAGCTACAACAACAACAATAACAACAGCAACAACAACAGCAAAATCGGCTATACCGGGCTGACCTTGAATGTAGCCGAATTATAAAATTTCGACTCCTTTCTTAGGTTTACACGTGGTATGCTGTCTTCTGTCCAATAGTCTTCAACATTCAATATTCACTTGCAGCAATTTTTCATTTGCAACAAATGAAATTGTTTCAATTATTCTTTCCACAATGTTTTTAATTTCCTTTTTGTTTTTTGAGTTCGACTGTGGATATTAACAATTATAACCTCAAATATTGGTTGTTCATCTACTTAACGCCGCCAAATTGCAACTAAAAAATACGACAGACTCCTGCAGTTGTTATTTAAATTCTGATTAAAAATTCTCAGGTTTTTGTGTTTAAAGTTTCACGTTATCTCACAGAGCTGTTGTTAAATTTTGTATTCAAAGATTATTGTTCGTGTGAAACTTCAATAATACTGCGCACTAACGTCCTCTCAGTATAACGCAGAGATAACGAGATAGCTGACTTATTCCAACGATTGTTCGGCTTCCCATTCGGGTTCCAGAAGTTTGTTGGTGTTCGTGAAAAACATGGAATTTTGTATAGAAGTGTTCGTGAAAAATTGGAAATCTGATGAAGAACTTTCCACTAGAGACCCCTACTCACCTTTTTGACGCCCCGTAGATGAGGGGTCGGAGACGACAAGATTTCTTGACGCCCCGATGATGAGGGGTCGGAGACGACAAGATTTTGCCTTTGTTTACAATATTTTATGTATACCTTAACACTTTGTTTTGAGATTTCAACTCAATAGTAAACTTGTAAAAATAAAATAAATTATTTCGATTGAACACATATTGATTTTATCTATGACTAGCTTTGCCCCGGTGCGCTTTGCTGCCCCACTAAAAATGTTAAAAAAAGATAAAGTTTGTTGTTTTCTAACTTGTTTAGAAAAAGAAAATATAAAAGATTGTCTAGATAATAGTGCTAAAATTATTCTAATGCACGTGGATAAACAATGTTTCTTGTTTGTCTGTCTGGCGCCTAAACGTATATATAGATTAATTAATCCACATTAATTCTTATATATAAGATATTTTCTGTACATAATAAGAAGATATTTATGAAAATTTATAATTATAATAAAAGATAGCGAAACCTTCGCCCGCTTCACAGGGCGAATACACAAAAGAAACTTGCGAAATTTCTTTTCAATTTTCAGTAAAACTCATCCACAATCAATTTCTTACAATAATTTATTTTCAAATAAAAAGGTCGAAAATGAAAATACTTTAAAAATTAACTTAATGCTCTTTGATAAACAACGTTTTTAGTTTTTCCATCTTTTGTGTTTATAAATAATGCAGAGGGTTTACCACAACGTGAACAACCAACATACAATTGTCCATGCGAGAAAACAGGTTGCTCCAAATCTAAGCCACAAATATTCAAAGTCTGACCTTGAGCTTTATTAATGGTTATAGCGAAGGCAAGACGGACAGGAAATTGAAGCCGTTTAAATTCAAATGGCATATCTGATGGAATCATTGGAATTCGGGGGATTAGAACGTTTTCGCCTCTATATTTACCACTCAGAATAGTTGCTTCAATTAAATTGGCCATCAGTTTTTTCACGGAAAGTCTGGTGCCATTACAAAGCCGTGGTTGATTTATATTTCGGAGCATTATTATCGGTGCTCCCTCTTTCAATGCCAAATAATGTGGTGGCAAGCCTGGCAAATCAAGTGAATTCAAAAATTCAGTAGGATAGTTCACTACCTCATCTTCATTTATTATCGTATCCACTGATTTGTATGCAAAAAATTGGCCATCTATTTCTTGCAAAATACTTGCATTTAAATCGTTCACGTCTTTATTTTTTCCTGCCAATATTGCGCGTTCGCTCAACCAATCATGATTCCTGTACTTCTGCAATATATTTGGAAACACACGTTGAACCAGTTCCTTTTTCGATTGAGTGATATTACAAAAATTGCTTGGTAATGTTATTAATCCGGTTGATTTATCGACTGCAACTTTACCATTCCCAATTTCCAAAAGTTGTTTTGAAAATTCAGCTGCAGAAGGATCATTTTGCAATTGTACACGTACATTTTGATTAAGACGCAATGTTTTAACATATTTCCACAAAACTGAAGACTTCAAACATGCGTTTAGCTCATCAGCAGCAGTAGATCGTGGAATGACAGGTAAAGTTTGCCTAAAATCACCTGATAACAATATAAAGGCGCCACCAAAAAGTCTTTCATTTCCTCGAAGATCTTGCATGGTTCGATTTAATGCTTCTAATGATCTTTTGTGAGCCATTGTACATTCGTCCCATACGATTATTTTACACTGCTGCAAAACTTTTGCCATTGCCGACGTTTTGGAAATGTTGCACGTAGGAGATTCAATCGTTGTTATATTCAAAGGCAATTTAAGTGCAGAATGCGCAGTTCGACCACCGTCTAATAAGGTAGCAGCAATTCCAGATGAAGCAACTGCAAGAGCAATTTTATTATCCGATCGTATGGTTGCCAGAATCAATGACAGCAAAAATGTTTTTCCAGTGCCTCCTGGTGCATCAATAAAGTAAAATCCACCTCCTTCATTGTTCACACCTTCCATGATTTTGTCATAAGCATATTTCTGTTGACTATTCAATTGTGGAACTTTTAACTGCACAAATGTTCTCAATTGATTACGATCATATTGTTGTTCACGATGCATTTCTTGATTAATAACATCATGAACTGCACGATTAGGCGCTATCATTCCTAACTGCACTAATATTTTGTTTGCAATCATTATACACATGTCTTCAATCAAAATCAAAGCTTCGTTATGCATTTCCGGTGTGATTTCTAATTCAGGATTTGAAACTGAACGTCGCACTCTAAGTAAAATGTCTTCCGTCATGTCATCACGAAATTTATGCCATATTTCAAATGGATTTGATGGACTGCATGTAGATATTATAATTGCAAATAATGTTCGTATTTGATGTGGAGATGATGAAATTACGGAATCAGCAAGTGTAGCTTCCCAATGCATATCATCTTCAAGTAGATTCAAACGCTGGCATGCTTGCCGATAAGTCGCACACAATTCACCATCGACTGTTCTTAAATCTTCAAATGACGTAGGACCACGAACGTTAATCAATAATAAACGCAAATAAAAACATTCATAATGATTTGGATGAACGGTATACACACGACCCAATGCTTCTGTAGAAAATACATTTGGATGGCCTCGTACTGGTTGCCCTTGTTTCCGTCTTTGAAAAACTTTCGCAGATTCATTCCATGTGAAATATCGTGGCACTTCAGAATACAATAACATTTTAGCAAATTCGTCATTTCTGCACATATCAAAAAATGAAGTCAACGTTGTTTTCGGTGGCTGTTCTGCTCGTTGCGCCGCATTCTCAGGTGTGAAGTACACACGTTGACCATTCTGAAGATGAACTGCCAAGTGCAGTACATTTGGATACCTTTCGTGTATTGCAAATGAAAAAATTCGCCATATTGCTTCATTTGTACTAATATAACGGCCTAATTGATATGAAGTGATTTCATCACTTTTATCCCCAGCAATTCCAAAATAGGCCAAATCACTTCCTTTGTTAACATATTTGCATATGTACTTGATGGATTTTACTGAGTTACAATACTCAACATTTATATGAGCACCAAAAGTTTTGGATAATAGCGGCGAATATGGAACGATCCAACGATTGTCAATTTTAATGTCTTGATTTTTGCATTTCACCATAACTGTTTCGCCATCATCTTCAGGTGAACGTCTACGATATAACGGATAACCATCATTACCAGAAATTGTTTCCGCTATTAATGCTCTTGGGTACCGTTTTGTGCATTTTCCTTCAGCCATGCACGGTGAGTTGACATTTAATGCCCCACATGGTCCATGAATCATGTGCTTCGTAACTGATTCAAACAGTCCTGGATCAATGATTGGATTAGGAATTTCGGCTGATATTACGCTATCAATTTCATTTGGCGTAATTTTATCAACTAACCAAACCAAAATATGTGCATGCGGAAGTCCTCTTTTCTGCCATTCCACAGAATACATCCAACATTGAACTTTTCCAAACACTTGTTGTTTGACAATAAAATCCATAAGCGTTTTCAATTTTTGCTTGAACACACGCGCAACAATATCGTGGCGATCAGAAGCACTTTGACCATGAAACATATATTGCTTTATTTCATTCCATTGAGGATTACAGGTGAAAGTAATAAATAAATCGGGTCGATGATAATGCCGAACGTACGTCATTGCGTCTTGCGCGTACTCGTGCATGTGTCGTGGACTTCCAGTATATGTTGCTGGTAATATTGTCATTTGGCCAATATCGTTGATATTCCCATCATTGTGAATTGCATCGCGCAAATGAATATATTGTTCGGATTTTAACTTTTTCTGATTAAATCGAATAAAATTCAATCGTTCAGACTCAATTTTAGCGTAAACATCAACTATAAATTGGTTGCAAAGCCTTCTACAATTCAATATATGATTAATTTCGTTCAGCCGAACCATTAATCTGTACGAATAATAGTTCATCGCACTAACTTTTTTTGCTGTTTCCAAGCCTGAAATAAATGCGAATATTAAGTATCAATAATTCACAAAATGTGTGATGCATTTTATTGTAACTAACCAGTTAAACGATGTTTCATCTTAATATTGAAATGGTAACCATCCTCGCCTTGCCAAAACAAAATTGGGTACTGCAACGCATCATAACAACGATGAGTTTCCGAAACATGCACAACACTTTGATCTCGACGATGAAGTACAATATCTCGACTGCTCGCTCCTTCATCCACAATTAATACGGCAACTTCATCAATTGTTGGTGCGTTTAACCTTCCAGCATGAATTCCACCAGGTGCTTTATCGGCCCGAATAACAATTCTATGAGAATCCGAAGGCATTTGATCAAGGGCAGTTTGAAATAATTTGATCAAACAATTTTCATCGTGAAAAAACTGCTGCAATCTTTCAATTATTCCTCTTCTCACTGCATTACTATCATTTGGATTTTGTGCCACCACACAACGCCGTTCAATTTCAACATCTGAATTTCCCATGAAATAAATTTGCAAAAAGGAATGATTGGAATCCAAACATGGTAATAACGATCCAATTCGATGATAGATTTGACCTTGAATCTGCATACATGAAACATTTGATTCAATCTCACGATAGAACTCATTGTTAGTGTCGTGTTCAGTAATTACCTTAAAAGTCATGAATCCATCTCTGATTATATTTGTGGCGCCGAAAGACGTCATTTGGAAACATGAATTGTACTGCTGTATTTTAGACAAAAAATGATTCGATTCTGGAGTCAAACCAGAAACTAATGACCTCAAAGGCTCAGGAGGAGGATTCAAAACAGGCAATTTTACTTGTCCATTTGCACAACACATTCCAGGAGTTTCCGATGGAAATTTCAATGCATTGCACTGTTCGCAGACATTAGTCATAGTTCCGATTGAAAGGCATGGAAGAGAACAATAGTCAACTTCACTATCATAATTGAAAGCAGCACGCATTACTCGCTGATTAATATTGTCATTGGCACGACTTCTAACAGCGCGATTGCGACTCATTCTCGCTCGATCCGAAGAATTACTCGCGAATCGTTCTTCGATTGTTTGAGCAGAACGCGATCTCGATTGACGCTCTCTTTGCTGTTCAAGTCTCACTTCACGTTCCGCTTCAGATTCACCTGCTCTAACAGATGCAACTCGTCTTGTATTATGAGTACGACGACCAATATTGGCGCCACGTCTCGGTCGCGGCAAATAAAAACAAATAATGTTTATAAGTGTTTATAGTGTTTATAATAAAACACATTTCGTCTTTTTCTTGATTCGCTTCGGTTTGCTGCTCATCACTTTTAAACGCTTCCATATTTTCTGTCATACGTAACACTGTTTTGGACTTGACACACCCGAAACAGAGTAATTAATCGGCATTAAGCCTTTTATAATTTTTAATTGTTTTTCAAAATTTAAAATAAAATTCTATGTGTGTCAAAATAATTTGTCAAAACAAAGCAATAATGGAAGACATTTACAATTTACTTACTTCCATTGTCAAATTGAAATTCAAAATTAAAACGTCAAATTTATTTTTCAATTTACTTTGATTCCTCTGTTTTCCGTTATGCAAAAATAATAATTTTTTTTAAATGAAATTTTTTTAAATTATTATTTCACACAAACCTTCTACAGGCAAATAATGAAAACATACCAAAAAATCAAGCAAATCGGACTTCACGTTCGCATGTTATGAACGTACAAACGAACAATTCATTTTTATATATATAGAAGACTAGCTTTGCCCCGGTGCGCTTTGCTGCCCCACTAAAAATGTTAAAAAAAGATAAAGTTTGTTGTTTTCTAACTTGTTTAGAAAAAGAAAATATAAAAGATTGTCTAGATAATAGTGCTAAAATTATTCTAATGCACGTGGATAAACAATGTTTCTTGTTTGTCTGTCTGGCGCCTAAACGTATATATAGATTAATTAATCCACATTAATTCTTATATATAAGATATTTTCTGTACATAATAAGAAGATATTTATGAAAATTTATAATTATAATAAAAGATAGCGAAACCTTCGCCCGCTTCACAGGGCGAATACACAAAAGAAACTTGCGAAATTTCTTTTCAATTTTCAGTAAAACTCATCCACAATCAATTTCTTACAATAATTTATTTTCAAATAAAAAGGTCGAAAATGAAAATACTTTAAAAATTAACTTAATGCTCTTTGATAAACAACGTTTTTAGTTTTTCCATCTTTTGTGTTTATAAATAATGCAGAGGGTTTACCACAACGTGAACAACCAACATACAATTGTCCATGCGAGAAAACAGGTTGCTCCAAATCTAAGCCACAAATATTCAAAGTCTGACCTTGAGCTTTATTAATGGTTATAGCGAAGGCAAGACGGACAGGAAATTGAAGCCGTTTAAATTCAAATGGCATATCTGATGGAATCATTGGAATTCGGGGGATTAGAACGTTTTCGCCTCTATATTTACCACTCAGAATAGTTGCTTCAATTAAATTGGCCATCAGTTTTTTCACGGAAAGTCTGGTGCCATTACAAAGCCGTGGTTGATTTATATTTCGGAGCATTATTATCGGTGCTCCCTCTTTCAATGCCAAATAATGTGGTGGCAAGCCTGGCAAATCAAGTGAATTCAAAAATTCAGTAGGATAGTTCACTACCTCATCTTCATTTATTATCGTATCCACTGATTTGTATGCAAAAAATTGGCCATCTATTTCTTGCAAAATACTTGCATTTAAATCGTTCACGTCTTTATTTTTTCCTGCCAATATTGCGCGTTCGCTCAACCAATCATGATTCCTGTACTTCTGCAATATATTTGGAAACACACGTTGAACCAGTTCCTTTTTCGATTGAGTGATATTACAAAAATTGCTTGGTAATGTTATTAATCCGGTTGATTTATCGACTGCAACTTTACCATTCCCAATTTCCAAAAGTTGTTTTGAAAATTCAGCTGCAGAAGGATCATTTTGCAATTGTACACGTACATTTTGATTAAGACGCAATGTTTTAACATATTTCCACAAAACTGAAGACTTCAAACATGCGTTTAGCTCATCAGCAGCAGTAGATCGTGGAATGACAGGTAAAGTTTGCCTAAAATCACCTGATAACAATATAAAGGCGCCACCAAAAAGTCTTTCATTTCCTCGAAGATCTTGCATGGTTCGATTTAATGCTTCTAATGATCTTTTGTGAGCCATTGTACATTCGTCCCATACGATTATTTTACACTGCTGCAAAACTTTTGCCATTGCCGACGTTTTGGAAATGTTGCACGTAGGAGATTCAATCGTTGTTATATTCAAAGGCAATTTAAGTGCAGAATGCGCAGTTCGACCACCGTCTAATAAGGTAGCAGCAATTCCAGATGAAGCAACTGCAAGAGCAATTTTATTATCCGATCGTATGGTTGCCAGAATCAATGACAGCAAAAATGTTTTTCCAGTGCCTCCTGGTGCATCAATAAAGTAAAATCCACCTCCTTCATTGTTCACACCTTCCATGATTTTGTCATAAGCATATTTCTGTTGACTATTCAATTGTGGAACTTTTAACTGCACAAATGTTCTCAATTGATTACGATCATATTGTTGTTCACGATGCATTTCTTGATTAATAACATCATGAACTGCACGATTAGGCGCTATCATTCCTAACTGCACTAATATTTTGTTTGCAATCATTATACACATGTCTTCAATCAAAATCAAAGCTTCGTTATGCATTTCCGGTGTGATTTCTAATTCAGGATTTGAAACTGAACGTCGCACTCTAAGTAAAATGTCTTCCGTCATGTCATCACGAAATTTATGCCATATTTCAAATGGATTTGATGGACTGCATGTAGATATTATAATTGCAAATAATGTTCGTATTTGATGTGGAGATGATGAAATTACGGAATCAGCAAGTGTAGCTTCCCAATGCATATCATCTTCAAGTAGATTCAAACGCTGGCATGCTTGCCGATAAGTCGCACACAATTCACCATCGACTGTTCTTAAATCTTCAAATGACGTAGGACCACGAACGTTAATCAATAATAAACGCAAATAAAAACATTCATAATGATTTGGATGAACGGTATACACACGACCCAATGCTTCTGTAGAAAATACATTTGGATGGCCTCGTACTGGTTGCCCTTGTTTCCGTCTTTGAAAAACTTTCGCAGATTCATTCCATGTGAAATATCGTGGCACTTCAGAATACAATAACATTTTAGCAAATTCGTCATTTCTGCACATATCAAAAAATGAAGTCAACGTTGTTTTCGGTGGCTGTTCTGCTCGTTGCGCCGCATTCTCAGGTGTGAAGTACACACGTTGACCATTCTGAAGATGAACTGCCAAGTGCAGTACATTTGGATACCTTTCGTGTATTGCAAATGAAAAAATTCGCCATATTGCTTCATTTGTACTAATATAACGGCCTAATTGATATGAAGTGATTTCATCACTTTTATCCCCAGCAATTCCAAAATAGGCCAAATCACTTCCTTTGTTAACATATTTGCATATGTACTTGATGGATTTTACTGAGTTACAATACTCAACATTTATATGAGCACCAAAAGTTTTGGATAATAGCGGCGAATATGGAACGATCCAACGATTGTCAATTTTAATGTCTTGATTTTTGCATTTCACCATAACTGTTTCGCCATCATCTTCAGGTGAACGTCTACGATATAACGGATAACCATCATTACCAGAAATTGTTTCCGCTATTAATGCTCTTGGGTACCGTTTTGTGCATTTTCCTTCAGCCATGCACGGTGAGTTGACATTTAATGCCCCACATGGTCCATGAATCATGTGCTTCGTAACTGATTCAAACAGTCCTGGATCAATGATTGGATTAGGAATTTCGGCTGATATTACGCTATCAATTTCATTTGGCGTAATTTTATCAACTAACCAAACCAAAATATGTGCATGCGGAAGTCCTCTTTTCTGCCATTCCACAGAATACATCCAACATTGAACTTTTCCAAACACTTGTTGTTTGACAATAAAATCCATAAGCGTTTTCAATTTTTGCTTGAACACACGCGCAACAATATCGTGGCGATCAGAAGCACTTTGACCATGAAACATATATTGCTTTATTTCATTCCATTGAGGATTACAGGTGAAAGTAATAAATAAATCGGGTCGATGATAATGCCGAACGTACGTCATTGCGTCTTGCGCGTACTCGTGCATGTGTCGTGGACTTCCAGTATATGTTGCTGGTAATATTGTCATTTGGCCAATATCGTTGATATTCCCATCATTCTGAATTGCATCGCGCAAATGAATATATTGTTCGGATTTTAACTTTTTCTGATTAAATCGAATAAAATTCAATCGTTCAGACTCAATTTTAGCGTAAACATCAACTATAAATTGGTTGCAAAGCCTTCTACAATTCAATATATGATTAATTTCGTTCAGCCGAACCATTAATCTGTACGAATAATAGTTCATCGCACTAACTTTTTTTGCTGTTTCCAAGCCTGAAATAAATGCGAATATTAAGTATCAATAATTCACAAAATGTGTGATGCATTTTATTGTAACTAACCAGTTAAACGATGTTTCATCTTAATATTGAAATGGTAACCATCCTCGCCTTGCCAAAACAAAATTGGGTACTGCAACGCATCATAACAACGATGAGTTTCCGAAACATGCACAACACTTTGATCTCGACGATGAAGTACAATATCTCGACTGCTCGCTCCTTCATCCACAATTAATACGGCAACTTCATCAATTGTTGGTGCGTTTAACCTTCCAGCATGAATTCCACCAGGTGCTTTATCGGCCCGAATAACAATTCTATGAGAATCCGAAGGCATTTGATCAAGGGCAGTTTGAAATAATTTGATCAAACAATTTTCATCGTGAAAAAACTGCTGCAATCTTTCAATTATTCCTCTTCTCACTGCATTACTATCATTTGGATTTTGTGCCACCACACAACGCCGTTCAATTTCAACATCTGAATTTCCCATGAAATAAATTTGCAAAAAGGAATGATTGGAATCCAAACATGGTAATAACGATCCAATTCGATGATAGATTTGACCTTGAATCTGCATACATGAAACATTTGATTCAATCTCACGATAGAACTCATTGTTAGTGTCGTGTTCAGTAATTACCTTAAAAGTCATGAATCCATCTCTGATTATATTTGTGGCGCCGAAAGACGTCATTTGGAAACATGAATTGTACTGCTGTATTTTAGACAAAAAATGATTCGATTCTGGAGTCAAACCAGAAACTAATGACCTCAAAGGCTCAGGAGGAGGATTCAAAACAGGCAATTTTACTTGTCCATTTGCACAACACATTCCAGGAGTTTCCGATGGAAATTTCAATGCATTGCACTGTTCGCAGACATTAGTCATAGTTCCGATTGAAAGGCATGGAAGAGAACAATAGTCAACTTCACTATCATAATTGAAAGCAGCACGCATTACTCGCTGATTAATATTGTCATTGGCACGACTTCTAACAGCGCGATTGCGACTCATTCTCGCTCGATCCGAAGAATTACTCGCGAATCGTTCTTCGATTGTTTGAGCAGAACGCGATCTCGATTGACGCTCTCTTTGCTGTTCAAGTCTCACTTCACGTTCCGCTTCAGATTCACCTGCTCTAACAGATGCAACTCGTCTTGTATTATGAGTACGACGACCAATATTGGCGCCACGTCTCGGTCGCGGCATAATTATAACTAAAAAAAAAACAAATAATGTTTATAAGTGTTTATAGTGTTTATAATAAAACACATTTCGTCTTTTTCTTGATTCGCTTCGGTTTGCTGCTCATCACTTTTAAACGCTTCCATATTTTCTGTCATACGTAACACTGTTTTGGACTTGACACACCCGAAACAGAGTAATTAATCGGCATTAAGCCTTTTATAATTTTTAATTGTTTTTCAAAATTTAAAATAAAATTCTATGTGTGTCAAAATAATTTGTCAAAACAAAGCAATAATGGAAGACATTTACAATTTACTTACTTCCATTGTCAAATTGAAATTCAAAATTAAAACGTCAAATTTATTTTTCAATTTACTTTGATTCCTCTGTTTTCCGTTATGCAAAAATAATAATTTTTTTTAAATGAAATTTTTTTAAATTATTATTTCACACAAACCTTCTACAGGCAAATAATGAAAACATACCAAAAAATCAAGCAAATCGGACTTCACGTTCGCATGTTATGAACGTACAAACGAACAATTCATTTTTATATATATAGAAGACTAGCTTTGCCCCGGTGCGCTTTGCTGCCCCACTAAAAATGTTAAAAAAAGATAAAGTTTGTTGTTTTCTAACTTGTTTAGAAAAAGAAAATATAAAAGATTGTCTAGATAATAGTGCTAAAATTATTCTAATGCACGTGGATAAACAATGTTTCTTGTTTGTCTGTCTGGCGCCTAAACGTATATATAGATTAATTAATCCACATTAATTCTTATATATAAGATATTTTCTGTACATAATAAGAAGATATTTATGAAAATTTATAATTATAATAAAAGATAGCGAAACCTTCGCCCGCTTCACAGGGCGAATACACAAAAGAAACTTGCGAAATTTCTTTTCAATTTTCAGTAAAACTCATCCACAATCAATTTCTTACAATAATTTATTTTCAAATAAAAAGGTCGAAAATGAAAATACTTTAAAAATTAACTTAATGCTCTTTGATAAACAACGTTTTTAGTTTTTCCATCTTTTGTGTTTATAAATAATGCAGAGGGTTTACCACAACGTGAACAACCAACATACAATTGTCCATGCGAGAAAACAGGTTGCTCCAAATCTAAGCCACAAATATTCAAAGTCTGACCTTGAGCTTTATTAATGGTTATAGCGAAGGCAAGACGGACAGGAAATTGAAGCCGTTTAAATTCAAATGGCATATCTGATGGAATCATTGGAATTCGGGGGATTAGAACGTTTTCGCCTCTATATTTACCACTCAGAATAGTTGCTTCAATTAAATTGGCCATCAGTTTTTTCACGGAAAGTCTGGTGCCATTACAAAGCCGTGGTTGATTTATATTTCGGAGCATTATTATCGGTGCTCCCTCTTTCAATGCCAAATAATGTGGTGGCAAGCCTGGCAAATCAAGTGAATTCAAAAATTCAGTAGGATAGTTCACTACCTCATCTTCATTTATTATCGTATCCACTGATTTGTATGCAAAAAATTGGCCATCTATTTCTTGCAAAATACTTGCATTTAAATCGTTCACGTCTTTATTTTTTCCTGCCAATATTGCGCGTTCGCTCAACCAATCATGATTCCTGTACTTCTGCAATATATTTGGAAACACACGTTGAACCAGTTCCTTTTTCGATTGAGTGATATTACAAAAATTGCTTGGTAATGTTATTAATCCGGTTGATTTATCGACTGCAACTTTACCATTCCCAATTTCCAAAAGTTGTTTTGAAAATTCAGCTGCAGAAGGATCATTTTGCAATTGTACACGTACATTTTGATTAAGACGCAATGTTTTAACATATTTCCACAAAACTGAAGACTTCAAACATGCGTTTAGCTCATCAGCAGCAGTAGATCGTGGAATGACAGGTAAAGTTTGCCTAAAATCACCTGATAACAATATAAAGGCGCCACCAAAAAGTCTTTCATTTCCTCGAAGATCTTGCATGGTTCGATTTAATGCTTCTAATGATCTTTTGTGAGCCATTGTACATTCGTCCCATACGATTATTTTACACTGCTGCAAAACTTTTGCCATTGCCGACGTTTTGGAAATGTTGCACGTAGGAGATTCAATCGTTGTTATATTCAAAGGCAATTTAAGTGCAGAATGCGCAGTTCGACCACCGTCTAATAAGGTAGCAGCAATTCCAGATGAAGCAACTGCAAGAGCAATTTTATTATCCGATCGTATGGTTGCCAGAATCAATGACAGCAAAAATGTTTTTCCAGTGCCTCCTGGTGCATCAATAAAGTAAAATCCACCTCCTTCATTGTTCACACCTTCCATGATTTTGTCATAAGCATATTTCTGTTGACTATTCAATTGTGGAACTTTTAACTGCACAAATGTTCTCAATTGATTACGATCATATTGTTGTTCACGATGCATTTCTTGATTAATAACATCATGAACTGCACGATTAGGCGCTATCATTCCTAACTGCACTAATATTTTGTTTGCAATCATTATACACATGTCTTCAATCAAAATCAAAGCTTCGTTATGCATTTCCGGTGTGATTTCTAATTCAGGATTTGAAACTGAACGTCGCACTCTAAGTAAAATGTCTTCCGTCATGTCATCACGAAATTTATGCCATATTTCAAATGGATTTGATGGACTGCATGTAGATATTATAATTGCAAATAATGTTCGTATTTGATGTGGAGATGATGAAATTACGGAATCAGCAAGTGTAGCTTCCCAATGCATATCATCTTCAAGTAGATTCAAACGCTGGCATGCTTGCCGATAAGTCGCACACAATTCACCATCGACTGTTCTTAAATCTTCAAATGACGTAGGACCACGAACGTTAATCAATAATAAACGCAAATAAAAACATTCATAATGATTTGGATGAACGGTATACACACGACCCAATGCTTCTGTAGAAAATACATTTGGATGGCCTCGTACTGGTTGCCCTTGTTTCCGTCTTTGAAAAACTTTCGCAGATTCATTCCATGTGAAATATCGTGGCACTTCAGAATACAATAACATTTTAGCAAATTCGTCATTTCTGCACATATCAAAAAATGAAGTCAACGTTGTTTTCGGTGGCTGTTCTGCTCGTTGCGCCGCATTCTCAGGTGTGAAGTACACACGTTGACCATTCTGAAGATGAACTGCCAAGTGCAGTACATTTGGATACCTTTCGTGTATTGCAAATGAAAAAATTCGCCATATTGCTTCATTTGTACTAATATAACGGCCTAATTGATATGAAGTGATTTCATCACTTTTATCCCCAGCAATTCCAAAATAGGCCAAATCACTTCCTTTGTTAACATATTTGCATATGTACTTGATGGATTTTACTGAGTTACAATACTCAACATTTATATGAGCACCAAAAGTTTTGGATAATAGCGGCGAATATGGAACGATCCAACGATTGTCAATTTTAATGTCTTGATTTTTGCATTTCACCATAACTGTTTCGCCATCATCTTCAGGTGAACGTCTACGATATAACGGATAACCATCATTACCAGAAATTGTTTCCGCTATTAATGCTCTTGGGTACCGTTTTGTGCATTTTCCTTCAGCCATGCACGGTGAGTTGACATTTAATGCCCCACATGGTCCATGAATCATGTGCTTCGTAACTGATTCAAACAGTCCTGGATCAATGATTGGATTAGGAATTTCGGCTGATATTACGCTATCAATTTCATTTGGCGTAATTTTATCAACTAACCAAACCAAAATATGTGCATGCGGAAGTCCTCTTTTCTGCCATTCCACAGAATACATCCAACATTGAACTTTTCCAAACACTTGTTGTTTGACAATAAAATCCATAAGCGTTTTCAATTTTTGCTTGAACACACGCGCAACAATATCGTGGCGATCAGAAGCACTTTGACCATGAAACATATATTGCTTTATTTCATTCCATTGAGGATTACAGGTGAAAGTAATAAATAAATCGGGTCGATGATAATGCCGAACGTACGTCATTGCGTCTTGCGCGTACTCGTGCATGTGTCGTGGACTTCCAGTATATGTTGCTGGTAATATTGTCATTTGGCCAATATCGTTGATATTCCCATCATTGTGAATTGCATCGCGCAAATGAATATATTGTTCGGATTTTAACTTTTTCTGATTAAATCGAATAAAATTCAATCGTTCAGACTCAATTTTAGCGTAAACATCAACTATAAATTGGTTGCAAAGCCTTCTACAATTCAATATATGATTAATTTCGTTCAGCCGAACCATTAATCTGTACGAATAATAGTTCATCGCACTAACTTTTTTTGCTGTTTCCAAGCCTGAAATAAATGCGAATATTAAGTATCAATAATTCACAAAATGTGTGATGCATTTTATTGTAACTAACCAGTTAAACGATGTTTCATCTTAATATTGAAATGGTAACCATCCTCGCCTTGCCAAAACAAAATTGGGTACTGCAACGCATCATAACAACGATGAGTTTCCGAAACATGCACAACACTTTGATCTCGACGATGAAGTACAATATCTCGACTGCTCGCTCCTTCATCCACAATTAATACGGCAACTTCATCAATTGTTGGTGCGTTTAACCTTCCAGCATGAATTCCACCAGGTGCTTTATCGGCCCGAATAACAATTCTATGAGAATCCGAAGGCATTTGATCAAGGGCAGTTTGAAATAATTTGATCAAACAATTTTCATCGTGAAAAAACTGCTGCAATCTTTCAATTATTCCTCTTCTCACTGCATTACTATCATTTGGATTTTGTGCCACCACACAACGCCGTTCAATTTCAACATCTGAATTTCCCATGAAATAAATTTGCAAAAAGGAATGATTGGAATCCAAACATGGTAATAACGATCCAATTCGATGATAGATTTGACCTTGAATCTGCATACATGAAACATTTGATTCAATCTCACGATAGAACTCATTGTTAGTGTCGTGTTCAGTAATTACCTTAAAAGTCATGAATCCATCTCTGATTATATTTGTGGCGCCGAAAGACGTCATTTGGAAACATGAATTGTACTGCTGTATTTTAGACAAAAAATGATTCGATTCTGGAGTCAAACCAGAAACTAATGACCTCAAAGGCTCAGGAGGAGGATTCAAAACAGGCAATTTTACTTGTCCATTTGCACAACACATTCCAGGAGTTTCCGATGGAAATTTCAATGCATTGCACTGTTCGCAGACATTAGTCATAGTTCCGATTGAAAGGCATGGAAGAGAA
This sequence comes from Thecophora atra, assembly GCA_937620795.1. Taxonomy (NCBI): domain Eukaryota; kingdom Metazoa; phylum Arthropoda; class Insecta; order Diptera; family Conopidae; genus Thecophora; species Thecophora atra. Next base: position 5,110,383 of record CALMKQ010000008.1, on the reverse strand, counting down.
CAATAGTCAACTTCACTATCATAATTGAAAGCAGCACGCATTACTCGCTGATTAATATTGTCATTGGCACGACTTCTAACAGCGCGATTGCGACTCATTCTCGCTCGATCCGAAGAATTACTCGCGAATCGTTCTTCGATTGTTTGAGCAGAACGCGATCTCGATTGACGCTCTCTTTGCTGTTCAAGTCTCACTTCACGTTCCGCTTCAGATTCACCTGCTCTAACAGATGCAACTCGTCTTGTATTATGAGTACGACGACCAATATTGGCGCCACGTCTCGGTCGCGGCAAATAAAAACAAATAATGTTTATAAGTGTTTATAGTGTTTATAATAAAACACATTTCGTCTTTTTCTTGATTCGCTTCGGTTTGCTGCTCATCACTTTTAAACGCTTCCATATTTTCTGTCATACGTAACACTGTTTTGGACTTGACACACCCGAAACAGAGTAATTAATCGGCATTAAGCCTTTTATAATTTTTAATTGTTTTTCAAAATTTAAAATAAAATTCTATGTGTGTCAAAATAATTTGTCAAAACAAAGCAATAATGGAAGACATTTACAATTTACTTACTTCCATTGTCAAATTGAAATTCAAAATTAAAACGTCAAATTTATTTTTCAATTTACTTTGATTCCTCTGTTTTCCGTTATGCAAAAATAATAATTTTTTTTAAATGAAATTTTTTTAAATTATTATTTCACACAAACCTTCTACAGGCAAATAATGAAAACATACCAAAAAATCAAGCAAATCGGACTTCACGTTCGCATGTTATGAACGTACAAACGAACAATTCATTTTTATATATATAGAAGACTAGCTTTGCCCCGGTGCGCTTTGCTGCCCCACTAAAAATGTTAAAAAAAGATAAAGTTTGTTGTTTTCTAACTTGTTTAGAAAAAGAAAATATAAAAGATTGTCTAGATAATAGTGCTAAAATTATTCTAATGCACGTGGATAAACAATGTTTCTTGTTTGTCTGTCTGGCGCCTAAACGTATATATAGATTAATTAATCCACATTAATTCTTATATATAAGATATTTTCTGTACATAATAAGAAGATATTTATGAAAATTTATAATTATAATAAAAGATAGCGAAACCTTCGCCCGCTTCACAGGGCGAATACACAAAAGAAACTTGCGAAATTTCTTTTCAATTTTCAGTAAAACTCATCCACAATCAATTTCTTACAATAATTTATTTTCAAATAAAAAGGTCGAAAATGAAAATACTTTAAAAATTAACTTAATGCTCTTTGATAAACAACGTTTTTAGTTTTTCCATCTTTTGTGTTTATAAATAATGCAGAGGGTTTACCACAACGTGAACAACCAACATACAATTGTCCATGCGAGAAAACAGGTTGCTCCAAATCTAAGCCACAAATATTCAAAGTCTGACCTTGAGCTTTATTAATGGTTATAGCGAAGGCAAGACGGACAGGAAATTGAAGCCGTTTAAATTCAAATGGCATATCTGATGGAATCATTGGAATTCGGGGGATTAGAACGTTTTCGCCTCTATATTTACCACTCAGAATAGTTGCTTCAATTAAATTGGCCATCAGTTTTTTCACGGAAAGTCTGGTGCCATTACAAAGCCGTGGTTGATTTATATTTCGGAGCATTATTATCGGTGCTCCCTCTTTCAATGCCAAATAATGTGGTGGCAAGCCTGGCAAATCAAGTGAATTCAAAAATTCAGTAGGATAGTTCACTACCTCATCTTCATTTATTATCGTATCCACTGATTTGTATGCAAAAAATTGGCCATCTATTTCTTGCAAAATACTTGCATTTAAATCGTTCACGTCTTTATTTTTTCCTGCCAATATTGCGCGTTCGCTCAACCAATCATGATTCCTGTACTTCTGCAATATATTTGGAAACACACGTTGAACCAGTTCCTTTTTCGATTGAGTGATATTACAAAAATTGCTTGGTAATGTTATTAATCCGGTTGATTTATCGACTGCAACTTTACCATTCCCAATTTCCAAAAGTTGTTTTGAAAATTCAGCTGCAGAAGGATCATTTTGCAATTGTACACGTACATTTTGATTAAGACGCAATGTTTTAACATATTTCCACAAAACTGAAGACTTCAAACATGCGTTTAGCTCATCAGCAGCAGTAGATCGTGGAATGACAGGTAAAGTTTGCCTAAAATCACCTGATAACAATATAAAGGCGCCACCAAAAAGTCTTTCATTTCCTCGAAGATCTTGCATGGTTCGATTTAATGCTTCTAATGATCTTTTGTGAGCCATTGTACATTCGTCCCATACGATTATTTTACACTGCTGCAAAACTTTTGCCATTGCCGACGTTTTGGAAATGTTGCACGTAGGAGATTCAATCGTTGTTATATTCAAAGGCAATTTAAGTGCAGAATGCGCAGTTCGACCACCGTCTAATAAGGTAGCAGCAATTCCAGATGAAGCAACTGCAAGAGCAATTTTATTATCCGATCGTATGGTTGCCAGAATCAATGACAGCAAAAATGTTTTTCCAGTGCCTCCTGGTGCATCAATAAAGTAAAATCCACCTCCTTCATTGTTCACACCTTCCATGATTTTGTCATAAGCATATTTCTGTTGACTATTCAATTGTGGAACTTTTAACTGCACAAATGTTCTCAATTGATTACGATCATATTGTTGTTCACGATGCATTTCTTGATTAATAACATCATGAACTGCACGATTAGGCGCTATCATTCCTAACTGCACTAATATTTTGTTTGCAATCATTATACACATGTCTTCAATCAAAATCAAAGCTTCGTTATGCATTTCCGGTGTGATTTCTAATTCAGGATTTGAAACTGAACGTCGCACTCTAAGTAAAATGTCTTCCGTCATGTCATCACGAAATTTATGCCATATTTCAAATGGATTTGATGGACTGCATGTAGATATTATAATTGCAAATAATGTTCGTATTTGATGTGGAGATGATGAAATTACGGAATCAGCAAGTGTAGCTTCCCAATGCATATCATCTTCAAGTAGATTCAAACGCTGGCATGCTTGCCGATAAGTCGCACACAATTCACCATCGACTGTTCTTAAATCTTCAAATGACGTAGGACCACGAACGTTAATCAATAATAAACGCAAATAAAAACATTCATAATGATTTGGATGAACGGTATACACACGACCCAATGCTTCTGTAGAAAATACATTTGGATGGCCTCGTACTGGTTGCCCTTGTTTCCGTCTTTGAAAAACTTTCGCAGATTCATTCCATGTGAAATATCGTGGCACTTCAGAATACAATAACATTTTAGCAAATTCGTCATTTCTGCACATATCAAAAAATGAAGTCAACGTTGTTTTCGGTGGCTGTTCTGCTCGTTGCGCCGCATTCTCAGGTGTGAAGTACACACGTTGACCATTCTGAAGATGAACTGCCAAGTGCAGTACATTTGGATACCTTTCGTGTATTGCAAATGAAAAAATTCGCCATATTGCTTCATTTGTACTAATATAACGGCCTAATTGATATGAAGTGATTTCATCACTTTTATCCCCAGCAATTCCAAAATAGGCCAAATCACTTCCTTTGTTAACATATTTGCATATGTACTTGATGGATTTTACTGAGTTACAATACTCAACATTTATATGAGCACCAAAAGTTTTGGATAATAGCGGCGAATATGGAACGATCCAACGATTGTCAATTTTAATGTCTTGATTTTTGCATTTCACCATAACTGTTTCGCCATCATCTTCAGGTGAACGTCTACGATATAACGGATAACCATCATTACCAGAAATTGTTTCCGCTATTAATGCTCTTGGGTACCGTTTTGTGCATTTTCCTTCAGCCATGCACGGTGAGTTGACATTTAATGCCCCACATGGTCCATGAATCATGTGCTTCGTAACTGATTCAAACAGTCCTGGATCAATGATTGGATTAGGAATTTCGGCTGATATTACGCTATCAATTTCATTTGGCGTAATTTTATCAACTAACCAAACCAAAATATGTGCATGCGGAAGTCCTCTTTTCTGCCATTCCACAGAATACATCCAACATTGAACTTTTCCAAACACTTGTTGTTTGACAATAAAATCCATAAGCGTTTTCAATTTTTGCTTGAACACACGCGCAACAATATCGTGGCGATCAGAAGCACTTTGACCATGAAACATATATTGCTTTATTTCATTCCATTGAGGATTACAGGTGAAAGTAATAAATAAATCGGGTCGATGATAATGCCGAACGTACGTCATTGCGTCTTGCGCGTACTCGTGCATGTGTCGTGGACTTCCAGTATATGTTGCTGGTAATATTGTCATTTGGCCAATATCGTTGATATTCCCATCATTCTGAATTGCATCGCGCAAATGAATATATTGTTCGGATTTTAACTTTTTCTGATTAAATCGAATAAAATTCAATCGTTCAGACTCAATTTTAGCGTAAACATCAACTATAAATTGGTTGCAAAGCCTTCTACAATTCAATATATGATTAATTTCGTTCAGCCGAACCATTAATCTGTACGAATAATAGTTCATCGCACTAACTTTTTTTGCTGTTTCCAAGCCTGAAATAAATGCGAATATTAAGTATCAATAATTCACAAAATGTGTGATGCATTTTATTGTAACTAACCAGTTAAACGATGTTTCATCTTAATATTGAAATGGTAACCATCCTCGCCTTGCCAAAACAAAATTGGGTACTGCAACGCATCATAACAACGATGAGTTTCCGAAACATGCACAACACTTTGATCTCGACGATGAAGTACAATATCTCGACTGCTCGCTCCTTCATCCACAATTAATACGGCAACTTCATCAATTGTTGGTGCGTTTAACCTTCCAGCATGAATTCCACCAGGTGCTTTATCGGCCCGAATAACAATTCTATGAGAATCCGAAGGCATTTGATCAAGGGCAGTTTGAAATAATTTGATCAAACAATTTTCATCGTGAAAAAACTGCTGCAATCTTTCAATTATTCCTCTTCTCACTGCATTACTATCATTTGGATTTTGTGCCACCACACAACGCCGTTCAATTTCAACATCTGAATTTCCCATGAAATAAATTTGCAAAAAGGAATGATTGGAATCCAAACATGGTAATAACGATCCAATTCGATGATAGATTTGACCTTGAATCTGCATACATGAAACATTTGATTCAATCTCACGATAGAACTCATTGTTAGTGTCGTGTTCAGTAATTACCTTAAAAGTCATGAATCCATCTCTGATTATATTTGTGGCGCCGAAAGACGTCATTTGGAAACATGAATTGTACTGCTGTATTTTAGACAAAAAATGATTCGATTCTGGAGTCAAACCAGAAACTAATGACCTCAAAGGCTCAGGAGGAGGATTCAAAACAGGCAATTTTACTTGTCCATTTGCACAACACATTCCAGGAGTTTCCGATGGAAATTTCAATGCATTGCACTGTTCGCAGACATTAGTCATAGTTCCGATTGAAAGGCATGGAAGAGAACAATAGTCAACTTCACTATCATAATTGAAAGCAGCACGCATTACTCGCTGATTAATATTGTCATTGGCACGACTTCTAACAGCGCGATTGCGACTCATTCTCGCTCGATCCGAAGAATTACTCGCGAATCGTTCTTCGATTGTTTGAGCAGAACGCGATCTCGATTGACGCTCTCTTTGCTGTTCAAGTCTCACTTCACGTTCCGCTTCAGATTCACCTGCTCTAACAGATGCAACTCGTCTTGTATTATGAGTACGACGACCAATATTGGCGCCACGTCTCGGTCGCGGCATAATTATAACTAAAAAAAAAACAAATAATGTTTATAAGTGTTTATAGTGTTTATAATAAAACACATTTCGTCTTTTTCTTGATTCGCTTCGGTTTGCTGCTCATCACTTTTAAACGCTTCCATATTTTCTGTCATACGTAACACTGTTTTGGACTTGACACACCCGAAACAGAGTAATTAATCGGCATTAAGCCTTTTATAATTTTTAATTGTTTTTCAAAATTTAAAATAAAATTCTATGTGTGTCAAAATAATTTGTCAAAACAAAGCAATAATGGAAGACATTTACAATTTACTTACTTCCATTGTCAAATTGAAATTCAAAATTAAAACGTCAAATTTATTTTTCAATTTACTTTGATTCCTCTGTTTTCCGTTATGCAAAAATAATAATTTTTTTTAAATGAAATTTTTTTAAATTATTATTTCACACAAACCTTCTACAGGCAAATAATGAAAACATACCAAAAAATCAAGCAAATCGGACTTCACGTTCGCATGTTATGAACGTACAAACGAACAATTCATTTTTATATATATAGATTATTGCTTTACATTAAGCGTATATATATAGTGATGGTATTAAATGTTCGCAGAACAAAAAATTTGAGTGAATATTTTAATATGTCTTGTATTTACAGGAAATTTAATACACGTTTTTATTATGCGTATAATACTCAACTACATATTTGGGTTCCGTTTACAAAGTAAAATGATTGTTTATATTTCAAGACTTTTATTTTTGTCATAAATAATACATTTCAGATCTTTTTACAGCTTTCTAGTTGTTAACATTATAGAACCTTTTATTTTGTTAATGATTGTAGTTCATATCGAGGACTTCAAAGTATTTCGTTGGCTGCATTTTAACTTTAACTTAATCTAGTCCTCATAAAACACTTCAATAATATTTTACTTATTTATGTTAATACAAAAAGTATATTATACATCTTCTCTAAAAATAATTTATTAATTGAGGTTATGAATTAATAGAAAGAAAACAGCATCAATATAGTATTGGCATATCTACATTTTCATTTCCACCTTACTAGAGAATTTTATTACCCGTTTGCAAACTACGTATGTTTCCGCGTACTTTTGCATGTACTATGGTACTTAAGTACTGTTACTATATTACTACTTTTTGAGGAAAAACATGTTTTCGCTACATTAAAATTACACTAATGTGTTTGAAATTCTTAATTGATTATGTAATGCCTTATCTCATTTTCCTTTTTGAGTTATTTTTAAAAAACGAACAATATTAAAGTACAATTTTGGTACCATACATTTTTGGCAATTTCGTACTGTAAAAATTTCATGAAATTCCTTATCTTTTCACCTCAAAGAAGAAGAAGTAGCATTACATAATTTTATTTATAATATAATAATATAAAAACATGAATTATTAATGCTCTCATGTAATTTAACAATTGAACAATATTATCAAATACACATTGACACATATAAATACAGCAGAATTCGTTTTTGAAGAGTGCAATAACATAAACGAATGTCTGCTTTATGGTAGCAGCAACATCAGCATAGTTCAAAACAGTTCAAAAAGCCAATCAGATGTGAATTCGCGTGGTGAATAACACGTACAGTGTACGTGAAGAAATCGAAAAAACGAAGTCACAAATCTTCGGAAACCCGAGAGAGTCAGCCATCTCGTTATCTCTGGTATAACGACCAGAAGCAATCTGATTGCGAGAATCTTGCAACAGCACTGGGATTGTGAAACTGTTCTGTAATGTTGCAGTGTTGCCGTCTGCCCACAAATATATTTTGCTCATAGTGCTGCAAACTAAAACAAAATCTGTGTATTGCTAAATTTCTGTTTCTAAATAATCGGATACAGTAAATTATATAAATAAACTAACAAATATCATGTTATAATCCAAAAAAGAAAATTTTGAATGTTTGAAAACTTACCCAATATCGTAATAGAAATCGCGATAAGTTCAGTGATGTGTCAGTTGTATGGCGCAGATCGAGATGGATCACGAATTGTGGAGAAAAATCACAAATAGTTACAAGATGATATAAATAGTTACATACTCTCAAACTCTAAAACGAATATTCTCATTCAAAGTCGGTGTAAGAGTAGCATAAAAAACCGCAGCTGTAATTGACAAATCTTAAAACAAGGGCTAGTTTAGTAATTTTGCGCTGACAAATACATTTTTTTTTTTTTGTTGAGTAATTGCTAGCGTTGCGATATGTATTTGGTGAAATCGGATGGAATTTTGTAACAAGAGGAAATTTTTCCGAAGAAAGTAGTAAAGTCTTCAGCATCATTATTTTAAAGTTTCTATAAAATACATTTATTAAGTAAATAGACGCCGAAAATACTTTTAATACATCAACAATTTATTCCCAATGGAACACATTTTGGTGAAGAAACTAAAATATTACGTTTCCTGTTTTCGTCCATAGTAAAATAATCACAGTAGGCTTTTTAGGGAGAAAATCTCTTTTCCATTCATTCCATTAGAATTCGTGAATTCGTACTGACATGTACAGTTTTTCTGCTCTAACCGATAAGAATTCAGAAACAATTAGAAATTAACTTATTCGTTCTCTATAGTAATTTATACGACGCTCCCGGCAACACTGAATTCTACATCAGCATCGAGGCACTGTTAAATATGAGAGAGAAGAGAGTAATTATGTTAACAGAAGCGGCCAAATACGAGACACATACATATCTATACATGTACATATAGTTGCTGGAAGCGGCAAAACGGTATTAGCAGAGCCGTTATCATTTTACGTGTGAAATAAGCAGAAAAATGCAACATTTTGTAGTAATCAGCAAAAAGCAATACTATTTTAATTATCCCCAAACTTTTAAGAGCTCTAATAATAAATTGCATATATTAAATTGTAGTAAGGTAAGGACCAAGTAAATGCAGGAAGCAAACAATAAACCTGAAAAGAAATATGATCGCAGATTTTATTTGAAAAAAGTTATCATCCAAGCTCACTTCTCCCTCTAGAGATTTGACCTCTACAGAGATCAAAAAAGACCAGAAATTGAACGAAAAAGCAGTGTACTTGAAAAAAATTCATAATAGGGAGTGCTTCACTGTATAGAAGTTCACTATAGAGAAGTTCGACTGTACTACATAAACGCACTCACACATGCATACGTCGCTCTTACACACTGTAATCTGGAATCTTCTTAAAGCCTGGATAATGTCAACAGCAACGAGCATATATTATATATTACCTATTTAATATTCGTTCGATATCTACATATTAATTTGTAGCATAAATAATAAATTTGTATGAATCTTGATATACATTTATTTTATTTTATAGGTCGTGATAACTATTTTTACTTCATATTTTACTTTACACACACATAATAAATAGTACTGTTGGCTGCGCCAACCTCTTCACTAGCACAAATACTAATTTCTGCTCGAAAAAACCGTCCGTCCTTTGACACCATTTTTCACTTAACATTTATAAAATATTTTTTACTTTAGTTTTGTATATAGTTCAACATTTAGGCGACAATCAGCATCCGTTATGAGTTAGACAAAAATCTAAAATCCTTTATCCCTGCAGAGGATTTAATTTGAGAACGTAATTGAGCTTAGCGTTTTTTCTATTTAGACATTTTTGAAATATACTAAAGTTTTATATAAAGTAAAATTTTAGGAACAACTTAATTGTAAGTATATTTTGAGGGCCGGCCCATGATTCCACTTGAAGCCGGATTTCTACCTTCTTACAAAATTCTACAAGTGCTCTTCTCTCGGAAAGGATTCACTTTTTGATTGGAGAATCCACTCAGAAGACAGTCGTCATTTTCATGCTCGGATATATATTTTATCATTAACATTGAAGCCTCAGACACATGCATACGCGGAAGGCCTACCTCGCGCCGCAATTGATCGTTAATGACCCGCTGCTGTTGTAGATTAGCAGCCATGATGTCAAGTACAGCAGTCTGTGCAAGCCCTATGATGGTTATGTTAAAATATCTGATGTGGCCAACACATGACTTCCTTGTATGATGGCAATTGTATGGTTTTATTTCAAGAATGGTTGATATATTTTATTTATATTTTAAAATTGAAGTTTTAAAAATTTGAAATATTTTTTCTTCCATAATGAAAAAAATTTCATAGATTTCTCTTAATTTAAATAATTTAAATAGTAGTAAGTAAAAACAAGGAGGTACAAATTAGTTGCCACACAGCTTTAACTATCAATCGTAGTAATTTTGATTTCCCTGTTTAGTTCTGTTAGGGTACAACCAATTTGTATAAAAGATATAGCAGCATAACATTCATTTATCATTTATGTAATTCGGATAATACATTCTTCGTGTTCCTTTGGCGAAGAGTCCTTTTGGTGCGAACCATCATTAAAATTGGAGCTACAAAATTGTGTCTTATGTAAGGCCCAATAGTATATACTTCTAGGAGTGTTTGTTTTTGAGTAATGTATGAAATTCAAAAAAAATTATATGAGAAGTGTCCTTTTCGCGCAACCGATTGCATCCAAAAAGGGAGGTGCACAACTAGGTCTTATAAGAGTCTCAAATACCAAATTTCAAGTTTCTACGATTCTCCGTTTTTAAGTTATTGAGGATACGTACATACGTATATACGTACGTACATACGTACAGGCGTACATACGTACATACGTACACACGTACATACGTACACACGTCACGACCAAACTAGTCAAAATGGACTCCGCGATGGTCAAAATGTGTGTTACCATCAAAATCTCAATACCGAAATTTTTCATGATTACAATACTTTCTTGTATTTACTACGTATACAAGGAAGTAAAAAACTAACAAGTTACCAGATATTACAGCGTGAACACTAAAGAAGAAAACTATTGGTATTAAAATCCATACAAAAACCGCTATTCCAATAACTTACGTAGCAGACTAATAGAAAAATGATTTGAGAAGTTTCAGTTAACCCTTTCTACTTTCAAAAGTTTAAAATGTTGACTATTAACACAGCTTATTAACACAACAAAATTGGGTTGCAAATACGTATTGTCGAAAAATCAATAAATCTGCAGGTTTGAGAAAAGCAAAAAAGTATTATTTTTAATATATTGAAATACGAGCAACATAAAATCAATTCGGTGTGATACATAGGCGTCACTATGGTCCACATCTAAATACATTACGAAAATTGATGATGAGGTGCTAAGAATGTCTTTTGAAAGCACTATTCCTTCAAAACCGATAAAAATATTTTGGTTGTTTTTATGATTGGCCGTCAAATGGAATTTGTCATAAAATGTGGGAACTGTTTAGATAGTAATATTCTTCGGTTTATGATATCATAAAATCAACGTAAGTGAGACTGTTGACCTGAGGCAGTGCATCAGCAGCCGATGAGATTGAAACCGAATACTGATTGTATTGGGAAGAAGTACTGATACAAACAATTCATATTTTTCACAGAAAAACAACTCAGATTTTTCACAAAGTTGACAGATAAATTTTACGACGTCAAATCAATTAAATATCTTGTATTGTGAATTATTTTTACTAAATTTTGACAATAAAAAATCAAAAAAGGAGACAAAACGCAATAATGACGAATATGGAAAACGAACTACCGGATAGGAAACCATCTGCAATGCCTGCCGACGACGCATTCAACAATGACGTACCTCTGGATGGAAAGGTGGCGGAAGAGAACGAAAAAAAAATGTTGGAGTTATCAACCAAGGAGGCGTACTTTGCCAGCCTTAATCAATGGGTCAAGCAAGCCAACATATCGCAAAATGCAATGGCTCTCTTTCCATACTACTTGTTTAATAGTTATCCACAAATGTTTCAAAATCAAAACGTCGCTGGAGCGACCCGCAGCCAAACGACTCCGACTATGGCGTAGACGTGACTAGACGCCGTAACTTCTTCATCTGATGGAGTGCGTAGATCCTCTAACTGTTGATTGCTTCGCAAAGGTGACAAACCGATTGCTGCAATTACAGACAACTAATTTAATATGCGATGTTGTAATAATCAAAGCTAAGCTGCTCTTACATGCTATCGACATTTTCATTTCTTCATCTTTAAATATATTGTCACAACAAGTTAAATTTAACAAATCTATTCAACAAAAGACAAGGTTATAGATTTCAAAGGCATCATAAATGTATATCATACTTACTTTTGGTATTGTGCTCAATACTGTAGAGGTCGTCGCTGTCATTTATTTCATTGGTGAGTTTGTGATCGGATTTAGTTGTACGGATAAAAGGTTTTGCTAAATATTGCATAGATTCATCGTACGTAGCTCTTGATTCCTGAGGTAAACGTTTCTTCAATACCTTCTTTAAATTTTCATGTTTTTTTTTCAGAGTATAGACATTGCGATAAGTGCCTGATGAAATTTTAGCATTAAACTTGTAATGTTCGCTATCTTCCTCCAGTCGAGCGTAGCAACATGCACGATTCGGCTAGGGCTCGTCGGTGGGCGGGGTTTTTGTTTTCCCCTTTCTTTGCTACTCTCGGCTGACCGCGTCGATTCAAAAGAATGTTCTTTGTGCATGATGATAGGAAAGGGAATGGGAAGGGTACATGGATAAAGGTATTGAGATGGGAGAGGACGAGAAACCGGGGCAGACAGGACCTGCTTCCTTATGGGGACTTACTTTTGGATCCGGGATGCCTCCAGGCGTGATGGACTAGCCTGTTGCCCTACCCAACCATGAGATCGGAACATTCCGTTTTCTGGGCCTCGATCTCCCTGCATGTTAAACGATGGAAGAATTCAAATTGCCTTTCTTTCTTACTTTAATTCATATTAACAAATCATTTTTAATAGAATAAATTTTATTTCAGTGTGAATATATTTTAAATATATATTTTTAAAGCTAGGTATGGAATAAAAATAAATTTCCAATATTACAATAAATTATTAGGTTCTTAATTAATAAATTAGAAAATATAAATTTTTCATAATATTCCATTGCTATTGTTTGGTTTTACTTTTGTGACAAGATCAAATACTTATTTGCAATAAATCTAAACGCTTATTAAGTAATAATTTCACAAAAAAACAAAGAAATTTGCTAACTATTAAAAGTTTGCAATGATGTTTATAATTATGATGTACAATATACAAATTTGTGAGAAGTAATTGGAAAAGATGAAAAGGAAGTAGAAAGAAAAAATGATTTTAGGAGAAAACCCTGATTGTTACTCATTAATTAACTCATATATTATTCGAATTAAAGCAGTGAATAAACTGTACCTAAATGGATGGCCTGACTTTAAATAATGTGCAACCACAACAACGAGAGAGAAAAAAACAATGTGCCGTACTCACTTTTTTTTTATTCGCCTGTTGTTTCTGGCCTTCCTCGGCGTTGAGCTCAGCGTCGAAAGAGAGCCTGGAAAGAAACCAAAAAAAACCCGGTTGAAATTGCAGCCTCCCATATGCGGTGGCGTATGGGAGAGTTCCTCTAACTCTTTCGTTCCAGCGGTTATTTACACATTTACATTATAACAAAGCTGTAAAACTCTACAGTAATTTTAAAAGCAAAAGAATACAAAAACAAAACTGCTGTGCGCTGAAGTAATAGCTGCTGCCTACTCTCCGCGTCTCCGGAACAGCCTCCTGGTTGCGAACCGGTTTTTCCGTTAGGGACTCCACAATACTTCAAGCGTGGAAACTTTTCCTTGTTCAGACACCAAATTAGGTGACAAGCCGCTAATTCGCACTATTTATTTGCTGTGTTGTGTGTGTGGGTGTATGCCTACATTTCTTTTGAAAGTTGATGTAGGCAATTATATATGTATCCGTATTTTATAATAAAATTAAATAATGTGTACGTTGTTTTAGTTTATCAAAACGTAATTAATCAACCTAAATTGATCTCACAGAAAGCACAACGTTATCATAATCTGTCATGTTTCGCTCCAATTAACAATTATTCTCGACAAATTTATACTGAGTTAATTAGATATGTGTATATATTCCGATTGCGATGTTAGTGTTCTTGTTGTGTTAATTCGAATCGCTGTTTTAAATACACGTGAAGTTTACACTGTTTTTCTTTGCGTTTATTAAGCCGCAGTCTTCAAAATTGCACACCAAAAATTGTAGCGGTTGTTTTTTTTTTCGCTGGTAAATATGCGGCAACATTTTTATCAAAATCACTGGCTTTTATTTTTTCCCTCATGCGACTTCCTCGCTTCCCAGCCAAAACTTGAATCCCCTCCTTTTCTCTTTTCTGCCTACCGTGCTCAATTCTTCTTTTTGCTTTCCAATCATTTCCCAAGACACTTCCCGTCAAAAGCTCAATTCCCCGCACTTCCCACCAACAGCTTAAAAAAAAAAAAAACCATAAATAATAAAACAAGTTTCGTTTTATTCAATTTCTGTTTTTTTTTTTTGCTGTGTGTGTTTTTGCTTCTGTTTCACTTTAGTTTAATTTTAATGCTAATTTTAAAATGTATACTTAATTTTGCTTACAAATAGAGTTACATTTCACTGCCTTTAACCTTATTACAATGGTTTTCTCTTGTTTTAGTATTTATTTTTAATGCTTATAATAAACACTTCCCCTTTTTTTTACTTCCTTGTATACGTAGTAAATACAAGAAAGTATTGTAATCATGAAAAATTTCGATATTGAGATTTTGATGGTAACACACATTTTGACCATCGCGGAGTCCATTTTGACTAGTTTGGTCGTGACGTGTGTACGTATGTACGTATGTACGTATGTACGTATGTACGTATGTACGTATGTACGTCTGTACGTCTGTACGTCTGTACGTATGTACGTATCCTCAATAACTTAAAAACGGAGAATCGTAGAAACTTGAAATTTGGTATTTGAGACTCTTATAAGACCTAGTTGTGCACCTCCCTTTTTGGATGCAATCGGTTGCGCGAAAAGGACACTTCCCATATAGTTTTTTTCAAATTTCATACATTACTCAAAAACAAACACTCCTAGAAAGTATATTGGGCCTTACATAAGACACAATTTTGTAGCTCCAATTTTAATGATGGTTCGCACCAAAAGGACTCTTCGCCAAAGGAACACGAAGCATGCATTATCCGAATTACATAAATGATAATGATAAATGAATGTTATGCTGCTATATCTTTTACAAAAATTGGTTGTACCCTTACAGAACTAAACAGGGAAATCAAAATTACTACGATTGATAGTTAAAGCTGTGTGGAAACTAATTTGTACTGTAATTTCCTTGTTTTTACTTACTACTATTTAAATTGTTTAAATTAAGAGAAGCCTATGAAATTTTTTTCATTATGGAAGTAAAAATATTTAAAATTTTTAAAACTTCAATTTTAAAATATAAATAAAATATATCAACCACTCTTGAAATAAAACCATACAATTGCCGTCATACAAGGAAGTTATGTGTTGCCCACATCAGATATTTTTTTTTTTGTTTTAACGATTTTAATGGCACACCGTCACAAAACAGATCATTTTAAGTTAGTTTCTAATGAAAAAGGATCTGGAAAACGGTTAAGATTTTTGTAAATCTTTGGCGTGAAAAATTCCGATGGATTTCCCCTGAACTGCTAGCTCATAACAATTGTTACCGACTTTTCGCATTACTGTAGCTTTTAGAAATTTTGGTGCCAGCTTAGCATTATAAGATTTGGCTTTGTTACTTTGCGCAAAGTTCCTGTGATAAACATATTCTCCTACAGCATAGTTCACATTTCGTGTTCTCAAATTATAAACTTTCTTATTTCTTTCGTATGCTTGGGTTATATTTTCTCTAACTTTCTTCCGGAAGCTTTCTAGCTTTGTTTTCTTTCAATTTGATTTTTAAGTTTGGAGTACGATTCGGAACCAAAATGCACAGAATTAAGATCTACCATCGGGGGAACTAATTCGAAACTACTTACACTGGCAGGATCGCAAATATCTAACCTTGAGAGGACGTCTGGAACGACTTGTTGAGTTCCTTTTCTATGCTCAATAGAAAAGTTAAAGCCTTGCAGCTTTAGCGACCATCTGGCCAGTCTACCATTTAGATCAGGTTGCTGCATCAACCATTTGAGGCTAGCGTGATCCGTAATTACCTTGAACTCATGTCCTTCAACATATTCTCGAAATTTTTCGATGCTTAGCACGGCAGCTAAACATTCCAATTCCGTAATAGAATAGTTTTGTTGGCAACGGTTTAGCTTTCTTGAAAAGTATGCTATTGGTCTCTCCAGTCCTTCTGAGTCCGCCTGCGCGAGAACAGCGCCAATACCAGTTTTCGAAGCATCACATTGTATGATGAATGGCTTAGTAAAATTAGCGGTAATAAGCACGGGAGCCGAGGTTAGCAACTCTTTCACTCTATCGAATGCAGTTTGAGCTTCGTTGGTCCACGTAAATCTATTGTGTTTCTTAGTCAGTTCTGTTAATGGGTTTGTCAAAGTAGCGAAGCCGTCTATAAACCGTCGGTACCAACCTGCTAAGCCCAAGAAGCTTCTTATTCCTCGCACATTACTAGGTGCACTTATATCTTTTATGGCCGAAACCTTTTCGGGATCCGGTTTGATGGTTCCATTCCCTATAATATACCCCAAGTATTTTACTTCTTTTAGACAAAATTTACATTTTGGTACATTTAGAGTTAAACCGGCCACTCTAAAGATTTGAGCTACTTCTACTAATAACGACATGTGTTCCTCGTAACTATCACTGAGCAAGAGCAAATCGTCTAAATATACAAAGACGCGGCATTGCAGATGAGGAGGTATTATGATGTCCATCAAACGACACAATGTTTGTGGTGCATTTGTTAAGCCAAATGGCATTACTTTAAAACGGTACAGGGGCCTATTAGGGACGGTAAAAGCGGTCAAATCTCGTGAGCTCTCCTCGAGACCTATTTGCCAAAAAGCATGCTTTAAATCTAAAGAGGTTATATATTCAGATTTCGGTAAACGAGAAAGGATTCCATTAATTTTTGGCTGTGGATAAGCGTCCTTTATGGTTATTCTATTTAACTTACGAGAATCTAAGCAAAGCCTAACCTTTCCTTCCTTTTGGACTACAGCTACTGGACTACTCCATGGGCAATTCGGTGGCGCTGGTTCGATTATTCCTAACTGGAGCATATTATCTACTTCTGCGTGAATTTTCTTCTCCACAGCGGGTGATACCGAAAAATACCGTTGCTTTATGGGTTTGGCTCCGTTTTCCAGTTGAATGCTGTGTTGTAAAATCGACGTTTTACCTAGGCCTTCGGTCGCAAAGTCAGGAAATAAAGCAATAATATTATTTAAGCGTTGTCGTTTACAAGGATCTAACACGTGACTATCCGCAGGGATAGTTATTTCATTTATTTGTCGCTTTAATCCAATTTTGTCTAACAAGCCAAAAGACTTCCAAAAGTCAACACCTAAGTATAAATTTTGTTTCAGGTCAGGTATTATAAATAACTCGATAGGCTTGCTTTTAGCCTGAAAGGTTACTAAAGTTATAATACTTCCTAATATCCTATACTTTTTCCCTCCAGCAGTTTCTACATTTGATGTCAATCTCTTAAAAGGTAGGTTCCTTTCTAAAAACTCTTGTGCAGTGTGGCCACTTATACACGAAATAGACGCTCCTGAATCTAGTAAGTCTCCCATCTTCGTACCAAAGATCTCAACTTCTACAAATGGTCGAACGTCGGCTGTCGTGTCTTGCATTGATTGAATTGTATTACGAATTTGGCATTTTCTACGTTTTACGTTTAAATGGAAGTTACGAATACGCTTCGTGTTTCTTTTTACTTTGGACTTATCCGGCTGCTCATTGTCTTGCGTTTGTTTTATATTTTCGGAAAATATTCTCTGTTTAATTTGATTGTAAGCTAACAATCTCAAATGATACGGTCTAATAGGGAAAAGTTTGGGTGTTGCTACGGAAATCTCTCTACTTGGAAAATTTACCTGAACGGCCGAAGAGGTATAAGTTTTTTCTATATTCTTTACATGTTTTTTTTCGAGTGGAAGCTGCTGGTTTTGCTCCCACTCGGTTTCGGGTTTTCCTGA
This sequence comes from Thecophora atra, assembly GCA_937620795.1. NCBI lineage: Eukaryota > Metazoa > Arthropoda > Insecta > Diptera > Conopidae > Thecophora > Thecophora atra. Next base: position 5,092,551 of record CALMKQ010000008.1, on the reverse strand, counting down.
CACCTACCGCATTGTGGTTTATACACGTTCGCTAATCCACATCCATAACAAAAGACTGTTCGTTCAGCTATGCAGTCATCATATCTATGTCCGCTTTCCTTGCAATTCCAACAAATTAGGGGTTTAACGATGCGGGCTTTCTGTAGATTTGAGTTACTCACTTCGCAAATTGCTCCGAACTCGTTTTCTTGCGTTGGAGTTTCTGGTTCCTCCAGCGCCAGTTCATGTATTCGTTTGTTTGGAAAACTCTTTTGTTCCTTTTCGTATTCTCGATATAAGGACTCTCTTCGTAAGATAACATTTCGCAGATGCGTCCAAATAAAAGATCTCCTTTCGCAAATGAGGTCTTAAATTTCTTCTAATGATTTCTACCAGCTCAGGTTCACTAATTGGATATCTAAGCCTATCCGTAAGTTGTAAGATACCGTGATAAAAATCATCAAAAGATTCGTTAAAAAGTTGTTTCTTTTCGCGAATCATTTCTCGAATATCGGCGTCTGTTAAATGATCGTTAAAATGGGTTTTTAAAGCTGCGCACAAATTGTTCCAATTAATTCCAGCTACGTTTCTTCTATATCGGCAGTACCATTCTTTAGCTTTATCCCTAAACAATATGTGCAGATGTTCGGACAGTAAGGTAAAATCTCCCCCTAAACAGTCATTGGTTAACGAGTTGATCATATAAATAAACTTATCTACAGGCATTCCTGTTAACGATCCACTAAACGTAATATTCCAACTACTAATCAGATTTGCAACCTTACTACTGGTTGTCAAGAAAACTGCATGGTTCGGAATTCTTTCCCTAGCTGGGTTATTAAGAGGAATATTTGATACAATAGGTTGCTGTACTTGTTGTGGTTGTAATGGTGGAAAACTTATTCTTGGCCATTCTGGTTCTGGAGCTCTATTGACTTCCAAGCGAGAAATTTGTTGTGTTAATTGTCCTATCATGAGTTTCATTGCCTGAATCTCTTGCTCGAAGTGAGTTTCACTTGTTTGCATTGATCTAGCGCCCGCAATATTCTGCGTTTGTAGAATAGGTCTCCTTTCGTCGTCACTATTCGTAAAACCCTGGTCGTTATTCATTGTAATTGGTACAGAATCGTTTTCGTTCTGTAGACTAGTCGTTTTTCTCTGACGTCTTGAGTTTAAAACTCTACCCTTCGACATATCATTATTGTTTATCAAATCGCCGGCTGCTGTTATCTTATAGTCGAGCAAGCTATTTTTTGTTACTTGCGATCGGCATTGAGGGCAAGTTGAGGTTGTGTCCAACCATGTTAATATACATTCGCGATGAAAGATATGTTTACATCTGGTTATTACCAAGCATTCTGAATTGTTATATATTTCATAGCAAATGACGCATGTACTACTCTCCGTTAGATTTAAATTTTCTTGACTATGTCTAACCGCCATCGCCATTTCGCAATTTAAACCAAATCACTTAACTTATTGTATTATGGAAATGTAAATAATTATATTGTATGTATATATATAGAAATTATTAAATTTAGTTTTAATAGAATAATTAAATTAAAAAAATTTATTCACTTCGACGAAATTATAAAGTTTGTGATATTTTTATCAATTATTGTTGTTAATGAAATTTAGGCAACTTGAAAACTTCCAATCGCTTTATTAAAAGACACCCCGAATCGAATATGAATTTGCGCTACAAGCTGTTCAATGTAGTTGAAACTTTCCACTGGAAGCATTTGGGATTCGCGTCTCGTTGAGGTCAACCTAAGGACACATTCCGGATGAAAGGATATGGCTAATTGTCACTATATCTTCATTGTCCAAGAATGTCTGTAACAAAGTCTTCCAACACGAACCTTCGCGAATGTCTCCGTGTCAACTAAATTAGTAAGTCTGCCGCCGTTGTGTACAGGTATTCTAGCTTAGGTAGGCAATTGGTGGTGTAACAGCTACCAAGCCTAAATCCATAAACTTATACCATGAACACAAGTCCCATGAAAAGAAAAATATAGAACAAATTAATATTTTGGGGAAACTGAAATGTTCAGAATAAAGTTTTATTAAGTGCAATATGATTCATACTGGACACTTCGAGTTAGGCCCCACGTTGGGCGCCACTTTTGTAATGTTCGCTATCTTCCTCCAGTCGAGCGTAGCAACATGCACGATTCGGCTAGGGCTCGTCGGTGGGCGGGGTTTTTGTTTTCCCCTTTCTTTGCTACTCTCGGCTGACCGCGTCGATTCAAAAGAATGTTCTTTGTGCATGATGATAGGAAAGGGAATGGGAAGGGTACATGGATAAAGGTATTGAGATGGGAGAGGACGAGAAACCGGCGCAGACAGGACCTGCTTCCTTATGGGGACTTACTTTTGGATCCGGGATGCCTCCAGGCGTGATGGACTAGCCTGTTGTCCTACCCAACCATGAGATCGGAACATTCCGTTTTCTGGGCCTCGATCTCCCTGCATGTTAAACGATGGAAGAATTCAAATTGCCTTTCTTTCTTACTTTAATTCATATTAACAAATCATTTTTAATATAATAAATTTTATTTCAGTGTGAATATATTTTAAATATATATTTTTAAAGCTAGGTATGGAATAAAAATAAATTTCCAATATTACAATAAATTATTAGGTTCTTAATTAATAAATTAGAAAATATATATTTTTCATAATATTCCATTGCTATTGTTTGGTTTTACTTTTGTGACAAGATCAAATACTTATTTGCAATAAATCTAAACGCTTATTAAGTAATAATTTCACAAAAAAACAAAGAAATTTGCTAACTATTAAAAGTTTGCAATGATGTTTATAATTATGATGTACAATATACAAATTTGTGAGTAGTAATTGGAAAAGATGAAAAGGAAGTAGAAAGAAAAAATGATTTTAGGAGAAAACCCTGATTGTTACTCATTAATTAACTCATATATTATTCGAATTAAAGCAGTGAATAAACTGTACCTAAATGGATGGCCTGACTTTAAATAATGTGCAACCACAACAACGAGAGAGAAAAAAACAATGTGCCGTACTCACTTTTTTTTTATTCGCCTGTTGTTTCTGGCCTTCCTCGGCGTTGAGCTCAGCGTCGAAAGAGAGCCTGGAAAGAAACCAAAAAAAACCCGGTTGAAATTGCACCCTCCCATATGCGGTGGCGTATGGGAGAGTTCCTCTAACTCTTTCGTTCCAGCGGTTATTTACACATTTACATTATAACAAAGCTGTAAAACTCTACAGTAATTTTAAAAGCAAAAGAATACAAAAACAAAACTGCTGTGCGCTGAAGTAATAGCTGCTGCCTACTCTCCGCGTCTCCGGAACAGCCTCCTGGTTGCGAACCGGTTTTTCCGTTAGGGACTCCACAATACTTCAAGCGTGGAAACTTTTCCTTGTTCAGACACCAAATTAGGTGACAAGCCGCTAATTCGCACTATTTATTTGCTGTGTTGTGTGTGTGGGTGTATGCCTACATTTCTTTTGAAAGTTGATATAGGCAATTATATATGTATCCGTATTTTATAATAAAATTAAATAATGTGTACGTTGTTTTAGTTTATCAAAACGTAATTAATCAACCTAAATTGATCTCACAGAAAGCACAACGTTATCATAATCTGTCATGTTTCGCTCCAATTAACAATTATTCTCGACAAATTTATACTGAGTTAATTAGATATGTGTATATATTCCGATTGCGATGTTAGTGTTCTTGTTGTGTTAATTCGAATCGCTGTTTTAAATACACGTGAAGTTTACACTGTTTTTCTTTGCGTTTATTAAGCCGCAGTCTTCAAAATTGCACACCAAAAATTGTAGCGGTTGTTTTTTTTTCGCTGGTAAATATGCGGCAACATTTTTATCAAAATCACTGGCTTTTATTTTTTTCCCTCATGCGACTTCCTCGCTTCCCAGCCAAAACTTGAATCCCCTCCTTTTCTCTTTTCTGTAGCGTACCGTGCTCAATTCTTCTTTTTGCTTTCCAATCATTTCCCAAGACACTTCCCGTCAAAAGCTCAATTCCCCGCACTTCCCACCAACAGCTTAAAAAAAAAATAACCATAAATAATAAAACAAGTTTCGTTTTATTCAATTTCTGTTTTTTTTTTTTGCTGTGTGTGTTTTTGCTTCTGTTTCACTTTAGTTTAATTTTAATGCCAATTTTAAAATGTATACTTAATTTTGCTTACAAATAGAGTTACATTTCACTGCCTTTAACCTTATTACAATGGTTTTCTCTTGTTTTAGTATTTATTTTTAATGCTTATAATAAACACTTCCCCCTTTTTTTTTCTTTTTTGTTTTAACGATTTTAATGGCACACCGTCACAAACTCGGCAGCTCCATGCTTTATCCTTTCTCTCAATACTAACTTTGTCAGTTTTCTTGCAATCTATAATGTTTCGTCGGGTTTCAATTATTTTCAATAATATATCCACTTCTTCTACTGAAAAATTCGGGGCTCTTTTCATTGTGTGCTTAGTTAAAATACGAATATAATATAACCATAGGATGAATGCTTGTTTAATTCTGCTTCTGGACGAATGCGTTTTATCGCCAATAATTAAGGATTAGATAGATATATTCTAACACGCTTGTTTTATTCAGACTCTTTTTGCCATTATTGTATTAAGAGTTTAGAACTACTACCGATGTTTTGGTTTTGTTAATCGAAATTTGACGAGGTAAATCAAGCAGATCAAAGTTTGGTTGCTTTGAAAAGTGCGTACAAACTAAAATTAGTGCGAAAAAGCCAATCAAGTGTGTATCATCTTTGACAAAAATAGTTTTTCGTTTTTACGGTTCTCATGTGCAAAAACTTCAATAAAAAGTTTTAAAAAAAACACATAAATTTATTATTGCAGACACTTTGTGTTGTAGCAAGTTTTAAATTGTTGAAATTGCAATTCACTATATAACTTTCTTCTACAATGGTTATATACAATGTTGTACAATGGCCCGCCGCGATGTTGTACAACGAAATGGCGACCCTGGTTTGTTGATTGTACAGAGAGTATTAATAGTCGCGGTTCTTCCGCTGGAGGATGTCCACACATTTTTAATTAAGGAATCGGAGTTTGAAAAATTGTTCAAGATAGTAATAGAAACCTCGATAAGATTGATGTATGTATGTATCTTTTTTTGCAGCCTAGCCATTAAGATATTTTAATTGTTGAGTGCGAATTCTATGACGAGCGTATTTAGTAGCATATAGATTTGAACACAATTAATTTTTTAGTATTACAGTTTTTAAAGCGAGGAAACAGCAATAAAAAAAGCCAGAAAAGTCTGTATTGTTAACGATATTCTGTACATAATTGTGATGTAGTCGTATAATTTTAATAACAGAGGTTGAATGACCGATGTTACTGCTGCCATGGAACATCCGAGGAAAACTGTTAAACACGCCACGTTATCGCTAATCGTAACAGAGACGAAAGTGTGACGTCACACCGAACTCCGTATATGATAACATTTTGACCTAGTTTATCGTATTATTTCTGAAGAACTTACGTATGTAAGTATGTGTTTGTGTTTCTGTATCATTGCAAATTTCCTTTTTTTTGTGGGGAGCTTTGGTTGTTTGAACTATTACGCTTGACTTTTGCCAACATGGCTCAAATGTGGTGTGCCTATGAAATGCTATCGCAGCAAAACATGGCAAATAATTTCACTTAATTATTGTTTTAGTTGGCGAACCGAACTTTAGTACTTTAGGCTTAGAAAATGTTGGCGAAGTTGACTGCTATAAATGAATCTTTACTTTTAGTGACTTTACTGTTAAATTTTAATAATCATATATTTAAAAGTTGATTTGCAAGAAAAGTTATTTTCTGTCATAAATCGGCGATTCTAGTGGATTTTCTGTGGCAAAAAAAATGGCGTTACGTTGAATTTTAAATTACTCAAAGTATGAAAATAAAGTGAATGACCTGTAACGACCTATGGGGCAATTCTGAACAGGACTTGAATAATATTGAATATGTACTCACTTTTAGATATACTACATAAACGCACTCACACATGCATACGTCGCTCTTACACACTGTAATCTGGAATCTTCTTAAAGCCTGGATAATGTCAACAGTTACTAAAACGTTTTGATCGATGTCGGTGGAAGACGGAGAGAGGGAGATAGAACGAAAGAGAGAGAGAGAGAGAGAGAGAGAGAGAGAGAGAGAGGGCTAGATAAAAAATAGAGAGGAGAAGTCAAACAGATGAAGGATTAAAAACCTTTTTCAGAAATTATCTGAACTCTTCTGTTACCCGCATACATAAAGCAGCGTATAAAACGTATTTGACTTCAATGTAAAGAAGTCTAATTTAAAAGCATTTTAAAAATGAATTTCCATTTTCTTATATTTCAAAATTGTTTTATTATTAAATAATTCGTTAACTGAGACAAAACTTTTGTATGCTGTCAAGTTGCTATATGAATAAATTTTTGACACATTAACTACATACATACTACATACATATGTATGTACTGACGTCATAGTAATAAAAGAAGTGTGTGTGAAAAAAAGTCGTTGCAGTACAAAAGCGTCGGCTACTGAATGCAAGCAACACTGCGATTACTGTAAAAGTTCATTTACTTGTGTTTGTTTTGTTGTTTGCTTTTGCTTCTCTTTTCAGGAATGCTTTCAAAATGTCCCGCAGGCAAATGTGACGGTGACTGAAAACAATACCAGCAACAAATGCAAGAAAAAATAACGGGAAAGCTACGGGAGTGATTATAGAATTCCATTTATTCTATGGCTGCAGCAAGAGCAACAGAAACAGCAGCAAATTTCGCTGAACACAAGTCAACATGGAAATCATTTAAATACGTCATTAAAACCAATAAAAAGATAAATAAAAGTGTTATTACGCCGATCTGATTGGGAGCTGCATAGGGTTAAAGCAATTCATGAAAATGTGGTTTTAATTTCACCTTTTGAGAGATTTTTAAATAAATAGTTTAGCTGTTGAACTGATGAAAACTTTATATTGAATTGCAAACTTTCAACAACATTTTTCATTCAATTATTTTATAGCGATTTACATTGTTTTTGAGATATTTCTTTATATTTTTTTTTTCTTTGATTTTTAATTTGTTTTGGTTTGCTCGTGATTTGTGGGGATGTTATTGATTTGGGCAGATGTTTTGTTTGGCTTTATAGAGTAAATTCATTGAATATGTTCGATGCATCCAAAGCCGCTCCACATTCGCATTCTTCGTTGTTGGTGTTTCTCCGAATTCAGTTCGTTGTTGGTTGGCAGAAATTGAAAAGTGAATTTTCATTCATGGGAAACAAAGCCATGGCACAATTAAAATTTTTGCTTCGTTTGGAGAGGGAGAAGTGAGCTTGGATGATAACTTTTTTCAAATAAAATCTGCGATCATATTTCTTTTCAGGTTTATTGTTTGCTTCCTTCATTTACTTGGTCCTTACCTTACTACAATTTAATATATGCAATTTATAATTAGAGCTCTTAAAAGTTTGGGGATAATTAAAATAGTATTGCTTTTTGCTGATTACTACAAAATGTTGCATTTTTCTGCTTATTTCACACGTAAAATGATAACGGCTCTGCTAATACCGTTTTGCCGCTTCCAGCAACTATATGTACATGTATAGATATGTATGTGTCTCGTATTTGGCCGCTTCTGTTAACATAATTACTCTCTTCTCTCTCATATTTAACAGTGCCTCGATGCTGATGTAGAATTCAGTGTTGCCGGGAGCGTCGTATAAATTACTATAGAGAACGAATAAGTTAATTTCTAATTGTTTCTGAATACTTATCGGTTAGAGCAGAAAAACTGTACATGTCAGTACGAATTCACGAATTCTAATGGAATGAATGGAAAAGAGATTTTCTCCCTAAAAAGCCTACTGTGATTATTTTACTATGGACGAAAACAGGAAACGTAATATTTTAGTTTCTTCACCAAAATGTGTTCCATTGGGAATAAATTGTTGATGTATTAAAAGTATTTTCGGCGTCTATTTACTTAATAAATGTATTTTATAGAAACTTTAAAATAATGATGCTGAAGACTTTACTACTTTCTTCGGAAAAATTTCCTCTTGTTACAAAATTCCATCCGATTTCACCAAATACATATCGCAACGCTAGCAATTACTCAACAAAAAAAAAAAAATGTATTTGTCAGCGCAAAATTACTAAACTACCCCTTGTTTTAAGATTTGTCAATTACAGCTGCGGTTTTTTATGCTACTCTTACACCGACTTTGAACGAGAATATTCGTTTTAGAGTTTGAGAGTATGTAACTATTTATATCATCTTGTAACTATTTGTGATTTTTCTCCACAATTCGTGATCCATCTCGATCTGCGCCATACAACTGACACATCACTGAACTTATCGCGATTTCTATTACGATATTGGGTAAGTTTTCAAACATTCAAAATTTTCTTTTTTGGATTATAACATGATATTTGTTAGTTTATTTATATAATTTACTGTATCCGATTATTTAGAAACAGAAATTTAGCAATACACAGATTTTGTTTTAGTTTGCAGCACTATGAGCAAAATATATTTGTGGGCAGACGGCAACACTGCAACATTACAGAACAGTTTCACAATCCCAGTGCTGTTGCAAGATTCTCGCAATCAGATTGCTTCTGGTCGTTATACTGAGAGGACGTTAGTGCGCAGTATTATTGAAGTTTCACACGAACAATAATCTTTGAATACAAAATTTAACAACAGCTCTGTGAGATAACGTGAAACTTTAAACACAAAAACCTGAGAATTTTTAATCAGAATTTAAATAACAACTGCAGGAGTCTGTCGTATTTTTTAGTTGCAATTTGGCGGCGTTAAGTAGATGAACAACCAATATTTGAGGTTATAATTGTTAATATCCGCAGTCGAACTCAAAAAACAAAAAGGAAATTAAAAACATTGTGGAAAGAATAATTGAAACAATTTCATTTGTTGCAAATGAAAAATTGCTGCAAGTGAATATTGAATGTTGAAGACTATTGGACAGAAGACAGCATACCACGTGTAAACCTAAGAAAGGAGTCGAAATTTTATAATTCGGCTACATTTAAGGTCAGCCCGGTATAGTCGATTTTGCTGTTGTTGTTGCTGTTGTTATTGTTGTTGTTGTAGCTCCCCACAACGACAAGTCCCGCCCCCCGCCCCGCCCTCGTTTAGGAGATATGAGCATTTAAAATTTGAAATTTTGATGCCCTATATCTCCGTAATCCCGGCACATATCGGAACGATATATACATCGTTTAAAAGGTAATTTTAATATCTATAATCCCTATATAGAGACATTTTATCGGAAACTTTTACTTTTCGCGTAAAACAAGTTTGAAGTTTTTCCTACCTTTTTTTTTGATGTTTATTATTTTTTTGAAAATGAAGTTGTTCAGAATGTTGTATAATAGTTTACATTTTAAGAAAATATAATTAGTAACGCGTGTTTACGTATTTTATTTATCGAAATCGGTGCAGTATTTCCGAAGAAATCGGACATCAAAATATGCCAACACTACTTTTTAGCGAACACTATTTAATAGCTAGCGAAATAACAACTCAGGCAAATATCTTTAGGCCCAAGCAACTGATCCAGACACTTACTTAAACATTTTTGTTGTTGTTTTTGTTTTTGAAGTGAAAAACTTGTTCACTAAAATTGTTAAAATTGTAAAAATTGTTCACTTCAAAAACAAAAACAACAACAAAAATTTTTCGCCTGCGGCGCTAAATCCTCCGATTAAAAATAAAGTATTTGTTTTCATTATTATATACATATGTTTGCATTTATATATATATATTTTTTTCATCTTTACATTTACATTGATTTACAACACAATCGAAAAAGTAGTACTTGAAAATAATTTTCCTAAAATGTTACTATGTACTCACATTAGATTCAAAAAGGGAGCAACGGCTCCGGTTTAATGATCGTTTCCTCCCAAAATACTGCACCGATTTTAATAAAAAAAATACGTAAACACGCACTACTAACTATATTTTGTTAAAATGTAAACTATTATATAACATTCTGAACAACTTCATTTTCAAAAAAATAATTAACATAAAAAAAAAAAGTAGGTAAAACTTTAAACTTGTTTTACGCGAAAAGTAAAGGTTTCCGATAAAATGTCTCTATATAGGGATTATAGATATTAAAATTACCTTTTAAACGATGTATATATCGTTCCGATATGTGCCGGGATTACGGAGATATAGGGCATCAAAATTTCAAATTTTAAATGCTCATATCTGCTAAACGAGGGCAGGGCGGGGGGTGGGACTTGTTGTTGTGGGAAGCTACAACAACAACAAAAACAACAACAACAACAAAATCGGCTATACCGGGCTGACCTAGGTTTAAACCAACATTCAAGGTAAGTTTTCGATAAACTTTTATTAAGAAAAAAACCACAGTAAACAAGAAAAGTCTTGCAGCATCACGCCCTAAAAACGCAACAGACTTCGCAGAAGCAGTTATATTTCTTTATTTCTCTCTCTAATCTCCCAACATTTTTGGGCGTCATATCGTCGTGCATACATATTTAGTTGTTGTTGGGAGTTAATAGCGTAAATAAGTAGCAGCATCTCCTTGCTAAGTAACGGCACTCGCCTATGTTTTGCTTTTCCTTCGTTTCGTCTTTTTCTTTATGTTCTTTCGTTAATCGGTAAAATCTACGGTTGTTTGCGCGTTTATTTAGTGCGCCAAAAACCTTGATGGTGAACAGTTTTAACTGTACAACAACAGTTTTCTAACTGTTCTGTTATAATTACATGGACAGAGAATATTTTGAGGCTTCTCTCAGCAGAAGTGTTCGGAAATATTTCAAATATCTTGGGTGTTTTAAGAGCGAAAAAAATGTAAAATTTTTACCGTAATACCGTTGGAGAAGTTTTTCTGAGATCTATTGTTTTGGTTCATATTGTTTTTTTTTATTACCAAACTAGTTATCATAGCAACAAGACCATATTGTCAAAGTAGTATGTAGTATCGAATTTGCTGTAATAATAGAAATGTTTTTAGTATTAAAATACAAGAGAGTAAGCAACTATTTGAATTTTGTCGTAGCGACCTACGAGAGAGCGCATGCAGTTGTTTTTTTTTTTGCTCAATTGCCATAAGAGCCTGTGTAATTTTGACAGTTAGTGGGAGTAGTTGGAGTTCTTCGAATGGTGTTCTGTTTACTACATTAGACGAATTAATAAAACGTTGACGCCAAATTTTTACCAGAACTCATATCTCCATATATATGTACATGCATAAGGTAAGTGTAGATAATTACGTCCTAGCAGGTTATTCCGTGCTATATTTTTTAAATCGATTGTGGAGAATTCTTTATGTAAACATTAGAAATGCATTTGAATTCAATAACTTAAAAAAACCATCGTCCGCCATCGAACGTTTTTTTTTCAAGCAAAAAGTGGGCTACATTCAAGGTCAGCCCGGTATAGCCGATTTTGTTGTTGTTGTTGCTGTTGTTATTGTTGTTGTTGTAGCTCCCCACAACAACCCGCCCCCACGGTTGATCAATCTCATCTTCTGAGTCAGTCTCAGATAACTCTACCGATTTTTTTCGGTTAGCGGACTATATAGTTTGCCAGCACATTTATAAAATTCGAATAACGAATCCTTCCCTCCTTGCTTGCATTTTCTTAAAAAGAAAAACTTCCCAATATAACCCTTAAAAAATGATTTTTTTCTGGAATATTCTGGCAAAAAACATTTAACGTGGCGCCATAGCCCTTCAATCGTATTGGTGTGGGCGCCACTAACCGGATCTTTAAAATTCTTGGAGTGATTAAACGTCAGATGGTTGTACCCCATTGAGGATAAACACATATAAGGCTGTAAATTGTAAACAAAACAATAATAAAAACTTTTACAATAAAACAGTAAATAGCAATACCGGCCAGCAATCGGATATTATTGTCGTTCCAGGCTTTATTTTCTGTAGTATTATTGGAATTAAATCGATTAAATCGATCGAACCCAATGGTAATTCACTTTATGGCCCCGGTGGTATTTACGCTTTCCAAATTGACTTTCGTCAATTTCTACCACCTCGCCGGGGCCACCCAGTGGTTCTGCGTTGTCAGTGGCCCATACCGCTACTTCCCGATGGAAAGAGCCCCAATCCACGGCTGTCTGAGAGCTAATTTCGACCTGAAAATAGGATGCAAATGCTTACTTTATTTAAAATACAAATCAACTAAAACACAATACCTCTTTTTACTTCCTTGTATACGTAGTAAATACAAGAAAGTATTGTAATCATGAAAAATTTCGATATTGAGATTTTGATGGTAACACACATTTTGACCATCGCGGAGTCCATTTTGACTAGTTTGGTCGTGACGTGTGTACGTATGTACGTATGTACGTACCCTCAATAACTTAAAAACGGAGAATCGTAGAAACTTGAAATTTGGTATTTGAGACTCTTATAAGACCTAGTTGTGCACCTCCCTTTTTGGATGCAATCGGTTGCGCGAAAAGGACACTTCTCATATACTTTTTTTCAAATTTCACACATTACTCAAAAACAAACACTCCTAGAAAGTACATACTATTGGGCCTTACATAAGACACAATTTTGTAGCTCCAATTTTAATGATGGTTCGCACCAAAAGGACTCTTCGCCAAAGGAACACGAAGCATGCATTATCCGAATTACATAAATGATAATGATAAATGAATGTTATGCTGCTATATCTTTTACAAAAATTGGTTGTACCCTTACAGAACTAAACAGGGAAATCAAAATTACTACGATTGATAGTTAAAGCTGTGTGGAAACTAATTTGTACTGTAATTTCCTTGTTTTTACTTACTACTATTTAAATTGTTTAAATTAAGAGAAGCCTATGAAATTTTTTTCATTATGGAAGTAAAAATATTTAAAATTTTTAAAACTTCAATTTTAAAATATAAATAAAATATATCAACCACTCTTGAAATAAAACCATACAATTGCCGTCATACAAGGAAGTTATGTGTTGCCCACATCAGATATTTTTTTTTTTGTTTTAACGATTTTAATGGCACACCGTCACAAAACAGATCATTTTAAGTTAGTTTCTAATGAAAAAGGATCTGGAAAACGGTTAAGATTTTTGTAAATCTTTGGCGTGAAAAATTCCGATGGATTTCCCCTGAACTGCTAGCTCATAACAATTGTTACCGACTTTTCGCATTACTGTAGCTTTTAGAAATTTTGGTGCCAGCTTAGCATTATAAGATTTGGCTTTGTTACTTTGCGCAAAGTTCCTGTGATAAACATATTCTCCTACAGCATAGTTCACATTTCGTGTTCTCAAATTATAAACTTTCTTATTTCTTTCGTATGCTTGGGTTATATTTTCTCTAACTTTCTTCCGGAAGCTTTCTAGCTTTGTTTTCTTTCAATTTGATTTTTAAGTTTGGAGTACGATTCGGAACCAAAATGCACAGAATTAAGATCTACCATCGGGGGAACTAATTCGAAACTACTTACACTGGCAGGATCGCAAATATCTAACCTTGAGAGGACGTCTGGAACGACTTGTTGAGTTCCTTTTCTATGCTCAATAGAAAAGTTAAAGCCTTGCAGCTTTAGCGACCATCTGGCCAGTCTACCATTTAGATCAGGTTGCTGCATCAACCATTTGAGGCTAGCGTGATCCGTAATTACCTTGAACTCATGTCCTTCAACATATTCTCGAAATTTTTCGATGCTTAGCACGGCAGCTAAACATTCCAATTCCGTAATAGAATAGTTTTGTTGGCAACGGTTTAGCTTTCTTGAAAAGTATGCTATTGGTCTCTCCAGTCCTTCTGAGTCCGCCTGCGCGAGAACAGCGCCAATACCAGTTTTCGAAGCATCACATTGTATGATGAATGGCTTAGTAAAATTAGCGGTAATAAGCACGGGAGCCGAGGTTAGCAACTCTTTCACTCTATCGAATGCAGTTTGAGCTTCGTTGGTCCACGTAAATCTATTGTGTTTCTTAGTCAGTTCTGTTAATGGGTTTGTCAAAGTAGCGAAGCCGTCTATAAACCGTCGGTACCAACCTGCTAAGCCCAAGAAGCTTCTTATTCCTCGCACATTACTAGGTGCACTTATATCTTTTATGGCCGAAACCTTTTCGGGATCCGGTTTGATGGTTCCATTCCCTATAATATACCCCAAGTATTTTACTTCTTTTAGACAAAATTTACATTTTGGTACATTTAGAGTTAAACCGGCCACTCTAAAGATTTGAGCTACTTCTACTAATAACGACATGTGTTCCTCGTAACTATCACTGAGCAAGAGCAAATCGTCTAAATATACAAAGACGCGGCATTGCAGATGAGGAGGTATTATGATGTCCATCAAACGACACAATGTTTGTGGTGCATTTGTTAAGCCAAATGGCATTACTTTAAAACGGTACAGGGGCCTATTAGGGACGGTAAAAGCGGTCAAATCTCGTGAGCTCTCCTCGAGACCTATTTGCCAAAAAGCATGCTTTAAATCTAAAGAGGTTATATATTCAGATTTCGGTAAACGAGAAAGGATTCCATTAATTTTTGGCTGTGGATAAGCGTCCTTTATGGTTATTCTATTTAACTTACGAGAATCTAAGCAAAGCCTAACCTTTCCTTCCTTTTGGACTACAGCTACTGGACTACTCCATGGGCAATTCGGTGGCGCTGGTTCGATTATTCCTAACTGGAGCATATTATCTACTTCTGCGTGAATTTTCTTCTCCACAGCGGGTGATACCGAAAAATACCGTTGCTTTATGGGTTTGGCTCCGTTTTCCAGTTGAATGCTGTGTTGTAAAATCGACGTTTTACCTAGGCCTTCGGTCGCAAAGTCAGGAAATAAAGCAATAATATTATTTAAGCGTTGTCGTTTACAAGGATCTAACACGTGACTATCCGCAGGGATAGTTATTTCATTTATTTGTCGCTTTAATCCAATTTTGTCTAACAAGCCAAAAGACTTCCAAAAGTCAACACCTAAGTATAAATTTTGTTTCAGGTCAGGTATTATAAATAACTCGATAGGCTTGCTTTTAGCCTGAAAGGTTACTAAAGTTATAATACTTCCTAATATCCTATACTTTTTCCCTCCAGCAGTTTCTACATTTGATGTCAATCTCTTAAAAGGTAGGTTCCTTTCTAAAAACTCTTGTGCAGTGTGGCCACTTATACACGAAATAGACGCTCCTGAATCTAGTAAGTCTCCCATCTTCGTACCAAAGATCTCAACTTCTACAAATGGTCGAACGTCGGCTGTCGTGTCTTGCATTGATTGAATTGTATTACGAATTTGGCATTTTCTACGTTTTACGTTTAAATGGAAGTTACGAATACGCTTCGTGTTTCTTTTTACTTTGGACTTATCCGGCTGCTCATTGTCTTGCGTTTGTTTTATATTTTCGGAAAATATTCTCTGTTTAATTTGATTGTAAGCTAACAATCTCAAATGATACGGTCTAATAGGGAAAAGTTTGGGTGTTGCTACGGAAATCTCTCTACTTGGAAAATTTACCTGAACGGCCGAAGAGGTATAAGTTTTTTCTATATTCTTTACATGTTTTTTTTCGAGTGGAAGCTGCTGTTTTTGCTCCCACTCGGTTTCGGGTTTTCCTGACACCTACCGCATTGTGGTTTATACACGTTCGCTAATCCACATCCATAACAAAAGACTGTTCGTTCAGCTATGCAGTCATCATATCTATGTCCGCTTTCCTTGCAATTCCAACAAATTAGGGGTTTAACGATGCGGGCTCTGTAGATTTGAGTTACTCACTTCGCAAATTGCTCCGAACTCGTTTTCTTGCGTTGGAGTTTCTGGTTCCTCCAGCGCCAGTTCATGTATTCGTTTGTTTGGAAAACTCTTTTGTTCCTTTTCGTATTCTCGATATAAGGACTCTCTTCGTAAGATAACATTTCGCAGATGCGAAATGGTAGGAATGTCCAAATAAAAGATCTCCTTTCGCAAATGAGGTCTTAAATTTCTTCTAATGATTTCTACCAGCTCAGGTTCACTAATTGGATATCTAAGCCTATCCGTAAGTTGTAAGATACCGTGATAAAAATCATCAAAAGATTCGTTAAAAAGTTGTTTCTTTTCGCGAATCATTTGTCGAATATCGGCGTCTGTTAAATGATCGTTAAAATGGGTTTTTAAAGCTGCGCACAAATTGTTCCAATTAATTCCAGCTACGTTTCTTCTATATCGGCAGTACCATTCTTTAGCTTTATCCCTAAACAATATGTGCAGATGTTCGGACAGTAAGGTAAAATCTCCCCCTAAACAGTCATTGGTTAACGAGTTGATCATATAAATAAACTTATCTACAGGCATTCCTGTTAACGATCCACTAAACGTAATATTCCAACTACTAATCAGATTTGCAACCTTACTACTGGTTGTCAAGAAAACTGCATGGTTCGGAATTCTTTCCCTAGCTGGGTTATTAAGAGGAATATTTGATACAATAGGTTGCTGTACTTGTTGTGGTTGTAATGGTGGAAAACTTATTCTTGGCCATTCTGGTTCTGGAGCTCTATTGACTTCCAAGCGAGAAATTTGTTGTGTTAATTGTCCTATCATGAGTTTCATTGCCTGAATCTCTTGCTCGAAGTGAGTTTCACTTGTTTGCATTAATCTAGCGCCCGCAATATTCTGCGTTTGTAGAATAGGTCTCCTTTCGTCGTCACTATTCGTAAAACTCTGGTCGTTATTCATTGTAATTGGTACAGAATCGTTTTCGTTCTGTAGACTAGTCGTTTTTCTCTGACGTCTTGAGTTTAAAACTCTACCCTTCGACATATCATTATTGTTTATCAAATCGCCGGCTGCTGTTATCTTATAGTCGAGCAAGCTATTTTTTGTTACTTGCGATCGGCATTGAGGGCAAGTTGAGGTTGTGTCCAACCATGTTAATATACATTCGCGATGAAAGATATGTTTACATCTGGTTATTACCAAGCATTCTGAATTGTTATATATTTCATAGCAAATGACGCATGTACTACTCTCCGTTAGATTTAAATTTTCTTGACTATGTCTAACCGCCATCGCCATTTCGCAATTTAAACCAAATCACTTAACTTATTGTATTATGGAAATGTAAATAATTATATTGTATGTATATATATAGAAATTATTAAATTTAGTTTTAATAGAATAATTAAATTAAAAAAATTTATTCACTTCGACGAAATTATAAAGTTTGTGATATTTTTATCAATTATTGTTGTTAATGAAATTTAGGCAACTTGAAAACTTCCAATCGCTTTATTAAAAGACACCCCGAATCGAATATGAATTTGCGCTACAAGCTGTTCAATGTAGTTGAAACTTTCCACTGGAAGCATTTGGGATTCGCGTCTCGTTGAGGTCAACCTAAGGACACATTCCGGATGAAAGGATATGGCTAATTGTCACTATATCTTCATTGTCCAAGAATGTCTGTAACAAAGTCTTCCAACACGAACCTTCGCGAATGTCTCCGTGTCAACTAAATTAGTAAGTCTGCCGCCGTTGTGTACAGGTATTCTAGCTTAGGTAGGCAATTGGTGGTGTAACAGCTACCAAGCCTAAATCCATAAACTTATACCATGAACACAAGTCCCATGAAAAGAAAAATATAGAACAAATTAATATTTTGGGGAAACTGAAATGTTCAGAATAAAGTTTTATTAAGTGCAATATGATTCATACTGGACACTTCGAGTTAGGCCCCACGTTGGGCGCCACTTTTGTAATGTTCGCTATCTTCCTCCAGTCGAGCGTAGCAACATGCACGATTCGGCTAGGGCTCGTCGGTGGGCGGGGTTTTTGTTTTCCCCTTTCTTTGCTACTCTCGGCTGACCGCGTCGATTCAAAAGAATGTTCTTTGTGCATGATGATAGGAAAGGGAATGGGAAGGGTACATGGATAAAGGTATTGAGATGGGAGAGGACGAGAAACCGGCGCAGACAGGACCTGCTTCCTTATGGGGACTTACTTTTGGATCCGGGATGCCTCCAGGCGTGATGGACTAGCCTGTTGTCCTACCCAACCATGAGATCGGAACATTCCGTTTTCTGGGCCTCGATCTCCCTGCATGTTAAACGATGGAAGAATTCAAATTGCCTTTCTTTCTTACTTTAATTCATATTAACAAATCATTTTTAATATAATAAATTTTATTTCAGTGTGAATATATTTTAAATATATATTTTTAAAGCTAGGTATGGAATAAAAATAAATTTCCAATATTACAATAAATTATTAGGTTCTTAATTAATAAATTAGAAAATATATATTTTTCATAATATTCCATTGCTATTGTTTGGTTTTACTTTTGTGACAAGATCAAATACTTATTTGCAATAAATCTAAACGCTTATTAAGTAATAATTTCACAAAAAAACAAAGAAATTTGCTAACTATTAAAAGTTTGCAATGATGTTTATAATTATGATGTACAATATACAAATTTGTGAGTAGTAATTGGAAAAGATGAAAAGGAAGTAGAAAGAAAAAATGATTTTAGGAGAAAACCCTGATTGTTACTCATTAATTAACTCATATATTATTCGAATTAAAGCAGTGAATAAACTGTACCTAAATGGATGGCCTGACTTTAAATAATGTGCAACCACAACAACGAGAGAGAAAAAAACAATGTGCCGTACTCACTTTTTTTTTATTCGCCTGTTGTTTCTGGCCTTCCTCGGCGTTGAGCTCAGCGTCGAAAGAGAGCCTGGAAAGAAACCAAAAAAAACCCGGTTGAAATTGCAGCCTCCCATATGCGGTGGCGTATGGGAGAGTTCCTCTAACTCTTTCGTTCCAGCGGTTATTTACACATTTACATTATAACAAAGCTGTAAAACTCTACAGTAATTTTAAAAGCAAAAGAATACAAAAACAAAACTGCTGTGCGCTGAAGTAATAGCTGCTGCCTACTCTCCGCGTCTCCGGAACAGCCTCCTGGTTGCGAACCGGTTTTTCCGTTAGGGACTCCACAATACTTCAAGCGTGGAAACTTTTCCTTGTTCAGACACCAAATTAGGTGACAAGCCGCTAATTCGCACTATTTATTTGCTGTGTTGTGTGTGTGGGTGTATGCCTACATTTCTTTTGAAAGTTGATATAGGCAATTATATATGTATCCGTATTTTATAATAAAATTAAATAATGTGTACGTTGTTTTAGTTTATCAAAACGTAATTAATCAACCTAAATTGATCTCACAGAAAGCACAACGTTATCATAATCTGTCATGTTTCGCTCCAATTAACAATTATTCTCGACAAATTTATACTGAGTTAATTAGATATGTGTATATATTCCGATTGCGATGTTAGTGTTCTTGTTGTGTTAATTCGAATCGCTGTTTTAAATACACGTGAAGTTTACACTGTTTTTCTTTGCGTTTATTAAGCCGCAGTCTTCAAAATTGCACACCAAAAATTGTAGCGGTTGTTTTTTTTTCGCTGGTAAATATGCGGCAACATTTTTATCAAAATCACTGGCTTTTATTTTTTTCCCTCATGCGACTTCCTCGCTTCCCAGCCAAAACTTGAATCCCCTCCTTTTCTCTTTTCTGTAGCCTACCGTGCTCAATTCTTCTTTTTGCTTTCCAATCATTTCCCAAGACACTTCCCGTCAAAAGCTCAATTCCCCGCACTTCCCACCAACAGCTTAAAAAAAAAATAACCATAAATAATAAAACAAGTTTCGTTTTATTCAATTTCTGTTTTTTTTTTGCTGTGTGTGTTTTTGCTTCTGTTTCACTTTAGTTTAATTTTAATGCCAATTTTAAAATGTATACTTAATTTTGCTTACAAATAGAGTTACATTTCACTGCCTTTAACCTTATTACAATGGTTTTCTCTTGTTTTAGTATTTATTTTTAATGCTTATAATAAACACTTCCCCCTTTTTTTTTCTTTTTTGTTTTAACGATTTTAATGGCACACCGTCACAAACTCGGCAGCTCCATGCTTTATCCTTTCTCTCAATACTAACTTTGTCAGTTTTCTTGCAATCTATAATGTTTCGTCGGGTTTCAATTATTTTCAATAATATATCCACTTCTTCTACTGAAAAATTCGGGGCTCTTTTCATTGTGTGCTTAGTTAAAATACGAATATAATATAAACATAGGATGAATGCTTGTTTAATTCTGCTTCTGGACGAATGCGTTTTATCGCCAATAATTAAGGATTAGATAGATATATTCTAACACGCTTGTTTTATTCAGACTCTTTTTGCCATTATTGTATTAAGAGTTTAGAACTACTACCGATGTTTTGGTTTTGTTAATCGAAATTTGACGAGGTAAATCAAGCAGATCAAAGTTTGGTTGCTTTGAAAAGTGCGTACAAACTAAAATTAGTGCGAAAAAGCCAATCAAGTGTGTATCATCTTTGACAAAAATAGTTTTTCGTTTTTACGGTTCTCATGTGCAAAAACTTCAATAAAAAGTTTTAAAAAAAACACATAAATTTATTATTGCAGACACTTTGTGTTGTAGCAAGTTTTAAATTGTTGAAATTGCAATTCACTATATAACTTTCTTCTACAATGGTTATATACAATGTTGTACAATGGCCCGCCGCGATGTTGTACAACGAAATGGCGACCCTGGTTTGTTGATTGTACAGAGAGTATTAATAGTCGCGGTTCTTCCGCTGGAGGATGTCCACACATTTTTAATTAAGGAATCGGAGTTTGAAAAATTGTTCAAGATAGTAATAGAAACCTCGATAAGATTGATGTATGTATGTATCTTTTTTTGCAGCCTAGCCATTAAGATATTTTAATTGTTGAGTGCGAATTCTATGACGAGCGTATTTAGTAGCATAACTCAAAGTATGAAAATAAAGTGAATGACCTGTAACGACCTATGGGGCAATTCTGAACAGGACTTGAATAATATTGAATATGTACTCACTTTTAGATATACTACATAAACGCACTCACACATGCATACGTCGCTCTTACACACTGTAATCTGGAATCTTCTTAAAGCCTGGATAATGTCAACAGTTACTAAAACGTTTTGATCGATGTCGGTGGAAGACGGAGAGAGGGAGATAGAACGAAAGAGAGAGAGAGAGAGAGAGAGAGAGAGAGAGAGAGAGAGGGCTAGATAAAAAATAGAGAGGAGAAGTCAAACAGATGAAGGATTAAAAACCTTTTTCAGAAATTATCTGAACTCTTCTGTTACCCGCATACATAAAGCAGCGTATAAAACGTATTTGACTTCAATGTAAAGAAGTCTAATTTAAAAGCATTTTAAAAATGAATTTCCATTTTCTTATATTTCAAAATTGTTTTATTATTAAATAATTCGTTAACTGAGACAAAACTTTTGTATGCTGTCAAGTTGCTATATGAATAAATTTTTGACACATTAACTACATACATACTACATACATACATATGTATGTACTGACGTCATAGTAATAAAAGAAGTGTGTGTGAAAAAAAGTCGTTGCAGTACAAAAGCGTCGGCTACTGAATGCAAGCAACACTGCGATTACTGTAAAAGTTCATTTACTTGTGTTTGTTTTGTTGTTTGCTTTTGCTTCTCTTTTCAGGAATGCTTTCAAAATGTCCCGCAGGCACAAGAATGATAGAAAACAAGATTAGGCCATCCCGCAACAAAAAGTGTTTTCGTTCTGCGCAGCTACGTCATTGAGGACTCTGGAAGTCAAACGGTGAGCATTAAGGTCACTACATATGGTTCAAGTTCATGAACTGGAAACACCTACGAGGAGGCAATTGAACAAAGTATATTGAAAATACAAAATTTATTAACATTGTATTGAGTCTTTTCAATCAACATTAAAGGTTTACGTAATTTTAGTTAACAAATTACAAATCTAAATTACATATTTTCCTGTTCAGAGTGAAAACAACAAGTGGATTGTAGAAAAGCAGTGTGTTGCACCTTCTGATCATCTTCCATCATTCTAGTCAACTGCAATCTTTCCAGTCCTCAATGACGCAATCTATTGGAAAGCAGTGCTGGAAAAACATAACGGACCTGCGCATGGCCAAATCTTGTTTTCTATCATTCTTGCCGCAGGCAAATGTGACGGTGACTGAAAACAATACCAGCAACAAATGCAAGAAAAAATAACGGGAAAGCTACGGGAGTGATTATAGAATTCCATTTATTCTATGGCTGCAGCAAGAGCAACAGAAACAGCAGCAAATTTCGCTGAACACAAGTCAACATGGAAATCATTTAAATACGTCATTAAAACCAATAAAAAGATAAATAAAAGTGTTATTACGCCGATCTGATTGGGAGCTGCATAGGGTTAAAGCAATTCATGAAAATGTGGTTTTAATTTCACCTTTTGAGAGATTTTTAAATAAATAGTTTAGCTGTTGAACTGATGAAAACTTTATATTGAATTGCAAACTTTAAACAACATTTTTCATTCAATTATTTTATAGCGATTTACATTGTTTTTGAGATATTTCTTTATATTTTTTTTTCTTTGATTTTTAATTTGTTTTGGTTTGCTCGTGATTTGTGGGGATGTTATTGATTTGGGCAGATGTTTTGTTTGGCTTTATAGAGTAAATTCATTGAATATGTTCGATGCATCCAAAGCCGCTCCACATTCGCATTCTTCGTTGTTGGTGTTTCTCCGAATTCAGTTCGTTGTTGGTTGGCAGAAATTGAAAAGTGAATTTTCATTCATGGGAAACAAAGCCATGGCACAATTAAAATTTTTGCTTCGTTTGGAGAGGGAGAAGTGAGCTTGGATGATAACTTTTTTCAAATAAAATCTGCGATCATATTTCTTTTCAGGTTTATTGTTTGCTTCCTTCATTTACTTGGTCCTTACCTTACTACAATTTAATATATGCAATTTATAATTAGAGCTCTTAAAAGTTTGGGGATAATTAAAATAGTATTGCTTTTTGCTGATTACTACAAAATGTTGCATTTTTCTGCTTATTTCACACGTAAAATGATAACGGCTCTGCTAATACCGTTTTGCCGCTTCCAGCAACTATATGTACATGTATAGATATGTATGTGTCTCGTATTTGGCCGCTTCTGTTAACATAATTACTCTCTTCTCTCTCATATTTAACAGTGCCTCGATGCTGATGTAGAATTCAGTGTTGCCGGGAGCGTCGTATAAATTACTATAGAGAACGAATAAGTTAATTTCTAATTGTTTCTGAATACTTATCGGTTAGAGCAGAAAAACTGTACATGTCAGTACGAATTCACGAATTCTAATGGAATGAATGGAAAAGAGATTTTCTCCCTAAAAAGCCTACTGTGATTATTTTACTATGGACGAAAACAGGAAACGTAATATTTTAGTTTCTTCACTAAAATGTGTTCCATTGGGAATAAATTGTTGATGTATTAAAAGTATTTTCGGCGTCTATTTACTTAATAAATGTATTTTATAGAAACTTTAAAATAATGATGCTGAAGACTTTACTACTTTCTTCGGAAAAATTTCCTCTTGTTACAAAATTCCATCCGATTTCACCAAATACATATCGCAACGCTAGCAATTACTCAACAAAAAAAAAAAATGTATTTGTCAGCGCAAAATTACTAAACTACCCCTTGTTTTAAGATTTGTCAATTACAGCTGCGGTTTTTTATGCTACTCTTACACCGACTTTGAACGAGAATATTCGTTTTAGAGTTTGAGAGTATGTAACTATTTATATCATCTTGTAACTATTTGTGATTTTTCTCCACAATTCGTGATCCATCTCGATCTGCGCCATACAACTGACACATCACTGAACTTATCGCGATTTCTATTACGATATTGGGTAAGTTTTCAAACATTCAAAATTTTCTTTTTTGGATTATAACATGATATTTGTTAGTTTATTTATATAATTTACTGTATCCGATTATTTAGAAACAGAAATTTAGCAATACACAGATTTTGTTTTAGTTTGCAGCACTATGAGCAAAATATATTTGTGGGCAGACGGCAACACTGCAACATTACAGAACAGTTTCACAATCCCAGTGCTGTTGCAAGATTCTCGCAATCAGATTGCTTCTGGTCGTTATACTGAGAGGACGTTAGTGCGCAGTATTATTGAAGTTTCACACGAACAATAATCTTTGAATACAAAATTTAACAACAGCTCTGTGAGATAACGTGAAACTTTAAACACAAAAACCTGAGAATTTTTAATCAGAATTTAAATAACAACTGCAGGAGTCTGTCGTATTTTTTAGTTGCAATTTGGCGGCGTTAAGTAGATGAACAACCAATATTTGAGGTTATAATTGTTAATATCCGCAGTCGAACTCAAAAAACAAAAAGGAAATTAAAAACATTGTGGAAAGAATAATTGAAACAATTTCATTTGTTGCAAATGAAAAATTGCTGCAAGTGAATATTGAATGTTGAAGACTATTGGACAGAAGACAGCATACCACGTGTAAACCTAAGAAAGGAGTCGAAATTTTATAATTCGGCTACATTCAAGGTCAGCCCGGTATAGTCGATTTTGCTGTTGTTGTTGCTGTTGTTATTGTTGTTGTTGTAGCTCCCCACAACGACAAGTCCCGCCCCCCGCCCCGCCCTCGTTTAGGAGATATGAGCATTTAAAATTTGAAATTTTGATGCCCTATATCTCCGTAATCCCGGCACATATCGGAACGATATATACATCGTTTAAAAGGTAATTTTAATATCTATAATCCCTATATAGAGACATTTTATCGGAAACTTTTACTTTTCGCGTAAAACAAGTTTGAAGTTTTTCCTACCTTTTTTTTTGATGTTTATTATTTTTTTGAAAATGAAGTTGTTCAGAATGTTGTATAATAGTTTACATTTTAAGAAAATATAATTAGTAACGCGTGTTTACGTATTTTATTTATCGAAATCGGTGCAGTATTTCCGAAGAAATCGGACATCAAAATATGCCAACACTACTTTTTAGCGAACACTATTTAATAGCTAGCGAAATAACAACTCAGGCAAATATCTTTAGGCCCAAGCAACTGATCCAGACACTTACTTAAACATTTTTGTTGTTGTTTTTGTTTTTGAAGTGAAAAACTTGTTCACTAAAATTGTTAAAATTGTAAAAATTGTTCACTTCAAAAACAAAAACAACAACAAAAATTTTTCGCCTGCGGCGCTAAATCCTCCGATTAAAAATAAAGTATTTGTTTTCATTATTATATACATATGTTTGCATTTATATATATATATTTTTTTCATCTTTACATTTACATTGATTTACAACACAATCGAAAAAGTAGTACTTGAAAATAATTTTCCTAAAATGTTACTATGTACTCACATTAGATTCAAAAAGGGAGCAACGGCTCCGGTTTAATGATCGTTTCCTCCCAAAATACTGCACCGATTTTAATAAAAAAAATACGTAAACACGCACTACTAACTATATTTTGTTAAAATGTAAACTATTATATAACATTCTGAACAACTTCATTTTCAAAAAAATAATTAACATAAAAAAAAAAGTAGGAAAAACTTTAAACTTGTTTTACGCGAAAAGTAAAGGTTTCCGATAAAATGTCTCTATATAGGGATTATAGATATTAAAATTACCTTTTAAACGATGTATATATCGTTCCGATATGTGCCGGGATTACGGAGATATAGGGCATCAAAATTTCAAATTTTAAATGCTCATATCTGCTAAACGAGGGCAGGGCGGGGGGTGGGACTTGTTGTTGTGGGAAGCTACAACAACAACAAAAACAACAACAACAACAAAATCGGCTATACCGGGCTGACCTAGGTTTAAACCAACATTCAAGGTAAGTTTTCGATAAACTTTTATTAAGAAAAAAACCACAGTAAACAAGAAAAGTCTTGCAGCATCACGCCCTAAAAACGCAACAGACTTCGCAGAAGCAGTTATATTTCTTTATTTCTCTCTCTAATCTCCCAACATTTTTGGGCGTCATATCGTCGTGCATACATATTTAGTTGTTGTTGGGAGTTAATAGCGTAAATAAGTAGCAGCATCTCCTTGCTAAGTAACGGCACTCGCCTATGTTTTGCTTTTCCTTCGTTTCGTCTTTTTCTTTATGTTCTTTCGTTAATCGGTAAAATCTACGGTTGTTTGCGCGTTTATTTAGTGCGCCAAAAACCTTGATGGTGAACAGTTTTAACTGTACAACAACAGTTTTCTAACTGTTCTGTTATAATTACATGGACAGAGAATATTTTGAGGCTTCTCTCAGCAGAAGTGTTCGGAAATATTTCAAATATCTTGGGTGTTTTAAGAGCGAAAAAAATGTAAAATTTTTACCGTAATACCGTTGGAGAAGTTTTTCTGAGATCTATTGTTTTGGTTCATATTGTTTTTTTTTATTACCAAACTAGTTATCATAGCAACAAGACCATATTGTCAAAGTAGTATGTAGTATCGAATTTGCTGTAATAATAGAAATGTTTTTAGTATTAAAATACAAGAGAGTAAGCAACTATTTGAATTTTGTCGTAGCGACCTACGAGAGAGCGCATGCAGTTGTTTTTTTTTTTGCTCAATTGCCATAAGAGCCTGTGTAATTTTGACAGTTAGTGGGAGTAGTTGGAGTTCTTCGAATGGTGTTCTGTTTACTACATTAGACGAATTAATAAAACGTTGACGCCAAATTTTTACCAGAACTCATATCTCCATATATATGTACATGCATAAGGTAAGTGTAGATAATTACGTCCTAGCAGGTTATTCCGTGCTATATTTTTTAAATCGATTGTGGAGAATTCTTTATGTAAACATTAGAAATGCATTTGAATTCAATAACTTAAAAAAACCATCGTCCGCCATCGAACGTTTTTTTTTCAAGCAAAAAGTGGGCTACATTCAAGGTCAGCCCGGTATAGCCGATTTTGTTGTTGTTGTTGCTGTTGTTATTGTTGTTGTTGTAGCTCCCCACAACAACCCGCCCCCACGGTTGATCAATCTCATCTTCTGAGTCAGTCTCAGATAACTCTACCGATTTTTTTCGGTTAGCGGACTATATAGTTTGCCAGCACATTTATAAAATTCGAATAACGAATCCTTCCCTCCTTGCTTGCATTTTCTTAAAAAGAAAAACTTCCCAATATAACCCTTAAAAAATGATTTTTTTCTGGAATATTCTGGCAAAAAACATTTAACGTGGCGCCATAGCCCTTCAATCGTATTGGTGTGGGCGCCACTAACCGGATCTTTAAAATTCTTGGAGTGATTAAACGTCAGATGGTTGTACCCCATTGAGGATAAACACATATAAGGCTGTAAATTGTAAACAAAACAATAATAAAAACTTTTACAATAAAACAGTAAATAGCAATACCGGCCAGCAATCGGATATTATTGTCGTTCCAGGCTTTATTTTCTGTAGTATTATTGGAATTAAATCGATTAAATCGATCGAACCCAATGGTAATTCACTTTATGGCCCCGGTGGTATTTACGCTTTCCAAATTGACTTTCGTCAATTTCTACCACCTCGCCGGGGCCACCCAGTGGTTCTGCGTTGTCAGTGGCCCATACCGCTACTTCCCGATGGAAAGAGCCCCAATCCACGGCTGTCTGAGAGCTAATTTCGACCTGAAAATAGGATGCAAATGCTTACTTTATTTAAAATACAAATCAACTAAAACACAATACCTCTTTTTACTTCCTTGTATACGTAGTAAATACAAGAAAGTATTGTAATCATGAAAAATTTCGATATTGAGATTTTGATGGTAACACACATTTTGACCATCGCGGAGTCCATTTTGACTAGTTTGGTCGTGACGTGTGTACGTATGTACGTCTGTACGTATGTACGTATCCTCAATAACTTAAAAACGGAGAATCGTAGAAACTTGAAATTTGGTATTTGAGACTCTTATAAGACCTAGTTGTGCACCTCCCTTTTTGGATGCAATCGGTTGCGCGAAAAGGACACTTCTCATATACTTTTTTTCAAATTTCACACATTACTCAAAAACAAACACTCCTAGAAAGTATATACTATTGGGCCTTACATAAGACACAATTTTGTAGCTCCAATTTTAATGATGGTTCGCACCAAAAGGACTCTTCGCCAAAGGAACACGAAGCATGCATTATCCGAATTACATAAATGATGATGATAAATGAATGTTATGCTGCTTTATCTTTTACAAAAATTGGTTGTACCCTTACAGAACTAAACAGCGAAATCAAAATTAGTACGATTGATAGTTAAAGCTGTGTGGAAACTAATTTCTACTTCCTTGTTTTTACTTACTACTATTTAAATTAAGAGAAGCCTATGAAATTTTTTTCATTATGGAAGTAAAAATATTTAAAATTTTTAAAACTTCAATTTTAAAATATAAATGAAATATATCGACCACTTTTGAAATAAAACCATACAATTGCCGTCATACAAGGAAGTAATGTGTTGGCCACATCAGATATTTTTATATATGCCATAGGCACATTTTCCAACCACAAATGTGTAAAAGTCATAATCTTGAGTATGGATAGTTTCGAATGTTCAAAAAAAGTTCCGTGCCGGAGAGACAATTCACTTTTGCAGTACACCTTTTTTTTACTGCTGTTCTTATAGGGTTTTGAGCATCCCCAACAAAACCCGTCACTCGTATTACTTCTCTTCCAAATGACGTAAAAGTAGCCATTTGGACACTTTAAGCTCCCATTAGGCGGTATGAGGCCTAAGCTTTGGAGTTGCCCAACGATGTCCAGTGTTAACATGGTCGCTTCGCCGTTGGGAAATATATCCTTTAAAATACTCATTTTTCTTAATTTCACTAAAATGTTCCCACGTTCCGAATAAATTACACACACACACATAAATTACAAACACAAATTACCACGAATAACGGTTAACGGTTTGCACAACAGAATTGCAAAAGTAGTACTTAAAAATAATAATATAATTAGTAACGCGTGTTTACGTATTTTATTTATCGAAATCGGTGCAGTATTTCCGAAGAAATCGGACATCAAAATATGCCAACACTACTTTTTAGCGAACACTATTTAATAGCTAGCGAAATAACAACTCAGGCAAATATCTTTAGGCCCAAGCAACTGAACCAGACACTTACTTAAACATTTTTGTTGTTGTTTTTGTTTTTGAAGTGAAAAACTTGTTCACTAAAATTGTTAAAATTGTAAAAATTGTTCACTTCAAAAACAAAAACAACAACAAAAATTTTTCGCCTGCGGCGCTAAATCCTCCGATTAAAAATAAAGTATTTGTTTTCATTATTATATACATATGTTTGCATTTATATATATATATTTTTTTCATCTTTACATTTACATTGATTTACAACACAATCGAAAAAGTAGTACTTGAAAATAATTTTCCTAAAATGTTACTATGTACTCACATTAGATTCAAAAAGGGAGCAACGGCTCCGGTTTAATGATCGTTTCCTCCCAAAATACTGCACCGATTTTAATAAAAAAAATACGTAAACACGCACTACTAACTATATTTTGTTAAAATGTAAACTATTATATAACATTCTGAACAACTTCATTTTCAAAAAAAATAATTAACATAAAAAAAAAGGTAGGAAAAACTTTAAACTTGTTTTACGCGAAAAGTAAAGGTTTCCGATAAAATGTCTCTATATAGGGATTATAGATATTAAAATTACCTTTTAAACGATGTATATATCGTTCCGATATGTGCCGGGATTACGGAGATATAGGGCATCAAAATTTCAAATTTTAAATGCTCATATCTCCTAAACGAGGGCGGGGCGGGGGGCGGGACTTGTTGTTGTGGGAAGTTACAACAACAACAAAAACAACAACAACAACAAAATCGGCTATACCGGGCTGACCTAGGTTTAAACCAACATTCAAGGTAAGTTTTCGATAAACTTTTATTAAGAAAAAAACCAAAGTAAACAAGAAAAGTCTTGCAGCATCACGCCCTAAAAACGCAACAGACTTCGCAGAAGCAGTTATATTTCTTTATTTCTCTCTCTAATCTCCCAACATTTTTGGGCGTCATATCGTCGTGCATACATATTTAGTTATTGTTGGGAGTTAATAGCGTAAATAAGTAGCAGCATCTCCTTGCTAAGTAACGGCACTCGCCTATGTTTTGCTTTTCCTTCGTTTCGTCTTTTTCTTTATGTTCTTTCGTTAATCGGTAAAATCTACGGTTGTTTGCGCGTTTATTTAGTGCGCCAAAAACCTTGATGGTGAACAGTTTTAACTGTACAACAACAGTTTTCTAACTGTTCTGTTATAATTACATGGACAGAGAATATTTTGAGGCTTCTCTCAGCAGAAGTGTTCGGAAATATTTCAAATATCTTGGGTGTTTTAAGAGCGAAAAAAATGTAAAATTTTTACCGTAATACCGTTGGAGAAGTTTTTCTGAGATCTATTGTTTTGGTTCATATTGTTTTTTTTTATTACCAAACTAGTTATCATAGCAACAAGACCATATTGTCAAAGTAGTATGTAGTATCGAATTTGCTGTAATAATAGAAATGTTTTTAGTATTAAAATACAAGAGAGTAAGCAACTATTTGAATTTTGTCGTAGCGACCTACGAGAGAGCGCATGCAGTTGTTTTTTTTTTTTGCTCAATTGCCATAAGAGCCTGTGTAATTTTGACAGTTAGTGGGAGTAGTTGGAGTTCTTCGAATGGTGTTCTGTTTACTACATTAGACGAATTAATAAAACGTTGACGCCAAATTTTTACCAGAACTCATATCTCCATATATATGTACATGCATAAGGTAAGTGTAGATAATTACGTCCTAGCAGGTTATTCCGTGCTATATTTTTTAAATCGATTGTGGAGAATTCTTTATGTAAACATTAGAAATGCATTTGAATTCAATAACTTAAAAAAACCATCGTCCGCCATCGAACGTTTTTTTTTCAAGCAAAAAGTGGGCTACATTCAAGGTCAGCCCGGTATAGCCGATTTTGTTGTTGTTGTTGCTGTTGTTATTGTTGTTGTTGTAGCTCCCCACAACAACCCGCCCCCACGGTTGATCAATCTCATCTTCTGAGTCAGTCTCAGATAACTCTACCGATTTTTTTCGGTTAGCGGACTATATAGTTTGCCAGCACATTTATAAAATTCGAATAACGAATCCTTCCCTCCTTGCTTGCATTTTCTTAAAAAGAAAAACTTCCCAATATAACCCTTAAAAAATGATTTTTTTCTGGAATATTCTGGCAAAAAACATTTAACTTGGCGCCATAGCCCTTCAATCGTATTGGTGTGGGCGCCACTAACCGGATCTTTAAAATTCTTGGAGTGATTAAACGTCAGATGGTTGTACCCCATTGAGGATAAACACATATAAGGCTGTAAATTGTAAACAAAACAATAATAAAAACTTTTACAATAAAACAGTAAATAGCAATACCGGCCAGCAATCGGATATTATTGTCGTTCCAGGCTTTATTTTCTGTAGTATTATTGGAATTAAATCGATTAAATCGATCGAACCCAATGGTAATTCACTTTATGGCCCCGGTGGTATTTACGCTTTCCAAATTGACTTTCGTCAATTTCTACCACCTCGCCGGGGCCACCCAGTGGTTCTGCGTTGTCAGTGGCCCATACCGCTACTTCCCGATGGAAAGAGCCCCAATCCACGGCTGTCTGAGAGCTAATTTCGACCTGAAAATAGGATGCAAATGCTTACTTTATTTAAAATACAAATCAACTAAAACACAATACCTCTTTTTACTTCCTTGTATACGTAGTAAATACAAGAAAGTATTGTAATCATGAAAAATTTCGATATTGAGATTTTGATGGTAACACACATTTTGACCATCGCGGAGTCCATTTTGACTAGTTTGGTCGTGACGTGTGTACGTATGTACGTCTGTACGTATGTACGTATCCTCAATAACTTAAAAACGGAGAATCGTAGAAACTTGAAATTTGGTATTTGAGACTCTTATAAGACCTAGTTGTGCACCTCCCTTTTTGGATGCAATCGGTTGCGCGAAAAGGACACTTCTCATATACTTTTTTTCAAATTTCACACATTACTCAAAAACAAACACTCCTAGAAAGTATATACTATTGGGCCTTACATAAGACACAATTTTGTAGCTCCAATTTTAATGATGGTTCGCACCAAAAGGACTCTTCGCCAAAGGAACACGAAGCATGCATTATCCGAATTACATAAATGATGATGATAAATGAATGTTATGCTGCTTTATCTTTTACAAAAATTGGTTGTACCCTTACAGAACTAAACAGCGAAATCAAAATTAGTACGATTGATAGTTAAAGCTGTGTGGAAACTAATTTCTACTTCCTTGTTTTTACTTACTACTATTTAAATTAAGAGAAGCCTATGAAATTTTTTTCATTATGGAAGTAAAAATATTTAAAATTTTTAAAACTTCAATTTTAAAATATAAATGAAATATATCGACCACTTTTGAAATAAAACCATACAATTGCCGTCATACAAGGAAGTAATGTGTTGGCCACATCAGATATTTTTATATATGCCATAGGCACATTTTCCAACCACAAATGTGTAAAAGTCATAATCTTGAGTATGGATAGTTTCGAATGTTCAAAAAAAGTTCCGTGCCGGAGAGACAATTCACTTTTGCAGTACACCTTTTTTTTACTGCTGTTCTTATAGGGTTTTGAGCATCCCCAACAAAACCCGTCACTCGTATTACTTCTCTTCCAAATGACGTAAAAGTAGCCATTTGGACACTTTAAGCTCCCATTAGGCGGTATGAGGCCTAAGCTTTGGAGTTGCCCAACGATGTCCAGTGTTAACATGGTCGCTTCGCCGTTGGGAAATATATCCTTTAAAATACTCATTTTTCTTAATTTCACTAAAATGTTCCCAGTCATTTCACCTTTTGAGAGATTTTTAAATAAATAGTTTAGCTGTTGAACTGATGAAAACTTTATATTGAATTGCAAACTTTCAACAACATTTTTCATTCAATTATTTTATAGCGATTTACATTGTTTTTGAGATATTTCTTTATATTTTTTTTTTCTTTGATTTTTAATTTGTTTTGGTTTGCTCGTGATTTGTGGGGATGTTATTGATTTGGGCAGATGTTTTGTTTGGCTTTATAGAGTAAATTCATTGAATATGTTCGATGCATCCAAAGCCGCTCCACATTCGCATTCTTCGTTGTTGGTGTTTCTCCGAATTCAGTTCGTTGTTGGTTGGCAGAAATTGAAAAGTGAATTTTCATTCATGGGAAACAAAGCCATGGCACAATTAAAATTTTTGCTTCGTTTGGAGAGGGAGAAGTGAGCTTGGATGATAACTTTTTTCAAATAAAATCTGCGATCATATTTCTTTTCAGGTTTATTGTTTGCTTCCTTCATTTACTTGGTCCTTACCTTACTACAATTTAATATATGCAATTTATAATTAGAGCTCTTAAAAGTTTGGGGATAATTAAAATAGTATTGCTTTTTGCTGATTACTACAAAATGTTGCATTTTTCTGCTTATTTCACACGTAAAATGATAACGGCTCTGCTAATACCGTTTTGCCGCTTCCAGCAACTATATGTACATGTATGTATGTGTCTCGTATTTGGCCGCTTCTGTTAACATAATTACTCTCTTCTCTCTCATATTTAACAGTGCCTCGATGCTGATGTAGAATTCAGTGTTGCCAGGAGCGTCGTATAAATCATAGATTACTAGATGTGACACTCGCTATTCACCGCTTCAAAAAGTCGGTTTGACATTTGATTGTTTGGTATGTTGATCTCACGTATACAATACGTGAGAGATACCACATTGTTGTTCTTGTTTCTTTATCAAACAATGTGTACGATTTCTTACCAGTGCAACCGTATGTGCTAAAGGGTTTTGGAGCCCCAACTAGGCCAATAACGTATAATTTCCAATTATTTTGTAATAATTTGTATTCAGTTTCATTTATACTATTCTGCTAACAGCATACTAAAATATTTCTGCAATTAGGCGCATAATTGTGTATTTATAACAAAAGGTTTTGATTGGTTTCACCAAATACATATCGCAACGCTAGCAATTACTCAACAAAAAAAAAAAAATGTATTTGTCAGCGCAAAATTACTAAACTACCCCTTGTTTTAAGATTTGTCAATTACAGCTGCGGTTTTTTATGCTACTCTTACACCGACTTTGAACGAGAATATTCGTTTTAGAGTTTGAGAGTATGTAACTATTTATATCATCTTGTAACTATTTGTGATTTTTCTCCACAATTCGTGATCCATCTCGATCTGCGCCATACAACTGACACATCACTGAACTTATCGCGATTTCTATTACGATATTGGGTAAGTTTTCAAACATTCAAAATTTTCTTTTTTGGATTATAACATGATATTTGTTAGTTTATTTATATAATTTACTGTATCCGATTATTTAGAAACAGAAATTTAGCAATACACAGATTTTGTTTTAGTTTGCAGCACTATGAGCAAAATATATTTGTGGGCAGACGGCAACACTGCAACATTACAGAACAGTTTCACAATCCCAGTGCTGTTGCAAGATTCTCGCAATCAGATTGCTTCTGGTCGTTATACTGAGAGGACGTTAGTGCGCAGTATTATTGAAGTTTCACACGAACAATAATCTTTGAATACAAAATTTAACAACAGCTCTGTGAGATAACGTGAAACTTTAAACACAAAAACCTGAGAATTTTTAATCAGAATTTAAATAACAACTGCAGGAGTCTGTCGTATTTTTTAGTTGCAATTTGGCGGCGTTAAGTAGATGAACAACCAATATTTGAGGTTATAATTGTTAATATCCGCAGTCGAACTCAAAAAACAAAAAGGAAATTAAAAACATTGTGGAAAGAATAATTGAAACAATTTCATTTGTTGCAAATGAAAAATTGCTGCAAGTGAATATTGAATGTTGAAGACTATTGGACAGAAGACAGCATACCACGTGTAAACCTAAGAAAGGAGTCGAAATTTTATAATTCGGCTACATTTAAGGTCAGCCCGGTATAGTCGATTTTGCTGTTGTTGTTGCTGTTGTTATTGTTGTTGTTGTAGCTCCCCACAACGACAAGTCCCGCCCCCCGCCCCGCCCTCGTTTAGGAGATATGAGCATTTAAAATTTGAAATTTTGATGCCCTATATCTCCGTAATCCCGGCACATATCGGAACGATATATACATCGTTTAAAAGGTAATTTTAATATCTATAATCCCTATATAGAGACATTTTATCGGAAACTTTTACTTTTCGCGTAAAACAAGTTTGAAGTTTTTCCTACCTTTTTTTTTGATGTTTATTATTTTTTTGAAAATGAAGTTGTTCAGAATGTTGTATAATAGTTTACATTTTAAGAAAATATAATTAGTAACGCGTGTTTACGTATTTTATTTATCGAAATCGGTGCAGTATTTCCGAAGAAATCGGACATCAAAATATGCCAACACTACTTTTTAGCGAACACTATTTAATAGCTAGCGAAATAACAACTCAGGCAAATATCTTTAGGCCCAAGCAACTGATCCAGACACTTACTTAAACATTTTTGTTGTTGTTTTTGTTTTTGAAGTGAAAAACTTGTTCACTAAAATTGTTAAAATTGTAAAAATTGTTCACTTCAAAAACAAAAACAACAACAAAAATTTTTCGCCTGCGGCGCTAAATCCTCCGATTAAAAATAAAGTATTTGTTTTCATTATTATATACATATGTTTGCATTTATATATATATATTTTTTTCATCTTTACATTTACATTGATTTACAACACAATCGAAAAAGTAGTACTTGAAAATAATTTTCCTAAAATGTTACTATGTACTCACATTAGATTCAAAAAGGGAGCAACGGCTCCGGTTTAATGATCGTTTCCTCCCAAAATACTGCACCGATTTTAATAAAAAAAATACGTAAACACGCACTACTAACTATATTTTGTTAAAATGTAAACTATTATATAACATTCTGAACAACTTCATTTTCAAAAAAATAATTAACATAAAAAAAAAAAGTAGGTAAAACTTTAAACTTGTTTTACGCGAAAAGTAAAGGTTTCCGATAAAATGTCTCTATATAGGGATTATAGATATTAAAATTACCTTTTAAACGATGTATATATCGTTCCGATATGTGCCGGGATTACGGAGATATAGGGCATCAAAATTTCAAATTTTAAATGCTCATATCTGCTAAACGAGGGCAGGGCGGGGGGTGGGACTTGTTGTTGTGGGAAGCTACAACAACAACAAAAACAACAACAACAACAAAATCGGCTATACCGGGCTGACCTAGGTTTAAACCAACATTCAAGGTAAGTTTTCGATAAACTTTTATTAAGAAAAAAACCACAGTAAACAAGAAAAGTCTTGCAGCATCACGCCCTAAAAACGCAACAGACTTCGCAGAAGCAGTTATATTTCTTTATTTCTCTCTCTAATCTCCCAACATTTTTGGGCGTCATATCGTCGTGCATACATATTTAGTTGTTGTTGGGAGTTAATAGCGTAAATAAGTAGCAGCATCTCCTTGCTAAGTAACGGCACTCGCCTATGTTTTGCTTTTCCTTCGTTTCGTCTTTTTCTTTATGTTCTTTCGTTAATCGGTAAAATCTACGGTTGTTTGCGCGTTTATTTAGTGCGCCAAAAACCTTGATGGTGAACAGTTTTAACTGTACAACAACAGTTTTCTAACTGTTCTGTTATAATTACATGGACAGAGAATATTTTGAGGCTTCTCTCAGCAGAAGTGTTCGGAAATATTTCAAATATCTTGGGTGTTTTAAGAGCGAAAAAAATGTAAAATTTTTACCGTAATACCGTTGGAGAAGTTTTTCTGAGATCTATTGTTTTGGTTCATATTGTTTTTTTTTATTACCAAACTAGTTATCATAGCAACAAGACCATATTGTCAAAGTAGTATGTAGTATCGAATTTGCTGTAATAATAGAAATGTTTTTAGTATTAAAATACAAGAGAGTAAGCAACTATTTGAATTTTGTCGTAGCGACCTACGAGAGAGCGCATGCAGTTGTTTTTTTTTTTGCTCAATTGCCATAAGAGCCTGTGTAATTTTGACAGTTAGTGGGAGTAGTTGGAGTTCTTCGAATGGTGTTCTGTTTACTACATTAGACGAATTAATAAAACGTTGACGCCAAATTTTTACCAGAACTCATATCTCCATATATATGTACATGCATAAGGTAAGTGTAGATAATTACGTCCTAGCAGGTTATTCCGTGCTATATTTTTTAAATCGATTGTGGAGAATTCTTTATGTAAACATTAGAAATGCATTTGAATTCAATAACTTAAAAAAACCATCGTCCGCCATCGAACGTTTTTTTTTCAAGCAAAAAGTGGGCTACATTCAAGGTCAGCCCGGTATAGCCGATTTTGTTGTTGTTGTTGCTGTTGTTATTGTTGTTGTTGTAGCTCCCCACAACAACCCGCCCCCACGGTTGATCAATCTCATCTTCTGAGTCAGTCTCAGATAACTCTACCGATTTTTTTCGGTTAGCGGACTATATAGTTTGCCAGCACATTTATAAAATTCGAATAACGAATCCTTCCCTCCTTGCTTGCATTTTCTTAAAAAGAAAAACTTCCCAATATAACCCTTAAAAAATGATTTTTTTCTGGAATATTCTGGCAAAAAACATTTAACGTGGCGCCATAGCCCTTCAATCGTATTGGTGTGGGCGCCACTAACCGGATCTTTAAAATTCTTGGAGTGATTAAACGTCAGATGGTTGTACCCCATTGAGGATAAACACATATAAGGCTGTAAATTGTAAACAAAACAATAATAAAAACTTTTACAATAAAACAGTAAATAGCAATACCGGCCAGCAATCGGATATTATTGTCGTTCCAGGCTTTATTTTCTGTAGTATTATTGGAATTAAATCGATTAAATCGATCGAACCCAATGGTAATTCACTTTATGGCCCCGGTGGTATTTACGCTTTCCAAATTGACTTTCGTCAATTTCTACCACCTCGCCGGGGCCACCCAGTGGTTCTGCGTTGTCAGTGGCCCATACCGCTACTTCCCGATGGAAAGAGCCCCAATCCACGGCTGTCTGAGAGCTAATTTCGACCTGAAAATAGGATGCAAATGCTTACTTTATTTAAAATACAAATCAACTAAAACACAATACCTCTTTTTACTTCCTTGTATACGTAGTAAATACAAGAAAGTATTGTAATCATGAAAAATTTCGATATTGAGATTTTGATGGTAACACACATTTTGACCATCGCGGAGTCCATTTTGACTAGTTTGGTCGTGACGTGTGTACGTATGTACGTATGTACGTACCCTCAATAACTTAAAAACGGAGAATCGTAGAAACTTGAAATTTGGTATTTGAGACTCTTATAAGACCTAGTTGTGCACCTCCCTTTTTGGATGCAATCGGTTGCGCGAAAAGGACACTTCTCATATACTTTTTTTCAAATTTCACACATTACTCAAAAACAAACACTCCTAGAAAGTACATACTATTGGGCCTTACATAAGACACAATTTTGTAGCTCCAATTTTAATGATGGTTCGCACCAAAAGGACTCTTCGCCAAAGGAACACGAAGCATGCATTATCCGAATTACATAAATGATAATGATAAATGAATGTTATGCTGCTATATCTTTTACAAAAATTGGTTGTACCCTTACAGAACTAAACAGGGAAATCAAAATTACTACGATTGATAGTTAAAGCTGTGTGGAAACTAATTTGTACTGTAATTTCCTTGTTTTTACTTACTACTATTTAAATTGTTTAAATTAAGAGAAGCCTATGAAATTTTTTTCATTATGGAAGTAAAAATATTTAAAATTTTTAAAACTTCAATTTTAAAATATAAATAAAATATATCAACCACTCTTGAAATAAAACCATACAATTGCCGTCATACAAGGAAGTTATGTGTTGCCCACATCAGATATTTTTTTTTTTGTTTTAACGATTTTAATGGCACACCGTCACAAAACAGATCATTTTAAGTTAGTTTCTAATGAAAAAGGATCTGGAAAACGGTTAAGATTTTTGTAAATCTTTGGCGTGAAAAATTCCGATGGATTTCCCCTGAACTGCTAGCTCATAACAATTGTTACCGACTTTTCGCATTACTGTAGCTTTTAGAAATTTTGGTGCCAGCTTAGCATTATAAGATTTGGCTTTGTTACTTTGCGCAAAGTTCCTGTGATAAACATATTCTCCTACAGCATAGTTCACATTTCGTGTTCTCAAATTATAAACTTTCTTATTTCTTTCGTATGCTTGGGTTATATTTTCTCTAACTTTCTTCCGGAAGCTTTCTAGCTTTGTTTTCTTTCAATTTGATTTTTAAGTTTGGAGTACGATTCGGAACCAAAATGCACAGAATTAAGATCTACCATCGGGGGAACTAATTCGAAACTACTTACACTGGCAGGATCGCAAATATCTAACCTTGAGAGGACGTCTGGAACGACTTGTTGAGTTCCTTTTCTATGCTCAATAGAAAAGTTAAAGCCTTGCAGCTTTAGCGACCATCTGGCCAGTCTACCATTTAGATCAGGTTGCTGCATCAACCATTTGAGGCTAGCGTGATCCGTAATTACCTTGAACTCATGTCCTTCAACATATTCTCGAAATTTTTCGATGCTTAGCACGGCAGCTAAACATTCCAATTCCGTAATAGAATAGTTTTGTTGGCAACGGTTTAGCTTTCTTGAAAAGTATGCTATTGGTCTCTCCAGTCCTTCTGAGTCCGCCTGCGCGAGAACAGCGCCAATACCAGTTTTCGAAGCATCACATTGTATGATGAATGGCTTAGTAAAATTAGCGGTAATAAGCACGGGAGCCGAGGTTAGCAACTCTTTCACTCTATCGAATGCAGTTTGAGCTTCGTTGGTCCACGTAAATCTATTGTGTTTCTTAGTCAGTTCTGTTAATGGGTTTGTCAAAGTAGCGAAGCCGTCTATAAACCGTCGGTACCAACCTGCTAAGCCCAAGAAGCTTCTTATTCCTCGCACATTACTAGGTGCACTTATATCTTTTATGGCCGAAACCTTTTCGGGATCCGGTTTGATGGTTCCATTCCCTATAATATACCCCAAGTATTTTACTTCTTTTAGACAAAATTTACATTTTGGTACATTTAGAGTTAAACCGGCCACTCTAAAGATTTGAGCTACTTCTACTAATAACGACATGTGTTCCTCGTAACTATCACTGAGCAAGAGCAAATCGTCTAAATATACAAAGACGCGGCATTGCAGATGAGGAGGTATTATGATGTCCATCAAACGACACAATGTTTGTGGTGCATTTGTTAAGCCAAATGGCATTACTTTAAAACGGTACAGGGGCCTATTAGGGACGGTAAAAGCGGTCAAATCTCGTGAGCTCTCCTCGAGACCTATTTGCCAAAAAGCATGCTTTAAATCTAAAGAGGTTATATATTCAGATTTCGGTAAACGAGAAAGGATTCCATTAATTTTTGGCTGTGGATAAGCGTCCTTTATGGTTATTCTATTTAACTTACGAGAATCTAAGCAAAGCCTAACCTTTCCTTCCTTTTGGACTACAGCTACTGGACTACTCCATGGGCAATTCGGTGGCGCTGGTTCGATTATTCCTAACTGGAGCATATTATCTACTTCTGCGTGAATTTTCTTCTCCACAGCGGGTGATACCGAAAAATACCGTTGCTTTATGGGTTTGGCTCCGTTTTCCAGTTGAATGCTGTGTTGTAAAATCGACGTTTTACCTAGGCCTTCGGTCGCAAAGTCAGGAAATAAAGCAATAATATTATTTAAGCGTTGTCGTTTACAAGGATCTAACACGTGACTATCCGCAGGGATAGTTATTTCATTTATTTGTCGCTTTAATCCAATTTTGTCTAACAAGCCAAAAGACTTCCAAAAGTCAACACCTAAGTATAAATTTTGTTTCAGGTCAGGTATTATAAATAACTCGATAGGCTTGCTTTTAGCCTGAAAGGTTACTAAAGTTATAATACTTCCTAATATCCTATACTTTTTCCCTCCAGCAGTTTCTACATTTGATGTCAATCTCTTAAAAGGTAGGTTCCTTTCTAAAAACTCTTGTGCAGTGTGGCCACTTATACACGAAATAGACGCTCCTGAATCTAGTAAGTCTCCCATCTTCGTACCAAAGATCTCAACTTCTACAAATGGTCGAACGTCGGCTGTCGTGTCTTGCATTGATTGAATTGTATTACGAATTTGGCATTTTCTACGTTTTACGTTTAAATGGAAGTTACGAATACGCTTCGTGTTTCTTTTTACTTTGGACTTATCCGGCTGCTCATTGTCTTGCGTTTGTTTTATATTTTCGGAAAATATTCTCTGTTTAATTTGATTGTAAGCTAACAATCTCAAATGATACGGTCTAATAGGGAAAAGTTTGGGTGTTGCTACGGAAATCTCTCTACTTGGAAAATTTACCTGAACGGCCGAAGAGGTATAAGTTTTTTCTATATTCTTTACATGTTTTTTTTCGAGTGGAAGCTGCTGTTTTTGCTCCCACTCGGTTTCGGGTTTTCCTGACACCTACCGCATTGTGGTTTATACACGTTCGCTAATCCACATCCATAACAAAAGACTGTTCGTTCAGCTATGCAGTCATCATATCTATGTCCGCTTTCCTTGCAATTCCAACAAATTAGGGGTTTAACGATGCGGGCTTTCTGTAGATTTGAGTTACTCACTTCGCAAATTGCTCCGAACTCGTTTTCTTGCGTTGGAGTTTCTGGTTCCTCCAGCGCCAGTTCATGTATTCGTTTGTTTGGAAAACTCTTTTGTTCCTTTTCGTATTCTCGATATAAGGACTCTCTTCGTAAGATAACATTTCGCAGATGCGAAATGGTAGGAATGTCCAAATAAAAGATCTCCTTTCGCAAATGAGGTCTTAAATTTCTTCTAATGATTTCTACCAGCTCAGGTTCACTAATTGGATATCTAAGCCTATCCGTAAGTTGTAAGATACCGTGATAAAAATCATCAAAAGATTCGTTAAAAAGTTGTTTCTTTTCGCGAATCATTTCTCGAATATCGGCGTCTGTTAAATGATCGTTAAAATGGGTTTTTAAAGCTGCGCACAAATTGTTCCAATTAATTCCAGCTACGTTTCTTCTATATCGGCAGTACCATTCTTTAGCTTTATCCCTAAACAATATGTGCAGATGTTCGGACAGTAAGGTAAAATCTCCCCCTAAACAGTCATTGGTTAACGAGTTGATCATATAAATAAACTTATCTACAGGCATTCCTGTTAACGATCCACTAAACGTAATATTCCAACTACTAATCAGATTTGCAACCTTACTACTGGTTGTCAAGAAAACTGCATGGTTCGGAATTCTTTCCCTAGCTGGGTTATTAAGAGGAATATTTGATACAATAGGTTGCTGTACTTGTGGTTGTAATGGTGGAAAACTTATTCTTGGCCATTCTGGTTCTGGAGCTCTATTGACTTCCAAGCGAGAAATTTGTTGTGTTAATTGTCCTATCATGAGTTTCATTGCCTGAATCTCTTGCTCGAAGTGAGTTTCACTTGTTTGCATTAATCTAGCGCCCGCAATATTCTGCGTTTGTAGAATAGGTCTCCTTTCGTCGTCACTATTCGTAAAACTCTGGTCGTTATTCATTGTAATTGGTACAGAATCGTTTTCGTTCTGTAGACTAGTCGTTTTTCTCTGACGTCTTGAGTTTAAAACTCTACCCTTCGACATATCATTATTGTTTATCAAATCGCCGGCTGCTGTTATCTTATAGTCGAGCAAGCTATTTTTTGTTACTTGCGATCGGCATTGAGGGCAAGTTGAGGTTGTGTCCAACCATGTTAATATACATTCGCGATGAAAGATATGTTTACATCTGGTTATTACCAAGCATTCTGAATTGTTATATATTTCATAGCAAATGACGCATGTACTACTCTCCGTTAGATTTAAATTTTCTTGACTATGTCTAACCGCCATCGCCATTTCGCAATTTAAACCAAATCACTTAACTTATTGTATTATGGAAATGTAAATAATTATATTGTATGTATATATATAGAAATTATTAAATTTAGTTTTAATAGAATAATTAAATTAAAAAAATTTATTCACTTCGACGAAATTATAAAGTTTGTGATATTTTTATCAATTATTGTTGTTAATGAAATTTAGGCAACTTGAAAACTTCCAATCGCTTTATTAAAAGACACCCCGAATCGAATATGAATTTGCGCTACAAGCTGTTCAATGTAGTTGAAACTTTCCACTGGAAGCATTTGGGATTCGCGTCTCGTTGAGGTCAACCTAAGGACACATTCCGGATGAAAGGATATGGCTAATTGTCACTATATCTTCATTGTCCAAGAATGTCTGTAACAAAGTCTTCCAACACGAACCTTCGCGAATGTCTCCGTGTCAACTAAATTAGTAAGTCTGCCGCCGTTGTGTACAGGTATTCTAGCTTAGGTAGGCAATTGGTGGTGTAACAGCTACCAAGCCTAAATCCATAAACTTATACCATGAACACAAGTCCCATGAAAAGAAAAATATAGAACAAATTAATATTTTGGGGAAACTGAAATGTTCAGAATAAAGTTTTATTAAGTGCAATATGATTCATACTGGACACTTCGAGTTAGGCCCCACGTTGGGCGCCACTTTTGTAATGTTCGCTATCTTCCTCCAGTCGAGCGTAGCAACATGCACGATTCGGCTAGGGCTCGTCGGTGGGCGGGGTTTTTGTTTTCCCCTTTCTTTGCTACTCTCGGCTGACCGCGTCGATTCAAAAGAATGTTCTTTGTGCATGATGATAGGAAAGGGAATGGGAAGGGTACATGGATAAAGGTATTGAGATGGGAGAGGACGAGAAACCGGCGCAGA
The DNA here is from genome assembly GCA_937620795.1 of Thecophora atra. Lineage (NCBI taxonomy): Eukaryota > Metazoa > Arthropoda > Insecta > Diptera > Conopidae > Thecophora > Thecophora atra. The sequence continues at coordinate 5,048,699 of CALMKQ010000008.1, read as the reverse complement.
CAGGACCTGCTTCCTTATGGGGACTTACTTTTGGATCCGGGATGCCTCCAGGCGTGATGGACTAGCCTGTTGTCCTACCCAACCATGAGATCGGAACATTCCGTTTTCTGGGCCTCGATCTCCCTGCATGTTAAACGATGGAAGAATTCAAATTGCCTTTCTTTCTTACTTTAATTCATATTAACAAATCATTTTTAATATAATAAATTTTATTTCAGTGTGAATATATTTTAAATATATATTTTTAAAGCTAGGTATGGAATAAAAATAAATTTCCAATATTACAATAAATTATTAGGTTCTTAATTAATAAATTAGAAAATATATATTTTTCATAATATTCCATTGCTATTGTTTGGTTTTACTTTTGTGACAAGATCAAATACTTATTTGCAATAAATCTAAACGCTTATTAAGTAATAATTTCACAAAAAAACAAAGAAATTTGCTAACTATTAAAAGTTTGCAATGATGTTTATAATTATGATGTACAATATACAAATTTGTGAGTAGTAATTGGAAAAGATGAAAAGGAAGTAGAAAGAAAAAATGATTTTAGGAGAAAACCCTGATTGTTACTCATTAATTAACTCATATATTATTCGAATTAAAGCAGTGAATAAACTGTACCTAAATGGATGGCCTGACTTTAAATAATGTGCAACCACAACAACGAGAGAGAAAAAAACAATGTGCCGTACTCACTTTTTTTTTATTCGCCTGTTGTTTCTGGCCTTCCTCGGCGTTGAGCTCAGCGTCGAAAGAGAGCCTGGAAAGAAACCAAAAAAAACCCGGTTGAAATTGCACCCTCCCATATGCGGTGGCGTATGGGAGAGTTCCTCTAACTCTTTCGTTCCAGCGGTTATTTACACATTTACATTATAACAAAGCTGTAAAACTCTACAGTAATTTTAAAAGCAAAAGAATACAAAAACAAAACTGCTGTGCGCTGAAGTAATAGCTGCTGCCTACTCTCCGCGTCTCCGGAACAGCCTCCTGGTTGCGAACCGGTTTTTCCGTTAGGGACTCCACAATACTTCAAGCGTGGAAACTTTTCCTTGTTCAGACACCAAATTAGGTGACAAGCCGCTAATTCGCACTATTTATTTGCTGTGTTGTGTGTGTGGGTGTATGCCTACATTTCTTTTGAAAGTTGATATAGGCAATTATATATGTATCCGTATTTTATAATAAAATTAAATAATGTGTACGTTGTTTTAGTTTATCAAAACGTAATTAATCAACCTAAATTGATCTCACAGAAAGCACAACGTTATCATAATCTGTCATGTTTCGCTCCAATTAACAATTATTCTCGACAAATTTATACTGAGTTAATTAGATATGTGTATATATTCCGATTGCGATGTTAGTGTTCTTGTTGTGTTAATTCGAATCGCTGTTTTAAATACACGTGAAGTTTACACTGTTTTTCTTTGCGTTTATTAAGCCGCAGTCTTCAAAATTGCACACCAAAAATTGTAGCGGTTGTTTTTTTTTCGCTGGTAAATATGCGGCAACATTTTTATCAAAATCACTGGCTTTTATTTTTTTCCCTCATGCGACTTCCTCGCTTCCCAGCCAAAACTTGAATCCCCTCCTTTTCTCTTTTCTGTAGCCTACCGTGCTCAATTCTTCTTTTTGCTTTCCAATCCAAGAATGATAGAATACAAGATTACGCATTGCGCAGGTCCGTTATTCGATGTCAAAAATTTTGACAAGCGGTGTCGCTGTTGTGTGACGTAATATTTGCGAATTTCTTGTGTTGTGCATACAAATTGAATTGAATTTAGGTGTAATACTGAAAACCCCATCAGTGTTTCCAAAAATATTAGTGATATTAGTTATAATCCCATATCGACTGCCATGGGAAGTAAAGAAGCTTTTCTTCCGGGCTAGAATGTTCTTTAAAATCAGGAAACTGAATAAAGAGATTAAAGAAAATGCCCACAAAAAGAAACGGAAGCTGTGTAATACACTTACATAGCTTTTCCAAGTTTTAAAAAATGTATTCTATCATTCTTGATGTGCATATATTAAAAATGAAGTTAATAAAAAGTCAACAGAACATAAATTTCTTGTCGCTTTATTATTTCGAATTTTATTTTCTTACGTATATCTTTGAAAGTTTCCAGAAAATTTCACTTTCAAGAAATTTTTCTTAATTTAACATTAGTTTAATTTAATTATTTAATTGAAACACGAGTCGTTTCTTTAAAATTTAATATTTAATAGCAATGTTTACAATTTTACATTCAACATGCGTACATTTTGACAGTTCGGTCATTTTCTTTCGCAACGATGACGTAGATGCGCAGAACGAAATATTTTTGAAACCTGATCTGCGCAATCTTGTATTCTATCATTCTTGTTTCCAATCATTTCCCAAGACACTTCCCGTCAAAAGCTCAATTCCCCGCACTTCCCACCAACAGCTTAAAAAAAAAATAACCATAAATAATAAAACAAGTTTCGTTTTATTCAATTTCTGTTTTTTTTTTTTGCTGTGTGTGTTTTTGCTTCTGTTTCACTTTAGTTTAATTTTAATGCCAATTTTAAAATGTATACTTAATTTTGCTTACAAATAGAGTTACATTTCACTGCCTTTAACCTTATTACAATGGTTTTCTCTTGTTTTAGTATTTATTTTTAATGCTTATAATAAACACTTCCCCTTTTTTTTTTCTTTTTTGTTTTAACGATTTTAATGGCACACCGTCACAAACTCGGCAGCTCCATGCTTTATCCTTTCTCTCAATACTAACTTTGTCAGTTTTCTTGCAATCTATAATGTTTCGTCGGGTTTCAATTATTTTCAATAATATATCCACTTCTTCTACTGAAAAATTCGGGGCTCTTTTCATTGTGTGCTTAGTTAAAATACGAATATAATATAACCATAGGATGAATGCTTGTTTAATTCTGCTTCTGGACGAATGCGTTTTATCGCCAATAATTAAGGATTAGATAGATATATTCTAACACGCTTGTTTTATTCAGACTCTTTTTGCCATTATTGTATTAAGAGTTTAGAACTACTACCGATGTTTTGGTTTTGTTAATCGAAATTTGACGAGGTAAATCAAGCAGATCAAAGTTTGGTTGCTTTGAAAAGTGCGTACAAACTAAAATTAGTGCGAAAAAGCCAATCAAGTGTGTATCATCTTTGACAAAAATAGTTTTTCGTTTTTACGGTTCTCATGTGCAAAAACTTCAATAAAAAGTTTTAAAAAAAACACATAAATTTATTATTGCAGACACTTTGTGTTGTAGCAAGTTTTAAATTGTTGAAATTGCAATTCACTATATAACTTTCTTCTACAATGGTTATATACAATGTTGTACAATGGCCCGCCGCGATGTTGTACAACGAAATGGCGACCCTGGTTTGTTGATTGTACAGAGAGTATTAATAGTCGCGGTTCTTCCGCTGGAGGATGTCCACACATTTTTAATTAAGGAATCGGAGTTTGAAAAATTGTTCAAGATAGTAATAGAAACCTCGATAAGATTGATGTATGTATGTATCTTTTTTTGCAGCCTAGCCATTAAGATATTTTAATTGTTGAGTGCGAATTCTATGACGAGCGTATTTAGTAGCATAACTCAAAGTATGAAAATAAAGTGAATGACCTGTAACGACCTATGGGGCAATTCTGAACAGGACTTGAATAATATTGAATATGTACTCACTTTTAGATATACTACATAAACGCACTCACACATGCATACGTCGCTCTTACACACTGTAATCTGGAATCTTCTTAAAGCCTGGATAATGTCAACAGTTACTAAAACGTTTTGATCGATGTCGGTGGAAGACGGAGAGAGGGAGATAGAACGAAAGAGAGAGAGAGAGAGAGAGAGAGAGAGAGAGAGAGAGGGCTAGATAAAAAATAGAGAGGAGAAGTCAAACAGATGAAGGATTAAAAACCTTTTTCAGAAATTATCTGAACTCTTCTGTTACCCGCATACATAAAGCAGCGTATAAAACGTATTTGACTTCAATGTAAAGAAGTCTAATTTAAAAGCATTTTAAAAATGAATTTCCATTTTCTTATATTTCAAAATTGTTTTATTATTAAATAATTCGTTAACTGAGACAAAACTTTTGTATGCTGTCAAGTTGCTATATGAATAAATTTTTGACACATTAACTACATACATACTACATACATATGTATGTACTGACGTCATAGTAATAAAAGAAGTGTGTGTGAAAAAAAGTCGTTGCAGTACAAAAGCGTCGGCTACTGAATGCAAGCAACACTGCGATTACTGTAAAAGTTCATTTACTTGTGTTTGTTTTGTTGTTTGCTTTTGCTTCTCTTTTCAGGAATGCTTTCAAAATGTCCCGCAGGCACAAGAATGATAGAAAACAAGATTAGGCCATCCCGCAACAAAAAGTGTTTTCGTTCTGCGCAGCTACGTCATTGAGGACTCTGGAAGTCAAACGGTGAGCATTAAGGTCACTACATATGGTTCAAGTTCATGAACTGGAAACACCTACGAGGAGGCAATTGAACAAAGTATATTGAAAATACAAAATTTATTAACATTGTATTGAGTCTTTTCAATCAACATTAAAGGTTTACGTAATTTTAGTTAACAAATTACAAATCTAAATTACATATTTTCCTGTTCAGAGTGAAAACAACAAGTGGATTGTAGAAAAGCAGTGTGTTGCACCTTCTGATCATCTTCCATCATTCTAGTCAACTGCAATCTTTCCAGTCCTCAATGACGCAATCTATTGGAAAGCAGTGCTGGAAAAACATAACGGACCTGCGCATGGCCAAATCTTGTTTTCTATCATTCTTGCCGCAGGCAAATGTGACGGTGACTGAAAACAATACCAGCAACAAATGCAAGAAAAAATAACGGGAAAGCTACGGGAGTGATTATAGAATTCCATTTATTCTATGGCTGCAGCAAGAGCAACAGAAACAGCAGCAAATTTCGCTGAACACAAGTCAACATGGAAATCATTTAAATACGTCATTAAAACCAATAAAAAGATAAATAAAAGTGTTATTACGCCGATCTGATTGGGAGCTGCATAGGGTTAAAGCAATTCATGAAAATGTGGTTTTAATTTCACCTTTTGAGAGATTTTTAAATAAATAGTTTAGCTGTTGAACTGATGAAAACTTTATATTGAATTGCAAACTTTCAACAACATTTTTCATTCAATTATTTTATAGCGATTTACATTGTTTTTGAGATATTTCTTTATATTTTTTTTTCTTTGATTTTTAATTTGTTTTGGTTTGCTCGTGATTTGTGGGGATGTTATTGATTTGGGCAGATGTTTTGTTTGGCTTTATAGAGTAAATTCATTGAATATGTTCGATGCATCCAAAGCCGCTCCACATTCGCATTCTTCGTTGTTGGTGTTTCTCCGAATTCAGTTCGTTGTTGGTTGGCAGAAATTGAAAAGTGAATTTTCATTCATGGGAAACAAAGCCATGGCACAATTAAAATTTTTGCTTCGTTTGGAGAGGGAGAAGTGAGCTTGGATGATAACTTTTTTCAAATAAAATCTGCGATCATATTTCTTTTCAGGTTTATTGTTTGCTTCCTTCATTTACTTGGTCCTTACCTTACTACAATTTAATATATGCAATTTATAATTAGAGCTCTTAAAAGTTTGGGGATAATTAAAATAGTATTGCTTTTTGCTGATTACTACAAAATGTTGCATTTTTCTGCTTATTTCACACGTAAAATGATAACGGCTCTGCTAATACCGTTTTGCCGCTTCCAGCAACTATATGTACATGTATAGATATGTATGTGTCTCGTATTTGGCCGCTTCTGTTAACATAATTACTCTCTTCTCTCTCATATTTAACAGTGCCTCGATGCTGATGTAGAATTCAGTGTTGCCGGGAGCGTCGTATAAATTACTATAGAGAACGAATAAGTTAATTTCTAATTGTTTCTGAATACTTATCGGTTAGAGCAGAAAAACTGTACATGTCAGTACGAATTCACGAATTCTAATGGAATGAATGGAAAAGAGATTTTCTCCCTAAAAAGCCTACTGTGATTATTTTACTATGGACGAAAACAGGAAACGTAATATTTTAGTTTCTTCACTAAAATGTGTTCCATTGGGAATAAATTGTTGATGTATTAAAAGTATTTTCGGCGTCTATTTACTTAATAAATGTATTTTATAGAAACTTTAAAATAATGATGCTGAAGACTTTACTACTTTCTTCGGAAAAATTTCCTCTTGTTACAAAATTCCATCCGATTTCACCAAATACATATCGCAACGCTAGCAATTACTCAACAAAAAAAAAAAATGTATTTGTCAGCGCAAAATTACTAAACTACCCCTTGTTTTAAGATTTGTCAATTACAGCTGCGGTTTTTTATGCTACTCTTACACCGACTTTGAACGAGAATATTCGTTTTAGAGTTTGAGAGTATGTAACTATTTATATCATCTTGTAACTATTTGTGATTTTTCTCCACAATTCGTGATCCATCTCGATCTGCGCCATACAACTGACACATCACTGAACTTATCGCGATTTCTATTACGATATTGGGTAAGTTTTCAAACATTCAAAATTTTCTTTTTTGGATTATAACATGATATTTGTTAGTTTATTTATATAATTTACTGTATCCGATTATTTAGAAACAGAAATTTAGCAATACACAGATTTTGTTTTAGTTTGCAGCACTATGAGCAAAATATATTTGTGGGCAGACGGCAACACTGCAACATTACAGAACAGTTTCACAATCCCAGTGCTGTTGCAAGATTCTCGCAATCAGATTGCTTCTGGTCGTTATACTGAGAGGACGTTAGTGCGCAGTATTATTGAAGTTTCACACGAACAATAATCTTTGAATACAAAATTTAACAACAGCTCTGTGAGATAACGTGAAACTTTAAACACAAAAACCTGAGAATTTTTAATCAGAATTTAAATAACAACTGCAGGAGTCTGTCGTATTTTTTAGTTGCAATTTGGCGGCGTTAAGTAGATGAACAACCAATATTTGAGGTTATAATTGTTAATATCCGCAGTCGAACTCAAAAAACAAAAAGGAAATTAAAAACATTGTGGAAAGAATAATTGAAACAATTTCATTTGTTGCAAATGAAAAATTGCTGCAAGTGAATATTGAATGTTGAAGACTATTGGACAGAAGACAGCATACCACGTGTAAACCTAAGAAAGGAGTCGAAATTTTATAATTCGGCTACATTCAAGGTCAGCCCGGTATAGTCGATTTTGCTGTTGTTGTTGCTGTTGTTATTGTTGTTGTTGTAGCTCCCCACAACGACAAGTCCCGCCCCCCGCCCCGCCCTCGTTTAGGAGATATGAGCATTTAAAATTTGAAATTTTGATGCCCTATATCTCCGTAATCCCGGCACATATCGGAACGATATATACATCGTTTAAAAGGTAATTTTAATATCTATAATCCCTATATAGAGACATTTTATCGGAAACTTTTACTTTTCGCGTAAAACAAGTTTGAAGTTTTTCCTACCTTTTTTTTTGATGTTTATTATTTTTTTGAAAATGAAGTTGTTCAGAATGTTGTATAATAGTTTACATTTTAAGAAAATATAATTAGTAACGCGTGTTTACGTATTTTATTTATCGAAATCGGTGCAGTATTTCCGAAGAAATCGGACATCAAAATATGCCAACACTACTTTTTAGCGAACACTATTTAATAGCTAGCGAAATAACAACTCAGGCAAATATCTTTAGGCCCAAGCAACTGATCCAGACACTTACTTAAACATTTTTGTTGTTGTTTTTGTTTTTGAAGTGAAAAACTTGTTCACTAAAATTGTTAAAATTGTAAAAATTGTTCACTTCAAAAACAAAAACAACAACAAAAATTTTTCGCCTGCGGCGCTAAATCCTCCGATTAAAAATAAAGTATTTGTTTTCATTATTATATACATATGTTTGCATTTATATATATATATTTTTTTCATCTTTACATTTACATTGATTTACAACACAATCGAAAAAGTAGTACTTGAAAATAATTTTCCTAAAATGTTACTATGTACTCACATTAGATTCAAAAAGGGAGCAACGGCTCCGGTTTAATGATCGTTTCCTCCCAAAATACTGCACCGATTTTAATAAAAAAAATACGTAAACACGCACTACTAACTATATTTTGTTAAAATGTAAACTATTATATAACATTCTGAACAACTTCATTTTCAAAAAAATAATTAACATAAAAAAAAAAGTAGGAAAAACTTTAAACTTGTTTTACGCGAAAAGTAAAGGTTTCCGATAAAATGTCTCTATATAGGGATTATAGATATTAAAATTACCTTTTAAACGATGTATATATCGTTCCGATATGTGCCGGGATTACGGAGATATAGGGCATCAAAATTTCAAATTTTAAATGCTCATATCTGCTAAACGAGGGCAGGGCGGGGGGTGGGACTTGTTGTTGTGGGAAGCTACAACAACAACAAAAACAACAACAACAACAAAATCGGCTATACCGGGCTGACCTAGGTTTAAACCAACATTCAAGGTAAGTTTTCGATAAACTTTTATTAAGAAAAAAACCACAGTAAACAAGAAAAGTCTTGCAGCATCACGCCCTAAAAACGCAACAGACTTCGCAGAAGCAGTTATATTTCTTTATTTCTCTCTCTAATCTCCCAACATTTTTGGGCGTCATATCGTCGTGCATACATATTTAGTTGTTGTTGGGAGTTAATAGCGTAAATAAGTAGCAGCATCTCCTTGCTAAGTAACGGCACTCGCCTATGTTTTGCTTTTCCTTCGTTTCGTCTTTTTCTTTATGTTCTTTCGTTAATCGGTAAAATCTACGGTTGTTTGCGCGTTTATTTAGTGCGCCAAAAACCTTGATGGTGAACAGTTTTAACTGTACAACAACAGTTTTCTAACTGTTCTGTTATAATTACATGGACAGAGAATATTTTGAGGCTTCTCTCAGCAGAAGTGTTCGGAAATATTTCAAATATCTTGGGTGTTTTAAGAGCGAAAAAAATGTAAAATTTTTACCGTAATACCGTTGGAGAAGTTTTTCTGAGATCTATTGTTTTGGTTCATATTGTTTTTTTTTATTACCAAACTAGTTATCATAGCAACAAGACCATATTGTCAAAGTAGTATGTAGTATCGAATTTGCTGTAATAATAGAAATGTTTTTAGTATTAAAATACAAGAGAGTAAGCAACTATTTGAATTTTGTCGTAGCGACCTACGAGAGAGCGCATGCAGTTGTTTTTTTTTTTGCTCAATTGCCATAAGAGCCTGTGTAATTTTGACAGTTAGTGGGAGTAGTTGGAGTTCTTCGAATGGTGTTCTGTTTACTACATTAGACGAATTAATAAAACGTTGACGCCAAATTTTTACCAGAACTCATATCTCCATATATATGTACATGCATAAGGTAAGTGTAGATAATTACGTCCTAGCAGGTTATTCCGTGCTATATTTTTTAAATCGATTGTGGAGAATTCTTTATGTAAACATTAGAAATGCATTTGAATTCAATAACTTAAAAAAACCATCGTCCGCCATCGAACGTTTTTTTTTCAAGCAAAAAGTGGGCTACATTCAAGGTCAGCCCGGTATAGCCGATTTTGTTGTTGTTGTTGCTGTTGTTATTGTTGTTGTTGTAGCTCCCCACAACAACCCGCCCCCACGGTTGATCAATCTCATCTTCTGAGTCAGTCTCAGATAACTCTACCGATTTTTTTCGGTTAGCGGACTATATAGTTTGCCAGCACATTTATAAAATTCGAATAACGAATCCTTCCCTCCTTGCTTGCATTTTCTTAAAAAGAAAAACTTCCCAATATAACCCTTAAAAAATGATTTTTTTCTGGAATATTCTGGCAAAAAACATTTAACGTGGCGCCATAGCCCTTCAATCGTATTGGTGTGGGCGCCACTAACCGGATCTTTAAAATTCTTGGAGTGATTAAACGTCAGATGGTTGTACCCCATTGAGGATAAACACATATAAGGCTGTAAATTGTAAACAAAACAATAATAAAAACTTTTACAATAAAACAGTAAATAGCAATACCGGCCAGCAATCGGATATTATTGTCGTTCCAGGCTTTATTTTCTGTAGTATTATTGGAATTAAATCGATTAAATCGATCGAACCCAATGGTAATTCACTTTATGGCCCCGGTGGTATTTACGCTTTCCAAATTGACTTTCGTCAATTTCTACCACCTCGCCGGGGCCACCCAGTGGTTCTGCGTTGTCAGTGGCCCATACCGCTACTTCCCGATGGAAAGAGCCCCAATCCACGGCTGTCTGAGAGCTAATTTCGACCTGAAAATAGGATGCAAATGCTTACTTTATTTAAAATACAAATCAACTAAAACACAATACCTCTTTTTACTTCCTTGTATACGTAGTAAATACAAGAAAGTATTGTAATCATGAAAAATTTCGATATTGAGATTTTGATGGTAACACACATTTTGACCATCGCGGAGTCCATTTTGACTAGTTTGGTCGTGACGTGTGTACGTATGTACGTCTGTACGTATGTACGTATCCTCAATAACTTAAAAACGGAGAATCGTAGAAACTTGAAATTTGGTATTTGAGACTCTTATAAGACCTAGTTGTGCACCTCCCTTTTTGGATGCAATCGGTTGCGCGAAAAGGACACTTCTCATATACTTTTTTTCAAATTTCACACATTACTCAAAAACAAACACTCCTAGAAAGTATATACTATTGGGCCTTACATAAGACACAATTTTGTAGCTCCAATTTTAATGATGGTTCGCACCAAAAGGACTCTTCGCCAAAGGAACACGAAGCATGCATTATCCGAATTACATAAATGATGATGATAAATGAATGTTATGCTGCTTTATCTTTTACAAAAATTGGTTGTACCCTTACAGAACTAAACAGCGAAATCAAAATTAGTACGATTGATAGTTAAAGCTGTGTGGAAACTAATTTCTACTTCCTTGTTTTTACTTACTACTATTTAAATTAAGAGAAGCCTATGAAATTTTTTTCATTATGGAAGTAAAAATATTTAAAATTTTTAAAACTTCAATTTTAAAATATAAATGAAATATATCGACCACTTTTGAAATAAAACCATACAATTGCCGTCATACAAGGAAGTAATGTGTTGGCCACATCAGATATTTTTATATATGCCATAGGCACATTTTCCAACCACAAATGTGTAAAAGTCATAATCTTGAGTATGGATAGTTTCGAATGTTCAAAAAAAGTTCCGTGCCGGAGAGACAATTCACTTTTGCAGTACACCTTTTTTTTACTGCTGTTCTTATAGGGTTTTGAGCATCCCCAACAAAACCCGTCACTCGTATTACTTCTCTTCCAAATGACGTAAAAGTAGCCATTTGGACACTTTAAGCTCCCATTAGGCGGTATGAGGCCTAAGCTTTGGAGTTGCCCAACGATGTCCAGTGTTAACATGGTCGCTTCGCCGTTGGGAAATATATCCTTTAAAATACTCATTTTTCTTAATTTCACTAAAATGTTCCCACGTTCCGAATAAATTACACACACACACATAAATTACAAACACAAATTACCACGAATAACGGTTAACGGTTTGCACAACAGAATTGCAAAAGTAGTACTTAAAAATAATAATATAATTAGTAACGCGTGTTTACGTATTTTATTTATCGAAATCGGTGCAGTATTTCCGAAGAAATCGGACATCAAAATATGCCAACACTACTTTTTAGCGAACACTATTTAATAGCTAGCGAAATAACAACTCAGGCAAATATCTTTAGGCCCAAGCAACTGAACCAGACACTTACTTAAACATTTTTGTTGTTGTTTTTGTTTTTGAAGTGAAAAACTTGTTCACTAAAATTGTTAAAATTGTAAAAATTGTTCACTTCAAAAACAAAAACAACAACAAAAATTTTTCGCCTGCGGCGCTAAATCCTCCGATTAAAAATAAAGTATTTGTTTTCATTATTATATACATATGTTTGCATTTATATATATATATTTTTTTCATCTTTACATTTACATTGATTTACAACACAATCGAAAAAGTAGTACTTGAAAATAATTTTCCTAAAATGTTACTATGTACTCACATTAGATTCAAAAAGGGAGCAACGGCTCCGGTTTAATGATCGTTTCCTCCCAAAATACTGCACCGATTTTAATAAAAAAAATACGTAAACACGCACTACTAACTATATTTTGTTAAAATGTAAACTATTATATAACATTCTGAACAACTTCATTTTCAAAAAAAATAATTAACATAAAAAAAAAGGTAGGAAAAACTTTAAACTTGTTTTACGCGAAAAGTAAAGGTTTCCGATAAAATGTCTCTATATAGGGATTATAGATATTAAAATTACCTTTTAAACGATGTATATATCGTTCCGATATGTGCCGGGATTACGGAGATATAGGGCATCAAAATTTCAAATTTTAAATGCTCATATCTCCTAAACGAGGGCGGGGCGGGGGGCGGGACTTGTTGTTGTGGGAAGTTACAACAACAACAAAAACAACAACAACAACAAAATCGGCTATACCGGGCTGACCTAGGTTTAAACCAACATTCAAGGTAAGTTTTCGATAAACTTTTATTAAGAAAAAAACCAAAGTAAACAAGAAAAGTCTTGCAGCATCACGCCCTAAAAACGCAACAGACTTCGCAGAAGCAGTTATATTTCTTTATTTCTCTCTCTAATCTCCCAACATTTTTGGGCGTCATATCGTCGTGCATACATATTTAGTTATTGTTGGGAGTTAATAGCGTAAATAAGTAGCAGCATCTCCTTGCTAAGTAACGGCACTCGCCTATGTTTTGCTTTTCCTTCGTTTCGTCTTTTTCTTTATGTTCTTTCGTTAATCGGTAAAATCTACGGTTGTTTGCGCGTTTATTTAGTGCGCCAAAAACCTTGATGGTGAACAGTTTTAACTGTACAACAACAGTTTTCTAACTGTTCTGTTATAATTACATGGACAGAGAATATTTTGAGGCTTCTCTCAGCAGAAGTGTTCGGAAATATTTCAAATATCTTGGGTGTTTTAAGAGCGAAAAAAATGTAAAATTTTTACCGTAATACCGTTGGAGAAGTTTTTCTGAGATCTATTGTTTTGGTTCATATTGTTTTTTTTTATTACCAAACTAGTTATCATAGCAACAAGACCATATTGTCAAAGTAGTATGTAGTATCGAATTTGCTGTAATAATAGAAATGTTTTTAGTATTAAAATACAAGAGAGTAAGCAACTATTTGAATTTTGTCGTAGCGACCTACGAGAGAGCGCATGCAGTTGTTTTTTTTTTTTGCTCAATTGCCATAAGAGCCTGTGTAATTTTGACAGTTAGTGGGAGTAGTTGGAGTTCTTCGAATGGTGTTCTGTTTACTACATTAGACGAATTAATAAAACGTTGACGCCAAATTTTTACCAGAACTCATATCTCCATATATATGTACATGCATAAGGTAAGTGTAGATAATTACGTCCTAGCAGGTTATTCCGTGCTATATTTTTTAAATCGATTGTGGAGAATTCTTTATGTAAACATTAGAAATGCATTTGAATTCAATAACTTAAAAAAACCATCGTCCGCCATCGAACGTTTTTTTTTCAAGCAAAAAGTGGGCTACATTCAAGGTCAGCCCGGTATAGCCGATTTTGTTGTTGTTGTTGCTGTTGTTATTGTTGTTGTTGTAGCTCCCCACAACAACCCGCCCCCACGGTTGATCAATCTCATCTTCTGAGTCAGTCTCAGATAACTCTACCGATTTTTTTCGGTTAGCGGACTATATAGTTTGCCAGCACATTTATAAAATTCGAATAACGAATCCTTCCCTCCTTGCTTGCATTTTCTTAAAAAGAAAAACTTCCCAATATAACCCTTAAAAAATGATTTTTTTCTGGAATATTCTGGCAAAAAACATTTAACGTGGCGCCATAGCCCTTCAATCGTATTGGTGTGGGCGCCACTAACCGGATCTTTAAAATTCTTGGAGTGATTAAACGTCAGATGGTTGTACCCCATTGAGGATAAACACATATAAGGCTGTAAATTGTAAACAAAACAATAATAAAAACTTTTACAATAAAACAGTAAATAGCAATACCGGCCAGCAATCGGATATTATTGTCGTTCCAGGCTTTATTTTCTGTAGTATTATTGGAATTAAATCGATTAAATCGATCGAACCCAATGGTAATTCACTTTATGGCCCCGGTGGTATTTACGCTTTCCAAATTGACTTTCGTCAATTTCTACCACCTCGCCGGGGCCACCCAGTGGTTCTGCGTTGTCAGTGGCCCATACCGCTACTTCCCGATGGAAAGAGCCCCAATCCACGGCTGTCTGAGAGCTAATTTCGACCTGAAAATAGGATGCAAATGCTTACTTTATTTAAAATACAAATCAACTAAAACACAATACCTCTTTTTACTTCCTTGTATACGTAGTAAATACAAGAAAGTATTGTAATCATGAAAAATTTCGATATTGAGATTTTGATGGTAACACACATTTTGACCATCGCGGAGTCCATTTTGACTAGTTTGGTCGTGACGTGTGTACGTATGTACGTCTGTACGTATGTACGTATCCTCAATAACTTAAAAACGGAGAATCGTAGAAACTTGAAATTTGGTATTTGAGACTCTTATAAGACCTAGTTGTGCACCTCCCTTTTTGGATGCAATCGGTTGCGCGAAAAGGACACTTCTCATATACTTTTTTTCAAATTTCACACATTACTCAAAAACAAACACTCCTAGAAAGTATATACTATTGGGCCTTACATAAGACACAATTTTGTAGCTCCAATTTTAATGATGGTTCGCACCAAAAGGACTCTTCGCCAAAGGAACACGAAGCATGCATTATCCGAATTACATAAATGATGATGATAAATGAATGTTATGCTGCTTTATCTTTTACAAAAATTGGTTGTACCCTTACAGAACTAAACAGCGAAATCAAAATTAGTACGATTGATAGTTAAAGCTGTGTGGAAACTAATTTCTACTTCCTTGTTTTTACTTACTACTATTTAAATTAAGAGAAGCCTATGAAATTTTTTTCATTATGGAAGTAAAAATATTTAAAATTTTTAAAACTTCAATTTTAAAATATAAATGAAATATATCGACCACTTTTGAAATAAAACCATACAATTGCCGTCATACAAGGAAGTAATGTGTTGGCCACATCAGATATTTTTATATATGCCATAGGCACATTTTCCAACCACAAATGTGTAAAAGTCATAATCTTGAGTATGGATAGTTTCGAATGTTCAAAAAAAGTTCCGTGCCGGAGAGACAATTCACTTTTGCAGTACACCTTTTTTTTACTGCTGTTCTTATAGGGTTTTGAGCATCCCCAACAAAACCCGTCACTCGTATTACTTCTCTTCCAAATGACGTAAAAGTAGCCATTTGGACACTTTAAGCTCCCATTAGGCGGTATGAGGCCTAAGCTTTGGAGTTGCCCAACGATGTCCAGTGTTAACATGGTCGCTTCGCCGTTGGGAAATATATCCTTTAAAATACTCATTTTTCTTAATTTCACTAAAATGTTCCCACGTTCCGAATAAATTACACACACACACATAAATTACAAACACAAATTACCACGAATAACGGTTAACGGTTTGCACAACAGAATTGCAAAAGTAGTACTTAAAAATAATAATATAATTAGTAACGCGTGTTTACGTATTTTATTTATCGAAATCGGTGCAGTATTTCCGAAGAAATCGGACATCAAAATATGCCAACACTACTTTTTAGCGAACACTATTTAATAGCTAGCGAAATAACAACTCAGGCAAATATCTTTAGGCCCAAGCAACTGAACCAGACACTTACTTAAACATTTTTGTTGTTGTTTTTGTTTTTGAAGTGAAAAACTTGTTCACTAAAATTGTTAAAATTGTAAAAATTGTTCACTTCAAAAATAAAAACAACAACAAAAATTTTTCGCCTGCGGCGCTAAATCCTCCGATTAAAAATAAAGTATTTGTTTTCATTATTATATACATATGTTTGCATTTATATATATATATTTTTTTCATCTTTACATTTACATTGATTTACAACACAATCGAAAAAGTAGTACTTGAAAATAATTTTCCTAAAATGTTACTATGTACTCACATTAGATTCAAAAAGGGAGCAACGGCTCCGGTTTAATGATCGTTTCCTCCCAAAATACTGCACCGATTTTAATAAAAAAAATACGTAAACACGCACTACTAACTATATTTTGTTAAAATGTAAACTATTATATAACATTCTGAACAACTTCATTTTCAAAAAAAATAATTAACATAAAAAAAAAGGTAGGAAAAACTTTAAACTTGTTTTACGCGAAAAGTAAAGGTTTCCGATAAAATGTCTCTATATAGGGATTATAGATATTAAAATTACCTTTTAAACGATGTATATATCGTTCCGATATGTGCCGGGATTACGGAGATATAGGGCATCAAAATTTCAAATTTTAAATGCTCATATCTCCTAAACGAGGGCGGGGCGGGGGGCGGGACTTGTTGTTGTGGGAAGTTACAACAACAACAAAAACAACAACAACAACAAAATCGGCTATACCGGCCTGACCTAGGTTTAAACCAACATTCAAGGTAAGTTTTCGATAAACTTTTATTAAGAAAAAAACCAAAGTAAACAAGAAAAGTCTTGCAGCATCACGCCCTAAAAACGCAACAGACTTCGCAGAAGCAGTTATATTTCTTTATTTCTCTCTCTAATCTCCCAACATTTTTGGGCGTCATATCGTCGTGCATACATATTTAGTTATTGTTGGGAGTTAATAGCGTAAATAAGTAGCAGCATCTCCTTGCTAAGTAACGGCACTCGCCTATGTTTTGCTTTTCCTTCGTTTCGTCTTTTTCTTTATGTTCTTTCGTTAATCGGTAAAATCTACGGTTGTTTGCGCGTTTATTTAGTGCGCCAAAAACCTTGATGGTGAACAGTTTTAACTGTACAACAACAGTTTTCTAACTGTTCTGTTATAATTACATGGACAGAGAATATTTTGAGGCTTCTCTCAGCAGAAGTGTTCGGAAATATTTCAAATATCTTGGGTATTTTAAGAGCGAAAAAAATGTAAAATTTTTACCGTAATACCGTTGGAGAAGTTTTTCTGAGATCTATTGTTTTGGTTCATATTGTTTTTTTTTATTACCAAACTAGTTATCATAGCAACAAGACCATATTGTCAAAGTAGTATGTAGTATCGAATTTGCTGTAATAATAGAAATGTTTTTAGTATTAAAATACAAGAGAGTAAGCAACTATTTGAATTTTGTCGTAGCGACCTACGAGAGAGCGCATGCAGTTGTTTTTTTTTTTGCTCAATTGCCATAAGAGCCTGTGTAATTTTGACAGTTAGTGGGAGTAGTTGGAGTTCTTCGAATGGTGTTCTGTTTACTACATTAGACGAATTAATAAAACGTTGACGCCAAATTTTTACCAGAACTCATATCTCCATATATATGTACATGCATAAGGTAAGTGTAGATAATTACGTCCTAGCAGGTTATTCCGTGCTATATTTTTTAAATCGATTGTGGAGAATTCTTTATGTAAACATTAGAAATGCATTTGAATTCAATAACTTAAAAAAACCATCGTCCGCCATCGAACGTTTTTTTTTCAAGCAAAAAGTGGGCTACATTCAAGGTCAGCCCGGTATAGCCGATTTTGTTGTTGTTGTTGCTGTTGTTATTGTTGTTGTTGTAGCTCCCCACAACAACCCGCCCCCACGGTTGATCAATCTCATCTTCTGAGTCAGTCTCAGATAACTCTACCGATTTTTTCGGTTAGCGGACTATATAGTTTGCCAGCACATTTATAAAATTCGAATAACGAATCCTTCCCTCCTTGCTTGCATTTTCTTAAAAAGAAAAACTTCCCAATATAACCCTTAAAAAATGATTTTTTTCTGGAATATTCTGGCAAAAAACATTTAACGTGGCGCCATAGCCCTTCAATCGTATTGGTGTGGGCGCCACTAACCGGATCTTTAAAATTCTTGGAGTGATTAAACGTCAGATGGTTGTACCCCATTGAGGATAAACACATATAAGGCTGTAAATTGTAAACAAAACAATAATAAAAACTTTTACAATAAAACAGTAAATAGCAATACCGGCCAGCAATCGGATATTATTGTCGTTCCAGGCTTTATTTTCTGTAGTATTATTGGAATTAAATCGATTAAATCGATCGAACCCAATGGTAATTCACTTTATGGCCCCGGTGGTATTTACGCTTTCCAAATTGACTTTCGTCAATTTCTACCACCTCGCCGGGGCCACCCAGTGGTTCTGCGTTGCAACGAGCATATATTATGAAGAGATTACAAAGGCGAATTCACGGCAAAAATATTTTGACTTGGGTTACAAAGTTCGGGGACGGACCATTTCAGTCGACTCGAACTTCGTTTGCTTTTGTTTCATGCGTATGAGGCAGCAGAATGCCGTATAAACTTATGCAAAAAAGTGCTTCAATGCAACCATCGTGGACATACGATGTGTGAAGTAAAACAAATGAAGATTATAGGTTTCTCAGGCGTGGAGGGGCAAGGGGTACATTTAACTTCTTATTAATATTTTACAATAACAATTCCCCATCGTGTGCTCAGGTACAAAACAGAATTTTTCAACTTTGGTTTTTATGACCTTTCAAACAATACTGTTTGTTGTTATTCCTTCGATGGTTGAGAATATGCCTTTGCGCTTTGATTATCAGAGCGGGAAGAGAAGCAAGGGGTAGTTTCTGTTTATGATTTTTGTGCTTCTGATCGTTTCGCAAATTTTTACATTTTCAGCTTCTGAGCATTTTCGGCTTCTTCATTCAATTTGCTCCTTTCGCACTATGTCACTACAATTTTAATTCGAGTGTAGAAAAGGTAGTGCTTATTTTAAAATGTACGTAATTTAAATAAAATTAATATAAAGTAAACAATTTTTATTTAGAGTACAATATATGGAAAACCAAAAAATTTTCCTAATTTGTCATTGAACATTAATTGTTAAAATATTCTTCATTTTTCAACCATTTATATTTTAATTTTTTTTGATTTAGCATTTTTCCTTATTTTACTACTTATTACTTACCGAAAGATTAACTTCAATTAAATAATACTTTTTAATATAAGTACATACTACCTTTTTCTATACCCTCAATAAAATTGTAGTGACATAGTGCGAAAGGAGCAAATTGAATGAAGAAGCCGAAAATGCTCAGAAGCTGAAAATGTAAAAATTTGCGAAACGATCAGAAGCACAAAAATCATAAACAGAAACTACCCCTTGCTTCTCTTCCCGCTCTGATAATCAAAGCGCAAAGGCATATTCTCAACCATCGAAGGAATAACAACAAACAGTATTGTTTGAAAGGTCATAAAAACCAAAGTTGAAAAATTCTGTTTTGTACCTGAGCACACGATGGGGAATTGTTATTGTAAAATATTAATAAGAAGTTAAATGTACCCCTTGCCCCTCCACGCCTGAGAAACCTATAATCTTCATTTGTTTTACTTCACACATCGTATGTCCACGATGGTTGCATTGAAGCACTTTTTTGCATAAGTTTATACGGCATTCTGCTGCCTCATACGCATGAAACAAAAGCAAACGAAGTTCGAGTCGACTGAAATGGTCCGTCCCCGAACTTTGTAACCCAAGTCAAAATATTTTTGCCGTGAATTCGCCTTTGTAATCTCTTCA
Organism: Thecophora atra; assembly: GCA_937620795.1. Classification (NCBI taxonomy): domain Eukaryota; kingdom Metazoa; phylum Arthropoda; class Insecta; order Diptera; family Conopidae; genus Thecophora; species Thecophora atra. Next base: position 5,028,928 of record CALMKQ010000008.1, on the reverse strand, counting down.
TAATATATGCTCGTTGTGCGTTGTCAGTGGCCCATACCGCTACTTCCCGATGGAAAGAGCCCCAATCCACGGCTGTCTGAGAGCTAATTTCGACCTGAAAATAGGATGCAAATGCTTACTTTATTTAAAATACAAATCAACTAAAACACAATACCTCTTTTTACTTCCTTGTATACGTAGTAAATACAAGAAAGTATTGTAATCATGAAAAATTTCGATATTGAGATTTTGATGGTAACACACATTTTGACCATCGCGGAGTCCATTTTGACTAGTTTGGTCGTGACGTGTGTACGTATGTACGTATGTACGTATGTACGTCTGTACGTCTGTACGTCTGTACGTATCCTCAATAACTTAAAAACGGAGAATCGTAGAAACTTGAAATTTGGTATTTGAGACTCTTATAAGACCTAGTTGTGCACCTCCCTTTTTGGATGCAATCGGTTGCGCGAAAAGGACACTTCCCATATAGTTTTTTTCAAATTTCATACATTACTCAAAAACAAACACTCCTAGAAAGTATATTGGGCCTTACATAAGACACAATTTTGTAGCTCCAATTTTAATGATGGTTCGCACCAAAAGGACTCTTCGCCAAAGGAACACGAAGCATGCATTATCCGAATTACATAAATGATAATGATAAATGAATGTTATGCTGCTATATCTTTTACAAAAATTGGTTGTACCCTTACAGAACTAAACAGGGAAATCAAAATTACTACGATTGATAGTTAAAGCTGTGTGGAAACTAATTTGTACTGTAATTTCCTTGTTTTTACTTACTACTATTTAAATTGTTTAAATTAAGAGAAGCCTATGAAATTTTTTTCATTATGGAAGTAAAAATATTTAAAATTTTTAAAACTTCAATTTTAAAATATAAATAAAATATATCAACCACTCTTGAAATAAAACCATACAATTGCCGTCATACAAGGAAGTTATGTGTTGCCCACATCAGATATTTTTTTTTTTGTTTTAACGATTTTAATGGCACACCGTCACAAAACAGATCATTTTAAGTTAGTTTCTAATGAAAAAGGATCTGGAAAACGGTTAAGATTTTTGTAAATCTTTGGCGTGAAAAATTCCGATGGATTTCCCCTGAACTGCTAGCTCATAACAATTGTTACCGACTTTTCGCATTACTGTAGCTTTTAGAAATTTTGGTGCCAGCTTAGCATTATAAGATTTGGCTTTGTTACTTTGCGCAAAGTTCCTGTGATAAACATATTCTCCTACAGCATAGTTCACATTTCGTGTTCTCAAATTATAAACTTTCTTATTTCTTTCGTATGCTTGGGTTATATTTTCTCTAACTTTCTTCCGGAAGCTTTCTAGCTTTGTTTTCTTTCAATTTGATTTTTAAGTTTGGAGTACGATTCGGAACCAAAATGCACAGAATTAAGATCTACCATCGGGGGAACTAATTCGAAACTACTTACACTGGCAGGATCGCAAATATCTAACCTTGAGAGGACGTCTGGAACGACTTGTTGAGTTCCTTTTCTATGCTCAATAGAAAAGTTAAAGCCTTGCAGCTTTAGCGACCATCTGGCCAGTCTACCATTTAGATCAGGTTGCTGCATCAACCATTTGAGGCTAGCGTGATCCGTAATTACCTTGAACTCATGTCCTTCAACATATTCTCGAAATTTTTCGATGCTTAGCACGGCAGCTAAACATTCCAATTCCGTAATAGAATAGTTTTGTTGGCAACGGTTTAGCTTTCTTGAAAAGTATGCTATTGGTCTCTCCAGTCCTTCTGAGTCCGCCTGCGCGAGAACAGCGCCAATACCAGTTTTCGAAGCATCACATTGTATGATGAATGGCTTAGTAAAATTAGCGGTAATAAGCACGGGAGCCGAGGTTAGCAACTCTTTCACTCTATCGAATGCAGTTTGAGCTTCGTTGGTCCACGTAAATCTATTGTGTTTCTTAGTCAGTTCTGTTAATGGGTTTGTCAAAGTAGCGAAGCCGTCTATAAACCGTCGGTACCAACCTGCTAAGCCCAAGAAGCTTCTTATTCCTCGCACATTACTAGGTGCACTTATATCTTTTATGGCCGAAACCTTTTCGGGATCCGGTTTGATGGTTCCATTCCCTATAATATACCCCAAGTATTTTACTTCTTTTAGACAAAATTTACATTTTGGTACATTTAGAGTTAAACCGGCCACTCTAAAGATTTGAGCTACTTCTACTAATAACGACATGTGTTCCTCGTAACTATCACTGAGCAAGAGCAAATCGTCTAAATATACAAAGACGCGGCATTGCAGATGAGGAGGTATTATGATGTCCATCAAACGACACAATGTTTGTGGTGCATTTGTTAAGCCAAATGGCATTACTTTAAAACGGTACAGGGGCCTATTAGGGACGGTAAAAGCGGTCAAATCTCGTGAGCTCTCCTCGAGACCTATTTGCCAAAAAGCATGCTTTAAATCTAAAGAGGTTATATATTCAGATTTCGGTAAACGAGAAAGGATTCCATTAATTTTTGGCTGTGGATAAGCGTCCTTTATGGTTATTCTATTTAACTTACGAGAATCTAAGCAAAGCCTAACCTTTCCTTCCTTTTGGACTACAGCTACTGGACTACTCCATGGGCAATTCGGTGGCGCTGGTTCGATTATTCCTAACTGGAGCATATTATCTACTTCTGCGTGAATTTTCTTCTCCACAGCGGGTGATACCGAAAAATACCGTTGCTTTATGGGTTTGGCTCCGTTTTCCAGTTGAATGCTGTGTTGTAAAATCGACGTTTTACCTAGGCCTTCGGTCGCAAAGTCAGGAAATAAAGCAATAATATTATTTAAGCGTTGTCGTTTACAAGGATCTAACACGTGACTATCCGCAGGGATAGTTATTTCATTTATTTGTCGCTTTAATCCAATTTTGTCTAACAACCCAAAAGACTTCCAAAAGTCAACACCTAAGTATAAATTTTGTTTCAGGTCAGGTATTATAAATAACTCGATAGGCTTGCTTTTAGCCTGAAAGGTTACTAAAGTTATAATACTTCCTAATATCCTATACTTTTTCCCTCCAGCAGTTTCTACATTTGATGTCAATCTCTTAAAAGGTAGGTTCCTTTCTAAAAACTCTTGTGCAGTGTGGCCACTTATACACGAAATAGACGCTCCTGAATCTAGTAAGTCTCCCATCTTCGTACCAAAGATCTCAACTTCTACAAATGGTCGAACGTCGGCTGTCGTGTCTTGCATTGATTGAATTGTATTACGAATTTGGCATTTTCTACGTTTTACGTTTAAATGGAAGTTACGAATACGCTTCGTGTTTCTTTTTACTTTGGACTTATCCGGCTGCTCATTGTCTTGCGTTTGTTTTATATTTTCGGAAAATATTCTCTGTTTAATTTGATTGTAAGCTAACAATCTCAAATGATACGGTCTAATAGGGAAAAGTTTGGGTGTTGCTACGGAAATCTCTCTACTTGGAAAATTTACCTGAACGGCCGAAGAGGTATAAGTTTTTTCTATATTCTTTACATGTTTTTTTTCGAGTGGAAGCTGCTGTTTTTGCTCCCACTCGGTTTCGGGTTTTCCTGACACCTACCGCATTGTGGTTTATACACGTTCGCTAATCCACATCCATAACAAAAGACTGTTCGTTCAGCTATGCAGTCATCATATCTATGTCCGCTTTCCTTGCAATTCCAACAAATTAGGGGTTTAACGATGCGGGCTTTCTGTAGATTTGAGTTACTCACTTCGCAAATTGCTCCGAACTCGTTTTCTTGCGTTGGAGTTTCTGGTTCCTCCAGCGCCAGTTCATGTATTCGTTTGTTTGGAAAACTCTTTTGTTCCTTTTCGTATTCTCGATATAAGGACTCTCTTCGTAAGATAACATTTCGCAGATGCGAAATGGTAGGAATGTCCAAATAAAAGATCTCCTTTCGCAAATGAGGTCTTAAATTTCTTCTAATGATTTCTACCAGCTCAGGTTCACTAATTGGATATCTAAGCCTATCCGTAAGTTGTAAGATACCGTGATAAAAATCATCAAAAGATTCGTTAAAAAGTTGTTTCTTTTCGCGAATCATTTCTCGAATATCGGCGTCTGTTAAATGATCGTTAAAATGGGTTTTTAAAGCTGCGCACAAATTGTTCCAATTAATTCCAGCTACGTTTCTTCTATATCGCCAGTACCATTCTTTAGCTTTATCCCTAAACAATATGTGCAGATGTTCGGACAGTAAGGTAAAATCTCCCCCTAAACAGTCATTGGTTAACGAGTTGATCATATAAATAAACTTATCTACAGGCATTCCTGTTAACGATCCACTAAACGTAATATTCCAACTACTAATCAGATTTGCAACCTTACTACTGGTTGTCAAGAAAACTGCATGGTTCGGAATTCTTTCCCTAGCTGGGTTATTAAGAGGAATATTTGATACAATAGGTTGCTGTACTTGTTGTGGTTGTAATGGTGGAAAACTTATTCTTGGCCATTCTGGTTCTGGAGCTCTATTGACTTCCAAGCGAGAAATTTGTTGTGTTAATTGTCCTATCATGAGTTTCATTGCCTGAATCTCTTGCTCGAAGTGAGTTTCACTTGTTTGCATTGATCTAGCGCCCGCAATATTCTGCGTTTGTAGAATAGGTCTCCTTTCGTCGTCACTATTCGTAAAACCCTGGTCGTTATTCATTGTAATTGGTACAGAATCGTTTTCGTTCTGTAGACTAGTCGTTTTTCTCTGACGTCTTGAGTTTAAAACTCTACCCTTCGACATATCATTATTGTTTATCAAATCGCCGGCTGCTGTTATCTTATAGTCGAGCAAGCTATTTTTTGTTACTTGCGATCGGCATTGAGGGCAAGTTGAGGTTGTGTCCAACCATGTTAATATACATTCGCGATGAAAGATATGTTTACATCTGGTTATTACCAAGCATTCTGAATTGTTATATATTTCATAGCAAATGACGCATGTACTACTCTCCGTTAGATTTAAATTTTCTTGACTATGTCTAACCGCCATCGCCATTTCGAAATTTAAACCAAATCACTTAACTTATTGTATTATGGAAATGTAAATAATTATATTGTATATATATATATAGAAATTATTAAATTTAGTTTTAATAGAATAATTAAATTAAAAAAATTTATTCACTTCGACGAAATTATAAAGTTTGTGATATTTTTATCAATTATTGTTGTTAATGAAATTTAGGCAACTTGAAAACTTCCAATCGCTTTATTAAAAGACACCCCGAATCGAATATGAATTTGCGCTACAAGCTGTTCAATGTAGTTGAAACTTTCCACTGGAAGCATTTGGGATTCGCGTCTCGTTGAGGTCAACCTAAGGACACATTCCGGATGAAAGGATATGGCTAATTGTCACTATATCTTCATTGTCCAAGAATGTCTGTAACAAAGTCTTCCAACACGAACCTTCGCGAATGTCTCCGTGTCAACTAAATTAGTAAGTCTGCCGCCGTTGTGTACAGGTATTCTAGCTTAGGTAGGCAATTGGTGGTGTAACAGCTACCAAGCCTAAATCCATAAACTTATACCATGAACACAAGTCCCATGAAAAGAAAAATATAGAACAAATTAATATTTTGGGGAAACTGAAATGTTCAGAATAAAGTTTTATTAAGTGCAATATGATTCATACTGGACACTTCGAGTTAGGCCCCACGTTGGGCGCCACTTTTGTAATGTTCGCTATCTTCCTCCAGTCGAGCCTAGCAACATGCACGATTCGGCTAGGGCTCGTCGGTGGGCGGGGTTTTTGTTTTCCCCTTTCTTTGCTACTCTCGGCTGACCGCGTCGATTCAAAAGAATGTTCTTTGTGCATGATGATAGGAAAGGGAATGGGAAGGGTACATGGATAAAGGTATTGAGATGGGAGAGGACGAGAAACCGGCGCAGACAGGACCTGCTTCCTTATGGGGACTTACTTTTGGATCCGGGATGCCTCCAGGCGTGATGGACTAGCCTGTTGTCCTACCCAACCATGAGATCGGAACATTCCGTTTTCTGGGCCTCGATCTCCCTGCATGTTAAACGATGGAAGAATTCAAATTGCCTTTCTTTCTTACTTTAATTCATATTAACAAATCATTTTTAATATAATAAATTTTATTTCAGTGTGAATATATTTTAAATATATATTTTTAAAGCTAGGTATGGAATAAAAATAAATTTCCAATATTACAATAAATTATTAGGTTCTTAATTAATAAATTAGAAAATATATATTTTTCATAATATTCCATTGCTATTGTTTGGTTTTACTTTTGTGACAAGATCAAATACTTATTTGCAATAAATCTAAACGCTTATTTAGTAATAATTTCACAAAAAAACAAAGAAATTTGCTAACTATTAAAAGTTTGCAATGATGTTTATAATTATGATGTACAATATACAAATTTGTGAGTAGTAATTGGAAAAGATGAAAAGGAAGTAGAAAGAAAAAATGATTTTAGGAGAAAACCCTGATTGTTACTCATTAATTAACTCATATATTATTCGAATTAAAGCAGTGAATAAACTGTACCTAAATGGATGGCCTGACTTTAAATAATGTGCAACCACAACAACGAGAGAGAAAAAAACAATGTGCCGTACTCACTTTTTTTTTATTCGCCTGTTGTTTCTGGCCTTCCTCGGCGTTGAGCTCAGCGTCGAAAGAGAGCCTGGAAAGAAACCAAAAAAAACCCGGTTGAAATTGCACCCTCCCATATGCGGTGGCGTATGGGAGAGTTCCTCTAACTCTTTCGTTCCAGCGGTTATTTACACATTTACATTATAACAAAGCTGTAAAACTCTACAGTAATTTTAAAAGCAAAAGAATACAAAAACAAAACTGCTGTGCGCTGAAGTAATAGCTGCTGCCTACTCTCCGCGTCTCCGGAACAGCCTCCTGGTTGCGAACCGGTTTTTCCGTTAGGGACTCCACAATACTTCAAGCGTGGAAACTTTTCCTTGTTCAGACACCAAATTAGGTGACAAGCCGCTAATTCGCACTATTTATTTGCTGTGTTGTGTGTGTGGGTGTATGCCTACATTTCTTTTGAAAGTTGATATAGGCAATTATATATGTATCCGTATTTTATAATAAAATTAAATAATGTGTACGTTGTTTTAGTTTATCAAAACGTAATTAATCAACCTAAATTGATCTCACAGAAAGCACAACGTTATCATAATCTGTCATGTTTCGCTCCAATTAACAATTATTCTCGACAAATTTATACTGAGTTAATTAGATATGTGTATATATTCCGATTGCGATGTTAGTGTTCTTGTTGTGTTAATTCGAATCGCTGTTTTAAATACACGTGAAGTTTACACTGTTTTTCTTTGCGTTTATTAAGCCGCAGTCTTCAAAATTGCACACCAAAAATTGTAGCGGTTGTTTTTTTTTCGCTGGTAAATATGCGGCAACATTTTTATCAAAATCACTGGCTTTTATTTTTTTCCCTCATGCGACTTCCTCGCTTCCCAGCCAAAACTTGAATCCCCTCCTTTTCTCTTTTCTGTAGCCTACCGTGCTCAATTCTTCTTTTTGCTTTCCAATCCAAGAATGATAGAATACAAGATTACGCATTGCGCAGGTCCGTTATTCGATGTCAAAAATTTTGACAAGCGGTGTCGCTGTTGTGTGACGTAATATTTGCGAATTTCTTGTGTTGTGCATACAAATTGAATTGAATTTAGGTGTAATACTGAAAACCCCATCAGTGTTTCCAAAAATATTAGTGATATTAGTTATAATCCCATATCGACTGCCATGGGAAGTAAAGAAGCTTTTCTTCCGGGCTAGAATGTTCTTTAAAATCAGGAAACTGAATAAAGAGATTAAAGAAAATGCCCACAAAAAGAAACGGAAGCTGTGTAATACACTTACATAGCTTTTCCAAGTTTTAAAAAATGTATTCTATCATTCTTGATGTGCATATATTAAAAATGAAGTTAATAAAAAGTCAACAGAACATAAATTTCTTGTCGCTTTATTATTTCGAATTTTATTTTCTTACGTATATCTTTGAAAGTTTCCAGAAAATTTCACTTTCAAGAAATTTTTCTTAATTTAACATTAGTTTAATTTAATTATTTAATTGAAACACGAGTCGTTTCTTTAAAATTTAATATTTAATAGCAATGTTTACAATTTTACATTCAACATGCGTACATTTTGACAGTTCGGTCATTTTCTTTCGCAACGATGACGTAGATGCGCAGAACGAAATATTTTTGAAACCTGATCTGCGCAATCTTGTATTCTATCATTCTTGTTTCCAATCATTTCCCAAGACACTTCCCGTCAAAAGCTCAATTCCCCGCACTTCCCACCAACAGCTTAAAAAAAAAATAACCATAAATAATAAAACAAGTTTCGTTTTATTCAATTTCTGTTTTTTTTTTTGCTGTGTGTGTTTTTGCTTCTGTTTCACTTTAGTTTAATTTTAATGCCAATTTTAAAATGTATACTTAATTTTGCTTACAAATAGAGTTACATTTCACTGCCTTTAACCTTATTACAATGGTTTTCTCTTGTTTTAGTATTTATTTTTAATGCTTATAATAAACACTTCCCCTTTTTTTTTTCTTTTTTGTTTTAACGATTTTAATGGCACACCGTCACAAACTCGGCAGCTCCATGCTTTATCCTTTCTCTCAATACTAACTTTGTCAGTTTTCTTGCAATCTATAATGTTTCGTCGGGTTTCAATTATTTTCAATAATATATCCACTTCTTCTACTGAAAAATTCGGGGCTCTTTTCATTGTGTGCTTAGTTAAAATACGAATATAATATAACCATAGGATGAATGCTTGTTTAATTCTGCTTCTGGACGAATGCGTTTTATCGCCAATAATTAAGGATTAGATAGATATATTCTAACACGCTTGTTTTATTCAGACTCTTTTTGCCATTATTGTATTAAGAGTTTAGAACTACTACCGATGTTTTGGTTTTGTTAATCGAAATTTGACGAGGTAAATCAAGCAGATCAAAGTTTGGTTGCTTTGAAAAGTGCGTACAAACTAAAATTAGTGCGAAAAAGCCAATCAAGTGTGTATCATCTTTGACAAAAATAGTTTTTCGTTTTTACGGTTCTCATGTGCAAAAACTTCAATAAAAAGTTTTAAAAAAAACACATAAATTTATTATTGCAGACACTTTGTGTTGTAGCAAGTTTTAAATTGTTGAAATTGCAATTCACTATATAACTTTCTTCTACAATGGTTATATACAATGTTGTACAATGGCCCGCCGCGATGTTGTACAACGAAATGGCGACCCTGGTTTGTTGATTGTACAGAGAGTATTAATAGTCGCGGTTCTTCCGCTGGAGGATGTCCACACATTTTTAATTAAGGAATCGGAGTTTGAAAAATTGTTCAAGATAGTAATAGAAACCTCGATAAGATTGATGTATGTATGTATCTTTTTTTGCAGCCTAGCCATTAAGATATTTTAATTGTTGAGTGCGAATTCTATGACGAGCGTATTTAGTAGCATATAGATTTGAACACAATTAATTTTTTAGTATTACAGTTTTTAAAGCGAGGAAACAGCAATAAAAAAAGCCAGAAAAGTCTGTATTGTTAACGATATTCTGTACATAATTGTGATGTAGTCGTATAATTTTAATAACAGAGGTTGAATGACCGATGTTACTGCTGCCATGGAACATCCGAGGAAAACTGTTAAACACGCCACGTTATCGCTAATCGTAACAGAGACGAAAGTGTGACGTCACACCGAACTCCGTATATGATAACATTTTGACCTAGTTTATCGTATTATTTCTGAAGAACTTACGTATGTAAGTATGTGTTTGTGTTTCTGTATCATTGCAAATTTCCTTTTTTTTGTGGGGAGCTTTGGTTGTTTGAACTATTACGCTTGACTTTTGCCAACATGGCTCAAATGTGGTGTGCCTATGAAATGCTATCGCAGCAAAACATGGCAAATAATTTCACTTAATTATTGTTTTAGTTGGCGAACCGAACTTTAGTACTTTAGGCTTAGAAAATGTTGGCGAAGTTGACTGCTATAAATGAATCTTTACTTTTAGTGACTTTACTGTTAAATTTTAATAATCATATATTTAAAAGTTGATTTGCAAGAAAAGTTATTTTCTGTCATAAATCGGCGATTCTAGTGGATTTTCTGTGGCAAAAAAAATGGCGTTACGTTGAATTTTAAATTACTCAAAGTATGAAAATAAAGTGAATGACCTGTAACGACCTATGGGGCAATTCTGAACAGGACTTGAATAATATTGAATATGTACTCACTTTTAGATATACTACATAAACGCACTCACACATGCATACGTCGCTCTTACACACTGTAATCTGGAATCTTCTTAAAGCCTGGATAATGTCAACAGTTACTAAAACGTTTTGATCGATGTCGGTGGAAGACGGAGAGAGGGAGATAGAACGAAAGAGAGAGAGAGAGAGAGAGAGAGAGAGAGAGAGAGGGCTAGATAAAAAATAGAGAGGAGAAGTCAAACAGATGAAGGATTAAAAACCTTTTTCAGAAATTATCTGAACTCTTCTGTTACCCGCATACATAAAGCAGCGTATAAAACGTATTTGACTTCAATGTAAAGAAGTCTAATTTAAAAGCATTTTAAAAATGAATTTCCATTTTCTTATATTTCAAAATTGTTTTATTATTAAATAATTCGTTAACTGAGACAAAACTTTTGTATGCTGTCAAGTTGCTATATGAATAAATTTTTGACACATTAACTACATACATATGTATGTACTGACGTCATAGTAATAAAAGAAGTGTGTGTGAAAAAAAGTCGTTGCAGTACAAAAGCGTCGGCTACTGAATGCAAGCAACACTGCGATTACTGTAAAAGTTCATTTACTTGTGTTTGTTTTGTTGTTTGCTTTTGCTTCTCTTTTCAGGAATGCTTTCAAAATGTCCCGCAGGCAAATGTGACGGTGACTGAAAACAATACCAGCAACAAATGCAAGAAAAAATAACGGGAAAGCTACGGGAGTGATTATAGAATTCCATTTATTCTATGGCTGCAGCAAGAGCAACAGAAACAGCAGCAAATTTCGCTGAACACAAGTCAACATGGAAATCATTTAAATACGTCATTAAAACCAATAAAAAGATAAATAAAAGTGTTATTACGCCGATCTGATTGGGAGCTGCATAGGGTTAAAGCAATTCATGAAAATGTGGTTTTAATTTCACCTTTTGAGAGATTTTTAAATAAATAGTTTAGCTGTTGAACTGATGAAAACTTTATATTGAATTGCAAACTTTCAACAACATTTTTCATTCAATTATTTTATAGCGATTTACATTGTTTTTGCGATATTTCTTTATATTTTTTTTTCTTTGATTTTTAATTTGTTTTGGTTTGCTCGTGATTTGTGGGGATGTTATTGATTTGGGCAGATGTTTTGTTTGGCTTTATAGAGTAAATTCATTGAATATGTTCGATGCATCCAAAGCCGCTCCACATTCGCATTCTTCGTTGTTGGTGTTTCTCCGAATTCAGTTCGTTGTTGGTTGGCAGAAATTGAAAAGTGAATTTTCATTCATGGGAAACAAAGCCATGGCACAATTAAAATTTTTGCTTCGTTTGGAGAGGGAGAAGTGAGCTTGGATGATAACTTTTTTCAAATAAAATCTGCGATCATATTTCTTTTCAGGTTTATTGTTTGCTTCCTTCATTTACTTGGTCCTTACCTTACTACAATTTAATATATGCAATTTATAATTAGAGCTCTTAAAAGTTTGGGGATAATTAAAATAGTATTGCTTTTTGCTGATTACTACAAAATGTTGCATTTTTCTGCTTATTTCACACGTAAAATGATAACGGCTCTGCTAATACCGTTTTGCCGCTTCCAGCAACTATATGTACATGTATAGATATGTATGTGTCTCGTATTTGGCCGCTTCTGTTAACATAATTACTCTCTTCTCTCTCATATTTAACAGTGCCTCGATGCTGATGTAGAATTCAGTGTTGCCGGGAGCGTCGTATAAATTACTATAGAGAACGAATAAGTTAATTTCTAATTGTTTCTGAATACTTATCGGTTAGAGCAGAAAAACTGTACATGTCAGTACGAATTCACGAATTCTAATGGAATGAATGGAAAAGAGATTTTCTCCCTAAAAAGCCTACTGTGATTATTTTACTATGGACGAAAACAGGAAACGTAATATTTTAGTTTCTTCACCAAAATGTGTTCCATTGGGAATAAATTGTTGATGTATTAAAAGTATTTTCGGCGTCTATTTACTTAATAAATGTATTTTATAGAAACTTTAAAATAATGATGCTGAAGACTTTACTACTTTCTTCGGAAAAATTTCCTCTTGTTACAAAATTCCATCCGATTTCACCAAATACATATCGCAACGCTAGCAATTACTCAACAAAAAAAAAAAAATGTATTTGTCAGCGCAAAATTACTAAACTACCCCTTGTTTTAAGATTTGTCAATTACAGCTGCGGTTTTTTATGCTACTCTTACACCGACTTTGAACGAGAATATTCGTTTTAGAGTTTGAGAGTATGTAACTATTTATATCATCTTGTAACTATTTGTGATTTTTCTCCACAATTCGTGATCCATCTCGATCTGCGCCATACAACTGACACATCACTGAACTTATCGCGATTTCTATTACGATATTGGGTAAGTTTTCAAACATTCAAAATTTTCTTTTTTGGATTATAACATGATATTTGTTAGTTTATTTATATAATTTACTGTATCCGATTATTTAGAAACAGAAATTTAGCAATACACAGATTTTGTTTTAGTTTGCAGCACTATGAGCAAAATATATTTGTGGGCAGACGGCAACACTGCAACATTACAGAACAGTTTCACAATCCCAGTGCTGTTGCAAGATTCTCGCAATCAGATTGCTTCTGGTCGTTATACTGAGAGGACGTTAGTGCGCAGTATTATTGAAGTTTCACACGAACAATAATCTTTGAATACAAAATTTAACAACAGCTCTGTGAGATAACGTGAAACTTTAAACACAAAAACCTGAGAATTTTTAATCAGAATTTAAATAACAACTGCAGGAGTCTGTCGTATTTTTTAGTTGCAATTTGGCGGCGTTAAGTAGATGAACAACCAATATTTGAGGTTATAATTGTTAATATCCGCAGTCGAACTCAAAAAACAAAAAAGAAATTAAAAACATTGTGGAAAGAATAATTGAAACAATTTCATTTGTTGCAAATGAAAAATTGCTGCAAGTGAATATTGAATGTTGAAGACTATTGGACAGAAGACAGCATACCACGTGTAAACCTAAGAAAGGAGTCGAAATTTTATAATTCGGCTACATTCAAGGTCAGCCCGGTATAGTCGATTTTGCTGTTGTTGTTGCTGTTGTTATTGTTGTTGTTGTAGCTCCCCACAACGACAAGTCCCGCCCCCCGCCCCGCCCTCGTTTAGGAGATATGAGCATTTAAAATTTGAAATTTTGATGCCCTATATCTCCGTAATCCCGGCACATATCGGAACGATATATACATCGTTTAAAAGGTAATTTTAATATCTATAATCCCTATATAGAGACATTTTATCGGAAACTTTTACTTTTCGCGTAAAACAAGTTGAAGTTTTTCCTACCTTTTTTTTTGATGTTTATTATTTTTTTGAAAATGAAGTTGTTCAGAATGTTGTATAATAGTTTACATTTTAAGAAAATATAATTAGTAACGCGTGTTTACGTATTTTATTTATCGAAATCGGTGCAGTATTTCCGAAGAAATCGGACATCAAAATATGCCAACACTACTTTTTAGCGAACACTATTTAATAGCTAGCGAAATAACAACTCAGGCAAATATCTTTAGGCCCAAGCAACTGATCCAGACACTTACTTAAACATTTTTGTTGTTGTTTTTGTTTTTGAAGTGAAAAACTTGTTCACTAAAATTGTTAAAATTGTAAAAATTGTTCACTTCAAAAACAAAAACAAAAACAACAACAAAAATTTTTCGCCTGCGGCGCTAAATCCTCCGATTAAAAATAAAGTATTTGTTTTCATTATTATATACATATGTTTGCATTTATATATATATATTTTTTTCATCTTTACATTTACATTGATTTACAACACAATCGAAAAAGTAGTACTTGAAAATAATTTTCCTAAAATGTTACTATGTACTCACATTAGATTCAAAAAGGGAGCAACGGCTCCGGTTTAATGATCGTTTCCTCCCAAAATACTGCACCGATTTTAATAAAAAAAATACGTAAACACGCACTACTAACTATATTTTGTTAAAATGTAAACTATTATATAACATTCTGAACAACTTCATTTTCAAAAAAAATAATTAACATAAAAAAAAAGGTAGGAAAAACTTTAAACTTGTTTTACGCGAAAAGTAAAGGTTTCCGATAAAATGTCTCTATATAGGGATTATAGATATTAAAATTACCTTTTAAACGATGTATATATCGTTCCGATATGTGCCGGGATTACGGAGATATAGGGCATCAAAATTTCAAATTTTAAATGCTCATATCTCCTAAACGAGGGCGGGGCGGGGGGCGGGACTTGTTGTTGTGGGAAGTTACAACAACAACAAAAACAACAACAACAACAAAATCGGCTATACCGGGCTGACCTAGGTTTAAACCAACATTCAAGGTAAGTTTTCGATAAACTTTTATTAAGAAAAAAACCAAAGTAAACAAGAAAAGTCTTGCAGCATCACGCCCTAAAAACGCAACAGACTTCGCAGAAGCAGTTATATTTCTTTATTTCTGTCTCTAATCTCCCAACATTTTTGGGCGTCATATCGTCGTGCATACATATTTAGTTATTGTTGGGAGTTAATAGCGTAAATAAGTAGCAGCATCTCCTTGCTAAGTAACGGCACTCGCCTATGTTTTGCTTTTCCTTCGTTTCGTCTTTTTCTTTATGTTCTTTCGTTAATCGGTAAAATCTACGGTTGTTTGCGCGTTTATTTAGTGCGCCAAAAACCTTGATGGTGAACAGTTTTAACTGTACAACAACAGTTTTCTAACTGTTCTGTTATAATTACATGGACAGAGAATATTTTGAGGCTTCTCTCAGCAGAAGTGTTCGGAAATATTTCAAATATCTTGGGTGTTTTAAGAGCGAAAAAAATGTAAAATTTTTACCGTAATACCGTTGGAGAAGTTTTTCTGAGATCTATTGTTTTGGTTCATATTGTTTTTTTTATTACCAAACTAGTTATCATAGCAACAAGACCATATTGTCAAAGTAGTATGTAGTATCGAATTTGCTGTAATAATAGAAATGTTTTTAGTATTAAAATACAAGAGAGTAAGCAACTATTTGAATTTTGTCGTAGCGACCTACGAGAGAGCGCATGCAGTTGTTTTTTTTTTGCTCAATTGCCATAAGAGCCTGTGTAATTTTGACAGTTAGTGGGAGTAGTTGGAGTTCTTCGAATGGTGTTCTGTTTACTACATTAGACGAATTCATAAAACGTTGACGCCAAATTTTTACCAGAACTCATATCTCCATATATACATGCATAAGGTAAGTGTAGATAATTACGTCCTAGCAGGTTATTCCGTGCTATATTTTTTAAATCGATTGTGGAGAATTCTTTATGTAAACATTAGAAATGCATTTGAATTCAATAACTTAAAAAAACCATCGTCCGCCATCGAACGTTTTTTTTTTCAAGCAAAAAGTGGGCTACATTCAAGGTCAGCCCGGTATAGCCGATTTTGTTGTTGTTGTTGCTGTTGTTACTGTTGTTATTGTTGTTGTTGTAGCTCCCCACAACAACCCGCCCCCGCGGTTGATCAATCTCATCTTCTGAGTCAGTCTCAGATAACTCTACCGATTTTTTTCGGTTAGCGGACTATATAGTTTGCCAGCACATTTATAAAATTCGAATAACGAATCCTTCCCTCCTTGCTTGCATTTTCTTAAAAAGAAAAACTTCCCAATATAAACCTTAAAAAATGATTTTTTTCTGGAATATTCTGGCAAAAAACATTTAACGTGGCGCCATAGCCCTTCAATCGTATTGGTGTGGGCGCCACTAACCGGATCTTTAAAATTCTTGGAGTGATTAAACGTCAGATGGTTGTACGCCATTGCGGATAAACACATATAGGGCTGTAAATTGTAAACAAAACAATAATAAAAACTTTTACAATAAAACAGTAAATAGCACTAGTTCGAAGTTCGAATTGTGATGCGAGAGTAAGCAGACGTGTTTTTTTGGTCTCCGCCGTGGCTTGTGTTTTCCTACATTTATTCAATCTTTTGGTACACAGTCTTCTCCGTAATAATCTCGTAATAATAGTATATTGTAATTTGATTAAATCAGTGAATAGTGCAACTTAAAAAATAACTAATTAAAGTATAATTATTTGAAAATTATTTTGTGAACTTGCTGGTGTCAAATACATACATTCTTATATATACATTTTTCGCTTATACACATATTTCTGTGAAACATGCCTAACGGTTCTTCCTCTCACGCTGTGATCAACACTCGCTCTAAGAAAGCTCATTCTGCTGTTCTCGGTGCTGTGGGATCGGATTTCACCACTAAGAGTCTGGTAAATTTGAGCGATGCAAATTCCATACCCCTCACTGCTCGTGAGCTTGAAGTGGGGCTTGAAAAGCATGCCGATCTTCTGCTGAGTCGCTTCTCGGCAGAATTGACTCGTCATCGGAGTGAGCTCTCTGACCTAGTTAGTCAGATGGAGACGAACATTACTCAGAGATTGAACGCTTTCGATGACTCTTTAAAAGATCTGCAACGGCGTGTGTTTTGTGTGGAGGAGCAGAGGTGCGATTGCCAACAAATAAAATTGGACTTTGCCACAACTAAAGATTTGTTAGCAAAATTGGAATTAAGGTGTGACGCAGCTGAGAGAAGCGCAATTGCGTGTGATGCAGTTATTGCAGGGGTCCCCAAACTTGATGGCGAGGACTTAAATAATATTTTTAATAAATTGTGCTGTGCTGTGGGATGTTCAATGCCTGCCACTATTTCAATTTTTCGCCCACTGCAGAAAAACCGTGATCTAGATCCGCCCATTATCATCAGATTCAAAACGTTGTCAGAGAAGAACGCAGTTTTTAAAGCTGCTGCTAATTTTCGTAAACGAGAGGCTCGTCAACTTTTGCTTTCTGACGTTGGTATGGAATCTTCTAAAAGCATATTCCTGAACGAGAGCTTGACGCGTTCGAATCGCTTATTACTTCACCTTGCTGTCAAGCTAAAACGTAGCAAGCGGATTTATGCAGTGTCCACGAGGCGGGGTGTTGTTAGTGTGAAACTGAGGAACAACAGCAGCTGGTCAACAATTACACATGCAGGACAATTGGAGGCTATGGCGGATAGCGACCAAGTTGACGACAACCTCCACTGAAAGCTTTAAACCGAAATCATCACCTTCTCTTTTTATTTAGTACATTATTACCCTGTAAGAAAAATTTATTGCCTTTAATTCTCATGTTCATCTCATTTCTATGTATTTTAACTTTTTACTTCTCTTATATTCCTTACTACTTCTATGGAGCCTCAACGACCGACTGCCTCTATTCAATTGTTCTACTTTTTTGTGGTTACGCCTTTAAAACAGGCTGGATGTACTGGTGGTTGTTCTTCTGTTCTAATGTCTGTTATGAATTCTGATGTCACTAATGGTGGAAGTTCCAGTGCCTGTTTGTATAATATGGTGCGCGTGTTGTGTAGACAAAGTGATGGCCTCAAAATCTGCCATATTAATGCACAGAGTCTAAATAATAAAATTGACGAATTTAGATACATTTTTGAGAAGTCCGATATAGATGCAGTATGCATCTCTGAAACATGGTTTAACCCTACATTGCATGATGGATTGTTCTCGGTTCATGGGTATCGATTAGTTCGTAATGACAGATTGTCGCATGGTGGAGGCGTCGCAATCTTTATCAGAAATAATATCACCTGTAAAGTGAAACTCAAATCGCCTCTAAACTCAAGTATTGAATTTTTATTTGTCGAAATTCACTCTGAAGATGACAAGTTGCTACTGGGTTCTGTTTACAGGCCGAATTGTCGTGTAAGCATGGATGAGTTTTTCGATTTTATTCAAAACTTAGTGCCCTGTTATCAGAACATTATTGTTGTTGGGGACTTTAATTGTAACTTGCTAGCTGATAATATCTTAACCGACCGCATGTGTAGCCTCGCCCTATACCCGGTAAATGTGAATGTTCCTACTCACTACACATGTAGTAGTGAGACCCTAATCGATGTCATCTTTGTGTCCGATAGTAATAAAATCCGATTTTATAATCAATTATCTGCATCTCAATTTTCGCGACATGATTTACTGTTTCTAGCCTATGATTTTAGACTTAATTGCATTCCTGTATCATTTACCTTTCGAAACTTTAGAGATATTAATATTCCTAGGCTACGCTCTGATATTTCACTTGTTAACTGGAACGCCACTCACTCCATGTTATCTGTCAATGAACAAGTTAATTTTATTAATGTGGAAATTAAAAAAGCTTTTGATAAGTTCGTTCCCCTCGTAAAAAAGGTTTCAAAATGCACTGACAAGCCCTGGTTTTCAAATACAATTAAAGAGTTGATTTCTGAACGCGATTTAGCGTTCAAGCGATGGAAACGATTTAGACTACCGGCTCTGCATTTTAAGTTCACTAATGCTAAAAGATCCGTAACCAAAGCTGTCAAAAAGGCCAAGCGTGCATATTTTAGTACCAAATTTTCATCTGCAATTAATTCTAAGCGTACTTGGAACCAAATCCGTAATCTTGGTCTTATTAAGGATTCTAGATCTTCGTATCATGATGACGTAAACTGTGATGTACTTAACAACATATTTCTAAATCTTAATGTTCCTTTTGTTACTTCGAATCATTACATGGCCTGCAGCCTCCGCTCGCTTGGTCCTTCCAATCCATTTTGTTTCAGATGCGTTGATGGAAATGAAGTTCTAGAAAGCCTAATAAGTCTTAAATCCAATGCAGTTGGACTAGATGGGATTTATCCATCCTTCATCAGGCTGCTTACCACTGAATTACTTCCTGTTATAACATACACTCTTAATAGGATCTTTACGGCCTCATCATTTCCGGATGCCTGGAAGGTGGCTAAGGTTATTCCAATCCCGAAATCCGATAATGATTTTCGTCCAATTTCTATTCTCCCTTTCTTATCAAAAATTTTTGAAAGAATGGCTTTTAACCAAATATCTGCAATGTGCAAATATCTGCAATTTCTATATATTTGCAATCAGGCGGTGGAACTCCTTACCAACTCAGATACAGAGAATCACCAGTACACTGCACTTCAAGCGGAAATTGTTTCAACATTTTATATCTGCTTCACAATAAACTCGTAGTTGGCCTGCGTCGGTTCTTGTCTCCCACTTTCATTATTATTCTCTCTCTTTAACCTTTCTTCAACTTACTAGCTTCTGTATCTTAAAAACTCAGCATACCTTTTGATTTCACCTACTTCTCGCGTTATTGTATTACTATTATTATTATTATTATTATTATTATTATTAGTATTACAGCTGTTCATTTTTTTTACTTCCTTGTATACGTAGTAAATACAAGAAAGTATTGTAATCATGAAAAATTTCGATATTGAGATTTTGATGGTAACACACATTTTGACCATCGCGGAGTCCATTTTGACTAGTTCGGTCGTGACGTGTGTACGTATGTACGTATGTACGTATGTACGTATGTACGTCTGTATGTCTGTACGTCTGTACGTATGTACGTATCCTCAATAACTTAAAAACGGAGAATCGTAGAAACTTGAAATTTGGTATTTGAGACTCTTATAAGACCTAGTTGTGCACCTCCCTTTTTGGATGCAATCGGTTGCGCGAAAAGGACACTTCTCATATACTTTTTTTCAAATTTCATACATTACTCAAAAACAAACACTCCTAAAAAGTATATACTATTGGGCCTTACATAAGACACAATTTTGTAGCTCCAATTTTAATGATGGTTCGCACCAAAATGACTCTTCGCCAAAGGAACACGAAGCATGCATTATCCGAATTACATAAATGATAATGATAAATGAATGTTATGCTGCTTTATCTCTTACAAAAATTGGTTGTACCCTTACAGAACTAAACAGCGAAATCAAAATTAGTACGATTTATAGTTAAGGCTGTGTGGAAACTAATTTCTACTTCCTTGTTTTTACTTACTACTATTTAAATTAAGAGAAGCCTATGAAATTTTTTTCATTATGGAAGTAAAAATATTTAAAAT
Source organism: Thecophora atra (assembly GCA_937620795.1). Lineage (NCBI taxonomy): Eukaryota > Metazoa > Arthropoda > Insecta > Diptera > Conopidae > Thecophora > Thecophora atra. The sequence goes on along the minus strand of CALMKQ010000008.1, from coordinate 5,008,618 downwards.
TTTTAAAACTTCAATTTTAAAATATAAATGAAATATATCGACCACTTTTGAAATAAAACCATACAATTGCCGTCATACAAGGAAGTAATGTGTTGGCCACATCAGATATTTTCATTTATTGTACACTGAATTATACAATTAATAAGACCTCCTAGTCTTAAAGTGTAATGTTTTGAAAGAATTAAATAAATAAATAAATAAATAAATAGCAATACCGGCCAGCAATCGGATATTATTGTCGTTCCAGGCTTTATTTTCTGTAGTATTATTGGAATTAAATCGATTAAATCGATCGAACCCAATGGTAATTCACTTTATGGCCCCGGTGGTATTTACGCTTTCCAAATTGACTTTCGTCAATTTCTACCACCTCGCCGGGGCCACCCAGTGGTTCTGCGTTGTCAGTGGCCCATACCGCTACTTCCCGATGGAAAGAGCCCCAATCCACGGCTGTCTGAGAGCTAATTTCGACCTGAAAATAGGATGCAAATGCTTACTTTATTTAAAATACAAATCAACTAAAACACAATACCTCTTTTTACTTCCTTGTATACGTAGTAAATACAAGAAAGTATTGTAATCATGAAAAATTTCGATATTGAGATTTTGATGGTAACACACATTTTGACCATCGCGGAGTCCATTTTGACTAGTTTGGTCGTGACGTGTGTACGTATGTACGTATGTACGTCTGTACGTATGTACGTATCCTCAATAACTTAAAAACGGAGAATCGTAGAAACTTGAAATTTGGTATTTGAGACTCTTATAAGACCTAGTTGTGCACCTCCCTTTTTGGATGCAATCGGTTGCGCGAAAAGGACACTTCTCATATACTTTTTTTCAAATTTCACACATTACTCAAAAACAAACACTCCTAGAAAGTATATACTATTGGGCCTTACATAAGACACAATTTTGTAGCTCCAATTTTAATGATGGTTCGCACCAAAAGGACTCTTCGCCAAAGGAACACGAAGCATGCATTATCCGAATTACATAAATGATGATGATAAATGAATGTTATGCTGCTTTATCTTTTACAAAAATTGGTTGTACCCTTACAGAACTAAACAGCGAAATCAAAATTAGTACGATTGATAGTTAAAGCTGTGTGGAAACTAATTTCTACTTCCTTGTTTTTACTTACTACTATTTAAATTAAGAGAAGCCTATGAAATTTTTTTCATTATGGAAGTAAAAATATTTAAAATTTTTAAAACTTCAATTTTAAAATATAAATGAAATATATCGACCACTTTTGAAATAAAACCATACAATTGCCGTCATACAAGGAAGTAATGTGTTGGCCACATCAGATATTTTTATATATGCCATAGGCACATTTTCCAACCACAAATGTGTAAAAGTCATAATCTTGAGTATGGATAGTTTCGAATGTTCAAAAAAAGTTCCGTGCCGGAGAGACAATTCACTTTTGCAGTACACCTTTTTTTTACTGCTGTTCTTATAGGGTTTTGAGCATCCCCAACAAAACCCGTCACTCGTATTACTTCTCTTCCAAATGACGTAAAAGTAGCCATTTGGACACTTTAAGCTCCCATTAGGCGGTATGAGGCCTAAGCTTTGGAGTTGCCCAACGATGTCCAGTGTTAACATGGTCGCTTCGCCGTTGGGAAATATATCCTTTAAAATACTCATTTTTCTTAATTTCACTAAAATGTTCCCACGTTCCGAATAAATTACACACACACACATAAATTACAAACACAAATTACCACGAATAACGGTTAACGGTTTGCACAACAGAATTGCAAAAGTAGTACTTAAAAATAATAATATAATTAGTAACGCGTGTTTACGTATTTTATTTATCGAAATCGGTGCAGTATTTCCGAAGAAATCGGACATCAAAATATGCCAACACTACTTTTTAGCGAACACTATTTAATAGCTAGCGAAATAACAACTCAGGCAAATATCTTTAGGCCCAAGCAACTGAACCAGACACTTACTTAAACATTTTTGTTGTTGTTTTTGTTTTTGAAGTGAAAAACTTGTTCACTAAAATTGTTAAAATTGTAAAAATTGTTCACTTCAAAAACAAAAACAACAACAAAAATTTTTCGCCTGCGGCGCTAAATCCTCCGATTAAAAATAAAGTATTTGTTTTCATTATTATATACATATGTTTGCATTTATATATATATATTTTTTTCATCTTTACATTTACATTGATTTACAACACAATCGAAAAAGTAGTACTTGAAAATAATTTTCCTAAAATGTTACTATGTACTCACATTAGATTCAAAAAGGGAGCAACGGCTCCGGTTTAATGATCGTTTCCTCCCAAAATACTGCACCGATTTTAATAAAAAAAATACGTAAACACGCACTACTAACTATATTTTGTTAAAATGTAAACTATTATATAACATTCTGAACAACTTCATTTTCAAAAAAATAATTAACATAAAAAAAAAAAGTAGGAAAAACTTTAAACTTGTTTTACGCGAAAAGTAAAGGTTTCCGATAAAATGTCTCTATATAGGGATTATAGATATTAAAATTACCTTTTAAACGATGTATATATCGTTCCGATATGTGCCGGGATTACGGAGATATAGGGCATCAAAATTTCAAATTTTAAATGCTCATATCTCCTAAACGAGGGCGGGGCGGGGGCGGAACTTGTTGTTGTGGGAAGTTACAACAACAACAAAAAAAACAACAACAACAAGATCGGCTATACCGTGCTGACCTAGGTTTAAACCAACATTCAAGGTAAGTTTTCGATAAACTTTTATTAAGAAAAAAACCACAGTAAACAAGAAAAGTCTTGCAGCATCACGCCCTAAAAACGCAACAGACTTCGCAGAAGCAGTTATATTTCTTTATTTCTCTCTCTAATCTCCCAACATTTTTGGGCGTCATATCGTCGTGCATACATATTTAGTTATTGTTGGGAGTTAATAGCGTAAATAAGTAGCAGCATCTCCTTGCTAAGTAACGGCACTCGCCTATGTTTTGCTTTTCCTTCGTTTCGTCTTTTTCTTTATGTTCTTTCGTTAATCGGTAAAATCTACGGTTGTTTGCGCGTTTATTTAGTGCGCCAAAAACCTTGATGGTGAACAGTTTTAACTGTACAACAACAGTTTTCTAACTGTTCTGTTATAATTACATGGACAGAGAATATTTTGAGGCTTCTCTCAGCAGAAGTGTTCGGAAATATTTCAAATATCTTGGGTGTTTTAAGAGCGAAAAAAATGTAAAATTTTTACCGTAATACCGTTGGAGAAGTTTTTCTGAGATCTATTGTTTTGGTTCATATTGTTTTTTTTTATTACCAAACTAGTTATCATAGCAACAAGACCATATTGTCAAAGTAGTATGTAGTATCGAATTTGCTGTAATAATAGAAATGTTTTTAGTATTAAAATACAAGAGAGTAAGCAACTATTTGAATTTTGTCGTAGCGACCTACGAGAGAGCGCATGCAGTTGTTTTTTTTTGCTCAATTGCCATAAGAGCCTGTGTAATTTTGACAGTTAGTGGGAGTAGTTGCAGTTCTTCGAATGGTGTTCTGTTTACTACATTAGACGAATTAATAAAACGTTGACGCCAAATTTTTACCAGAACTCATATCTCCATATATACATGCATAAGGTAAGTGTAGATAATTACGTCCTAGCAGGTTATTCCGTGCTATATTTTTTAAATCGATTGTGGAGAATTCTTTATGTAAACATTAGAAATGCATTTGAATTCAATAACTTAAAAAAACCATCGTCCGCCATCGAACGTTTTTTTTTCAAGCAAAAAGTGGGCTACATTCAAGGTCAGCCCGGTATAGCCGATTTTGTTGTTGTTGTTGCTGTTGTTATTGTTGTTGTTGTCGCTCCCCACAACAACCCGCCCCCGCGGTTGATCAATCTCATCTTCTGAGTCAGTCTCAGATAACTCTACCGATTTTTTTCGGTTAGCGGACTATATAGTTTGCCAGCACATTTATAAAATTCGAATAACGAATCCTTCCCTCCTTGCTTGCATTTTCTTAAAAAGAAAAACTTCCCAATATAACCCTTAAAAAATGATTTTTTTCTGGAATATTCTGGCAAAAAACATTTAACGTGGCGCCATAGCCCTTCAATCGTATTGGTGTGGGCGCCACTAACCGGATCTTTAAAATTCTTGGAGTGATTAAACGTCAGATGGTTGTACGCCATTGAGGATAAACACATATAGGGCTGTAAATTGTAAACAAAACAATAATAAAAACTTTTACAATAAAACAGTAAATAGCAATACCGGCCAGCAATCGGATATTATTGTCGTTCCAGGCTTTATTTTCTGTAGTATTATTGGAATTAAATCGATTAAATCGATCGAACCCAATGGTAATTCACTTTATGGCCCCGGTGGTATTTACGCTTTCCAAAGTGACTTTCGTCAATTTCTACCACCTCGCCGGGGCCACCCAGTGGTTCTGCGTTGTCAGTGGCCCATACCGCTACTTCCCGATGGAAAGAGCCCCAATCCACGGCTGTCTGAGAGCTAATTTCGACCTGAAAATAGGATGCAAATGCTTACTTTATTTAAAATACAAATCAACTAAAACACAATACCTCTTTTTACTTCCTTGTATACGTAGTAAATACAAGAAAGTATTGTAATCATGAAAAATTTCGATATTGAGATTTTGATGGTAACACACATTTTGACCATCGCGGAGTCCATTTTGACTAGTTTGGTCGTGACGTGTGTACGTATGTACGTCTGTACGTATGTACGTATCCTCAATAACTTAAAAACGGAGAATCGTAGAAACTTGAAATTTGGTATTTGAGACTCTTATAAGACCTAGTTGTGCACCTCCCTTTTTGGATGCAATCGGTTGCGCGAAAAGGACACTTCTCATATACTTTTTTTCAAATTTCACACATTACTCAAAAACAAACACTCCTAGAAAGTATATACTATTGGGCCTTACATAAGACACAATTTTGTAGCTCCAATTTTAATGATGGTTCGCACCAAAAGGACTCTTCGCCAAAGGAACACGAAGCATGCATTATCCGAATTACATAAATGATGATGATAAATGAATGTTATGCTGCTTTATCTTTTACAAAAATTGGTTGTACCCTTACAGAACTAAACAGCGAAATCAAAATTAGTACGATTGATAGTTAAAGCTGTGTGGAAACTAATTTCTACTTCCTTGTTTTTACTTACTACTATTTAAATTAAGAGAAGCCTATGAAATTTTTTTCATTATGGAAGTAAAAATATTTAAAATTTTTAAAACTTCAATTTTAAAATATAAATGAAATATATCGACCACTTTTGAAATAAAACCATACAATTGCCGTCATACAAGGAAGTAATGTGTTGGCCACATCAGATATTTTTATATATGCCATAGGCACATTTTCCAACCACAAATGTGTAAAAGTCATAATCTTGAGTATGGATAGTTTCGAATGTTCAAAAAAAGTTCCGTGCCGGAGGGACAATTCACTTTTGCAGTACACCTTTTTTTTACTGCTGTTCTTATAGGGTTTTGAGCATCCCCAACAAAACCCGTCACTCGTATTACTTCTCTTCCAAATGACGTAAAAGTAGCCCTTTGGACACTTTAAGCTCCCATTAGGCGGTATGAGGCCTAAGGTTTGGAGTTGCCCAACGATGTCCAGTGTTAACATGGTCGCTTCGCCGTTGGGAAATATATCCTTTAAAATACTCATTTTTCTTAATTTCACTAAAATGTTCCCACGTTCCGAATAAATTACACACACACACATAAATTACAAACACAAATTACCACGAATAACGGTTAACGGTTTGCACAACAGAATTGCAAAAGTAGTACTTAAAAATAATAATATAATTAGTAACGCGTGTTTACGTATTTTATTTATCGAAATCGGTGCAGTATTTCCGAAGAAATCGGACATCAAAATATGCCAACACTACTTTTTAGCGAACACTATTTAATAGCTAGCGAAATAACAACTCAGGCAAATATCTTTAGGCCCAAGCAACTGAACCAGACACTTACTTAAACATTTTTGTTGTTGTTTTTGTTTTTGAAGTGAAAAACTTGTTCACTAAAATTGTTAAAATTGTAAAAATTGTTCACTTCAAAAACAAAAACAACAACAAAAATTTTTCGCCTGCGGCGCTAAATCCTCCGATTAAAAATAAAGTATTTGTTTTCATTATTATATACATATGTTTGCATTTATATATATATATTTTTTTCATCTTTACATTTACATTGATTTACAACACAATCGAAAAAGTAGTACTTGAAAATAATTTTCCTAAAATGTTACTATGTACTCACATTAGATTCAAAAAGGGAGCAACGGCTCCGGTTTAATGATCGTTTCCTCCCAAAATACTGCACCGATTTTAATAAAAAAAATACGTAAACACGCACTACTAACTATATTTTGTTAAAATGTAAACTATTATATAACATTCTGAACAACTTCATTTTCAAAAAAATAATTAACATAAAAAAAAAAAGTAGGAAAAACTTTAAACTTGTTTTACGCGAAAAGTAAAGGTTTCCGATAAAATGTCTCTATATAGGGATTATAGATATTAAAATTACCTTTTAAACGATGTATATATCGTTCCGATATGTGCCGGGATTACGGAGATATAGGGCATCAAAATTTCAAATTTTAAATGCTCATATCTCCTAAACGAGGGCGGGGCGGGGGCGGAACTTGTTGTTGTGGGAAGTTACAACAACAACAAAAAAAACAACAACAACAAAATCGGCTATACCGTGCTGACCTAGGTTTAAACCAACATTCAAGGTAAGTTTTCGATAAACTTTTATTAAGAAAAAAACCACAGTAAACAAGAAAAGTCTTGCAGCATCACGCCCTAAAAACGCAACAGACTTCGCAGAAGCAGTTATATTTCTTTATTTCTCTCTCTAATCTCCCAACATTTTTGGGCGTCATATCGTCGTGCATACATATTTAGTTATTGTTGGGAGTTAATAGCGTAAATAAGTAGCAGCATCTCCTTGCTAAGTAACGGCACTCGCCTATGTTTTGCTTTTCCTTCGTTTCGTCTTTTTCTTTATGTTCTTTCGTTAATCGGTAAAATCTACGGTTGTTTGCGCGTTTATTTAGTGCGCCAAAAACCTTGATGGTGAACAGTTTTAACTGTACAACAACAGTTTTCTAACTGTTCTGTTATAATTACATGGACAGAGAATATTTTGAGGCTTCTCTCAGCAGAAGTGTTCGGAAATATTTCAAATATCTTGGGTGTTTTAAGAGCGAAAAAAATGTAAAATTTTTACCGTAATACCGTTGGAGAAGTTTTTCTGAGATCTATTGTTTTGGTTCATATTGTTTTTTTTTATTACCAAACTAGTTATCATAGCAACAAGACCATATTGTCAAAGTAGTATGTAGTATCGAATTTGCTGTAATAATAGAAATGTTTTTAGTATTAAAATACAAGAGAGTAAGCAACTATTTGAATTTTGTCGTAGCGACCTACGAGAGAGCGCATGCAGTTGTTTTTTTTTGCTCAATTGCCATAAGAGCCTGTGTAATTTTGACAGTTAGTGGGAGTAGTTGCAGTTCTTCGAATGGTGTTCTGTTTACTACATTAGACGAATTAATAAAACGTTGACGCCAAATTTTTACCAGAACTCATATCTCCATATATACATGCATAAGGTAAGTGTAGATAATTACGTCCTAGCAGGTTATTCCGTGCTATATTTTTTAAATCGATTGTGGAGAATTCTTTATGTAAACATTAGAAATGCATTTGAATTCAATAACTTAAAAAAACCATCGTCCGCCATCGAACGTTTTTTTTTCAAGCAAAAAGTGGGCTACATTCAAGGTCAGCCCGGTATAGCCGATTTTGTTGTTGTTGTTGCTGTTGTTATTGTTGTTGTTGTCGCTCCCCACAACAACCCGCCCCCGCGGTTGATCAATCTCATCTTCTGAGTCAGTCTCAGATAACTCTACCGATTTTTTTCGGTTAGCGGACTATATAGTTTGCCAGCACATTTATAAAATTCGAATAACGAATCCTTCCCTCCTTGCTTGCATTTTCTTAAAAAGAAAAACTTCCCAATATAACCCTTAAAAAATGATTTTTTTCTGGAATATTCTGGCAAAAAACATTTAACGTGGCGCCATAGCCCTTCAATCGTATTGGTGTGGGCGCCACTAACCGGATCTTTAAAATTCTTGGAGTGATTAAACGTCAGATGGTTGTACGCCATTGAGGATAAACACATATAGGGCTGTAAATTGTAAACAAAACAATAATAAAAACTTTTACAATAAAACAGTAAATAGCAATACCGGCCAGCAATCGGATATTATTGTCGTTCCAGGCTTTATTTTCTGTAGTATTATTGGAATTAAATCGATTAAATCGATCGAACCCAATGGTAATTCACTTTATGGCCCCGGTGGTATTTACGCTTTCCAAAGTGACTTTCGTCAATTTCTACCACCTCGCCGGGGCCACCCAGTGGTTCTGCGTTGTCAGTGGCCCATACCGCTACTTCCCGATGGAAAGAGCCCCAATCCACGGCTGTCTGAGAGCTAATTTCGACCTGAAAATAGGATGCAAATGCTTACTTTATTTAAAATACAAATCAACTAAAACACAATACCTCTTTTTACTTCCTTGTATACGTAGTAAATACAAGAAAGTATTGTAATCATGAAAAATTTCGATATTGAGATTTTGATGGTAACACACATTTTGACCATCGCGGAGTCCATTTTGACTAGTTTGGTCGTGACGTGTGTACGTATGTACGTCTGTACGTATGTACGTATCCTCAATAACTTAAAAACGGAGAATCGTAGAAACTTGAAATTTGGTATTTGAGACTCTTATAAGACCTAGTTGTGCACCTCCCTTTTTGGATGCAATCGGTTGCGCGAAAAGGACACTTCTCATATACTTTTTTTCAAATTTCACACATTACTCAAAAACAAACACTCCTAGAAAGTATATACTATTGGGCCTTACATAAGACACAATTTTGTAGCTCCAATTTTAATGATGGTTCGCACCAAAAGGACTCTTCGCCAAAGGAACACGAAGCATGCATTATCCGAATTACATAAATGATGATGATAAATGAATGTTATGCTGCTTTATCTTTTACAAAAATTGGTTGTACCCTTACAGAACTAAACAGCGAAATCAAAATTAGTACGATTGATAGTTAAAGCTGTGTGGAAACTAATTTCTACTTCCTTGTTTTTACTTACTACTATTTAAATTAAGAGAAGCCTATGAAATTTTTTTCATTATGGAAGTAAAAATATTTAAAATTTTTAAAACTTCAATTTTAAAATATAAATGAAATATATCGACCACTTTTGAAATAAAACCATACAATTGCCGTCATACAAGGAAGTAATGTGTTGGCCACATCAGATATTTTTATATATGCCATAGGCACATTTTCCAACCACAAATGTGTAAAAGTCATAATCTTGAGTATGGATAGTTTCGAATGTTCAAAAAAAGTTCCGTGCCGGAGGGACAATTCACTTTTGCAGTACACCTTTTTTTTACTGCTGTTCTTATAGGGTTTTGAGCATCCCCAACAAAACCCGTCACTCGTATTACTTCTCTTCCAAATGACGTAAAAGTAGCCCTTTGGACACTTTAAGCTCCCATTAGGCGGTATGAGGCCTAAGGTTTGGAGTTGCCCAACGATGTCCAGTGTTAACATGGTCGCTTCGCCGTTGGGAAATATATCCTTTAAAATACTCATTTTTCTTAATTTCACTAAAATGTTCCCACGTTCCGAATAAATTACACACACACACATAAATTACAAACACAAATTACCACGAATAACGGTTAACGGTTTGCACAACAGAATTGCAAAAGTAGTACTTAAAAATAATAATATAATTAGTAACGCGTGTTTACGTATTTTATTTATCGAAATCGGTGCAGTATTTCCGAAGAAATCGGACATCAAAATATGCCAACACTACTTTTTAGCGAACACTATTTAATAGCTAGCGAAATAACAACTCAGGCAAATATCTTTAGGCCCAAGCAACTGAACCAGACACTTACTTAAACATTTTTGTTGTTGTTTTTGTTTTTGAAGTGAAAAACTTGTTCACTAAAATTGTTAAAATTGTAAAAATTGTTCACTTCAAAAACAAAAACAACAACAAAAATTTTTCGCCTGCGGCGCTAAATCCTCCGATTAAAAATAAAGTATTTGTTTTCATTATTATATACATATGTTTGCATTTATATATATATATTTTTTTCATCTTTACATTTACATTGATTTACAACACAATCGAAAAAGTAGTACTTGAAAATAATTTTCCTAAAATGTTACTATGTACTCACATTAGATTCAAAAAGGGAGCAACGGCTCCGGTTTAATGATCGTTTCCTCCCAAAATACTGCACCGATTTTAATAAAAAAAATACGTAAACACGCACTACTAACTATATTTTGTTAAAATGTAAACTATTATATAACATTCTGAACAACTTCATTTTCAAAAAAATAATTAACATAAAAAAAAAAAGTAGGAAAAACTTTAAACTTGTTTTACGCGAAAAGTAAAGGTTTCCGATAAAATGTCTCTATATAGGGATTATAGATATTAAAATTACCTTTTAAACGATGTATATATCGTTCCGATATGTGCCGGGATTACGGAGATATAGGGCATCAAAATTTCAAATTTTAAATGCTCATATCTCCTAAACGAGGGCGGGGCGGGGGCGGAACTTGTTGTTGTGGGAAGTTACAACAACAACAAAAAAAACAACAACAACAAAATCGGCTATACCGTGCTGACCTAGGTTTAAACCAACATTCAAGGTAAGTTTTCGATAAACTTTTATTAAGAAAAAAACCACAGTAAACAAGAAAAGTCTTGCAGCATCACGCCCTAAAAACGCAACAGACTTCGCAGAAGCAGTTATATTTCTTTATTTCTCTCTCTAATCTCCCAACATTTTTGGGCGTCATATCGTCGTGCATACATATTTAGTTATTGTTGGGAGTTAATAGCGTAAATAAGTAGCAGCATCTCCTTGCTAAGTAACGGCACTCGCCTATGTTTTGCTTTTCCTTCGTTTCGTCTTTTTCTTTATGTTCTTTCGTTAATCGGTAAAATCTACGGTTGTTTGCGCGTTTATTTAGTGCGCCAAAAACCTTGATGGTGAACAGTTTTAACTGTACAACAACAGTTTTCTAACTGTTCTGTTATAATTACATGGACAGAGAATATTTTGAGGCTTCTCTCAGCAGAAGTGTTCGGAAATATTTCAAATATCTTGGGTGTTTTAAGAGCGAAAAAAATGTAAAATTTTTACCGTAATACCGTTGGAGAAGTTTTTCTGAGATCTATTGTTTTGGTTCATATTGTTTTTTTTTATTACCAAACTAGTTATCATAGCAACAAGACCATATTGTCAAAGTAGTATGTAGTATCGAATTTGCTGTAATAATAGAAATGTTTTTAGTATTAAAATACAAGAGAGTAAGCAACTATTTGAATTTTGTCGTAGCGACCTACGAGAGAGCGCATGCAGTTGTTTTTTTTTGCTCAATTGCCATAAGAGCCTGTGTAATTTTGACAGTTAGTGGGAGTAGTTGGAGTTCTTCGAATGGTGTTCTGTTTACTACATTAGACGAATTAATAAAACGTTGACGCCAAATTTTTACCAGAACTCATATCTCCATATATACATGCATAAGGTAAGTGTAGATAATTACGTCCTAGCAGGTTATTCCGTGCTATATTTTTTAAATCGATTGTGGAGAATTCTTTATGTAAACATTAGAAATGCATTTGAATTCAATAACTTAAAAAAACCATCGTCCGCCATCGAACGTTTTTTTTTCAAGCAAAAAGTGGGCTACATTCAAGGTCAGCCCGGTATAGCCGATTTTGTTGTTGTTGTTGCTGTTGTTATTGTTGTTGTTGTCGCTCCCCACAACAACCCGCCCCCGCGGTTGATCAATCTCATCTTCTGAGTCAGTCTCAGATAACTCTACCGATTTTTTTCGGTTAGCGGACTATATAGTTTGCCAGCACATTTATAAAATTCGAATAACGAATCCTTCCCTCCTTGCTTGCATTTTCTTAAAAAGAAAAACTTCCCAATATAACCCTTAAAAAATGATTTTTTTCTGGAATATTCTGGCAAAAAACATTTAACGTGGCGCCATAGCCCTTCAATCGTATTGGTGTGGGCGCCACTAACCGGATCTTTAAAATTCTTGGAGTGATTAAACGTCAGATGGTTGTACGCCATTGAGGATAAACACATATAGGGCTGTAAATTGTAAACAAAACAATAATAAAAACTTTTACAATAAAACAGTAAATAGCAATACCGGCCAGCAATCGGATATTATTGTCGTTCCAGGCTTTATTTTCTGTAGTATTATTGGAATTAAATCGATTAAATCGATCGAACCCAATGGTAATTCACTTTATGGCCCCGGTGGTATTTACGCTTTCCAAAGTGACTTTCGTCAATTTCTACCACCTCGCCGGGGCCACCCAGTGGTTCTGCGTTGTCAGTGGCCCATACCGCTACTTCCCGATGGAAAGAGCCCCAATCCACGGCTGTCTGAGAGCTAATTTCGACCTGAAAATAGGATGCAAATGCTTACTTTATTTAAAATACAAATCAACTAAAACACAATACCTCTTTTTACTTCCTTGTATACGTAGTAAATACAAGAAAGTATTGTAATCATGAAAAATTTCGATATTGAGATTTTGATGGTAACACACATTTTGACCATCGCGGAGTCCATTTTGACTAGTTTGGTCGTGACGTGTGTACGTATGTACGTCTGTACGTATGTACGTATCCTCAATAACTTAAAAACGGAGAATCGTAGAAACTTGAAATTTGGTATTTGAGACTCTTATAAGACCTAGTTGTGCACCTCCCTTTTTGGATGCAATCGGTTGCGCGAAAAGGACACTTCTCATATACTTTTTTTCAAATTTCACACATTACTCAAAAACAAACACTCCTAGAAAGTATATACTATTGGGCCTTACATAAGACACAATTTTGTAGCTCCAATTTTAATGATGGTTCGCACCAAAAGGACTCTTCGCCAAAGGAACACGAAGCATGCATTATCCGAATTACATAAATGATGATGATAAATGAATGTTATGCTGCTTTATCTTTTACAAAAATTGGTTGTACCCTTACAGAACTAAACAGCGAAATCAAAATTAGTACGATTGATAGTTAAAGCTGTGTGGAAACTAATTTCTACTTCCTTGTTTTTACTTACTACTATTTAAATTAAGAGAAGCCTATGAAATTTTTTTCATTATGGAAGTAAAAATATTTAAAATTTTTAAAACTTCAATTTTAAAATATAAATGAAATATATCGACCACTTTTGAAATAAAACCATACAATTGCCGTCATACAAGGAAGTAATGTGTTGGCCACATCAGATATTTTTATATATGCCATAGGCACATTTTCCAACCACAAATGTGTAAAAGTCATAATCTTGAGTATGGATAGTTTCGAATGTTCAAAAAAAGTTCCGTGCCGGAGGGACAATTCACTTTTGCAGTACACCTTTTTTTTACTGCTGTTCTTATAGGGTTTTGAGCATCCCCAACAAAACCCGTCACTCGTATTACTTCTCTTCCAAATGACGTAAAAGTAGCCCTTTGGACACTTTAAGCTCCCATTAGGCGGTATGAGGCCTAAGGTTTGGAGTTGCCCAACGATGTCCAGTGTTAACATGGTCGCTTCGCCGTTGGGAAATATATCCTTTAAAATACTCATTTTTCTTAATTTCACTAAAATGTTCCCACGTTCCGAATAAATTACACACACACACATAAATTACAAACACAAATTACCACGAATAACGGTTAACGGTTTGCACAACAGAATTGCAAAAGTAGTACTTAAAAATAATAATATAATTAGTAACGCGTGTTTACGTATTTTATTTATCGAAATCGGTGCAGTATTTCCGAAGAAATCGGACATCAAAATATGCCAACACTACTTTTTAGCGAACACTATTTAATAGCTAGCGAAATAACAACTCAGGCAAATATCTTTAGGCCCAAGCAACTGAACCAGACACTTACTTAAACATTTTTGTTGTTGTTTTTGTTTTTGAAGTGAAAAACTTGTTCACTAAAATTGTTAAAATTGTAAAAATTGTTCACTTCAAAAACAAAAACAACAACAAAAATTTTTCGCCTGCGGCGCTAAATCCTCCGATTAAAAATAAAGTATTTGTTTTCATTATTATATACATATGTTTGCATTTATATATATATATTTTTTTCATCTTTACATTTACATTGATTTACAACACAATCGAAAAAGTAGTACTTGAAAATAATTTTCCTAAAATGTTACTATGTACTCACATTAGATTCAAAAAGGGAGCAACGGCTCCGGTTTAATGATCGTTTCCTCCCAAAATACTGCACCGATTTTAATAAAAAAAATACGTAAACACGCACTACTAACTATATTTTGTTAAAATGTAAACTATTATATAACATTCTGAACAACTTCATTTTCAAAAAAATAATTAACATAAAAAAAAAAAGTAGGAAAAACTTTAAACTTGTTTTACGCGAAAAGTAAAGGTTTCCGATAAAATGTCTCTATATAGGGATTATAGATATTAAAATTACCTTTTAAACGATGTATATATCGTTCCGATATGTGCCGGGATTACGGAGATATAGGGCATCAAAATTTCAAATTTTAAATGCTCATATCTCCTAAACGAGGGCGGGGCGGGACTTGTTGTTGTGGGAAGTTACAACAACAACAAAAAAAACAACAACAACAAAATCGGCTATACCGGGCTGACCTAGGTTTAAACCAACATTCAAGGTAAGTTTTCGATAAACTTTTATTAAGAAAAAACCACAGCAAACAAGAAAAGTCTTGCAGCATCACGCCCTAAAAACGCAACAGACTTCGCAGAAGCAGTTATATTTCTTTATTTCTCTCTCTAATCTCCCAACATTTTTGGGCGTCATATCGTCGTGCATACATATTTAGTTATTGTTGGGAGTTAATAGCGTAAATAAGTAGCAGCATCTCCTTGCTAAGTAACGGCACTCGCCTATGTTTTGCTTTTCCTTCGTTTCGTCTTTTTCTTTATGTTCTTTCGTTAATCGGTAAAATCTACGGTTGTTTGCGCGTTTATTTAGTGCGCCAAAAACCTTGATGGTGAACAGTTTTAACTGTACAACAACAGTTTTCTAACTGTTCTGTTATAATTACATGGACAGAGAATATTTTGAGGCTTCTCTCAGCAGAAGTGTTCGGAAATATTTCAAATATCTTGGGTGTTTTAAGAGCGAAAAAAATGTAAAATTTTTACCGTAATACCGTTGGAGAAGTTTTTCTGAGATCTATTGTTTTGGTTCATATTGTTTTTTTTATTACCAAACTAGTTATCATAGCAACAAGACCATATTGTCAAAGTAGTATGTAGTATCGAATTTGCTGTAATAATAGAAATGTTTTTAGTATTAAAATACAAGAGAGTAAGCAACTATTTGAATTTTGTCGTAGCGACCTACGAGAGAGCGCATGCAGTTGTTTTTTTTTTGCTCAATTGCCATAAGAGCCTGTGTAATTTTGACAGTTAGTGGGAGTAGTTGGAGTTCTTCGAATGGTGTTCTGTTTACTACATTAGACGAATTCATAAAACGTTGACGCCAAATTTTTACCAGAACTCATATCTCCATATATACATGCATAAGGTAAGTGTAGATAATTACGTCCTAGCAGGTTATTCCGTGCTATATTTTTTAAATCGATTGTGGAGAATTCTTTATGTAAACATTAGAAATGCATTTGAATTCAATAACTTAAAAAAACCATCGTCCGCCATCGAACGTTTTTTTTTTCAAGCAAAAAGTGGGCTACATTCAAGGTCAGCCCGGTATAGCCGATTTTGTTGTTGTTGTTGCTGTTGTTACTGTTGTTATTGTTGTTGTTGTAGCTCCCCACAACAACCCGCCCCCGCGGTTGATCAATCTCATCTTCTGAGTCAGTCTCAGATAACTCTACCGATTTTTTTCGGTTAGCGGACTATATAGTTTGCCAGCACATTTATAAAATTCGAATAACGAATCCTTCCCTCCTTGCTTGCATTTTCTTAAAAAGAAAAACTTCCCAATATAAACCTTAAAAAATGATTTTTTTCTGGAATATTCTGGCAAAAAACATTTAACGTGGCGCCATAGCCCTTCAATCGTATTGGTGTGGGCGCCACTAACCGGATCTTTAAAATTCTTGGAGTGATTAAACGTCAGATGGTTGTACGCCATTGCGGATAAACACATATAGGGCTGTAAATTGTAAACAAAACAATAATAAAAACTTTTACAATAAAACAGTAAATAGCACTAGTTCGAAGTTCGAATTGTGATGCGAGAGTAAGCAGACGTGTTTTTTTGGTCTCCGCCGTGGCTTGTGTTTTCCTACATTTATTCAATCTTTTGGTACACAGTCTTCTCCGTAATAATCTCGTAATAATAGTATATTGTAATTTGATTAAATCAGTGAATAGTGCAACTTAAAAAATAACTAATTAAAGTATAATTATTTGAAAATTATTTTGTGAACTTGCTGGTGTCAAATACATACATTCTTATATATACATTTTTCGCTTATACACATATTTCTGTGAAACATGCCTAACGGTTCTTCCTCTCACGCTGTGATCAACACTCGCTCTAAGAAAGCTCATTCTGCTGTTCTCGGTGCTGTGGGATCGGATTTCACCACTAAGAGTCTGGTAAATTTGAGCGATGCAAATTCCATACCCCTCACTGCTCGTGAGCTTGAAGTGGGGCTTGAAAAGCATGCCGATCTTCTGCTGAGTCGCTTCTCGGCAGAATTGACTCGTCATCGGAGTGAGCTCTCTGACCTAGTTAGTCAGATGGAGACGAACATTACTCAGAGATTGAACGCTTTCGATGACTCTTTAAAAGATCTGCAACGGCGTGTGTTTTGTGTGGAGGAGCAGAGGTGCGATTGCCAACAAATAAAATTGGACTTTGCCACAACTAAAGATTTGTTAGCAAAATTGGAATTAAGGTGTGACGCAGCTGAGAGAAGCGCAATTGCGTGTGATGCAGTTATTGCAGGGGTCCCCAAACTTGATGGCGAGGACTTAAATAATATTTTTAATAAATTGTGCTGTGCTGTGGGATGTTCAATGCCTGCCACTATTTCAATTTTTCGCCCACTGCAGAAAAACCGTGATCTAGATCCGCCCATTATCATCAGATTCAAAACGTTGTCAGAGAAGAACGCAGTTTTTAAAGCTGCTGCTAATTTTCGTAAACGAGAGGCTCGTCAACTTTTGCTTTCTGACGTTGGTATGGAATCTTCTAAAAGCATATTCCTGAACGAGAGCTTGACGCGTTCGAATCGCTTATTACTTCACCTTGCTGTCAAGCTAAAACGTAGCAAGCGGATTTATGCAGTGTCCACGAGGCGGGGTGTTGTTAGTGTGAAACTGAGGAACAACAGCAGCTGGTCAACAATTACACATGCAGGACAATTGGAGGCTATGGCGGATAGCGACCAAGTTGACGACAACCTCCACTGAAAGCTTTAAACCGAAATCATCACCTTCTCTTTTTATTTAGTACATTATTACCCTGTAAGAAAAATTTATTGCCTTTAATTCTCATGTTCATCTCATTTCTATGTATTTTAACTTTTTACTTCTCTTATATTCCTTACTACTTCTATGGAGCCTCAACGACCGACTGCCTCTATTCAATTGTTCTACTTTTTTGTGGTTACGCCTTTAAAACAGGCTGGATGTACTGGTGGTTGTTCTTCTGTTCTAATGTCTGTTATGAATTCTGATGTCACTAATGGTGGAAGTTCCAGTGCCTGTTTGTATAATATGGTGCGCGTGTTGTGTAGACAAAGTGATGGCCTCAAAATCTGCCATATTAATGCACAGAGTCTAAATAATAAAATTGACGAATTTAGATACATTTTTGAGAAGTCCGATATAGATGCAGTATGCATCTCTGAAACATGGTTTAACCCTACATTGCATGATGGATTGTTCTCGGTTCATGGGTATCGATTAGTTCGTAATGACAGATTGTCGCATGGTGGAGGCGTCGCAATCTTTATCAGAAATAATATCACCTGTAAAGTGAAACTCAAATCGCCTCTAAACTCAAGTATTGAATTTTTATTTGTCGAAATTCACTCTGAAGATGACAAGTTGCTACTGGGTTCTGTTTACAGGCCGAATTGTCGTGTAAGCATGGATGAGTTTTTCGATTTTATTCAAAACTTAGTGCCCTGTTATCAGAACATTATTGTTGTTGGGGACTTTAATTGTAACTTGCTAGCTGATAATATCTTAACCGACCGCATGTGTAGCCTCGCCCTATACCCGGTAAATGTGAATGTTCCTACTCACTACACATGTAGTAGTGAGACCCTAATCGATGTCATCTTTGTGTCCGATAGTAATAAAATCCGATTTTATAATCAATTATCTGCATCTCAATTTTCGCGACATGATTTACTGTTTCTAGCCTATGATTTTAGACTTAATTGCATTCCTGTATCATTTACCTTTCGAAACTTTAGAGATATTAATATTCCTAGGCTACGCTCTGATATTTCACTTGTTAACTGGAACGCCACTCACTCCATGTTATCTGTCAATGAACAAGTTAATTTTATTAATGTGGAAATTAAAAAAGCTTTTGATAAGTTCGTTCCCCTCGTAAAAAAGGTTTCAAAATGCACTGACAAGCCCTGGTTTTCAAATACAATTAAAGAGTTGATTTCTGAACGCGATTTAGCGTTCAAGCGATGGAAACGATTTAGACTACCGGCTCTGCATTTTAAGTTCACTAATGCTAAAAGATCCGTAACCAAAGCTGTCAAAAAGGCCAAGCGTGCATATTTTAGTACCAAATTTTCATCTGCAATTAATTCTAAGCGTACTTGGAACCAAATCCGTAATCTTGGTCTTATTAAGGATTCTAGATCTTCGTATCATGATGACGTAAACTGTGATGTACTTAACAACATATTTCTAAATCTTAATGTTCCTTTTGTTACTTCGAATCATTACATGGCCTGCAGCCTCCGCTCGCTTGGTCCTTCCAATCCATTTTGTTTCAGATGCGTTGATGGAAATGAAGTTCTAGAAAGCCTAATAAGTCTTAAATCCAATGCAGTTGGACTAGATGGGATTTATCCATCCTTCATCAGGCTGCTTACCACTGAATTACTTCCTGTTATAACATACACTCTTAATAGGATCTTTACGGCCTCATCATTTCCGGATGCCTGGAAGGTGGCTAAGGTTATTCCAATCCCGAAATCCGATAATGATTTTCGTCCAATTTCTATTCTCCCTTTCTTATCAAAAATTTTTGAAAGAATGGCTTTTAACCAAATATCTGCAATGTGCAAATATCTGCAATTTCTATATATTTGCAATCAGGCGGTGGAACTCCTTACCAACTCAGATACAGAGAATCACCAGTACACTGCACTTCAAGCGGAAATTGTTTCAACATTTTATATCTGCTTCACAATAAACTCGTAGTTGGCCTGCGTCGGTTCTTGTCTCCCACTTTCATTATTATTCTCTCTCTTTAACCTTTCTTCAACTTACTAGCTTCTGTATCTTAAAAACTCAGCATACCTTTTGATTTCACCTACTTCTCGCGTTATTGTATTACTATTATTATTATTATTATTATTATTATTATTAGTATTATTAGTATTACAGCTGTTCATTTTTTTTACTTCCTTGTATACGTAGTAAATACAAGAAAGTATTGTAATCATGAAAAATTTCGATATTGAGATTTTGATGGTAACACACATTTTGACCATCGCGGAGTCCATTTTGACTAGTTCGGTCGTGACGTGTGTACGTATGTACGTATGTACGTATGTACGTATGTACGTATGTACGTCTGTATGTCTGTACGTCTGTACGTATGTACGTATCCTCAATAACTTAAAAACGGAGAATCGTAGAAACTTGAAATTTGGTATTTGAGACTCTTATAAGACCTAGTTGTGCACCTCCCTTTTTGGATGCAATCGGTTGCGCGAAAAGGACACTTCTCATATACTTTTTTTCAAATTTCATACATTACTCAAAAACAAACACTCCTAAAAAGTATATACTATTGGGCCTTACATAAGACACAATTTTGTAGCTCCAATTTTAATGATGGTTCGCACCAAAATGACTCTTCGCCAAAGGAACACGAAGCATGCATTATCCGAATTACATAAATGATAATGATAAATGAATGTTATGCTGCTTTATCTCTTACAAAAATTGGTTGTACCCTTACAGAACTAAACAGCGAAATCAAAATTAGTACGATTTATAGTTAAGGCTGTGTGGAAACTAATTTCTACTTCCTTGTTTTTACTTACTACTATTTAAATTAAGAGAAGCCTATGAAATTTTTTTCATTATGGAAGTAAAAATATTTAAAATTTTTAAAACTTCAATTTTAAAATATAAATGAAATATATCGACCACTTTTGAAATAAAACCATACAATTGCCGTCATACAAGGAAGTAATGTGTTGGCCACATCAGATATTTTCATTTATTGTACACTGAATTATACAATTAATAAGACCTCCTAGTCTTAAAGTGTAATGTTTTGAAAGAATTAAATAAATAAATAAATAAATAAATAGCAATACCGGCCAGCAATCGGATATTATTGTCGTTCCAGGCTTTATTTTCTGTAGTATTATTGGAATTAAATCGATTAAATCGATCGAACCCAATGGTAATTCACTTTATGGCCCCGGTGGTATTTACGCTTTCCAAATTGACTTTCGTCAATTTCTACCACCTCGCCGGGGCCACCCAGTGGTTCTGCGTTGTCAGTGGCCCATACCGCTACTTCCCGATGGAAAGAGCCCCAATCCACGGCTGTCTGAGAGCTAATTTCGACCTGAAAATAGGATGCAAATGCTTACTTTATTTAAAATACAAATCAACTAAAACACAATACCTCTTTTTACTTCCTTGTATACGTAGTAAATACAAGAAAGTATTGTAATCATGAAAAATTTCGATATTGAGATTTTGATGGTAACACACATTTTGACCATCGCGGAGTCCATTTTGACTAGTTTGGTCGTGACGTGTGTACGTATGTACGTATGTACGTCTGTACGTATGTACGTATCCTCAATAACTTAAAAACGGAGAATCGTAGAAACTTGAAATTTGGTATTTGAGACTCTTATAAGACCTAGTTGTGCACCTCCCTTTTTGGATGCAATCGGTTGCGCGAAAAGGACACTTCTCATATACTTTTTTTCAAATTTCACACATTACTCAAAAACAAACACTCCTAGAAAGTATATACTATTGGGCCTTACATAAGACACAATTTTGTAGCTCCAATTTTAATGATGGTTCGCACCAAAAGGACTCTTCGCCAAAGGAACACGAAGCATGCATTATCCGAATTACATAAATGATGATGATAAATGAATGTTATGCTGCTTTATCTTTTACAAAAATTGGTTGTACCCTTACAGAACTAAACAGCGAAATCAAAATTAGTACGATTGATAGTTAAAGCTGTGTGGAAACTAATTTCTACTTCCTTGTTTTTACTTACTACTATTTAAATTAAGAGAAGCCTATGAAATTTTTTTCATTATGGAAGTAAAAATATTTAAAATTTTTAAAACTTCAATTTTAAAATATAAATGAAATATATCGACCACTTTTGAAATAAAACCATACAATTGCCGTCATACAAGGAAGTAATGTGTTGGCCACATCAGATATTTTTATATATGCCATAGGCACATTTTCCAACCACAAATGTGTAAAAGTCATAATCTTGAGTATGGATAGTTTCGAATGTTCAAAAAAAGTTCCGTGCCGGAGAGACAATTCACTTTTGCAGTACACCTTTTTTTTACTGCTGTTCTTATAGGGTTTTGAGCATCCCCAACAAAACCCGTCACTCGTATTACTTCTCTTCCAAATGACGTAAAAGTAGCCATTTGGACACTTTAAGCTCCCATTAGGCGGTATGAGGCCTAAGCTTTGGAGTTGCCCAACGATGTCCAGTGTTAACATGGTCGCTTCGCCGTTGGGAAATATATCCTTTAAAATACTCATTTTTCTTAATTTCACTAAAATGTTCCCACGTTCCGAATAAATTACACACACACACATAAATTACAAACACAAATTACCACGAATAACGGTTAACGGTTTGCACAACAGAATTGCAAAAGTAGTACTTAAAAATAATAATATAATTAGTAACGCGTGTTTACGTATTTTATTTATCGAAATCGGTGCAGTATTTCCGAAGAAATCGGACATCAAAATATGCCAACACTACTTTTTAGCGAACACTATTTAATAGCTAGCGAAATAACAACTCAGGCAAATATCTTTAGGCCCAAGCAACTGAACCAGACACTTACTTAAACATTTTTGTTGTTGTTTTTGTTTTTGAAGTGAAAAACTTGTTCACTAAAATTGTTAAAATTGTAAAAATTGTTCACTTCAAAAACAAAAACAACAACAAAAATTTTTCGCCTGCGGCGCTAAATCCTCCGATTAAAAATAAAGTATTTGTTTTCATTATTATATACATATGTTTGCATTTATATATATATATTTTTTTCATCTTTACATTTACATTGATTTACAACACAATCGAAAAAGTAGTACTTGAAAATAATTTTCCTAAAATGTTACTATGTACTCACATTAGATTCAAAAAGGGAGCAACGGCTCCGGTTTAATGATCGTTTCCTCCCAAAATACTGCACCGATTTTAATAAAAAAAATACGTAAACACGCACTACTAACTATATTTTGTTAAAATGTAAACTATTATATAACATTCTGAACAACTTCATTTTCAAAAAAATAATTAACATAAAAAAAAAAGTAGGAAAAACTTTAAACTTGTTTTACGCGAAAAGTAAAGGTTTCCGATAAAATGTCTCTATATAGGGATTATAGATATTAAAATTACCTTTTAAACGATGTATATATCGTTCCGATATGTGCCGGGATTACGGAGATATAGGGCATCAAAATTTCAAATTTTAAATGCTCATATCTCCTAAACGAGGGCGGGGCGGGGGCGGAACTTGTTGTTGTGGGAAGTTACAACAACAACAAAAAAAACAACAACAACAAAATCGGCTATACCGTGCTGACCTAGGTTTAAACCAACATTCAAGGTAAGTTTTCGATAAACTTTTATTAAGAAAAAAACCACAGTAAACAAGAAAAGTCTTGCAGCATCACGCCCTAAAAACGCAACAGACTTCGCAGAAGCAGTTATATTTCTTTATTTCTCTCTCTAATCTCCCAACATTTTTGGGCGTCATATCGTCGTGCATACATATTTAGTTATTGTTGGGAGTTAATAGCGTAAATAAGTAGCAGCATCTCCTTGCTAAGTAACGGCACTCGCCTATGTTTTGCTTTTCCTTCGTTTCGTCTTTTTCTTTATGTTCTTTCGTTAATCGGTAAAATCTACGGTTGTTTGCGCGTTTATTTAGTGCGCCAAAAACCTTGATGGTGAACAGTTTTAACTGTACAACAACAGTTTTCTAACTGTTCTGTTATAATTACATGGACAGAGAATATTTTGAGGCTTCTCTCAGCAGAAGTGTTCGGAAATATTTCAAATATCTTGGGTGTTTTAAGAGCGAAAAAAATGTAAAATTTTTACCGTAATACCGTTGGAGAAGTTTTTCTGAGATCTATTGTTTTGGTTCATATTGTTTTTTTTTATTACCAAACTAGTTATCATAGCAACAAGACCATATTGTCAAAGTAGTATGTAGTATCGAATTTGCTGTAATAATAGAAATGTTTTTAGTATTAAAATACAAGAGAGTAAGCAACTATTTGAATTTTGTCGTAGCGACCTACGAGAGAGCGCATGCAGTTGTTTTTTTTTGCTCAATTGCCATAAGAGCCTGTGTAATTTTGACAGTTAGTGGGAGTAGTTGCAGTTCTTCGAATGGTGTTCTGTTTACTACATTAGACGAATTAATAAAACGTTGACGCCAAATTTTTACCAGAACTCATATCTCCATATATACATGCATAAGGTAAGTGTAGATAATTACGTCCTAGCAGGTTATTCCGTGCTATATTTTTTAAATCGATTGTGGAGAATTCTTTATGTAAACATTAGAAATGCATTTGAATTCAATAACTTAAAAAAACCATCGTCCGCCATCGAACGTTTTTTTTTCAAGCAAAAAGTGGGCTACATTCAAGGTCAGCCCGGTATAGCCGATTTTGTTGTTGTTGTTGCTGTTGTTATTGTTGTTGTTGTCGCTCCCCACAACAACCCGCCCCCGCGGTTGATCAATCTCATCTTCTGAGTCAGTCTCAGATAACTCTACCGATTTTTTTCGGTTAGCGGACTATATAGTTTGCCAGCACATTTATAAAATTCGAATAACGAATCCTTCCCTCCTTGCTTGCATTTTCTTAAAAAGAAAAACTTCCCAATATAACCCTTAAAAAATGATTTTTTTCTGGAATATTCTGGCAAAAAACATTTAACGTGGCGCCATAGCCCTTCAATCGTATTGGTGTGGGCGCCACTAACCGGATCTTTAAAATTCTTGGAGTGATTAAACGTCAGATGGTTGTACGCCATTGAGGATAAACACATATAGGGCTGTAAATTGTAAACAAAACAATAATAAAAACTTTTACAATAAAACAGTAAATAGCAATACCGGCCAGCAATCGGATATTATTGTCGTTCCAGGCTTTATTTTCTGTAGTATTATTGGAATTAAATCGATTAAATCGATCGAACCCAATGGTAATTCACTTTATGGCCCCGGTGGTATTTACGCTTTCCAAAGTGACTTTCGTCAATTTCTACCACCTCGCCGGGGCCACCCAGTGGTTCTGCGTTGTCAGTGGCCCATACCGCTACTTCCCGATGGAAAGAGCCCCAATCCACGGCTGTCTGAGAGCTAATTTCGACCTGAAAATAGGATGCAAATGCTTACTTTATTTAAAATACAAATCAACTAAAACACAATACCTCTTTTTACTTCCTTGTATACGTAGTAAATACAAGAAAGTATTGTAATCATGAAAAATTTCGATATTGAGATTTTGATGGTAACACACATTTTGACCATCGCGGAGTCCATTTTGACTAGTTTGGTCGTGACGTGTGTACGTATGTACGTCTGTACGTATGTACGTATCCTCAATAACTTAAAAACGGAGAATCGTAGAAACTTGAAATTTGGTATTTGAGACTCTTATAAGACCTAGTTGTGCACCTCCCTTTTTGGATGCAATCGGTTGCGCGAAAAGGACACTTCTCATATACTTTTTTTCAAATTTCACACATTACTCAAAAACAAACACTCCTAGAAAGTATATACTATTGGGCCTTACATAAGACACAATTTTGTAGCTCCAATTTTAATGATGGTTCGCACCAAAAGGACTCTTCGCCAAAGGAACACGAAGCATGCATTATCCGAATTACATAAATGATGATGATAAATGAATGTTATGCTGCTTTATCTTTTACAAAAATTGGTTGTACCCTTACAGAACTAAACAGCGAAATCAAAATTAGTACGATTGATAGTTAAAGCTGTGTGGAAACTAATTTCTACTTCCTTGTTTTTACTTACTACTATTTAAATTAAGAGAAGCCTATGAAATTTTTTTCATTATGGAAGTAAAAATATTTAAAATTTTTAAAACTTCAATTTTAAAATATAAATGAAATATATCGACCACTTTTGAAATAAAACCATACAATTGCCGTCATACAAGGAAGTAATGTGTTGGCCACATCAGATATTTTTATATATGCCATAGGCACATTTTCCAACCACAAATGTGTAAAAGTCATAATCTTGAGTATGGATAGTTTCGAATGTTCAAAAAAAGTTCCGTGCCGGAGGGACAATTCACTTTTGCAGTACACCTTTTTTTTACTGCTGTTCTTATAGGGTTTTGAGCATCCCCAACAAAACCCGTCACTCGTATTACTTCTCTTCCAAATGACGTAAAAGTAGCCCTTTGGACACTTTAAGCTCCCATTAGGCGGTATGAGGCCTAAGGTTTGGAGTTGCCCAACGATGTCCAGTGTTAACATGGTCGCTTCGCCGTTGGGAAATATATCCTTTAAAATACTCATTTTTCTTAATTTCACTAAAATGTTCCCACGTTCCGAATAAATTACACACACACACATAAATTACAAACACAAATTACCACGAATAACGGTTAACGGTTTGCACAACAGAATTGCAAAAGTAGTACTTAAAAATAATAATATAATTAGTAACGCGTGTTTACGTATTTTATTTATCGAAATCGGTGCAGTATTTCCGAAGAAATCGGACATCAAAATATGCCAACACTACTTTTTAGCGAACACTATTTAATAGCTAGCGAAATAACAACTCAGGCAAATATCTTTAGGCCCAAGCAACTGAACCAGACACTTACTTAAACATTTTTGTTGTTGTTTTTGTTTTTGAAGTGAAAAACTTGTTCACTAAAATTGTTAAAATTGTAAAAATTGTTCACTTCAAAAACAAAAACAACAACAAAAATTTTTCGCCTGCGGCGCTAAATCCTCCGATTAAAAATAAAGTATTTGTTTTCATTATTATATACATATGTTTGCATTTATATATATATATTTTTTTCATCTTTACATTTACATTGATTTACAACACAATCGAAAAAGTAGTACTTGAAAATAATTTTCCTAAAATGTTACTATGTACTCACATTAGATTCAAAAAGGGAGCAACGGCTCCGGTTTAATGATCGTTTCCTCCCAAAATACTGCACCGATTTTAATAAAAAAAATACGTAAACACGCACTACTAACTATATTTTGTTAAAATGTAAACTATTATATAACATTCTGAACAACTTCATTTTCAAAAAAATAATTAACATAAAAAAAAAAAGTAGGAAAAACTTTAAACTTGTTTTACGCGAAAAGTAAAGGTTTCCGATAAAATGTCTCTATATAGGGATTATAGATATTAAAATTACCTTTTAAACGATGTATATATCGTTCCGATATGTGCCGGGATTACGGAGATATAGGGCATCAAAATTTCAAATTTTAAATGCTCATATCTCCTAAACGAGGGCGGGGCGGGGGCGGAACTTGTTGTTGTGGGAAGTTACAACAACAACAAAAAAAACAACAACAACAAAATCGGCTATACCGTGCTGACCTAGGTTTAAACCAACATTCAAGGTAAGTTTTCGATAAACTTTTATTAAGAAAAAAACCACAGTAAACAAGAAAAGTCTTGCAGCATCACGCCCTAAAAACGCAACAGACTTCGCAGAAGCAGTTATATTTCTTTATTTCTCTCTCTAATCTCCCAACATTTTTGGGCGTCATATCGTCGTGCATACATATTTAGTTATTGTTGGGAGTTAATAGCGTAAATAAGTAGCAGCATCTCCTTGCTAAGTAACGGCACTCGCCTATGTTTTGCTTTTCCTTCGTTTCGTCTTTTTCTTTATGTTCTTTCGTTAATCGGTAAAATCTACGGTTGTTTGCGCGTTTATTTAGTGCGCCAAAAACCTT
Source organism: Thecophora atra (assembly GCA_937620795.1). NCBI lineage: Eukaryota > Metazoa > Arthropoda > Insecta > Diptera > Conopidae > Thecophora > Thecophora atra. The sequence goes on along the minus strand of CALMKQ010000008.1, from coordinate 4,980,953 downwards.
GATGGTGAACAGTTTTAACTGTACAACAACAGTTTTCTAACTGTTCTGTTATAATTACATGGACAGAGAATATTTTGAGGCTTCTCTCAGCAGAAGTGTTCGGAAATATTTCAAATATCTTGGGTGTTTTAAGAGCGAAAAAAATGTAAAATTTTTACCGTAATACCGTTGGAGAAGTTTTTCTGAGATCTATTGTTTTGGTTCATATTGTTTTTTTTTATTACCAAACTAGTTATCATAGCAACAAGACCATATTGTCAAAGTAGTATGTAGTATCGAATTTGCTGTAATAATAGAAATGTTTTTAGTATTAAAATACAAGAGAGTAAGCAACTATTTGAATTTTGTCGTAGCGACCTACGAGAGAGCGCATGCAGTTGTTTTTTTTTGCTCAATTGCCATAAGAGCCTGTGTAATTTTGACAGTTAGTGGGAGTAGTTGCAGTTCTTCGAATGGTGTTCTGTTTACTACATTAGACGAATTAATAAAACGTTGACGCCAAATTTTTACCAGAACTCATATCTCCATATATACATGCATAAGGTAAGTGTAGATAATTACGTCCTAGCAGGTTATTCCGTGCTATATTTTTTAAATCGATTGTGGAGAATTCTTTATGTAAACATTAGAAATGCATTTGAATTCAATAACTTAAAAAAACCATCGTCCGCCATCGAACGTTTTTTTTTCAAGCAAAAAGTGGGCTACATTCAAGGTCAGCCCGGTATAGCCGATTTTGTTGTTGTTGTTGCTGTTGTTATTGTTGTTGTTGTCGCTCCCCACAACAACCCGCCCCCGCGGTTGATCAATCTCATCTTCTGAGTCAGTCTCAGATAACTCTACCGATTTTTTTCGGTTAGCGGACTATATAGTTTGCCAGCACATTTATAAAATTCGAATAACGAATCCTTCCCTCCTTGCTTGCATTTTCTTAAAAAGAAAAACTTCCCAATATAACCCTTAAAAAATGATTTTTTTCTGGAATATTCTGGCAAAAAACATTTAACGTGGCGCCATAGCCCTTCAATCGTATTGGTGTGGGCGCCACTAACCGGATCTTTAAAATTCTTGGAGTGATTAAACGTCAGATGGTTGTACGCCATTGAGGATAAACACATATAGGGCTGTAAATTGTAAACAAAACAATAATAAAAACTTTTACAATAAAACAGTAAATAGCAATACCGGCCAGCAATCGGATATTATTGTCGTTCCAGGCTTTATTTTCTGTAGTATTATTGGAATTAAATCGATTAAATCGATCGAACCCAATGGTAATTCACTTTATGGCCCCGGTGGTATTTACGCTTTCCAAAGTGACTTTCGTCAATTTCTACCACCTCGCCGGGGCCACCCAGTGGTTCTGCGTTGTCAGTGGCCCATACCGCTACTTCCCGATGGAAAGAGCCCCAATCCACGGCTGTCTGAGAGCTAATTTCGACCTGAAAATAGGATGCAAATGCTTACTTTATTTAAAATACAAATCAACTAAAACACAATACCTCTTTTTACTTCCTTGTATACGTAGTAAATACAAGAAAGTATTGTAATCATGAAAAATTTCGATATTGAGATTTTGATGGTAACACACATTTTGACCATCGCGGAGTCCATTTTGACTAGTTTGGTCGTGACGTGTGTACGTATGTACGTCTGTACGTATGTACGTATCCTCAATAACTTAAAAACGGAGAATCGTAGAAACTTGAAATTTGGTATTTGAGACTCTTATAAGACCTAGTTGTGCACCTCCCTTTTTGGATGCAATCGGTTGCGCGAAAAGGACACTTCTCATATACTTTTTTTCAAATTTCACACATTACTCAAAAACAAACACTCCTAGAAAGTATATACTATTGGGCCTTACATAAGACACAATTTTGTAGCTCCAATTTTAATGATGGTTCGCACCAAAAGGACTCTTCGCCAAAGGAACACGAAGCATGCATTATCCGAATTACATAAATGATGATGATAAATGAATGTTATGCTGCTTTATCTTTTACAAAAATTGGTTGTACCCTTACAGAACTAAACAGCGAAATCAAAATTAGTACGATTGATAGTTAAAGCTGTGTGGAAACTAATTTCTACTTCCTTGTTTTTACTTACTACTATTTAAATTAAGAGAAGCCTATGAAATTTTTTTCATTATGGAAGTAAAAATATTTAAAATTTTTAAAACTTCAATTTTAAAATATAAATGAAATATATCGACCACTTTTGAAATAAAACCATACAATTGCCGTCATACAAGGAAGTAATGTGTTGGCCACATCAGATATTTTTATATATGCCATAGGCACATTTTCCAACCACAAATGTGTAAAAGTCATAATCTTGAGTATGGATAGTTTCGAATGTTCAAAAAAAGTTCCGTGCCGGAGGGACAATTCACTTTTGCAGTACACCTTTTTTTTACTGCTGTTCTTATAGGGTTTTGAGCATCCCCAACAAAACCCGTCACTCGTATTACTTCTCTTCCAAATGACGTAAAAGTAGCCCTTTGGACACTTTAAGCTCCCATTAGGCGGTATGAGGCCTAAGGTTTGGAGTTGCCCAACGATGTCCAGTGTTAACATGGTCGCTTCGCCGTTGGGAAATATATCCTTTAAAATACTCATTTTTCTTAATTTCACTAAAATGTTCCCACGTTCCGAATAAATTACACACACACACATAAATTACAAACACAAATTACCACGAATAACGGTTAACGGTTTGCACAACAGAATTGCAAAAGTAGTACTTAAAAATAATAATATAATTAGTAACGCGTGTTTACGTATTTTATTTATCGAAATCGGTGCAGTATTTCCGAAGAAATCGGACATCAAAATATGCCAACACTACTTTTTAGCGAACACTATTTAATAGCTAGCGAAATAACAACTCAGGCAAATATCTTTAGGCCCAAGCAACTGAACCAGACACTTACTTAAACATTTTTGTTGTTGTTTTTGTTTTTGAAGTGAAAAACTTGTTCACTAAAATTGTTAAAATTGTAAAAATTGTTCACTTCAAAAACAAAAACAACAACAAAAATTTTTCGCCTGCGGCGCTAAATCCTCCGATTAAAAATAAAGTATTTGTTTTCATTATTATATACATATGTTTGCATTTATATATATATATTTTTTTCATCTTTACATTTACATTGATTTACAACACAATCGAAAAAGTAGTACTTGAAAATAATTTTCCTAAAATGTTACTATGTACTCACATTAGATTCAAAAAGGGAGCAACGGCTCCGGTTTAATGATCGTTTCCTCCCAAAATACTGCACCGATTTTAATAAAAAAAATACGTAAACACGCACTACTAACTATATTTTGTTAAAATGTAAACTATTATATAACATTCTGAACAACTTCATTTTCAAAAAAATAATTAACATAAAAAAAAAAAGTAGGAAAAACTTTAAACTTGTTTTACGCGAAAAGTAAAGGTTTCCGATAAAATGTCTCTATATAGGGATTATAGATATTAAAATTACCTTTTAAACGATGTATATATCGTTCCGATATGTGCCGGGATTACGGAGATATAGGGCATCAAAATTTCAAATTTTAAATGCTCATATCTCCTAAACGAGGGCGGGGCGGGGGCGGAACTTGTTGTTGTGGGAAGTTACAACAACAACAAAAAAAACAACAACAACAAAATCGGCTATACCGTGCTGACCTAGGTTTAAACCAACATTCAAGGTAAGTTTTCGATAAACTTTTATTAAGAAAAAAACCACAGTAAACAAGAAAAGTCTTGCAGCATCACGCCCTAAAAACGCAACAGACTTCGCAGAAGCAGTTATATTTCTTTATTTCTCTCTCTAATCTCCCAACATTTTTGGGCGTCATATCGTCGTGCATACATATTTAGTTATTGTTGGGAGTTAATAGCGTAAATAAGTAGCAGCATCTCCTTGCTAAGTAACGGCACTCGCCTATGTTTTGCTTTTCCTTCGTTTCGTCTTTTTCTTTATGTTCTTTCGTTAATCGGTAAAATCTACGGTTGTTTGCGCGTTTATTTAGTGCGCCAAAAACCTTGATGGTGAACAGTTTTAACTGTACAACAACAGTTTTCTAACTGTTCTGTTATAATTACATGGACAGAGAATATTTTGAGGCTTCTCTCAGCAGAAGTGTTCGGAAATATTTCAAATATCTTGGGTGTTTTAAGAGCGAAAAAAATGTAAAATTTTTACCGTAATACCGTTGGAGAAGTTTTTCTGAGATCTATTGTTTTGGTTCATATTGTTTTTTTTTATTACCAAACTAGTTATCATAGCAACAAGACCATATTGTCAAAGTAGTATGTAGTATCGAATTTGCTGTAATAATAGAAATGTTTTTAGTATTAAAATACAAGAGAGTAAGCAACTATTTGAATTTTGTCGTAGCGACCTACGAGAGAGCGCATGCAGTTGTTTTTTTTTGCTCAATTGCCATAAGAGCCTGTGTAATTTTGACAGTTAGTGGGAGTAGTTGGAGTTCTTCGAATGGTGTTCTGTTTACTACATTAGACGAATTAATAAAACGTTGACGCCAAATTTTTACCAGAACTCATATCTCCATATATACATGCATAAGGTAAGTGTAGATAATTACGTCCTAGCAGGTTATTCCGTGCTATATTTTTTAAATCGATTGTGGAGAATTCTTTATGTAAACATTAGAAATGCATTTGAATTCAATAACTTAAAAAAACCATCGTCCGCCATCGAACGTTTTTTTTTCAAGCAAAAAGTGGGCTACATTCAAGGTCAGCCCGGTATAGCCGATTTTGTTGTTGTTGTTGCTGTTGTTATTGTTGTTGTTGTCGCTCCCCACAACAACCCGCCCCCGCGGTTGATCAATCTCATCTTCTGAGTCAGTCTCAGATAACTCTACCGATTTTTTTCGGTTAGCGGACTATATAGTTTGCCAGCACATTTATAAAATTCGAATAACGAATCCTTCCCTCCTTGCTTGCATTTTCTTAAAAAGAAAAACTTCCCAATATAACCCTTAAAAAATGATTTTTTTCTGGAATATTCTGGCAAAAAACATTTAACGTGGCGCCATAGCCCTTCAATCGTATTGGTGTGGGCGCCACTAACCGGATCTTTAAAATTCTTGGAGTGATTAAACGTCAGATGGTTGTACGCCATTGAGGATAAACACATATAGGGCTGTAAATTGTAAACAAAACAATAATAAAAACTTTTACAATAAAACAGTAAATAGCAATACCGGCCAGCAATCGGATATTATTGTCGTTCCAGGCTTTATTTTCTGTAGTATTATTGGAATTAAATCGATTAAATCGATCGAACCCAATGGTAATTCACTTTATGGCCCCGGTGGTATTTACGCTTTCCAAAGTGACTTTCGTCAATTTCTACCACCTCGCCGGGGCCACCCAGTGGTTCTGCGTTGTCAGTGGCCCATACCGCTACTTCCCGATGGAAAGAGCCCCAATCCACGGCTGTCTGAGAGCTAATTTCGACCTGAAAATAGGATGCAAATGCTTACTTTATTTAAAATACAAATCAACTAAAACACAATACCTCTTTTTACTTCCTTGTATACGTAGTAAATACAAGAAAGTATTGTAATCATGAAAAATTTCGATATTGAGATTTTGATGGTAACACACATTTTGACCATCGCGGAGTCCATTTTGACTAGTTTGGTCGTGACGTGTGTACGTATGTACGTCTGTACGTATGTACGTATCCTCAATAACTTAAAAACGGAGAATCGTAGAAACTTGAAATTTGGTATTTGAGACTCTTATAAGACCTAGTTGTGCACCTCCCTTTTTGGATGCAATCGGTTGCGCGAAAAGGACACTTCTCATATACTTTTTTTCAAATTTCACACATTACTCAAAAACAAACACTCCTAGAAAGTATATACTATTGGGCCTTACATAAGACACAATTTTGTAGCTCCAATTTTAATGATGGTTCGCACCAAAAGGACTCTTCGCCAAAGGAACACGAAGCATGCATTATCCGAATTACATAAATGATGATGATAAATGAATGTTATGCTGCTTTATCTTTTACAAAAATTGGTTGTACCCTTACAGAACTAAACAGCGAAATCAAAATTAGTACGATTGATAGTTAAAGCTGTGTGGAAACTAATTTCTACTTCCTTGTTTTTACTTACTACTATTTAAATTAAGAGAAGCCTATGAAATTTTTTTCATTATGGAAGTAAAAATATTTAAAATTTTTAAAACTTCAATTTTAAAATATAAATGAAATATATCGACCACTTTTGAAATAAAACCATACAATTGCCGTCATACAAGGAAGTAATGTGTTGGCCACATCAGATATTTTTATATATGCCATAGGCACATTTTCCAACCACAAATGTGTAAAAGTCATAATCTTGAGTATGGATAGTTTCGAATGTTCAAAAAAAGTTCCGTGCCGGAGGGACAATTCACTTTTGCAGTACACCTTTTTTTTACTGCTGTTCTTATAGGGTTTTGAGCATCCCCAACAAAACCCGTCACTCGTATTACTTCTCTTCCAAATGACGTAAAAGTAGCCCTTTGGACACTTTAAGCTCCCATTAGGCGGTATGAGGCCTAAGGTTTGGAGTTGCCCAACGATGTCCAGTGTTAACATGGTCGCTTCGCCGTTGGGAAATATATCCTTTAAAATACTCATTTTTCTTAATTTCACTAAAATGTTCCCACGTTCCGAATAAATTACACACACACACATAAATTACAAACACAAATTACCACGAATAACGGTTAACGGTTTGCACAACAGAATTGCAAAAGTAGTACTTAAAAATAATAATATAATTAGTAACGCGTGTTTACGTATTTTATTTATCGAAATCGGTGCAGTATTTCCGAAGAAATCGGACATCAAAATATGCCAACACTACTTTTTAGCGAACACTATTTAATAGCTAGCGAAATAACAACTCAGGCAAATATCTTTAGGCCCAAGCAACTGAACCAGACACTTACTTAAACATTTTTGTTGTTGTTTTTGTTTTTGAAGTGAAAAACTTGTTCACTAAAATTGTTAAAATTGTAAAAATTGTTCACTTCAAAAACAAAAACAACAACAAAAATTTTTCGCCTGCGGCGCTAAATCCTCCGATTAAAAATAAAGTATTTGTTTTCATTATTATATACATATGTTTGCATTTATATATATATATTTTTTTCATCTTTACATTTACATTGATTTACAACACAATCGAAAAAGTAGTACTTGAAAATAATTTTCCTAAAATGTTACTATGTACTCACATTAGATTCAAAAAGAGAGCAACGGCTCCGGTTTAATGATCGTTTCCTTCCAAAATACTGCACCGATTTTAATAAAAAAAATACGTAAACACGCGCTACTAACTATATTTTGTTAAAATGTAAACTATTATATAACATTCTGAACAACTTCATTTTCAAAAAAATAATTAACATAAAAAAAAAAAGTAGGAAAAACTTTAAACTTGTTTTACGCGAAAAGTAAAGGTTTCCGATAAAATGTCTCTATATAGGGATTATAGATATTAAAATTACCTTTTAAACGATGTATATATCGTTCCGATATGTGCCGGGATTACGGAGATATAGGGCATCAAAATTTCAAATTTTAAATGCTCATATCTCCTAAACGAGGGCGGGGCGGGACTTGTTGTTGTGGGAAGTTACAACAACAACAAAAAAAACAACAACAACAAAATCGGCTATACCGGGCTGACCTAGGTTTAAACCAACATTCAAGGTAAGTTTTCGATAAACTTTTATTAAGAAAAAAACCACAGTAAACAAGAAAAGTCTTGCAGCATCACGCCCTAAAAACGCAACAGACTTCGCAGAAGCAGTTATATTTCTTTATTTCTCTCTCTAATCTCCCAACATTTTTGGGCGTCATATCGTCGTGCATACATATTTAGTTATTGTTGGGAGTTAATAGCGTAAATAAGTAGCAGCATCTCCTTGCTAAGTAACGGCACTCGCCTATGTTTTGCTTTTCCTTCGTTTCGTCTTTTTCTTTATGTTCTTTCGTTAATCGGTAAAATCTACGGTTGTTTGCGCGTTTATTTAGTGCGCCAAAAACCTTGATGGTGAACAGTTTTAACTGTACAACAACAGTTTTCTAACTGTTCTGTTATAATTACATGGACAGAGAATATTTTGAGGCTTCTCTCAGCAGAAGTGTTCGGAAATATTTCAAATATCTTGGGTGTTTTAAGAGCGAAAAAAATGTAAAATTTTTACCGTAATACCGTTGGAGAAGTTTTTCTGAGATCTATTGTTTTGGTTCATATTGTTTTTTTTTATTACCAAACTAGTTATCATAGCAACAAGACCATATTGTCAAAGTAGTATGTAGTATCGAATTTGCTGTAATAATAGAAATGTTTTTAGTATTAAAATACAAGAGAGTAAGCAACTATTTGAATTTTGTCGTAGCGACCTACGAGAGAGCGCATGCAGTTGTTTTTTTTTGCTCAATTGCCATAAGAGCCTGTGTAATTTTGACAGTTAGTGGGAGTAGTTGGAGTTCTTCGAATGGTGTTCTGTTTACTACATTAGACGAATTAATAAAACGTTGACGCCAAATTTTTACCAGAACTCATATCTCCATATATACATGCATAAGGTAAGTGTAGATAATTACGTCCTAGCAGGTTATTCCGTGCTATATTTTTTAAATCGATTGTGGAGAATTCTTTATGTAAACATTAGAAATGCATTTGAATTCAATAACTTAAAAAAACCATCGTCCGCCATCGAACGTTTTTTTCCGGTCAGCCGGTATAGCCGATTTTGTTGTTGTTGTTGCTGTTGTTATTGTTGTTGTTGTTGTAGCTCCCCACAACAACCCGCCCCCGCGGTTGATCAATCTCATCTTCTGAGTCAGTCTCAGATAACTCTACCGATTTTTTTCGGTTAGCGGACTATATAGTTTGCCAGCACATTTATAAAATTCGAATAACGAATCCTTCCCTCCTTGCTTGCATTTTCTTAAAAAGAAAAACTTCCCAATATAACCCTTAAAAAATGATTTTTTTCTGGAATATTCTGGCAAAAAACATTTAACGTGGCGCCATAGCCCTTCAATCGTATTGGTGTGGGCGCCACTAACCGGATCTTTAAAATTCTTGGAGTGATTAAACGTCAGATGGTTGTACGCCATTGAGGATAAACACATATAGGGCTGTAAATTGTAAACAAAACAATAATAAAAACTTTTACAATAAAACAGTAAATAGCAATACCGGCCAGCAATCGGATATTATTGTCGTTCCAGGCTTTATTTTCTGTAGTATTATTGGAATTAAATCGATTAAATCGATCGAACCCAATGGTAATTCACTTTATGGCCCCGGTGGTATTTACGCTTTCCAAATTGACTTTCGTCAATTTCTACCACCTCGCCGGGGCCACCCAGTGGTTCTGCGTTGTCAGTGGCCCATACCGCTACTTCCCGATGGAAAGAGCCCCAATCCACGGCTGTCTGAGAGCTAATTTCGACCTGAAAATAGGATGCAAATGCTTACTTTATTTAAAATACAAATCAACTAAAACACAATACCTCTTTTTACTTCCTTGTATACGTAGTAAATACAAGAAAGTATTGTAATCATGAAAAATTTCGATATTGAGATTTTGATGGTAACACACATTTTGACCATCGCGGAGTCCATTTTGACTAGTTTGGTCGTGACGTGTGTACGTATGTACGTCTGTACGTATGTACGTATCCTCAATAACTTAAAAACGGAGAATCGTAGAAACTTGAAATTTGGTATTTGAGACTCTTATAAGACCTAGTTGTGCACCTCCCTTTTTGGATGCAATCGGTTGCGCGAAAAGGACACTTCTCATATACTTTTTTTCAAATTTCACACATTACTCAAAAACAAACACTCCTAGAAAGTATATACTATTGGGCCTTACATAAGACACAATTTTGTAGCTCCAATTTTAATGATGGTTCGCACCAAAAGGACTCTTCGCCAAAGGAACACGAAGCATGCATTATCCGAATTACATAAATGATGATGATAAATGAATGTTATGCTGCTTTATCTTTTACAAAAATTGGTTGTACCCTTACAGAACTAAACAGCGAAATCAAAATTAGTACGATTGATAGTTAAAGCTGTGTGGAAACTAATTTCTACTTCCTTGTTTTTACTTACTACTATTTAAATTAAGAGAAGCCTATGAAATTTTTTTCATTATGGAAGTAAAAATATTTAAAATTTTTAAAACTTCAATTTTAAAATATAAATGAAATATATCGACCACTTTTGAAATAAAACCATACAATTGCCGTCATACAAGGAAGTAATGTGTTGGCCACATCAGATATTTTTATATATGCCATAGGCACATTTTCCAACCACAAATGTGTAAAAGTCATAATCTTGAGTATGGATAGTTTCGAATGTTCAAAAAAAGTTCCGTGCCGGAGGGACAATTCACTTTTGCAGTACACCTTTTTTTTACTGCTGTTCTTATAGGGTTTTGAGCATCCCCAACAAAACCCGTCACTCGTATTACTTCTCTTCCAAATGACGTAAAAGTAGCCCTTTGGACACTTTAAGCTCCCATTAGGCGGTATGAGGCCTAAGGTTTGGAGTTGCCCAACGATGTCCAGTGTTAACATGGTCGCTTCGCCGTTGGGAAATATATCCTTTAAAATACTCATTTTTCTTAATTTCACTAAAATGTTCCCACGTTCCGAATAAATTACACACACACACATAAATTACAAACACAAATTACCACGAATAACGGTTAACGGTTTGCACAACAGAATTGCAAAAGTAGTACTTAAAAATAATAATATAATTAGTAACGCGTGTTTACGTATTTTATTTATCGAAATCGGTGCAGTATTTCCGAAGAAATCGGACATCAAAATATGCCAACACTACTTTTTAGCGAACACTATTTAATAGCTAGCGAAATAACAACTCAGGCAAATATCTTTAGGCCCAAGCAACTGAACCAGACACTTACTTAAACATTTTTGTTGTTGTTTTTGTTTTTGAAGTGAAAAACTTGTTCACTAAAATTGTTAAAATTGTAAAAATTGTTCACTTCAAAAACAAAAACAACAACAAAAATTTTTCGCCTGCGGCGCTAAATCCTCCGATTAAAAATAAAGTATTTGTTTTCATTATTATATACATATGTTTGCATTTATATATATATATTTTTTTCATCTTTACATTTACATTGATTTACAACACAATCGAAAAAGTAGTACTTGAAAATAATTTTCCTAAAATGTTACTATGTACTCACATTAGATTCAAAAAGAGAGCAACGGCTCCGGTTTAATGATCGTTTCCTTCCAAAATACTGCACCGATTTTAATAAAAAAAATACGTAAACACGCGCTACTAACTATATTTTGTTAAAATGTAAACTATTATATAACATTCTGAACAACTTCATTTTCAAAAAAATAATTAACATAAAAAAAAAAAGTAGGAAAAACTTTAAACTTGTTTTACGCGAAAAGTAAAGGTTTCCGATAAAATGTCTCTATATAGGGATTATAGATATTAAAATTACCTTTTAAACGATGTATATATCGTTCCGATATGTGCCGGGATTACGGAGATATAGGGCATCAAAATTTCAAATTTTAAATGCTCATATCTCCTAAACGAGGGCGGGGCGGGGGCGGGACTTGTTGTTGTGGGAAGTTACAACAACAACAAAAAAAACAACAACAACAAAATCGGCTATACCGGGCTGACCTAGGTTTAAACCAACATTCAAGGTAAGTTTTCGATAAACTTTTATTAAGAAAAAAACCACAGTAAACAAGAAAAGTCTTGCAGCATCACGCCCTAAAAACGCAACAGACTTCGCAGAAGCAGTTATATTTCTTTATTTCTCTCTCTAATCTCCCAACATTTTTGGGCGTCATATCGTCGTGCATACATATTTAGTTATTGTTGGGAGTTAATAGCGTAAATAAGTAGCAGCATCTCCTTGCTAAGTAACGGCACTCGCCTATGTTTTGCTTTTCCTTCGTTTCGTCTTTTTCTTTATGTTCTTTCGTTAATCGGTAAAATCTACGGTTGTTTGCGCGTTTATTTAGTGCGCCAAAAACCTTGATGGTGAACAGTTTTAACTGTACAACAACAGTTTTCTAACTGTTCTGTTATAATTACATGGACAGAGAATATTTTGAGGCTTCTCTCAGCAGAAGTGTTCGGAAATATTTCAAATATCTTGGGTGTTTTAAGAGCGAAAAAAATGTAAAATTTTTACCGTAATACCGTTGGAGAAGTTTTTCTGAGATCTATTGTTTTGGTTCATATTGTTTTTTTTTATTACCAAACTAGTTATCATAGCAACAAGACCATATTGTCAAAGTAGTATGTAGTATCGAATTTGCTGTAATAATAGAAATGTTTTTAGTATTAAAATACAAGAGAGTAAGCAACTATTTGAATTTTGTCGTAGCGACCTACGAGAGAGCGCATGCAGTTGTTTTTTTTTGCTCAATTGCCATAAGAGCCTGTGTAATTTTGACAGTTAGTGGGAGTAGTTGCAGTTCTTCGAATGGTGTTCTGTTTACTACATTAGACGAATTAATAAAACGTTGACGCCAAATTTTTACCAGAACTCATATCTCCATATATACATGCATAAGGTAAGTGTAGATAATTACGTCCTAGCAGGTTATTCCGTGCTATATTTTTTAAATCGATTGTGGAGAATTCTTTATGTAAACATTAGAAATGCATTTGAATTCAATAACTTAAAAAAACCATCGTCCGCCATCGAACGTTTTTTTTTCAAGCAAAAAGTGGGCTACATTCAAGGTCAGCCCGGTATAGCCGATTTTGTTGTTGTTGTTGCTGTTGTTATTGTTGTTGTTGTCGCTCCCCACAACAACCCGCCCCCGCGGTTGATCAATCTCATCTTCTGAGTCAGTCTCAGATAACTCTACCGATTTTTTTCGGTTAGCGGACTATATAGTTTGCCAGCACATTTATAAAATTCGAATAACGAATCCTTCCCTCCTTGCTTGCATTTTCTTAAAAAGAAAAACTTCCCAATATAACCCTTAAAAAATGATTTTTTTCTGGAATATTCTGGCAAAAAACATTTAACGTGGCGCCATAGCCCTTCAATCGTATTGGTGTGGGCGCCACTAACCGGATCTTTAAAATTCTTGGAGTGATTAAACGTCAGATGGTTGTACGCCATTGAGGATAAACACATATAGGGCTGTAAATTGTAAACAAAACAATAATAAAAACTTTTACAATAAAACAGTAAATAGCAATACCGGCCAGCAATCGGATATTATTGTCGTTCCAGGCTTTATTTTCTGTAGTATTATTGGAATTAAATCGATTAAATCGATCGAACCCAATGGTAATTCACTTTATGGCCCCGGTGGTATTTACGCTTTCCAAAGTGACTTTCGTCAATTTCTACCACCTCGCCGGGGCCACCCAGTGGTTCTGCGTTGTCAGTGGCCCATACCGCTACTTCCCGATGGAAAGAGCCCCAATCCACGGCTGTCTGAGAGCTAATTTCGACCTGAAAATAGGATGCAAATGCTTACTTTATTTAAAATACAAATCAACTAAAACACAATACCTCTTTTTACTTCCTTGTATACGTAGTAAATACAAGAAAGTATTGTAATCATGAAAAATTTCGATATTGAGATTTTGATGGTAACACACATTTTGACCATCGCGGAGTCCATTTTGACTAGTTTGGTCGTGACGTGTGTACGTATGTACGTCTGTACGTATGTACGTATCCTCAATAACTTAAAAACGGAGAATCGTAGAAACTTGAAATTTGGTATTTGAGACTCTTATAAGACCTAGTTGTGCACCTCCCTTTTTGGATGCAATCGGTTGCGCGAAAAGGACACTTCTCATATACTTTTTTTCAAATTTCACACATTACTCAAAAACAAACACTCCTAGAAAGTATATACTATTGGGCCTTACATAAGACACAATTTTGTAGCTCCAATTTTAATGATGGTTCGCACCAAAAGGACTCTTCGCCAAAGGAACACGAAGCATGCATTATCCGAATTACATAAATGATGATGATAAATGAATGTTATGCTGCTTTATCTTTTACAAAAATTGGTTGTACCCTTACAGAACTAAACAGCGAAATCAAAATTAGTACGATTGATAGTTAAAGCTGTGTGGAAACTAATTTCTACTTCCTTGTTTTTACTTACTACTATTTAAATTAAGAGAAGCCTATGAAATTTTTTTCATTATGGAAGTAAAAATATTTAAAATTTTTAAAACTTCAATTTTAAAATATAAATGAAATATATCGACCACTTTTGAAATAAAACCATACAATTGCCGTCATACAAGGAAGTAATGTGTTGGCCACATCAGATATTTTTATATATGCCATAGGCACATTTTCCAACCACAAATGTGTAAAAGTCATAATCTTGAGTATGGATAGTTTCGAATGTTCAAAAAAAGTTCCGTGCCGGAGGGACAATTCACTTTTGCAGTACACCTTTTTTTTACTGCTGTTCTTATAGGGTTTTGAGCATCCCCAACAAAACCCGTCACTCGTATTACTTCTCTTCCAAATGACGTAAAAGTAGCCCTTTGGACACTTTAAGCTCCCATTAGGCGGTATGAGGCCTAAGGTTTGGAGTTGCCCAACGATGTCCAGTGTTAACATGGTCGCTTCGCCGTTGGGAAATATATCCTTTAAAATACTCATTTTTCTTAATTTCACTAAAATGTTCCCACGTTCCGAATAAATTACACACACACACATAAATTACAAACACAAATTACCACGAATAACGGTTAACGGTTTGCACAACAGAATTGCAAAAGTAGTACTTAAAAATAATAATATAATTAGTAACGCGTGTTTACGTATTTTATTTATCGAAATCGGTGCAGTATTTCCGAAGAAATCGGACATCAAAATATGCCAACACTACTTTTTAGCGAACACTATTTAATAGCTAGCGAAATAACAACTCAGGCAAATATCTTTAGGCCCAAGCAACTGAACCAGACACTTACTTAAACATTTTTGTTGTTGTTTTTGTTTTTGAAGTGAAAAACTTGTTCACTAAAATTGTTAAAATTGTAAAAATTGTTCACTTCAAAAACAAAAACAACAACAAAAATTTTTCGCCTGCGGCGCTAAATCCTCCGATTAAAAATAAAGTATTTGTTTTCATTATTATATACATATGTTTGCATTTATATATATATATTTTTTTCATCTTTACATTTACATTGATTTACAACACAATCGAAAAAGTAGTACTTGAAAATAATTTTCCTAAAATGTTACTATGTACTCACATTAGATTCAAAAAGAGAGCAACGGCTCCGGTTTAATGATCGTTTCCTTCCAAAATACTGCACCGATTTTAATAAAAAAAATACGTAAACACGCGCTACTAACTATATTTTGTTAAAATGTAAACTATTATATAACATTCTGAACAACTTCATTTTCAAAAAAATAATTAACATAAAAAAAAAAAGTAGGAAAAACTTTAAACTTGTTTTACGCGAAAAGTAAAGGTTTCCGATAAAATGTCTCTATATAGGGATTATAGATATTAAAATTACCTTTTAAACGATGTATATATCGTTCCGATATGTGCCGGGATTACGGAGATATAGGGCATCAAAATTTCAAATTTTAAATGCTCATATCTCCTAAACGAGGGCGGGGCGGGGGCGGGACTTGTTGTTGTGGGAAGTTACAACAACAACAAAAAAAACAACAACAACAAAATCGGCTATACCGGGCTGACCTAGGTTTAAACCAACATTCAAGGTAAGTTTTCGATAAACTTTTATTAAGAAAAAAACCACAGTAAACAAGAAAAGTCTTGCAGCATCACGCCCTAAAAACGCAACAGACTTCGCAGAAGCAGTTATATTTCTTTATTTCTCTCTCTAATCTCCCAACATTTTTGGGCGTCATATCGTCGTGCATACATATTTAGTTATTGTTGGGAGTTAATAGCGTAAATAAGTAGCAGCATCTCCTTGCTAAGTAACGGCACTCGCCTATGTTTTGCTTTTCCTTCGTTTCGTCTTTTTCTTTATGTTCTTTCGTTAATCGGTAAAATCTACGGTTGTTTGCGCGTTTATTTAGTGCGCCAAAAACCTTGATGGTGAACAGTTTTAACTGTACAACAACAGTTTTCTAACTGTTCTGTTATAATTACATGGACAGAGAATATTTTGAGGCTTCTCTCAGCAGAAGTGTTCGGAAATATTTCAAATATCTTGGGTGTTTTAAGAGCGAAAAAAATGTAAAATTTTTACCGTAATACCGTTGGAGAAGTTTTTCTGAGATCTATTGTTTTGGTTCATATTGTTTTTTTTTATTACCAAACTAGTTATCATAGCAACAAGACCATATTGTCAAAGTAGTATGTAGTATCGAATTTGCTGTAATAATAGAAATGTTTTTAGTATTAAAATACAAGAGAGTAAGCAACTATTTGAATTTTGTCGTAGCGACCTACGAGAGAGCGCATGCAGTTGTTTTTTTTTGCTCAATTGCCATAAGAGCCTGTGTAATTTTGACAGTTAGTGGGAGTAGTTGCAGTTCTTCGAATGGTGTTCTGTTTACTACATTAGACGAATTAATAAAACGTTGACGCCAAATTTTTACCAGAACTCATATCTCCATATATACATGCATAAGGTAAGTGTAGATAATTACGTCCTAGCAGGTTATTCCGTGCTATATTTTTTAAATCGATTGTGGAGAATTCTTTATGTAAACATTAGAAATGCATTTGAATTCAATAACTTAAAAAAACCATCGTCCGCCATCGAACGTTTTTTTTTCAAGCAAAAAGTGGGCTACATTCAAGGTCAGCCCGGTATAGCCGATTTTGTTGTTGTTGTTGCTGTTGTTATTGTTGTTGTTGTCGCTCCCCACAACAACCCGCCCCCGCGGTTGATCAATCTCATCTTCTGAGTCAGTCTCAGATAACTCTACCGATTTTTTTCGGTTAGCGGACTATATAGTTTGCCAGCACATTTATAAAATTCGAATAACGAATCCTTCCCTCCTTGCTTGCATTTTCTTAAAAAGAAAAACTTCCCAATATAACCCTTAAAAAATGATTTTTTTCTGGAATATTCTGGCAAAAAACATTTAACGTGGCGCCATAGCCCTTCAATCGTATTGGTGTGGGCGCCACTAACCGGATCTTTAAAATTCTTGGAGTGATTAAACGTCAGATGGTTGTACGCCATTGAGGATAAACACATATAGGGCTGTAAATTGTAAACAAAACAATAATAAAAACTTTTACAATAAAACAGTAAATAGCAATACCGGCCAGCAATCGGATATTATTGTCGTTCCAGGCTTTATTTTCTGTAGTATTATTGGAATTAAATCGATTAAATCGATCGAACCCAATGGTAATTCACTTTATGGCCCCGGTGGTATTTACGCTTTCCAAAGTGACTTTCGTCAATTTCTACCACCTCGCCGGGGCCACCCAGTGGTTCTGCGTTGTCAGTGGCCCATACCGCTACTTCCCGATGGAAAGAGCCCCAATCCACGGCTGTCTGAGAGCTAATTTCGACCTGAAAATAGGATGCAAATGCTTACTTTATTTAAAATACAAATCAACTAAAACACAATACCTCTTTTTACTTCCTTGTATACGTAGTAAATACAAGAAAGTATTGTAATCATGAAAAATTTCGATATTGAGATTTTGATGGTAACACACATTTTGACCATCGCGGAGTCCATTTTGACTAGTTTGGTCGTGACGTGTGTACGTATGTACGTCTGTACGTATGTACGTATCCTCAATAACTTAAAAACGGAGAATCGTAGAAACTTGAAATTTGGTATTTGAGACTCTTATAAGACCTAGTTGTGCACCTCCCTTTTTGGATGCAATCGGTTGCGCGAAAAGGACACTTCTCATATACTTTTTTTCAAATTTCACACATTACTCAAAAACAAACACTCCTAGAAAGTATATACTATTGGGCCTTACATAAGACACAATTTTGTAGCTCCAATTTTAATGATGGTTCGCACCAAAAGGACTCTTCGCCAAAGGAACACGAAGCATGCATTATCCGAATTACATAAATGATGATGATAAATGAATGTTATGCTGCTTTATCTTTTACAAAAATTGGTTGTACCCTTACAGAACTAAACAGCGAAATCAAAATTAGTACGATTGATAGTTAAAGCTGTGTGGAAACTAATTTCTACTTCCTTGTTTTTACTTACTACTATTTAAATTAAGAGAAGCCTATGAAATTTTTTTCATTATGGAAGTAAAAATATTTAAAATTTTTAAAACTTCAATTTTAAAATATAAATGAAATATATCGACCACTTTTGAAATAAAACCATACAATTGCCGTCATACAAGGAAGTAATGTGTTGGCCACATCAGATATTTTTATATATGCCATAGGCACATTTTCCAACCACAAATGTGTAAAAGTCATAATCTTGAGTATGGATAGTTTCGAATGTTCAAAAAAAGTTCCGTGCCGGAGGGACAATTCACTTTTGCAGTACACCTTTTTTTTACTGCTGTTCTTATAGGGTTTTGAGCATCCCCAACAAAACCCGTCACTCGTATTACTTCTCTTCCAAATGACGTAAAAGTAGCCCTTTGGACACTTTAAGCTCCCATTAGGCGGTATGAGGCCTAAGGTTTGGAGTTGCCCAACGATGTCCAGTGTTAACATGGTCGCTTCGCCGTTGGGAAATATATCCTTTAAAATACTCATTTTTCTTAATTTCACTAAAATGTTCCCACGTTCCGAATAAATTACACACACACACATAAATTACAAACACAAATTACCACGAATAACGGTTAACGGTTTGCACAACAGAATTGCAAAAGTAGTACTTAAAAATAATAATATAATTAGTAACGCGTGTTTACGTATTTTATTTATCGAAATCGGTGCAGTATTTCCGAAGAAATCGGACATCAAAATATGCCAACACTACTTTTTAGCGAACACTATTTAATAGCTAGCGAAATAACAACTCAGGCAAATATCTTTAGGCCCAAGCAACTGAACCAGACACTTACTTAAACATTTTTGTTGTTGTTTTTGTTTTTGAAGTGAAAAACTTGTTCACTAAAATTGTTAAAATTGTAAAAATTGTTCACTTCAAAAACAAAAACAACAACAAAAATTTTTCGCCTGCGGCGCTAAATCCTCCGATTAAAAATAAAGTATTTGTTTTCATTATTATATACATATGTTTGCATTTATATATATATATTTTTTTCATCTTTACATTTACATTGATTTACAACACAATCGAAAAAGTAGTACTTGAAAATAATTTTCCTAAAATGTTACTATGTACTCACATTAGATTCAAAAAGAGAGCAACGGCTCCGGTTTAATGATCGTTTCCTTCCAAAATACTGCACCGATTTTAATAAAAAAAATACGTAAACACGCGCTACTAACTATATTTTGTTAAAATGTAAACTATTATATAACATTCTGAACAACTTCATTTTCAAAAAAATAATTAACATAAAAAAAAAAAGTAGGAAAAACTTTAAACTTGTTTTACGCGAAAAGTAAAGGTTTCCGATAAAATGTCTCTATATAGGGATTATAGATATTAAAATTACCTTTTAAACGATGTATATATCGTTCCGATATGTGCCGGGATTACGGAGATATAGGGCATCAAAATTTCAAATTTTAAATGCTCATATCTCCTAAACGAGGGCGGGGCGGGACTTGTTGTTGTGGGAAGTTACAACAACAACAAAAAAAACAACAACAACAAAATCGGCTATACCGGGCTGACCTAGGTTTAAACCAACATTCAAGGTAAGTTTTCGATAAACTTTTATTAAGAAAAAACCACAGCAAACAAGAAAAGTCTTGCAGCATCACGCCCTAAAAACGCAACAGACTTCGCAGAAGCAGTTATATTTCTTTATTTCTCTCTCTAATCTCCCAACATTTTTGGGCGTCATATCGTCGTGCATACATATTTAGTTATTGTTGGGAGTTAATAGCGTAAATAAGTAGCAGCATCTCCTTGCTAAGTAACGGCACTCGCCTATGTTTTGCTTTTCCTTCGTTTCGTCTTTTTCTTTATGTTCTTTCGTTAATCGGTAAAATCTACGGTTGTTTGCGCGTTTATTTAGTGCGCCAAAAACCTTGATGGTGAACAGTTTTAACTGTACAACAACAGTTTTCTAACTGTTCTGTTATAATTACATGGACAGAGAATATTTTGAGGCTTCTCTCAGCAGAAGTGTTCGGAAATATTTCAAATATCTTGGGTGTTTTAAGAGCGAAAAAAATGTAAAATTTTTACCGTAATACCGTTGGAGAAGTTTTTCTGAGATCTATTGTTTTGGTTCATATTGTTTTTTTTTATTACCAAACTAGTTATCATAGCAACAAGACCATATTGTCAAAGTAGTATGTAGTATCGAATTTGCTGTAATAATAGAAATGTTTTTAGTATT
The DNA here is from genome assembly GCA_937620795.1 of Thecophora atra. NCBI lineage: Eukaryota > Metazoa > Arthropoda > Insecta > Diptera > Conopidae > Thecophora > Thecophora atra. The sequence continues at coordinate 4,960,432 of CALMKQ010000008.1, read as the reverse complement.
AAAATACAAGAGAGTAAGCAACTATTTGAATTTTGTCGTAGCGACCTACGAGAGAGCGCATGCAGTTGTTTTTTTTTGCTCAATTGCCATAAGAGCCTGTGTAATTTTGACAGTTAGTGGGAGTAGTTGGAGTTCTTCGAATGGTGTTCTGTTTACTACATTAGACGAATTAATAAAACGTTGACGCCAAATTTTTACCAGAACTCATATCTCCATATATACATGCATAAGGTAAGTGTAGATAATTACGTCCTAGCAGGTTATTCCGTGCTATATTTTTTAAATCGATTGTGGAGAATTCTTTATGTAAACATTAGAAATGCATTTGAATTCAATAACTTAAAAAAACCATCGTCCGCCATCGAACGTTTTTTTTTCAAGCAAAAAGTGGGCTACATTCAAGGTCAGCCCGGTATAGCCGATTTTGTTGTTGTTGTTGCTGTTGTTATTGTTGTTGTTGTTGTAGCTCCCCACAACAACCCGCCCCCGCGGTTGATCAATCTCATCTTCTGAGTCAGTCTCAGATAACTCTACCGATTTTTTTCGGTTAGCGGACTATATAGTTTGCCAGCACATTTATAAAATTCGAATAACGAATCCTTCCCTCCTTGCTTGCATTTTCTTAAAAAGAAAAACTTCCCAATATAACCCTTAAAAAATGATTTTTTTCTGGAATATTCTGGCAAAAAACATTTAACGTGGCGCCATAGCCCTTCAATCGTATTGGTGTGGGCGCCACTAACCGGATCTTTAAAATTCTTGGAGTGATTAAACGTCAGATGGTTGTACGCCATTGAGGATAAACACATATAGGGCTGTAAATTGTAAACAAAACAATAATAAAAACTTTTACAATAAAACAGTAAATAGCAATACCGGCCAGCAATCGGATATTATTGTCGTTCCAGGCTTTATTTTCTGTAGTATTATTGGAATTAAATCGATTAAATCGATCGAACCCAATGGTAATTCACTTTATGGCCCCGGTGGTATTTACGCTTTCCAAATTGACTTTCGTCAATTTCTACCACCTCGCCGGGGCCACCCAGTGGTTCTGCGTTGTCAGTGGCCCATACCGCTACTTCCCGATGGAAAGAGCCCCAATCCACGGCTGTCTGAGAGCTAATTTCGACCTGAAAATAGGATGCAAATGCTTACTTTATTTAAAATACAAATCAACTAAAACACAATACCTCTTTTTACTTCCTTGTATACGTAGTAAATACAAGAAAGTATTGTAATCATGAAAAATTTCGATATTGAGATTTTGATGGTAACACACATTTTGACCATCGCGGAGTCCATTTTGACTAGTTTGGTCGTGACGTGTGTACGTATGTACGTCTGTACGTATGTACGTATCCTCAATAACTTAAAAACGGAGAATCGTAGAAACTTGAAATTTGGTATTTGAGACTCTTATAAGACCTAGTTGTGCACCTCCCTTTTTGGATGCAATCGGTTGCGCGAAAAGGACACTTCTCATATACTTTTTTTCAAATTTCACACATTACTCAAAAACAAACACTCCTAGAAAGTATATACTATTGGGCCTTACATAAGACACAATTTTGTAGCTCCAATTTTAATGATGGTTCGCACCAAAAGGACTCTTCGCCAAAGGAACACGAAGCATGCATTATCCGAATTACATAAATGATGATGATAAATGAATGTTATGCTGCTTTATCTTTTACAAAAATTGGTTGTACCCTTACAGAACTAAACAGCGAAATCAAAATTAGTACGATTGATAGTTAAAGCTGTGTGGAAACTAATTTCTACTTCCTTGTTTTTACTTACTACTATTTAAATTAAGAGAAGCCTATGAAATTTTTTTCATTATGGAAGTAAAAATATTTAAAATTTTTAAAACTTCAATTTTAAAATATAAATGAAATATATCGACCACTTTTGAAATAAAACCATACAATTGCCGTCATACAAGGAAGTAATGTGTTGGCCACATCAGATATTTTTATATATGCCATAGGCACATTTTCCAACCACAAATGTGTAAAAGTCATAATCTTGAGTATGGATAGTTTCGAATGTTCAAAAAAAGTTCCGTGCCGGAGGGACAATTCACTTTTGCAGTACACCTTTTTTTTACTGCTGTTCTTATAGGGTTTTGAGCATCCCCAACAAAACCCGTCACTCGTATTACTTCTCTTCCAAATGACGTAAAAGTAGCCCTTTGGACACTTTAAGCTCCCATTAGGCGGTATGAGGCCTAAGGTTTGGAGTTGCCCAACGATGTCCAGTGTTAACATGGTCGCTTCGCCGTTGGGAAATATATCCTTTAAAATACTCATTTTTCTTAATTTCACTAAAATGTTCCCACGTTCCGAATAAATTACACACACACACATAAATTACAAACACAAATTACCACGAATAACGGTTAACGGTTTGCACAACAGAATTGCAAAAGTAGTACTTAAAAATAATAATATAATTATATATAATATAATTAGTAACGCGTGTTTACGTATTTTATTTATCGAAATCGGTGCAGTATTTCCGAAGAAATCGGACATCAAAATATGCCAACACTACTTTTTAGCGAACACTATTTAATAGCTAGCGAAATAACAACTCAGGCAAATATCTTTAGGCCCAAGCAACTGAACCAGACACTTACTTAAACATTTTTGTTGTTGTTTTTGTTTTTGAAGTGAAAAACTTGTTCACTAAAATTGTTAAAATTGTAAAAATTGTTCACTTCAAAAACAAAAACAACAACAAAAATTTTTCGCCTGCGGCGCTAAATCCTCCGATTAAAAATAAAGTATTTGTTTTCATTATTATATACATATGTTTGCATTTATATATATATATTTTTTTCATCTTTACATTTACATTGATTTACAACACAATCGAAAAAGTAGTACTTGAAAATAATTTTCCTAAAATGTTACTATGTACTCACATTAGATTCAAAAAGAGAGCAACGGCTCCGGTTTAATGATCGTTTCCTTCCAAAATACTGCACCGATTTTAATAAAAAAAATACGTAAACACGCGCTACTAACTATATTTTGTTAAAATGTAAACTATTATATAACATTCTGAACAACTTCATTTTCAAAAAAATAATTAACATAAAAAAAAAAAGTAGGAAAAACTTTAAACTTGTTTTACGCGAAAAGTAAAGGTTTCCGATAAAATGTCTCTATATAGGGATTATAGATATTAAAATTACCTTTTAAACGATGTATATATCGTTCCGATATGTGCCGGGATTACGGAGATATAGGGCATCAAAATTTCAAATTTTAAATGCTCATATCTCCTAAACGAGGGCGGGGCGGCGGCGGGACTTGTTGTTGTGGGAAGTTACAACAACAACAAAAAAAACAACAACAACAAAATCGGCTATACCGGGCTGACCTAGGTTTAAACCAACATTCAAGGTAAGTTTTCGATAAACTTTTATTAAGAAAAAAACCACAGTAAACAAGAAAAGTCTTGCAGCATCACGCCCTAAAAACGCAACAGACTTCGCAGAAGCAGTTATATTTCTTTATTTCTCTCTCTAATCTCCCAACATTTTTGGGCGTCATATCGTCGTGCATACATATTTAGTTATTGTTGGGAGTTAATAGCGTAAATAAGTAGCAGCATCTCCTTGCTAAGTAACGGCACTCGCCTATGTTTTGCTTTTCCTTCGTTTCGTCTTTTTCTTTATGTTCTTTCGTTAATCGGTAAAATCTACGGTTGTTTGCGCGTTTATTTAGTGCGCCAAAAACCTTGATGGTGAACAGTTTTAACTGTACAACAACAGTTTTCTAACTGTTCTGTTATAATTACATGGACAGAGAATATTTTGAGGCTTCTCTCAGCAGAAGTGTTCGGAAATATTTCAAATATCTTGGGTGTTTTAAGAGCGAAAAAAATGTAAAATTTTTACCGTAATACCGTTGGAGAAGTTTTTCTGAGATCTATTGTTTTGGTTCATATTGTTTTTTTTTATTACCAAACTAGTTATCATAGCAACAAGACCATATTGTCAAAGTAGTATGTAGTATCGAATTTGCTGTAATAATAGAAATGTTTTTAGTATTAAAATACAAGAGAGTAAGCAACTATTTGAATTTTGTCGTAGCGACCTACGAGAGAGCGCATGCAGTTGTTTTTTTTTTGCTCAATTGCCATAAGAGCCTGTGTAATTTTGACAGTTAGTGGGAGTAGTTGGAGTTCTTCGAATGGTGTTCTGTTTACTACATTAGACGAATTAATAAAACGTTGACGCCAAATTTTTACCAGAACTCATATCTCCATATATACATGCATAAGGTAAGTGTAGATAATTACGTCCTAGCAGGTTATTCCGTGCTATATTTTTTAAATCGATTGTGGAGAATTCTTTATGTAAACATTAGAAATGCATTTGAATTCAATAACTTAAAAAAACCATCGTCCGCCATCGAACGTTTTTTTTTCAAGCAAAAAGTGGGCTACATTCAAGGTCAGCCCGGTATAGCCGATTTTGTTGTTGTTGTTGCTGTTGTTATTGTTGTTGTTGTTGTAGCTCCCCACAACAACCCGCCCCCGCGGTTGATCAATCTCATCTTCTGAGTCAGTCTCAGATAACTCTACCGATTTTTTTCGGTTAGCGGACTATATAGTTTGCCAGCACATTTATAAAATTCGAATAACGAATCCTTCCCTCCTTGCTTGCATTTTCTTAAAAAGAAAAACTTCCCAATATAACCCTTAAAAAATGATTTTTTTCTGGAATATTCTGGCAAAAAACATTTAACGTGGCGCCATAGCCCTTCAATCGTATTGGTGTGGGCGCCACTAACCGGATCTTTAAAATTCTTGGAGTGATTAAACGTCAGATGGTTGTACGCCATTGAGGATAAACACATATAGGGCTGTAAATTGTAAACAAAACAATAATAAAAACTTTTACAATAAAACAGTAAATAGCAATACCGGCCAGCAATCGGATATTATTGTCGTTCCAGGCTTTATTTTCTGTAGTATTATTGGAATTAAATCGATTAAATCGATCGAACCCAATGGTAATTCACTTTATGGGGGCCATAAAGTGGTGGTATTTACGCTTTCCAAATTGACTTTCGTCAATTTCTACCACCTCGCCGGGGCCACCCAGTGGTTCTGCGTTGTCAGTGGCCCATACCGCTACTTCCCGATGGAAAGAGCCCCAATCCACGGCTGTCTGAGAGCTAATTTCGACCTGAAAATAGGATGCAAATGCTTACTTTATTTAAAATACAAATCAACTAAAACACAATACCTCTTTTTACTTCCTTGTATACGTAGTAAATACAAGAAAGTATTGTAATCATGAAAAATTTCGATATTGAGATTTTGATGGTAACACACATTTTGACCATCGCGGAGTCCATTTTGACTAGTTTGGTCGTGACGTGTGTACGTATGTACGTCTGTACGTATGTACGTATCCTCAATAACTTAAAAACGGAGAATCGTAGAAACTTGAAATTTGGTATTTGAGACTCTTATAAGACCTAGTTGTGCACCTCCCTTTTTGGATGCAATCGGTTGCGCGAAAAGGACACTTCTCATATACTTTTTTTCAAATTTCACACATTACTCAAAAACAAACACTCCTAGAAAGTATATACTATTGGGCCTTACATAAGACACAATTTTGTAGCTCCAATTTTAATGATGGTTCGCACCAAAAGGACTCTTCGCCAAAGGAACACGAAGCATGCATTATCCGAATTACATAAATGATGATGATAAATGAATGTTATGCTGCTTTATCTTTTACAAAAATTGGTTGTACCCTTACAGAACTAAACAGCGAAATCAAAATTAGTACGATTGATAGTTAAAGCTGTGTGGAAACTAATTTCTACTTCCTTGTTTTTACTTACTACTATTTAAATTAAGAGAAGCCTATGAAATTTTTTTCATTATGGAAGTAAAAATATTTAAAATTTTTAAAACTTCAATTTTAAAATATAAATGAAATATATCGACCACTTTTGAAATAAAACCATACAATTGCCGTCATACAAGGAAGTAATGTGTTGGCCACATCAGATATTTTTATATATGCCATAGGCACATTTTCCAACCACAAATGTGTAAAAGTCATAATCTTGAGTATGGATAGTTTCGAATGTTCAAAAAAAGTTCCGTGCCGGAGGGACAATTCACTTTTGCAGTACACCTTTTTTTTACTGCTGTTCTTATAGGGTTTTGAGCATCCCCAACAAAACCCGTCACTCGTATTACTTCTCTTCCAAATGACGTAAAAGTAGCCCTTTGGACACTTTAAGCTCCCATTAGGCGGTATGAGGCCTAAGGTTTGGAGTTGCCCAACGATGTCCAGTGTTAACATGGTCGCTTCGCCGTTGGGAAATATATCCTTTAAAATACTCATTTTTCTTAATTTCACTAAAATGTTCCCACGTTCCGAATAAATTACACACACACACATAAATTACAAACACAAATTACCACGAATAACGGTTAACGGTTTGCACAACAGAATTGCAAAAGTAGTACTTAAAAATAATAATATAATTATATATAATATAATTAGTAACGCGTGTTTACGTATTTTATTTATCGAAATCGGTGCAGTATTTCCGAAGAAATCGGACATCAAAATATGCCAACACTACTTTTTAGCGAACACTATTTAATAGCTAGCGAAATAACAACTCAGGCAAATATCTTTAGGCCCAAGCAACTGAACCAGACACTTACTTAAACATTTTTGTTGTTGTTTTTGTTTTTGAAGTGAAAAACTTGTTCACTAAAATTGTTAAAATTGTAAAAATTGTTCACTTCAAAAACAAAAACAACAACAAAAATTTTTCGCCTGCGGCGCTAAATCCTCCGATTAAAAATAAAGTATTTGTTTTCATTATTATATACATATGTTTGCATTTATATATATATATTTTTTTCATCTTTACATTTACATTGATTTACAACACAATCGAAAAAGTAGTACTTGAAAATAATTTTCCTAAAATGTTACTATGTACTCACATTAGATTCAAAAAGAGAGCAACGGCTCCGGTTTAATGATCGTTTCCTTCCAAAATACTGCACCGATTTTAATAAAAAAAATACGTAAACACGCGCTACTAACTATATTTTGTTAAAATGTAAACTATTATATAACATTCTGAACAACTTCATTTTCAAAAAAATAATTAACATAAAAAAAAAAAGTAGGAAAAACTTTAAACTTGTTTTACGCGAAAAGTAAAGGTTTCCGATAAAATGTCTCTATATAGGGATTATAGATATTAAAATTACCTTTTAAACGATGTATATATCGTTCCGATATGTGCCGGGATTACGGAGATATAGGGCATCAAAATTTCAAATTTTAAATGCTCATATCTCCTAAACGAGGGCGGGGCGGCGGCGGGACTTGTTGTTGTGGGAAGTTACAACAACAACAAAAAAAACAACAACAACAAAATCGGCTATACCGGGCTGACCTAGGTTTAAACCAACATTCAAGGTAAGTTTTCGATAAACTTTTATTAAGAAAAAAACCACAGTAAACAAGAAAAGTCTTGCAGCATCACGCCCTAAAAACGCAACAGACTTCGCAGAAGCAGTTATATTTCTTTATTTCTCTCTCTAATCTCCCAACATTTTTGGGCGTCATATCGTCGTGCATACATATTTAGTTATTGTTGGGAGTTAATAGCGTAAATAAGTAGCAGCATCTCCTTGCTAAGTAACGGCACTCGCCTATGTTTTGCTTTTCCTTCGTTTCGTCTTTTTCTTTATGTTCTTTCGTTAATCGGTAAAATCTACGGTTGTTTGCGCGTTTATTTAGTGCGCCAAAAACCTTGATGGTGAACAGTTTTAACTGTACAACAACAGTTTTCTAACTGTTCTGTTATAATTACATGGACAGAGAATATTTTGAGGCTTCTCTCAGCAGAAGTGTTCGGAAATATTTCAAATATCTTGGGTGTTTTAAGAGCGAAAAAAATGTAAAATTTTTACCGTAATACCGTTGGAGAAGTTTTTCTGAGATCTATTGTTTTGGTTCATATTGTTTTTTTTTATTACCAAACTAGTTATCATAGCAACAAGACCATATTGTCAAAGTAGTATGTAGTATCGAATTTGCTGTAATAATAGAAATGTTTTTAGTATTAAAATACAAGAGAGTAAGCAACTATTTGAATTTTGTCGTAGCGACCTACGAGAGAGCGCATGCAGTTGTTTTTTTTTTGCTCAATTGCCATAAGAGCCTGTGTAATTTTGACAGTTAGTGGGAGTAGTTGGAGTTCTTCGAATGGTGTTCTGTTTACTACATTAGACGAATTAATAAAACGTTGACGCCAAATTTTTACCAGAACTCATATCTCCATATATACATGCATAAGGTAAGTGTAGATAATTACGTCCTAGCAGGTTATTCCGTGCTATATTTTTTAAATCGATTGTGGAGAATTCTTTATGTAAACATTAGAAATGCATTTGAATTCAATAACTTAAAAAAACCATCGTCCGCCATCGAACGTTTTTTTTTCAAGCAAAAAGTGGGCTACATTCAAGGTCAGCCCGGTATAGCCGATTTTGTTGTTGTTGTTGCTGTTGTTATTGTTGTTGTTGTTGTAGCTCCCCACAACAACCCGCCCCCGCGGTTGATCAATCTCATCTTCTGAGTCAGTCTCAGATAACTCTACCGATTTTTTTCGGTTAGCGGACTATATAGTTTGCCAGCACATTTATAAAATTCGAATAACGAATCCTTCCCTCCTTGCTTGCATTTTCTTAAAAAGAAAAACTTCCCAATATAACCCTTAAAAAATGATTTTTTTCTGGAATATTCTGGCAAAAAACATTTAACGTGGCGCCATAGCCCTTCAATCGTATTGGTGTGGGCGCCACTAACCGGATCTTTAAAATTCTTGGAGTGATTAAACGTCAGATGGTTGTACGCCATTGAGGATAAACACATATAGGGCTGTAAATTGTAAACAAAACAATAATAAAAACTTTTACAATAAAACAGTAAATAGCAATACCGGCCAGCAATCGGATATTATTGTCGTTCCAGGCTTTATTTTCTGTAGTATTATTGGAATTAAATCGATTAAATCGATCGAACCCAATGGTAATTCACTTTATGGGGGCCATAAAGTGGTGGTATTTACGCTTTCCAAATTGACTTTCGTCAATTTCTACCACCTCGCCGGGGCCACCCAGTGGTTCTGCGTTGTCAGTGGCCCATACCGCTACTTCCCGATGGAAAGAGCCCCAATCCACGGCTGTCTGAGAGCTAATTTCGACCTGAAAATAGGATGCAAATGCTTACTTTATTTAAAATACAAATCAACTAAAACACAATACCTCTTTTTACTTCCTTGTATACGTAGTAAATACAAGAAAGTATTGTAATCATGAAAAATTTCGATATTGAGATTTTGATGGTAACACACATTTTGACCATCGCGGAGTCCATTTTGACTAGTTTGGTCGTGACGTGTGTACGTATGTACGTCTGTACGTATGTACGTATCCTCAATAACTTAAAAACGGAGAATCGTAGAAACTTGAAATTTGGTATTTGAGACTCTTATAAGACCTAGTTGTGCACCTCCCTTTTTGGATGCAATCGGTTGCGCGAAAAGGACACTTCTCATATACTTTTTTTCAAATTTCACACATTACTCAAAAACAAACACTCCTAGAAAGTATATACTATTGGGCCTTACATAAGACACAATTTTGTAGCTCCAATTTTAATGATGGTTCGCACCAAAAGGACTCTTCGCCAAAGGAACACGAAGCATGCATTATCCGAATTACATAAATGATGATGATAAATGAATGTTATGCTGCTTTATCTTTTACAAAAATTGGTTGTACCCTTACAGAACTAAACAGCGAAATCAAAATTAGTACGATTGATAGTTAAAGCTGTGTGGAAACTAATTTCTACTTCCTTGTTTTTACTTACTACTATTTAAATTAAGAGAAGCCTATGAAATTTTTTTCATTATGGAAGTAAAAATATTTAAAATTTTTAAAACTTCAATTTTAAAATATAAATGAAATATATCGACCACTTTTGAAATAAAACCATACAATTGCCGTCATACAAGGAAGTAATGTGTTGGCCACATCAGATATTTTTATATATGCCATAGGCACATTTTCCAACCACAAATGTGTAAAAGTCATAATCTTGAGTATGGATAGTTTCGAATGTTCAAAAAAAGTTCCGTGCCGGAGGGACAATTCACTTTTGCAGTACACCTTTTTTTTACTGCTGTTCTTATAGGGTTTTGAGCATCCCCAACAAAACCCGTCACTCGTATTACTTCTCTTCCAAATGACGTAAAAGTAGCCCTTTGGACACTTTAAGCTCCCATTAGGCGGTATGAGGCCTAAGGTTTGGAGTTGCCCAACGATGTCCAGTGTTAACATGGTCGCTTCGCCGTTGGGAAATATATCCTTTAAAATACTCATTTTTCTTAATTTCACTAAAATGTTCCCACGTTCCGAATAAATTACACACACACACATAAATTACAAACACAAATTACCACGAATAACGGTTAACGGTTTGCACAACAGAATTGCAAAAGTAGTACTTAAAAATAATAATATAATTAGTAACGCGTGTTTACGTATTTTATTTATCGAAATCGGTGCAGTATTTCCGAAGAAATCGGACATCAAAATATGCCAACACTACTTTTTAGCGAACACTATTTAATAGCTAGCGAAATAACAACTCAGGCAAATATCTTTAGGCCCAAGCAACTGAACCAGACACTTACTTAAACATTTTTGTTGTTGTTTTTGTTTTTGAAGTGAAAAACTTGTTCACTAAAATTGTTAAAATTGTAAAAATTGTTCACTTCAAAAACAAAAACAACAACAAAAATTTTTCGCCTGCGGCGCTAAATCCTCCGATTAAAAATAAAGTATTTGTTTTCATTATTATATACATATGTTTGCATTTATATATATATATTTTTTTCATCTTTACATTTACATTGATTTACAACACAATCGAAAAAGTAGTACTTGAAAATAATTTTCCTAAAATGTTACTATGTACTCACATTAGATTCAAAAAGAGAGCAACGGCTCCGGTTTAATGATCGTTTCCTTCCAAAATACTGCACCGATTTTAATAAAAAAAATACGTAAACACGCGCTACTAACTATATTTTGTTAAAATGTAAACTATTATATAACATTCTGAACAACTTCATTTTCAAAAAAATAATTAACATAAAAAAAAAAAGTAGGAAAAACTTTAAACTTGTTTTACGCGAAAAGTAAAGGTTTCCGATAAAATGTCTCTATATAGGGATTATAGATATTAAAATTACCTTTTAAACGATGTATATATCGTTCCGATATGTGCCGGGATTACGGAGATATAGGGCATCAAAATTTCAAATTTTAAATGCTCATATCTGCTAAACGAGGGCAGGGCGGGGGGTGGGACTTGTTGTTGTGGGAAGCTACAACAACAACAAAAACAACAACAACAACAAAATCGGCTATACCGGGCTGACCTAGGTTTAAACCAACATTCAAGGTAAGTTTTCGATAAACTTTTATTAAGAAAAAAACCACAGTAAACAAGAAAAGTCTTGCAGCATCACGCCCTAAAAACGCAACAGACTTCGCAGAAGCAGTTATATTTCTTTATTTCTCTCTCTAATCTCCCAACATTTTTGGGCGTCATATCGTCGTGCATACATATTTAGTTGTTGTTGGGAGTTAATAGCGTAAATAAGTAGCAGCATCTCCTTGCTAAGTAACGGCACTCGCCTATGTTTTGCTTTTCCTTCGTTTCGTCTTTTTCTTTATGTTCTTTCGTTAATCGGTAAAATCTACGGTTGTTTGCGCGTTTATTTAGTGCGCCAAAAACCTTGATGGTGAACAGTTTTAACTGTACAACAACAGTTTTCTAACTGTTCTGTTATAATTACATGGACAGAGAATATTTTGAGGCTTCTCTCAGCAGAAGTGTTCGGAAATATTTCAAATATCTTGGGTGTTTTAAGAGCGAAAAAAATGTAAAATTTTTACCGTAATACCGTTGGAGAAGTTTTTCTGAGATCTATTGTTTTGGTTCATATTGTTTTTTTTTATTACCAAACTAGTTATCATAGCAACAAGACCATATTGTCAAAGTAGTATGTAGTATCGAATTTGCTGTAATAATAAAAATGTTTTTAGTATTAAAATACAAGAGAGTAAGCAACTATTTGAATTTTGTCGTAGCGACCTACGAGAGAGCGCATGCAGTTGTTTTTTTTTTGCTCAATTGCCATAAGAGCCTGTGTAATTTTGACAGTTAGTGGGAGTAGTTGGAGTTCTTCGAATGGTGTTCTGTTTACTACATTAGACGAATTAATAAAACGTTGACGCCAAATTTTTACCAGAACTCATATCTCCATATATACATGCATAAGGTAAGTGTAGATAATTACGTCCTAGCAGGTTATTCCGTGCTATATTTTTTAAATCGATTGTGGAGAATTCTTTATGTAAACATTAGAAATGCATTTGAATTCAATAACTTAAAAAAACCATCGTCCGCCATCGAACGTTTTTTTTTCAAGCAAAAAGTGGGCTACATTCAAGGTCAGCCCGGTATAGCCGATTTTGTTGTTGTTGTTGCTGTTGTTATTGTTGTTGTTGTTGTAGCTCCCCACAACAACCCGCCCCCGCGGTTGATCAATCTCATCTTCTGAGTCAGTCTCAGATAACTCTACCGATTTTTTTCGGTTAGCGGACTATATAGTTTGCCAGCACATTTATAAAATTCGAATAACGAATCCTTCCCTCCTTGCTTGCATTTTCTTAAAAAGAAAAACTTCCCAATATAACCCTTAAAAAATGATTTTTTTCTGGAATATTCTGGCAAAAAACATTTAACGTGGCGCCATAGCCCTTCAATCGTATTGGTGTGGGCGCCACTAACCGGATCTTTAAAATTCTTGGAGTGATTAAACGTCAGATGGTTGTACGCCATTGAGGATAAACACATATAGGGCTGTAAATTGTAAACAAAACAATAATAAAAACTTTTACAATAAAACAGTAAATAGCAATACCGGCCAGCAATCGGATATTATTGTCGTTCCAGGCTTTATTTTCTGTAGTATTATTGGAATTAAATCGATTAAATCGATCGAACCCAATGGTAATTCACTTTATGGGGGCCATAAAGTGGTGGTATTTACGCTTTCCAAATTGACTTTCGTCAATTTCTACCACCTCGCCGGGGCCACCCAGTGGTTCTGCGTTGTCAGTGGCCCATACCGCTACTTCCCGATGGAAAGAGCCCCAATCCACGGCTGTCTGAGAGCTAATTTCGACCTGAAAATAGGATGCAAATGCTTACTTTATTTAAAATACAAATCAACTAAAACACAATACCTCTTTTTACTTCCTTGTATACGTAGTAAATACAAGAAAGTATTGTAATCATGAAAAATTTCGATATTGAGATTTTGATGGTAACACACATTTTGACCATCGCGGAGTCCATTTTGACTAGTTTGGTCGTGACGTGTGTACGTATGTACGTCTGTACGTATGTACGTATCCTCAATAACTTAAAAACGGAGAATCGTAGAAACTTGAAATTTGGTATTTGAGACTCTTATAAGACCTAGTTGTGCACCTCCCTTTTTGGATGCAATCGGTTGCGCGAAAAGGACACTTCTCATATACTTTTTTTCAAATTTCACACATTACTCAAAAACAAACACTCCTAGAAAGTATATACTATTGGGCCTTACATAAGACACAATTTTGTAGCTCCAATTTTAATGATGGTTCGCACCAAAAGGACTCTTCGCCAAAGGAACACGAAGCATGCATTATCCGAATTACATAAATGATGATGATAAATGAATGTTATGCTGCTTTATCTTTTACAAAAATTGGTTGTACCCTTACAGAACTAAACAGCGAAATCAAAATTAGTACGATTGATAGTTAAAGCTGTGTGGAAACTAATTTCTACTTCCTTGTTTTTACTTACTACTATTTAAATTAAGGGAAGCCTATGAAATTTTTTTCATTATGGAAGTAAAAATATTTAAAATTTTTAAAACTTCAATTTTAAAATATAAATGAAATATATCGACCACTTTTGAAATAAAACCATACAATTGCCGTCATACAAGGAAGTAATGTGTTGGCCACATCAGATATTTTTATATATGCCATAGGCACATTTTCCAACCACAAATGTGTAAAAGTCATAATCTTGAGTATGGATAGTTTCGAATGTTCAAAAAAAGTTCCGTGCCGGAGGGACAATTCACTTTTGCAGTACACCTTTTTTTTACTGCTGTTCTTATAGGGTTTTGAGCATCCCCAACAAAACCCGTCACTCGTATTACTTCTCTTCCAAATGACGTAAAAGTAGCCCTTTGGACACTTTAAGCTCCCATTAGGCGGTATGAGGCCTAAGGTTTGGAGTTGCCCAACGATGTCCAGTGTTAACATGGTCGCTTCGCCGTTGGGAAATATATCCTTTAAAATACTCATTTTTCTTAATTTCACTAAAATGTTCCCACGTTCCGAATAAATTACACACACACACATAAATTACAAACACAAATTACCACGAATAACGGTTAACGGTTTGCACAACAGAATTGCAAAAGTAGTACTTAAAAATAATAATATAATTAGTAACGCGTGTTTACGTATTTTATTTATCGAAATCGGTGCAGTATTTCCGAAGAAATCGGACATCAAAATATGCCAACACTACTTTTTAGCGAACACTATTTAATAGCTAGCGAAATAACAACTCAGGCAAATATCTTTAGGCCCAAGCAACTGAACCAGACACTTACTTAAACATTTTTGTTGTTGTTTTTGTTTTTGAAGTGAAAAACTTGTTCACTAAAATTGTTAAAATTGTAAAAATTGTTCACTTCAAAAACAAAAACAACAACAAAAATTTTTCGCCTGCGGCGCTAAATCCTCCGATTAAAAATAAAGTATTTGTTTTCATTATTATATACATATGTTTGCATTTATATATATATATTTTTTTCATCTTTACATTTACATTGATTTACAACACAATCGAAAAAGTAGTACTTGAAAATAATTTTCCTAAAATGTTACTATGTACTCACATTAGATTCAAAAAGAGAGCAACGGCTCCGGTTTAATGATCGTTTCCTTCCAAAATACTGCACCGATTTTAATAAAAAAAATACGTAAACACGCGCTACTAACTATATTTTGTTAAAATGTAAACTATTATATAACATTCTGAACAACTTCATTTTCAAAAAAATAATTAACATAAAAAAAAAAAGTAGGAAAAACTTTAAACTTGTTTTACGCGAAAAGTAAAGGTTTCCGATAAAATGTCTCTATATAGGGATTATAGATATTAAAATTACCTTTTAAACGATGTATATATCGTTCCGATATGTGCCGGGATTACGGAGATATAGGGCATCAAAATTTCAAATTTTAAATGCTCATATCTGCTAAACGAGGGCAGGGCGGGGGGTGGGACTTGTTGTTGTGGGAAGCTACAACAACAACAAAAACAACAACAACAACAAAATCGGCTATACCGGGCTGACCTAGGTTTAAACCAACATTCAAGGTAAGTTTTCGATAAACTTTTATTAAGAAAAAAACCACAGTAAACAAGAAAAGTCTTGCAGCATCACGCCCTAAAAACGCAACAGACTTCGCAGAAGCAGTTATATTTCTTTATTTCTCTCTCTAATCTCCCAACATTTTTGGGCGTCATATCGTCGTGCATACATATTTAGTTGTTGTTGGGAGTTAATAGCGTAAATAAGTAGCAGCATCTCCTTGCTAAGTAACGGCACTCGCCTATGTTTTGCTTTTCCTTCGTTTCGTCTTTTTCTTTATGTTCTTTCGTTAATCGGTAAAATCTACGGTTGTTTGCGCGTTTATTTAGTGCGCCAAAAACCTTGATGGTGAACAGTTTTAACTGTACAACAACAGTTTTCTAACTGTTCTGTTATAATTACATGGACAGAGAATATTTTGAGGCTTCTCTCAGCAGAAGTGTTCGGAAATATTTCAAATATCTTGGGTGTTTTAAGAGCGAAAAAAATGTAAAATTTTTACCGTAATACCGTTGGAGAAGTTTTTCTGAGATCTATTGTTTTGGTTCATATTGTTTTTTTTTATTACCAAACTAGTTATCATAGCAACAAGACCATATTGTCAAAGTAGTATGTAATCTAGTATGTATCTAGTATGTATCTAATAATAGAAATGTTTTTAGTATTAAAATACAAGAGAGTAAGCAACTATTTGAATTTTGTCGTAGCGACCTACGAGAGAGCGCATGCAGTTGTTTTTTTTTGCTCAATTGCCATAAGAGCCTGTGTAATTTTGACAGTTAGTGGGAGTAGTTGGAGTTCTTCGAATGGTGTTCTGTTTACTTCATTAGACGAATTAATAAAACGTTGACGCCAAATTTTTACCAGAACTCATAAGGTAAGTGTAGATAATTACGTCCTAGCAGGTTATTCCGTGCTATATTTTTTAAATCGATTGTGGAGAATTCTTTATGTAAACATTAGAAATGCATTTGAATTCAATAACTTAAAAAAACCATCGTCCGCCATCGAACGTTTTTTTTTCAAGCAAAAAGTGGGCTACATTCAAGGTCAGCCCGGTATAGCCGATTTTGTTGTTGTTGTTGCTGTTGTTATTGTTGTTGTTGTAGCTCCCCACAACAACCCGCCCCCGCGGTTGATCAATCTCATCTTCTGAGTCAGTCTCAGATAACTCTACCGATTTTTTTCGGTTAGCGGACTATATAGTTTGCCAGCACATTTATAAAATTCGAATAACGAATCCTTCCCTCCTTGCTTGCATTTTCTTAAAAAGAAAAACTTCCCAATATAACCCTTAAAAAATGATTTTTTTCTGGAATATTCTGGCAAAAAACATTTAACGTGGCGCCATAGCCCTTCAATCGTATTGGTGTGGGCGCCACTAACCGGATCTTTAAAATTCTTGGAGTGATTAAACGTCAGATGGTTGTACGCCATTGAGGATAAACACATATAGGGCTGTAAATTGTAAACAAAACAATAATAAAAACTTTTACAATAAAACAGTAAATAGCAATACCGGCCAGCAATCGGATATTATTGTCGTTCCAGGCTTTATTTTCTGTAGTATTATTGGAATTAAATCGATTAAATCGATCGAACCCAATGGTAATTCACTTTATGGCCCCGGTGGTATTTACGCTTTCCAAAGTGACTTTCGTCAATTTCTACCACCTCGCCGGGGCCACCCAGTGGTTCTGCGTTGTCAGTGGCCCATACCGCTACTTCCCGATGGAAAGAGCCCCAATCCACGGCTGTCTGAGAGCTAATTTCGACCTGAAAATAGGATGCAAATGCTTACTTTATTTAAAATACAAATCAACTAAAACACAATACCTCTTTTTACTTCCTTGTATACGTAGTAAATACAAGAAAGTATTGTAATCATGAAAAATTTCGATATTGAGATTTTGATGGTAACACATGTCAAGATAATTGTTCAGCTTTATTTTATTATTCATAAACTTCACAGATTTTTTAATAGTTACAAAGAAAATGTAATTTCCTAGCAAAGCGCGGCACTCCGTCCCTCTTCACCGTCTCTCGCTAACTAACTCTTATTGCCTCCGGCGTTGCCAGATGACAGTTCGGCCTCTCCTGACATTTCGTCATCTCCGGACGAATCGGTTATGTCATCTTCCCAGTCGAGGTTTGGATCCACGTGACACCATGGTTTCATGTGGTCGCTTGAGAGAACGCCGCTATACTTCTTCTGCGTTCGTGGCTTATCTGGTAAATCCTCCACTATATACCGATCATGGTCGAGGACTTTAGTCACTACATATGGTCCTTTATATCGTGGGTCGAGTTTGTGCGATTCGCCAGTCGCCTGCGGGACATGGTCTATAACCACTAAGTCATCTTTCTTAAATTGGTGTGGCTGCCGATGTTTCTGATCAAATCGAACCTTCCAGGCCCGTTGCGCCTCCGCGATATTGGCTGCCGCTTCTTGTAACTTTTCCGGACTGCCTCCTGCAGCGGTTTCGTCATGTAGCGCCTGGATGATTCTATTGTGAGTCACTTCTCTAGGGTTGAAGCTAAAGACAAGCTCGTTAGGCGACATCTTAGTAGTTGCGTTAGATTGAGAGTTGATGCACCACTGCAACATCGGTAGCACTTCGTCCCACTCCTTACTCCGAACTGTTGAGCATCTTAAGGAATTTAGCACCGTTTGGTTCACTCTTTCTGCCTGCCCATTTGCCCGAGGAGTTCTTACCGCTGTTTTTACATGTTGAACACCCTGTTGATGCAAAAAGCTTTCAAATTGTTTTGAAGTGTATGATGTTCCTCTATCTGAGGTGAGACGCATAGGTTGCCCAAATATGGACATGGCTTCTCGTAACATCATTATTACCGGTGCTGTCTTTGCATTGCGTACGGCACGCAAGAGCGTGAACTTGGTGAAATTGCATACTAGTACAATAATATAACTGTTACCTCTTTTGCTTTTTGGGAACGGACCCAAGTGATCGATATTTAGATTCCTGAATGGAATAGGTAACATTTCGTGTATGTGTAACTGACCCTCTGGTTTACCAGTTAATGCTTTATTAAGGCAACATTCCGGGCATGCCGCTATATACGATTTCACATACCTGCGAATCCTAGGAAACCAAACAAAGTTCGTAATACGATTGATTGTTTTGTCCACTCCGAAATGGCCTAGATCGTCGTGACACGACTTCGTTATGCGCCATCTGATGCACTGCGGTACAACGAGTTTGCAGTTGCCATTTAGTTTCCGATGTAATCGTCCTGCTTTCAAAGTGTAATCGGCCTCTATTTGCTGCTTCATTGAGATATCAGCAGCTTCTGTTCCCTTCAAAATATTTATTATTTGGCGTAGTTTTTCATCTTGGAGTTGAATTGTGAAGATCCAATCTTCGTTGTACGGGAAAAGACTCAAAACATTCTCGGCTACAGTTAAAGTCTGAGACGGAGGCTCCGTTGGTGATCGACTCATGCCATCTACATGAGTAATAGATGCTCCCGCCCTATGTACACAGGCAAAATCAAACTCTTGCAGTTTGAGCCACCACCTGGCAATGCGTGGTGGCAATGGTGTCGTCGCTTTTGTTGTTGCAATTGCATTGCAATCGGTTATCACACGAAACGTTGTACCCAGCAGATACAATCGGAAACGCTCCAAAGATTCTACAATTGCCAGGACTTCCAGTTCGTGACTTGCGTATCGACTCTCGGCTTCACTGCACTGTCTACTGAAATAGAAGACTGGACGATTTCCACCTTTGTTCTCTAATTGGAAAAGTATTCCTGATAGCCCGATCGTGCTTGCGTCGGTGTGTACTTCATGAGGCTTATTGCTATCATATAAAGCGAGTATGGGTTCACTAATCAGAGCGGATTTGAGTTTGTCAAATGACTCCATCTGTTCTTGCGTCCACATGAATTTTGATTCTTTCTTAAGTAGCAAGGTTAAGGGCTTCGCAATTCGACAATAATCTTTCACGAATTTTCTAAAAAAACCCGTGACTCCCAAAAACTGCCTTACTTCAGTTACGCTTACGGGTATCGGAAATTCACTGATGCATCTGGTCTTCTCATTACCCGGACGCACACCTTGGCTACTGACAATGTGGCCTAAAAATTTTACCGTAGTTGCCATAAAAACACATTTTGACGGCCGAAGAGTTAGTCCGGCATTCCGTATGGCCTGCATCATTTCTCGAAGTACTTCGGTCCCCTCAAGAACCGTTTTTGTGGCTATGATGACTTCGTCAACGTAGCTGATAATTTTTGATCGATGTGGTAGGGCTCGTATAAGCTCAGTTATCATCTCTTGGAACACCATCGGCGCGTTCACCAGCCCAAACGGCATCACGTTATGTTCGAATAGTCCGTCTGGGGTAAGAAATGCAGTATATCGTTTGCATTCTTCTTTTACTGGTATCTGATAATAACCTGCCGTCATATCAAGCGTAGTGAAATACTCGTTGCCAGCAAGTTGGGATAACTGTTCTTCGACCACTGGCATAGGGAACTGTTTTTTTACCGTGACGCTATTCAGAGTGCGGTAATCCACGCACATGCGGCTTTCTCCGTTATTTTTTTTAACCAGTACCACGGACGCGGCATGTGGTGACTCACTTGGCCGAATAATATTGTTCTCCAATAGGTTCCTAATTATACCTGATAGCGTCTCCCTTTGTGCAAATGGTACTTGATATCGTTTCCCTAATATGGGTTTGTCTGTTTTAACTTCGATTTCCATGACTTTAGTTTTGCAGCGCCCTATCTCTGCAACATTTTCGGCATAGCAGTCGTGAAATTCCCTGATGAGATGCAAAACACTTTCTTTTTGACTGCTGCACAAACATTCATTCACGTTGAATAAATCTACTTCTTGCGCTTGTATCTGTAGTACACCCGACTCTATTATTAAACGATTATTCTCGAAGCAAAGCATATCGCGACCCAATAGCACTGTGTAGACCATGACTTCATCTTCTACAATATGGAAGACTCCTTTCATTTGTTGATCATCAACACCAATAATTAATTCAACTTCTTCGGTGGACCTAACTATCGCCCCACCAAATCCCTTCATTAAGTGATTCGATTGTACTCGCATAGCATTCTCTGGTACTGCAGAACTTTGAATAAGTGAACAGTCACTTCCCGTGTCCACAAACGCTTTATAATTCTTTCCAGCCAAGTGAACATTTTTTAAAATGGGTGGAATTGCTTTGCCACCATTTCCTATATTGTGATTAATTATTTTCGCTACGTTGTCTTTTGTGGTAAGCCAGCAATCTTTTGAGTCATGTCCAGGTTTAGTACATTTGCTGCATCTCAATTTACGTTGTGGTTGGTTGCAATTTATTGAAATGTGGCCCAACTCATTACAATTGTAGCATTTTATGTTGCGTTTGCCTATTGCTTCTAGAGGTCCTCTGGTTCGCGAGCTATTGGACCCATCTAGATTGTCAGCGAAGACTTTTGGCACCGTTGTAGTAGTTTCCGACAGTGTCTCCAACGAACTCAGGAGACTGTTGCAAGTCTGATGATTTAGAACCTTAAGGGTTCTAGACAAGTGAAGATCGTTAAGTCCATTAGCGATATACGAATTAATTGAAGCATCGTCTACGTTGCCTTTGCGACCTATCGCCAACATCGCGTAGTAATATTCGACCAATGATTCATTTGGTCTTCGCCTGCGGTTTGACATCTCTCTATGGATATCGGCAGAATTAACCGTACTTGGAAAATCTTGAAGGAACATACTCACGAAAGCAGTCCACGTTTGAAATACTGCTTGTGCGTCTAGCCAATCCTTAGCGTAACCCTTCAGCTTGTGTTGAGTTGACAACAGCACCATTTCGTCGCTCCAGCCGTATGCTGTCTTCAGCTGCTCAATTCTTGATACAAACTGATGTGATGTTAAGGTTTTTTTCAGTGGGTCAAACTCTGGTAACATTCCGATAATTTCTTGACAGCTAACTCCAGCTGTGTGTGAAAAACTGTGTTGTACTATTCGTTGTTGTTCAGCGGTTTGTGCTGGACCCGGCTGTGGCTGGCGGTCAGCTACTGAGCTTGTACTCGATAAGGTTATGTCCGTTGTGCGACCCACGTTTAAACTAAGCTGTTCAACTGTATGCGCTAGGGAATCCACTACTTCTTTTAAACCGTTGAACTGTGTTTCCCACGCGTTGTCGCATGTCAATTCTTCCGCATCTACTTCGTCAGTGTCAAGAACTGTTAAAAGCGTCGCAATTTTATGCGCTTTATTCCCAGTGATTGGTAAACCTCTATTACGGAGCAATTCATTAATCTGCTGTAGTTTCAGTGTATCGAGTTTAATTAGCATTTTACGTTGCCGATTTATTTTTTCCCGTTTAGACAAATTCTAACCAAACTAACACGCGTTCTTTCTGCAGATCACACTTTCGTTTTTCTCGTTGCAAACGATTTCGTTACTCGTTGCAAACGATTTCGTTACTCGTTGCAGCCGATATCGTTCTCCGGCGTACCTTCTCGTTCGTTAGAAGGTTGCTGAGTTTCGTTTCTTCGGCTTGCCGTTAGACTTTTATGTGTGAACTCTACGTTTTTGTTGTTTCCTAAAAATTTGTCTGCTTGTTGCTATGCACCGAAATTTGTGCCTGTGCTCATAAGTTGTTGTTCTGTTATTAATACTCTTTGATAAATGTTAATGCATTAGAAATTATAAACCGCAGTCTAGGATAAGTATCCCACTTCTGACGTTGTCAAGATAATTGTTCAGCTTTATTTTA
This sequence comes from Thecophora atra, assembly GCA_937620795.1. Lineage (NCBI taxonomy): Eukaryota > Metazoa > Arthropoda > Insecta > Diptera > Conopidae > Thecophora > Thecophora atra. The sequence continues at coordinate 4,938,069 of CALMKQ010000008.1, read as the reverse complement.
TTATTCATAAACTTCACAGATTTTTTAATAGTTACAAAGAAAATGTAATTTCCTAGCAAAGCGCGGCACTCCGTCCCTCTTCACCGTCTCTCGCTAACTAACTCTTATTGCCTCCGGCGTTGCCAGATGACACACACATTTTGACCATCGCGGAGTCCGTTTTGACTAGTTTGGTCGTGACGTGTGTACGTATGTACGTATGTACGTCTGTACGTATGTACGTATCCTCAATAACTTAAAAACGGAGAATCGTAGAAACTTGAAATTTGGTATTTGAGACTCTTATAAGACCTAGTTGTGCACCTCCCTTTTTGGATGCAATCGGTTGCGCGAAAAGGACACTTCTCATATACTTTTTTTCAAATTTCACACATTACTCAAAAACAAACACTCCTAGAAAGTATATACTATTGGGCCTTACATAAGACACAATTTTGTAGCTCCAATTTTAATGATGGTTCGCACCAAAAGGACTCTTCGCCAAAGGAACACGAAGCATGCATTATCCGAATTACATAAATGATGATGATAAATGAATGTTATGCTGCTTTATCTTTTACAAAAATTGGTTGTACCCTTACAGAACTAAACAGCGAAATCAAAATTAGTACGATTGATAGTTAAAGCTGTGTGGAAACTAATTTCTACTTCCTTGTTTTTACTTACTACTATTTAAATTAAGAGAAGCCTATGAAATTTTTTTCATTATGGAAGTAAAAATATTTAAAATTTTTAAAACTTCAATTTTAAAATATAAATGAAATATATCGACCACTTTTGAAATAAAACCATACAATTGCCGTCATACAAGGAAGTAATGTGTTGGCCACATCAGATATTTTTATATATGCCATAGGCACATTTTCCAACCACAAATGTGTAAAAGTCATAATCTTGAGTATGGATAGTTTCGAATGTTCAAAAAAAGTTCCGTGCCGGAGGGACAATTCACTTTTGCAGTACACCTTTTTTTTACTGCTGTTCTTATAGGGTTTTGAGCATCCCCAACAAAACCCGTCACTCGTATTACTTCTCTTCCAAATGACGTAAAAGTAGCCCTTTGGACACTTTAAGCTCCCATTAGGCGGTATGAGGCCTAAGGTTTGGAGTTGCCCAACGATGTCCAGTGTTAACATGGTCGCTTCGCCGTTGGGAAATATATCCTTTAAAATACTCATTTTTCTTAATTTCACTAAAATGTTCCCACGTTCCGAATAAATTACACACACACACATAAATTACAAACACAAATTACCACGAATAACGGTTAACGGTTTGCACAACAGAATTGCAAAAGTAGTACTTAAAAATAATAATATAATTAGTAACGCGTGTTTACGTATTTTATTTATCGAAATCGGTGCAGTATTTCCGAAGAAATCGGACATCAAAATATGCCAACACTACTTTTTAGCGAACACTATTTAATAGCTAGCGAAATAACAACTCAGGCAAATATCTTTAGGCCCAAGCAACTGAACCAGACACTTACTTAAACATTTTTGTTGTTGTTTTTGTTTTTGAAGTGAAAAACTTGTTCACTAAAATTGTTAAAATTGTAAAAATTGTTCACTTCAAAAACAAAAACAACAACAAAAATTTTTCGCCTGCGGCGCTAAATCCTCCGATTAAAAATAAAGTATTTGTTTTCATTATTATATACATATGTTTGCATTTATATATATATATTTTTTTCATCTTTACATTTACATTGATTTACAACACAATCGAAAAAGTAGTACTTGAAAATAATTTTCCTAAAATGTTACTATGTACTCACATTAGATTCAAAAAGAGAGCAACGGCTCCGGTTTAATGATCGTTTCCTTCCAAAATACTGCACCGATTTTAATAAAAAAAATACGTAAACACGCGCTACTAACTATATTTTGTTAAAATGTAAACTATTATATAACATTCTGAACAACTTCATTTTCAAAAAAATAATTAACATAAAAAAAAAAAGTAGGAAAAACTTTAAACTTGTTTTACGCGAAAAGTAAAGGTTTCCGATAAAATGTCTCTATATAGGGATTATAGATATTAAAATTACCTTTTAAACGATGTATATATCGTTCCGATATGTGCCGGGATTACGGAGATATAGGGCATCAAAATTTCAAATTTTAAATGCTCATATCTGCTAAACGAGGGCAGGGCGGGGGGTGGGACTTGTTGTTGTGGGAAGCTACAACAACAACAAAAACAACAACAACAACAAAATCGGCTATACCGGGCTGACCTAGGTTTAAACCAACATTCAAGGTAAGTTTTCGATAAACTTTTATTAAGAAAAAAACCACAGTAAACAAGAAAAGTCTTGCAGCATCACGCCCTAAAAACGCAACAGACTTCGCAGAAGCAGTTATATTTCTTTATTTCTCTCTTTAATCTCCCAACATTTTTGGGCGTCATATCGTCGTGCATACATATTTAGTTGTTGTTGGGAGTTAATAGCGTAAATAAGTAGCAGCATCTCCTTGCTAAGTAACGGCACTCGCCTATGTTTTGCTTTTCCTTCGTTTCGTCTTTTTCTTTATGTTCTTTCGTTAATCGGTAAAATCTACGGTTGTTTGCGCGTTTATTTAGTGCGCCAAAAACCTTGATGGTGAACAGTTTTAACTGTACAACAACAGTTTTCTAACTGTTCTGTTATAATTACATGGACAGAGAATATTTTGAGGCTTCTCTCAGCAGAAGTGTTCGGAAATATTTCAAATATCTTGGGTGTTTTAAGAGCGAAAAAAATGTAAAATTTTTACCGTAATACCGTTGGAGAAGTTTTTCTGAGATCTATTGTTTTGGTTCATATTGTTTTTTTTTATTACCAAACTAGTTATCATAGCAACAAGACCATATTGTCAAAGTAGTATGTAATCTAGTATGTATCTAGTATGTATCTAATAATAGAAATGTTTTTAGTATTAAAATACAAGAGAGTAAGCAACTATTTGAATTTTGTCGTAGCGACCTACGAGAGAGCGCATGCAGTTGTTTTTTTTTGCTCAATTGCCATAAGAGCCTGTGTAATTTTGACAGTTAGTGGGAGTAGTTGGAGTTCTTCGAATGGTGTTCTGTTTACTTCATTAGACGAATTAATAAAACGTTGACGCCAAATTTTTACCAGAACTCATAAGGTAAGTGTAGATAATTACGTCCTAGCAGGTTATTCCGTGCTATATTTTTTAAATCGATTGTGGAGAATTCTTTATGTAAACATTAGAAATGCATTTGAATTCAATAACTTAAAAAAACCATCGTCCGCCATCGAACGTTTTTTTTTCAAGCAAAAAGTGGGCTACATTCAAGGTCAGCCCGGTATAGCCGATTTTGTTGTTGTTGTTGCTGTTGTTATTGTTGTTGTTGTAGCTCCCCACAACAACCCGCCCCCGCGGTTGATCAATCTCATCTTCTGAGTCAGTCTCAGATAACTCTACCGATTTTTTTCGGTTAGCGGACTATATAGTTTGCCAGCACATTTATAAAATTCGAATAACGAATCCTTCCCTCCTTGCTTGCATTTTCTTAAAAAGAAAAACTTCCCAATATAACCCTTAAAAAATGATTTTTTTCTGGAATATTCTGGCAAAAAACATTTAACGTGGCGCCATAGCCCTTCAATCGTATTGGTGTGGGCGCCACTAACCGGATCTTTAAAATTCTTGGAGTGATTAAACGTCAGATGGTTGTACGCCATTGAGGATAAACACATATAGGGCTGTAAATTGTAAACAAAACAATAATAAAAACTTTTACAATAAAACAGTAAATAGCAATACCGGCCAGAAATCGGATATTATTGTCGTTCCAGGCTTTATTTTCTGTAGTATTATTGGAATTAAATCGATTAAATCGATCGAACCCAATGGTAATTCACTTTATGGCCCCGGTGGTATTTACGCTTTCCAAATTGACTTTCGTCAATTTCTACCACCTCGCCGGGGCCACCCAGTGGTTCTGCGTTGTCAGTGGCCCATACCGCTACTTCCCGATGGAAAGAGCCCCAATCCACGGCTGTCTGAGAGCTAATTTCGACCTGAAAATAGGATGCAAATGCTTACTTTATTTAAAATACAAATCAACTAAAACACAATACCTCTTTTTACTTCCTTGTATACGTAGTAAATACAAGAAAGTATTGTAATCATGAAAAATTTCGATATTGAGATTTTGATGGTAACACATGTCAAGATAATTGTTCAGCTTTATTTTATTATTCATAAACTTCACAGATTTTTTAATAGTTACAAAGAAAATGTAATTTCCTAGCAAAGCGCGGCACTCCGTCCCTCTTCACCGTCTCTCGCTAACTAACTCTTATTGCCTCCGGCGTTGCCAGATGACAGTTCGGCCTCTCCTGACATTTCGTCATCTCCGGACGAATCGGTTATGTCATCTTCCCAGTCGAGGTTTGGATCCACGTGACACCATGGTTTCATGTGGTCGCTTGAGAGAACGCCGCTATACTTCTTCTGCGTTCGTGGCTTATCTGGTAAATCCTCCACTATATACCGATCATGGTCGAGGACTTTAGTCACTACATATGGTCCTTTATATCGTGGGTCGAGTTTGTGCGATTCGCCAGTCGCCTGCGGGACATGGTCTATAACCACTAAGTCATCTTTCTTAAATTGGTGTGGCTGCCGATGTTTCTGATCAAATCGAACCTTCCAGGCCCGTTGCGCCTCCGCGATATTGGCTGCCGCTTCTTGTAACTTTTCCGGACTGCCTCCTGCAGCGGTTTCGTCATGTAGCGCCTGGATGATTCTATTGTGAGTCACTTCTCTAGGGTTGAAGCTAAAGACAAGCTCGTTAGGCGACATCTTAGTAGTTGCGTTAGATTGAGAGTTGATGCACCACTGCAACATCGGTAGCACTTCGTCCCACTCCTTACTCCGAACTGTTGAGCATCTTAAGGAATTTAGCACCGTTTGGTTCACTCTTTCTGCCTGCCCATTTGCCCGAGGAGTTCTTACCGCTGTTTTTACATGTTGAACACCCTGTTGATGCAAAAAGCTTTCAAATTGTTTTGAAGTGTATGATGTTCCTCTATCTGAGGTGAGACGCATAGGTTGCCCAAATATGGACATGGCTTCTCGTAACATCATTATTACCGGTGCTGTCTTTGCATTGCGTACGGCACGCAAGAGCGTGAACTTGGTGAAATTGCATACTAGTACAATAATATAACTGTTACCTCTTTTGCTTTTTGGGAACGGACCCAAGTGATCGATATTTAGATTCCTGAATGGAATAGGTAACATTTCGTGTATGTGTAACTGACCCTCTGGTTTACCAGTTAATGCTTTATTAAGGCAACATTCCGGGCATGCCGCTATATACGATTTCACATACCTGCGAATCCTAGGAAACCAAACAAAGTTCGTAATACGATTGATTGTTTTGTCCACTCCGAAATGGCCTAGATCGTCGTGACACGACTTCGTTATGCGCCATCTGATGCACTGCGGTACAACGAGTTTGCAGTTGCCATTTAGTTTCCGATGTAATCGTCCTGCTTTCAAAGTGTAATCGGCCTCTATTTGCTGCTTCATTGAGATATCAGCAGATTCTGTTCCCTTCAAAATATTTATTATTTGGCGTAGTTTTTCATCTTGGAGTTGAATTGTGAAGATCCAATCTTCGTTGTACGGGAAAAGACTCAAAACATTCTCGGCTACAGTTAAAGTCTGAGACGGAGGCTCCGTTGGTGATCGACTCATGCCATCTACATGAGTAATAGATGCTCCCGCCCTATGTACACAGGCAAAATCAAACTCTTGCAGTTTGAGCCACCACCTGGCAATGCGTGGTGGCAATGGTGTCGTCGCTTTTGTTGTTGCAATTGCATTGCAATCGGTTATCACACGAAACGTTGTACCCAGCAGATACAATCGGAAACGCTCCAAAGATTCTACAATTGCCAGGACTTCCAGTTCGTGACTTGCGTATCGACTCTCGGCTTCACTGCACTGTCTACTGAAATAGAAGACTGGACGATTTCCACCTTTGTTCTCTAATTGGAAAAGTATTCCTGATAGCCCGATCGTGCTTGCGTCGGTGTGTACTTCATGAGGCTTATTGCTATCATATAAAGCGAGTATGGGTTCACTAATCAGAGCGGATTTGAGTTTGTCAAATGACTCCATCTGTTCTTGCGTCCACATGAATTTTGATTCTTTCTTAAGTAGCAAGGTTAAGGGCTTCGCAATTCGACAATAATCTTTCACGAATTTTCTAAAAAAACCCGTGACTCCCAAAAACTGCCTTACTTCAGTTACGCTTACGGGTATCGGAAATTCACTGATGCATCTGGTCTTCTCATTACCCGGACGCACACCTTGGCTACTGACAATGTGGCCTAAAAATTTTACCGTAGTTGCCATAAAAACACATTTTGACGGCCGAAGAGTTAGTCCGGCATTCCGTATGGCCTGCATCATTTCTCGAAGTACTTCGGTCCCCTCAAGAACCGTTTTTGTGGCTATGATGACTTCGTCAACGTAGCTGATAATTTTTGATCGATGTGGTAGGGCTCGTATAAGCTCAGTTATCATCTCTTGGAACACCATCGGCGCGTTCACCAGCCCAAACGGCATCACGTTATGTTCGAATAGTCCGTCTGGGGTAAGAAATGCAGTATATCGTTTGCATTCTTCTTTTACTGGTATCTGATAATAACCTGCCGTCATATCAAGCGTAGTGAAATACTCGTTGCCAGCAAGTTGGGATAACTGTTCTTCGACCACTGGCATAGGGAACTGTTTTTTTACCGTGACGCTATTCAGAGTGCGGTAATCCACGCACATGCGGCTTTCTCCGTTATTTTTTTTAACCAGTACCACGGACGCGGCATGTGGTGACTCACTTGGCCGAATAATATTGTTCTCCAATAGGTTCCTAATTATACCTGATAGCGTCTCCCTTTGTGCAAATGGTACTTGATATCGTTTCCCTAATATGGGTTTGTCTGTTTTAACTTCGATTTCCATGACTTTAGTTTTGCAGCGCCCTATCTCTGCAACATTTTCGGCATAGCAGTCGTGAAATTCCCTGATGAGATGCAAAACACTTTCTTTTTGACTGCTGCACAAACATTCATTCACGTTGAATAAATCTACTTCTTGCGCTTGTATCTGTAGTACACCCGACTCTATTATTAAACGATTATTCTCGAAGCAAAGCATATCGCGACCCAATAGCACTGTGTAGACCATGACTTCATCTTCTACAATATGGAAGACTCCTTTCATTTGTTGATCATCAACACCAATAATTAATTCAACTTCTTCGGTGGACCTAACTATCGCCCCACCAAATCCCTTCATTAAGTGATTCGATTGTACTCGCATAGCATTCTCTGGTACTGCAGAACTTTGAATAAGTGAACAGTCACTTCCCGTGTCCACAAACGCTTTATAATTCTTTCCAGCCAAGTGAACATTTTTTAAAATGGGTGGAATTGCTTTGCCACCATTTCCTATATTGTGATTAATTATTTTCGCTACGTTGTCTTTTGTGGTAAGCCAGCAATCTTTTGAGTCATGTCCAGGTTTAGTACATTTGCTGCATCTCAATTTACGTTGTGGTTGGTTGCAATTTATTGAAATGTGGCCCAACTCATTACAATTGTAGCATTTTATGTTGCGTTTGCCTATTGCTTCTAGAGGTCCTCTGGTTCGCGAGCTATTGGACCCATCTAGATTGTCAGCGAAGACTTTTGGCACCGTTGTAGTAGTTTCCGACAGTGTCTCCAACGAACTCAGGAGACTGTTGCAAGTCTGATGATTTAGAACCTTAAGGGTTCTAGACAAGTGAAGATCGTTAAGTCCATTAGCGATATACGAATTAATTGAAGCATCGTCTACGTTGCCTTTGCGACCTATCGCCAACATCGCGTAGTAATATTCGACCAATGATTCATTTGGTCTTCGCCTGCGGTTTGACATCTCTCTATGGATATCGGCAGAATTAACCGTACTTGGAAAATCTTGAAGGAACATACTCACGAAAGCAGTCCACGTTTGAAATACTGCTTGTGCGTCTAGCCAATCCTTAGCGTAACCCTTCAGCTTGTGTTGAGTTGACAACAGCACCATTTCGTCGCTCCAGCCGTATGCTGTCTTCAGCTGCTCAATTCTTGATACAAACTGATGTGATGTTAAGGTTTTTTTCAGTGGGTCAAACTCTGGTAACATTCCGATAATTTCTTGACAGCTAACTCCAGCTGTGTGTGAAAAACTGTGTTGTACTATTCGTTGTTGTTCAGCGGTTTGTGCTGGACCCGGCTGTGGCTGGCGGTCAGCTACTGAGCTTGTACTCGATAAGGTTATGTCCGTTGTGCGACCCACGTTTAAACTAAGCTGTTCAACTGTATGCGCTAGGGAATCCACTACTTCTTTTAAACCGTTGAACTGTGTTTCCCACGCGTTGTCGCATGTCAATTCTTCCGCATCTACTTCGTCAGTGTCAAGAACTGTTAAAAGCGTCGCAATTTTATGCGCTTTATTCCCAGTGATTGGTAAACCTCTATTACGGAGCAATTCATTAATCTGCTGTAGTTTCAGTGTATTGAGTTTAATTAGCATTTTACGTTGCCGATTTATTTTTTCCCGTTTAGACAAATTCTAACCAAACTAACACGCGTTCTTTCTGCAGATCACACTTTCGTTTTTCTCGTTGCAAACGATTTCGTTACTCGTTGCAAACGATTTCGTTACTCGTTGCAGCCGATATCGTTCTCCGGCGTACCTTCTCGTTCGTTAGAAGGTTGCTGAGTTTCGTTTCTTCGGCTTGCCGTTAGACTTTTATGTGTGAACTCTACGTTTTTGTTGTTTCCTAAAAATTTGTCTGCTTGTTGCTATGCACCGAAATTTGTGCCTGTGCTCATAAGTTGTTGTTCTGTTATTAATACTCTTTGATAAATGTTAATGCATTAGAAATTATAAACCGCAGTCTAGGATAAGTATCCCACTTCTGACGTTGTCAAGATAATTGTTCAGCTTTATTTTATTATTCATAAACTTCACAGATTTTTTAATAGTTACAAAGAAAATGTAATTTCCTAGCAAAGCGCGGCACTCCGTCCCTCTTCACCGTCTCTCGCTAACTAACTCTTATTGCCTCCGGCGTTGCCAGATGACACACACATTTTGACCATCGCGGAGTCCGTTTTGACTAGTTTGGTCGTGACGTGTGTACGTATGTACGTATGTACGTCTGTACGTATGTACGTATCCTCAATAACTTAAAAACGGAGAATCGTAGAAACTTGAAATTTGGTATTTGAGACTCTTATAAGACCTAGTTGTGCACCTCCCTTTTTGGATGCAATCGGTTGCGCGAAAAGGACACTTCTCATATACTTTTTTTCAAATTTCACACATTACTCAAAAACAAACACTCCTAGAAAGTATATACTATTGGGCCTTACATAAGACACAATTTTGTAGCTCCAATTTTAATGATGGTTCGCACCAAAAAGACTCTTCGCCAAAGGAACACGAAGCATGCATTATCCGAATTACATAAATGATGATGATAAATGAATGTTATGCTGCTTTATCTTTTACAAAAATTGGTTGTACCCTTACAGAACTAAACAGCGAAATCAAAATTAGTACGATTGATAGTTAAAGCTGTGTGGAAACTAATTTCTACTTCCTTGTTTTTACTTACTACTATTTAAATTAAGAGAAGCCTATGAAATTTTTTTCATTATGGAAGTAAAAATATTTAAAATTTTTAAAACTTCAATTTTAAAATATAAATGAAATATATCGACCACTTTTGAAATAAAACCATACAATTGCCGTCATACAAGGAAGTAATGTGTTGGCCACATCAGATATTTTTATATATGCCATAGGCACATTTTCCAACCACAAATGTGTAAAAGTCATAATCTTGAGTATGGATAGTTTCGAATGTTCAAAAAAAGTTCCGTGCCGGAGGGACAATTCACTTTTGCAGTACACCTTTTTTTTACTGCTGTTCTTATAGGGTTTTGAGCATCCCCAACAAAACCCGTCACTCGTATTACTTCTCTTCCAAATGACGTATAAGTAGCCCTTTGGACACTTTAAGCTCCCATTAGGCGGTATGAGGCCTAAGGTTTGGAGTTGCCCAACGATGTCCAGTGTTAACATGGTCGCTTCGCCGTTGGGAAATATATCCTTTAAAATACTAATTTTTCTTAATTTCACTAAAATGTTCCCACGTTCCGAATAAATTACACACACACACATAAATTACAAACACAAATTACCACGAATAACGGTTAACGGTTTGCACAACAGAATTGCAAAAGTAGTACTTAAAAATAATTTCCCCAAAATGTTACTATGTACTGACATTAGATTCAAAAAGGGAGCAACTGCTCCGGTTTAATGATCGTTTCCTCCCAAAATAGTGCACCGATTTTGATAAAAAAAATACGTAAATACGCGTTACTAACTATATTTTCTGAAAATGTAAACTATTATACAACATTCTGAACAACTTCATTTTCAAAAAAATAATAAACATCAAAAAAAAATATTAGTAAGTAAAAACAAGGAGGTACAAAATAGTTTCCACACAGCTTTTTTTTTGTGGTGGATATCTGATGTGGCCAACACATGACTTCCTTGTATGACGCCAATTGTATGGTTTTATTGCAAGAGTGGTTGATATATTTTATTTATATTTTAAAATTGAAGTTTTAAAAATTTTAAATATTTTTACTTCCATAATGAAAAAAATTTCATAGGTGTCTCTTAATTTAAATAATTTAAATATTAGTAAGTAAAAACAAGGAAGTACAAATAAGTTTCCACACAGCTTTAACTATTAATCGTACTAATTTTGATTTCCCTGTTTAGTTCTGTAAGAGTACAACCAATTTTTGTAAAAGATATAGCAGCATAACATGAATTTATCATTATCATTTATGTAATTCGGATAATGCATGCTTCGTGTTCCTTTGGCGAAGAGTCCTTTTGGTGGACAATCATTAAAATTGGAGCTACAAAATTGTGTCTTATGTAAGACCCAATAGTATATACTTTCTAGTAGTGTTTGTTTTTGAGTAATGTATGAAATTTGAAAAAAACTATATGAGAAGTGTCCTTTTCGCGCAACCGATTGCATCCAAAAAGGGAGGTGCACAACTAGGTCTTATAAGAGTCTCAAATACCAAATTTCAAGTTTCTACGATTCTCCGTTTTTAAGTTATTGAGGATACGTACATACGTACATACGTACACACGTACATACGTACACACGTCACGACCAAACTAGTCAAAATGGACTCCGCGATGGTCAAAATGTGTGTTACCATCAAAAAATCAATATCGAAATTTTTCATGATTACAATACTTTCTTGTATTTACTACGTATACAAGGAAGTAAAAAGTAGGAAAAACTTTAAACTTGTTTTACGCGAAAAGTAAAGGTTTCCGATAAAATGTCTCTATATAGGGATTATAGATATTAAAATTACCTTTTAAATGATGTATATATCGTTACGATATGTACCGGGATTACGGAGATATAGGCCGTCAAAATTTCAAACTTTAAATGCCCATATCTCCTAAACGGGGGCGGGGGCGGGACTTGTTGTTGTGGGAGCTACTACAACAACAACAACAACAACAAAATCGGCTATACCGGGCTGACCTAGGTTTATTCCCAAAAAGTGCTTATTTCGTGAATAGTAACACTTAGCTTGACTGATTTGACAGATAATTAATAGTCTTATCCTTCCGCTGAACGAATGTGACATTTCAAATAACATTTTTTTTTTGAAAATGCTATAAAAAACTACTGAATATTTTATCAAATTTATTTTTACTTCCTTGTATACGTAGTAAATACAAGAAAGTATTGTAATCATGAAAAATTTCGATATTGAGATTTTGATGGTAACACACATTTTGACCATCGCGGAGTCCATTTTGACTAGTTTGGTCGTGACGTGTGTACGTATGTACGTATGTACGTATGTACGTCTGTACGTATGTACGTCTGTACGTATGTACGTCTGTACGTATGTACGTATGCTCAATAACTTAAAAACGGAGAATCGTAGAAACTTGAAATTTGGTATTTGAGACTCTTATAAGACCTAGTTGTGCACCTCCCTTTTTGGATACAATCGGTTGCGCGAAAAGGACACTTCTCCTGTAGTTTTTTTTAAATTTCATACATTACTCAAAACAAACACTCCTAGAAAGTATATACTATTGCGCCTTACATAAGACACAATTTTGTAGCTCCAATTTTAATGATGGTTCGCACCAAAAGGACTCTTCGCCAAAGGAACACGAAGCATGCATTATCCGAATTACATAAATGATAATGATAAATTAATGTTATGCTGTTATATCTTTTACAAAAATTGGTTGTACCCTTACAGAACTAAACAGGGAAATCAAAATTAGTACGATTGATAGTTAAAGCTGTGTGGAAACTAATTTGTACTTCCTTGTTTTTACTTACTACTATTTAAATTATTTAAATTAAGAGAAGCCTATGAAATTTTTTTCGTTATAGAAGTAAAAATATTTAAAATTTTTAAAACTTCAATTTTAAAATATAAATAAAATATATCAACCGCTCTTGAAATAAAACCATACAATTGCCGTCATACAAGGAAGTCATGTGTTGGCCACATCAGATATTTTTATATGAAAGTACAATCCTTCCGGTTAATAATGGAAAATAATTTCATTGAAATAAGTGCATCGGCCGGCCAATATTTAAGCACATTATCGATTGTGTGCAGCTGTATTTCACCAATGGCTTCACGAATATTTTCCTTTTGTCGGCTTAAACTTATCGTTGACGGCACCCCACAAATAATAGTCCAACGGTGTCATATCGCAGCTCCGATGTGGCCAAACGACATTAGCTCTGCGGCACTACTTAAACAAAAATATCTGATGTGGGCAACACATAACTTCCTTGTATGATGGCAATTGTATGGTTTTATTTCAAAAGTGGTCGATATATTTCATTTATATTTTAAAATTGAAGTTTTAAAAATTTTAAATATTTTCACTTCCATAATGAAAAAAATTTCATAGGCTTCTCTTAATTTCATAGTTACCATCGATCGCTGCAACAACGTCCGACAAATCAACGCCATTGCAACGCCTGGAGTCTCACTCAGCGCTCCAGACAACGACACTGAGTGACTCTAAACGGTCATTGCCACGCCACAGTCAACGACGTCACCTTCATCTAGTTACCATCGTTCGCCGCAACAACGTCCGGCGCATCAGCATCAAGACAAGCAGCACAGTGGTCCACCGTCAAATAAGTCTCTCCCTCTCGCTCACTAGTTTAGTTAAATGAATATTGTATGACAGAAATCATAACGGTGAACAAATAAAGAGCTATTTAACCTAAGAGCGTCTCACCCAAATAAATTTCTGTACCGAACGCCTGGATAGCCGCTGAGCATATCCCAGCTGGAAAACCGGAGAACCGGAGTTCGTTACAATATTTTATTTGGGCCTTACATAAGGCGCAATTTTGTACCTCTAATTTTGATGGGAAACTTTCGCAACAAAAGGACTTCATACAATTGAAGTCTTACAAGGAAGTCATGTGTTGTCATGAATTACCTATCATTCTTGCTAAATACTATATATGGCGTTCATACGCAAAAAAGTCTCACATAAGTTTGAAAACACCCACAATGAAATCAAGTTTTAAGTGGCAGCTAGATCAGACAATTTTAGTTAATGTTCAAAAAAATCACTCCCCCATGCTTCTTTTGAAACTGAAATTTACGAGCGTAAAATTTGGCTAATCAGACCTTTATTTGGTCGAACAAACGTCGATGGATGAAGGAAAAAAGGCAGAAGTAGCTTTCATTAATTTAAACGCCTGAAATTGTTGCTTAAGTTGAAGAGCTTCTCCAAGGAATTTGAGAATAACTCACATCAAATACGTAATCCGACTTCTTATCAGCGTTTCTCTCTGCAATCCCTCAAACAACAATAACAAAGATGCAATGCAACGATGCAACGATGCAACGATGGGTACAGAGAAGAACGCGTAGTAATCAAATAATTGCTCTACATTCAAAGCATCTCCCGAAGTCTGAAGCAGGCGGAAACCCAACGCCGCAGTTCTACTCGTGGTTAGAGATATTTTCGAAAATATAAAACTTTCCGCAGTTTTTTATAAAGTTTTTAAAAACCAGAAATACATAAATACATATATTATTTCATAAAGAAAGACGTTTTTTTCTTTGGAGACAATTTCTCCACAAAATAAAATTATTAGTTTTATGCAATTTATATAAGAAATTCCTAATGACACGCGCTTATAAAAAGGTTCCAAAGGAGCTCCGAGGAAAGAAAAGAACGAATGCGATTGACGAAAGTAAAACAAGGAAAGTTGCAATAAGTGATTGTCACTAACAACTTCTTTATTCCACCTCCATAACAACGCGAACGGCAGTCCTTCAATATCGCCAAAGATGAGTACAATCGAGTGGGATAAAAATGTTTTTATGGGGAAACTCTCTGGCTGCAACTCCGACAATGACGAAGGGTCGGATTGGTGGCATGCAGAGCTGTAATGTATTCAGTAAATTTGTACTTCAGTACCTTTCAAGTATCAAGTCCAAGGACTGCTACTGGTACTTCAAGTACATGAAAAGGACTGCGTACTGGAAAATTTTAAAGTACCAGTACATTTAGGTACTTGAAAGGGAGTACAAATACTGTGGACTTAAAACTGAAAGTACCAGTCCTTTTCAAGTACTTTTGCAGTACCAGTCCTTTTCAAGTACCAAGTCCTTTTCAAGTACCCAGTCCTTTTTCAAGTACCCAGTCCTTTTCAAGTACCAAGTCTTTTTTTATACCCTACATCCGAAGGAATGAGGGTATATTCACTTTGTGCTTCCGTGTGTAACGCATTAAAGGAGACGTGGCAGGTATGGAAAAGTATATATATTCTTGATCAGTGTCACCTCCTGAGTCGATTTAGCCATGTCCGTAGTCTGTCTGTCTGTCTGTCTGTCTGTCTGTCTGTCTGTCTGTCTGTCTGTCTGTCTGTGGAAATCACGATTACAGGAGAACGAATGAAGCTATCGCGATGAAATTTTGCACGTATATTCTTTGTCATCCGAAACTCTGTGGGATTGAAAATGGGATAAATCGGTGCAGCGCCACGCCTACTTTTTTAACAAATACTAATTCTTTTAACAATATTTCAACTTGTAGACTTAGTTTTGAGCTTCAATTTTGTTTCCGAATACATCGGTACAGGTAGATTAAATTTTTAAAAAAAATGGGCGTGTCCGCCCACGAACATTTTGATACGGAAATTTAAGAAAATCGGACTATTTAAATAAATCGGAAATATGTATAAATATGTATAATAAAGGTTGCTGGGATGTAGGGTATATAAGCTTCGGTCTGACCGAAGGTACCCTTACTAGTTATTTATTAGGTTTGATTTAGACTTGGAAAATCTCTCATTTATATTGCTAGCAAATGTTTTACAACTTTTATCCAAATGACCTTTAGCAAAAAAGTCAATTTATAATTTAAAACAGAATTTGGAAATAAAAGTTTTTTTCGAGAAATGCAGCTGAATGAACTTTGCTGGAACATAAATGTATCGCTAGAAATGCAACAAGATATACTACATACATATGCATTTGTGCATATCCCGTCAGTTTTCTCTGTCGAAATCCTATCCCTCTACGTGTCGTCAACAAATCGCACAGACTCTTATATGCGACATTCTGTGATTGGTCAATTTAGTTGTACGGCAGCGAAATATTATAGTACGCGTTCCAGTGAATACTTCCAGTGAGTACTTGGAAGTTTGGAGGTTTTTCGACAGGTAATTATAGAATGTAATGATGAAGTATTAACGATTAACCAAAAAAATTTCTGCCAGAATGGCAAAAATCGCATAAAAGTCGGTTAAACCGTTCATGAGTTAATTAACTCGATTAATGAGATTGTGATAAAAATAAACAATATTTATTACAATATATATAGAATGCGTTAGAGAGTGTGTTGTGGAGGGGAAGAGAGAGAACGAGGAGCATATTTCTATCCACAAAAAACACTGCCGCTTCTGTCCAAAAGTATTCTTGGGCGAATTACGGCGAATCAACTAGTTTTCTATAAAGTCATGCAGAATTATAAATTAGGCAACTTATGTTTTTTTCGCTTTTCAAATACAAGGCAGTTTTCATAAAGTGTAGTTTAACCATTCTCAGGCTCTTATTTAAACATAGAGTGTGAGGTCAGTTAACGCAACCCCTGAAGCAATTCTTTGATAATTGCAACACTTGAAAGCTTCGTTTAACAGCTTGAATTTGCGACAATCGAATTTAACATGTAAAATTGTGGTTTCTATTAGTTGCATTAAACGAAATCGTAATGTTTTTGTTTGATAGTCAAATCAGTTATCAATCAGTAAGCTATGGATGATCTTATAAACTAAGTTTAAGTATAATATTGTGGTATTACTCTACCATTATCTAGACGTAAATAAATACTAAAGGACTGGATACTTGAAAAGGACTGGGTACTTGAAAAGGACTGGGTACTTGAAAAAGGAATGGGTACTTGAAAAAGGGCTGGCTACTTGAAAAGGACTGCGTACTTGAAAAAGGAGTCCCAAGTACGAGGTCCTTGATTTTTTCCAGTACCAGTACAAGTATGTCGGACTGGTACTGGTACTTGTACTGAGTCCAAAAATGAACAGCTCTAATAGCATGTTCACCTCGGGGCAAGCGAGAGCACAGAGAACACGGCTACCCGAAAATGCGGATACACCTCCGAAGATGAGAACTTCGAGCTGGTCGATGGCTGTCGGCGCCGCAAACGCAAGCTTCAGCGTTGCCCCAGGCGAAGCCGTAGCCGGAGCAAGCGCAGCCGATCGCGCCCTAAAAAGTGCTGCCGTCGCTAGCAGCAAAGATTTTTGTAAATCTTTGGAATTAAATCAAAATTAACGCTAAGAGCAAAATCTAAAGAAGAAAGTTTGCTTTAAAACGGCTGGAAATTTCGATGATTTTTGGATATTTCTTTTTGGATTTCGGTGAGTTTATCTTTTTTCAGTTTTCTTAATATGTTCAGTTCTTAGTAGTCATTCGTTTGATTTTTTATTTATCTCCGTTTTCTATTGTTTAATATTTCATTTAGGTTTTTTTGGTTGAAAATTTATTTGAAAGGGGGAAATTTACGCGAAATTCAAATTCAGTGGTCGAAATAGTTTTAATGTGTATCACAACTACAACTAAAGCCGCAGATATTAGAAAATACCCATCATACACATTTAAAAATTCCACCAGTTTATGTATGTTTTCAAGGCCGACATCGTAGATATGTTGCGCCTAGTTTCGGCTGCTGACCGACGTCGCAATTATTAGTGGATTTCATGGAGGGGTACCCGGAGTCGCCACACTGGACGACTTCACACAAATCGAAATAACCGTGCTCTGGAATGGTGCTTTCCAATAGAGTGGAGTTCCAACTGTGAATTCGAATTACGAATTATTTTTTCCATATGTCAATATTTCTTCACTAAATTCTAATAAATTCATAGTCTATTTATATTAATTCCATACCATTTGTATACCATTTGTTTGTATCCATACATACAGCAAGCCTTAGCGACGTCCTGGGTCAAGTACCACTACAATGCATATAGAACATACACGAGACATTTAGTTTTCATCGATAATTTCATAATCGACAGATAAATGTCATACCATGTCATGCCATAGTTATTCCAAGCTCCATTTAGCGGAACAGTAATATAGTCTTGCCTAGCACACTGACGACTCAAACACAGATATGAGGGCAAATTGTGGTGTATGTGGCCCTACCATCAACGACAATAGAAGACAGGAAAGCACTCTCATTTCGTGAGAGATTTCAACAAATTTCCGTCGGCGAGCTCTCTTACACTGTATGTGATTCTTATGGTGCAATTCGCTCTTTCTTACAAGCTGAAAATAGCTGTTACAAAGTTTGTAACGTGCAAAAATAATCTGGTTTGGCTTGTTACCTCAACATCGTAATACCTCGTTTACATAAAAATATTTAATCTGATTAAGCTGTTCGAAAACTGATAAGCTTTCCAGAAGTTGCCATTGGTAATCCGGTCCTGGCTGTCAAACTGGAAAAAATAAACAGCTGTTGTTGTGTAATTATTGTAAAATTGTGTTAATTTTGTGTTGTGCAGCTATTGTTCAAAATGAATCAAATAGTAATACATAATATTAAAAATATGTAGTAGAAATGTATGTGAATTGGGTGAAAAAATTCGAAAGTTTGTAAAATTTTAAAACCTTTAAGGCACAACCAAGCAATGCAGTGCAAGTTAATTTTCGTGAGAGAACTCAACGATAACCTTTGTAATATACGTATCCGTAAGGCGACCAAGCATTGCATAACTGCTGAAAACAGCTGTTTTAATTAAACTGAAATTGTTAATTGTTTTGCCTATTTGGGCTGACTGGATCGACAATCACAAGTTTGACCATTTTGGCAGATCGTATAGCTATTTCGAAACCAGCCACGGTTTCTCATCAGCGATCTTTTATTGGTGCATATTAAATGCAATACCTGCTATATAAACTACACGGTTTAAGAAATTAGTTTTCATGAATCGTGTGAAAGCTGAGCTTTCGCATTTAGAAGCAAGCTTAAATTGCATCACACCATCTATCGTCAAAACTTGTTTTTAATGTGTTACTCTTTGGTAAAGCTTACAGTCAAATCTATATTTAGTCGTTTATGTAGAAATTGTTAATGTTCTTTGAGTTAAGAAATAAAATGAACTCAAATCATAAATATATTTGGAGTATACCAAATCGTTGATGGAATGTAAAGAAATATTATTGCAGTTGTTGCAAAAAGAAGAAGAAGGGGAAAAAAATAAAAGATCGTGTAATGCTAATATAATTTCATTTTTTTTTCACTTCTTCTATTAATTTTTAGATGAAAACGTTGTCATTCATCTTCCAAGCAGTATCAAAAATTAAATAAAGATCACGGCAGTAGTTATGTTCTTAAAATCTTACAAGGCTTGCCTATGGACAGAAATGAAATTACGAAGCGCTGAGCACGTTTGCTGGAAACTGAGCATTCACTTAGTCGTACACAGAATATATTAAAAACTTAAAAAGCTGTAATACAGTATATTGTTTAATAATTTTGAGTTAATTAATAGACTTTAAAATAGAAACCTTAAATTAAAATAATATCATATCAGATTATGAAAATCAAATTGCAAATAATTGATGAGGTGGTGACTCTGTCGTTACGGAAAATGCGCTCCAGACCGCATATTTTTATGCAAGCTATGCACTTGACGAACTATGCGAATTTGAGGAAACATTGCATTGCATTGCTTGGATGCACGTGTTTAAACCTGTGTATTCGTAGTTTTGCTCTCACGAAACTTAACATGCATATGCATTGATTGGTTGGGCCTTAAATCATACGTTCTGTTATATGTATAAAAAGTATGCCATGATTAATTGTTTGGTAAAATTATTTTATTCCAATTTGCCAGATACTTTTTGACTTTTCTAGATTTTTTAATATTCTGCTAGTTTTCATCCATAATTTGTGATAAATTTAATTGAATTATACAGGAAATGATGAAAATTTTTTAATAATTTCAGTTTTTGTCACAAGTTTCAAATTGCAATTGAAGGCCATCGTTTTTACTGCTCTTCCGGTGCTTTCAAATAATATATTAAACTGAATTATTCTTGTTTATCGTATTTATCAATTAGTTAAATTTTGTACGTTTTTATTTAATTTTAAATTTTCCTTTTACAGGAATTTGTTTCTTTAAACTGCTACTTTTTAGTAGTTTTTTCTCTTAATTGGAAAAACAACATCAAAAAAGTGAAAATTTGAAAAGTCCTTCAGAACAGCAGCAGCTATAAAATCAAAGCGAATCTCATTGAAAAAGACCCACATCAATTAATTGCTTGTTGGGAAAGACGCTGAACACTTTTGTTAATGGAATGAGAAATATGCAAAAAATAAACTAAAATATCTAAATATCCTTGGGGTCTGTGAACTGCTGTAAGGAGTGTTCAAGGATATTTTTCCCCTTGACTTTTCTTATAAAAACAAGCAATACTAAAAAAAAAAAAAAAACAAAAATTCTTTAGAATGAAATATACCAGCTGGGTGCAATTTTGTTTACTATTATTTAGTCTTAGAAAATTTAATTTCTATTATAAACGACTGTTGAATTGTTTGTAGAATTTTTGCATCGTTAAAAGAAGAGCGTAAACAATCTTTTCATTATTCTAGTTAAAAGGAACATAATTAACAGAGCAATTTAATAATAATGACAAATGTAGTTCCTGTGGATAGGTTTTACACTAATTTCTGTTGTTGTCATCGTCAATGTTTTACAAAAAAACGAGAGTACATATTGCAAAAGAAAAACGAAACAGAAACTAGTAAGGGTACCTTCGGTCAGACCGAAGCTTATATACCCTACATCCCAGCAACCTTTATTACACATATTTATACATATTTCCGATTTATTTAAATAGTCCGATTTATTTAAATAGTAAAAAGTAGGCGTGTCACTCCGCCGATTTTCCCCATTTTCAATACAGAGTTATCTATGATGGCAGAGAATATTCGTACCGAATTTCAAGTCAATTCTTCCAACCGTTATTCTGGAATTGCGGTTTATATCAATGTCATATGTTCGTGGGCGGACACGCCCATTTTTTTTAAAAATTTAATCTACCTGTACCGATGTATTCGGAAACAAAATTGAAGCTCAAAACTAAGTCTACAAGTTGAAATATTGTTAAAAGAATTAGTATTTGTTAAAAAAGTAGGCGTGGCGCTGCACCGATTTATCCCATTTTCAATCCCACAGAGTTTCGGATGACAAAGAATATACGTGCAAAATTTCATCGCGATAGCTTCATTCGTTCTCCTGTAATCGTGATTTCCACAGACAGACAGACAGACAGACAGACAGACAGACAGACAGACAGACAGACAGACAGACAGACAGACAGACAGACAGACAGACAGACAGACAGACTACGGACATGGCTAAATCGACTCAGGAGGTGACACTGATCAAGAATATATATACTTTTCCATACCTGCCACGCCTCCTTTAATGCGTTACACACGGAAGCACAAAGTGAATATACCCTCATTCCTTCGGATGTAGGGTATAAAAAAGGAAAGGATAAAAAAAGTACAAAATCATTTATTTCTAGGTGACAAATTTATGAAGATGAATGGTCCGAATTTCACTAAGCCTCATGTAGCTCACTTTGATTGGGTGACTTCAACCGATCAAGTCATCAATTAAAGTGAGGTCGAGCTCGTGACGCTTACATCGGCCATTGAATGAGTTGATGTCGAGCTGTCAAATGCAGAGCGTCGTTATAAAAGGCAGACAAAGGTAAGAGGTAGGAAAATGCAAAATTATAAAAAAAATATCTGATGTGGCCAACACATGACTTCCTTGTATGACGGCAATTGTATGGTTTTATTTCAAGAGCGGTTGATATATTTTATTTATATTTTAAAATTGAAGTTTTAAAAATTTTAAACATTTTTACTTCTATAATGAAAAAAAATTTCATAGGCTTCTCTTAATTTAAATAATTTAAATAGTAGTAAGTAAAAACAAGGAAGTACAAATTAGTTTCCACACATCTTTAACTATCAATCGTAGTAATTTTGATTTCCCTGTTTAGTTCTGTAAGGGTACAACCAATTTTTGTAAAAGATATAGCAGCATAACATTCATTTATCATTATCATTTATGTAATTCGGATAATGCATGCTTCGTGTTCCTTTGGCGAAGAGTCCTTTTGGTGCGAACCATCATTAAAATTGGAGCTACAAAATTGTGTCTTATGTAAGGCCCAATATACTTTCTAGGAGTGTTTGTTTTTGAGTAATGTATGAAATTTGAAAAAAACTATATGAGAAGTGTCCTTTCCGCGCAACCGATTGCATCCAAAAAGGGAGGTGCACAACTAGGTCTTATAAGAGTCTCAAATACCAAATTTCAAGTTTCTACGATTCTGCGTTTTTAAGTTATTGAGGATACGTACATACGTACAGACGTACATACGTACATACGTACAGACGTACATACGTACATACGTACACACGTCACGACCAAACTAGTCAAAATGGACTCCGCGATGGTCAAAATGTGTGTCATCAAAATCTCAATATCGAAATTTTTCATGATTACAATACTTTCTTGTATTTACTACGTATACAAGGAAGTAAAAAACTGAATCGATGCAGCTTATGATGGAATCTTCAATGGCTTATGGATGCATGACACAGGTAAGGAACAAATAAACCAGCAGATAAACCGACATGCAAATAGACCTGCATCACAAGTACACAGACAACTAGACCCACGAACCAAGCATCCCACCAACTGAGCAAACAGGCCGACGAAGTCACACGGGATGACCAACTTGTCATTACAACTGCACAAGTGAAGTGCAAATATCATCGACACAAAGAAACTTTCGTTCGCCCTCGTTATTATTTGTTCAAGTTTGACAAGTACGGCATTAAACAACGAAAGCTTCTGCTACAACAGCTGATGCCGTTAAAAAGTGACTGCAATTAAAGCGATGGCATAAAAACTGTAGAAGTGGTGCATCAGGCGGAGAAATATGTAAAACTTTTACTGTTACTGAATAATAAATTCAGTGAACAACAGGCAGGAAATTTGCTCACACTTTGACTATTTTTTCTTTATAACACGAAAAGCAACAGCAAAAATAGAACACACTAAATCCGTGATAAAAATTTATCACTTTTAGGTAAATGGGTCATTATTAAAGCTTTGTAATCAGCTATTTGATGTTACATGAAATTGAGGCATTGCAACACTTGTGGAATACATATATGTAATTCACAAATACGATGGGACATTCCAACTCTTTGCCAGTGAAACTGGTATTCGTAAACGTTTTGCTAATTGGACCACTTGTTTCGAATTGAGGCCAATTAGAAATTCACAGCATACCTTTCGGAAGGTAGTAATCAAGTGGCGAGGCATAACGGTACTGATTGAGTCGCTCATTCAATTACATGTTGAGTTGTTGAATAAGCTCATCAATGGGCGCTCACACACTCGCTTTACCGCAATTTTATAATTTTCGCAATGTAACTGTAAATGTTTAAAATGGATTTTTTTTGGATGTGTATTAAAAGCTGGGAGGATGAGATTGGAAAATCCCTACCATTAAAATTGGCTACATTAAAAACTATTCACACTACGTAAGATCGTCCATTGAACTGTTTTCGCTCTTATCATTTGCTTACTGAAATAATTCATAACTGATAATATTGTTGACAAATTTTGGATTGAAAATAGTTTATAATGCTCAACTTAGCGGTAATATTAGCTTCTGTATACTAATTTGTTACCGAAGCTAAATACGAGCTTCATGAAAATATAACCGTTGACGAGCAGTTGTTTTTATATCGCGGCAAAGCAAAATTCCCCACTCTTTATATTTCTAAACGAATGGAAAATATTTGTCTAGGATATGTTGGCACCGTTTGCTCGATGTTTCGTCTTTTCTTCTATTTTTTTTTGGCTTTATAAAAACAAGAAATCGATTTGTACGAACAAAGTTGTGAATTTACTTTTGTTATTCCATACGTGTTAAGGCGTAGTAGTGAAACTTTTATAATGCAAATAAAGCTGGCGTCTATTATGACTTATCCCTGCCGACATGAACATAATGCAAACGCAATTTACAAAGAAACGACCAACGAAGCGATGCACTTGTGACTTTTTCTGCAACATTATGGCATTGATAGAGTTTATAATTTGCAAGTACATAAATCGCTGGATTCAATCAATCCATGCAAGGCTTTCATATAAGCTGTGAAATGTATTGCTCCTTGAATACTTCGAAAATGCAGTGAATAACGTTTATGTTATTTCACAGTTTACTACGCGTGTAGCTGTAGAATCCCGCATTGTTTTTCTATACAAATGACGCCGACAGTCTCACAGGAAGAAGAGACTGCAACCTTTGTTTTCACTGTTTTAACTTTTGTTACATAAAAGTATTTATGGTTCATTGTATTTTAAATATCATTGTGCAATTTTTTTTGAGCAAATTTTGATGTGGGGAAAATTTTGATATGGTTTTCACCTATGTCATCAGAAATAGTAGTAGAAATTATAAATGCGTTTTAAGGGAACATCAAAATTTTTTAGAGAAAGTTTCCATAAATACAATAAATAGACATTAAAATTATCTTTAGAAAGTTGCATATATATATATGCCATCGCGATATGAGCCGAGATTATATATATATAGCCCATTAAAGCTCCAAACTTTGAAAGCTTATATCTCCAAACTGGGGCATTAATTGAAGAGAAGAGACAAAATGTATCAAAATAAAAAATCTCCTCTGACTGTAAATCACATCGATTAAATTGGTCAAATTGATTTTGTATGATATTAAATGTTTAATCAATTTATTTTTTATTACATTTATTCATTCCCTTCTGGTTCTAATGCTTCCTGCTAAGTTATCACAATAGCAATTAGACCTGTTTGTCTAAAACATTAGTCTTTTCTCCTTCTCTTCCCAATCGTTGGATGCAGTCGTTCTCTCTCGTATTCGCTTTTAAATCCAACACGCTAAATTAGTTATTAAAATACAAATGGATAAATTGGTCTGAGTCTATAAGACGTATATTTTAAAGTAAATAATCCACAAAGTGCATTGCCCACAATTGCTTTAATATATTCAGTGGAAATTGGCAAGAGAGAAAATGAGGGAAACAGTCTAAGCACAACTTTAACAATTAGAACAAAAGTAAAATAAAGTAACAATAAAGAAAACTTCACCTTTAATACTAAAGGAAATTGCATCAACATGTCGTTAGAACAATTTTTGTTGCCCGTTTTTGTTTCTGTATACCTTCTAATTTTCCCCTCGTTTTTATCTTCGTTTCCTAACGTTAGTTTGGCTTGCTATATTCTTGTAAAGGAAACTTTAATGACGTAATCGATTATTTTTAAACTTAATTGTTTTAAAACTTTATGTCGAGGACAATCGAGAAAAATTGTGCTGATGTTGGCAGATTGTAAATTGGAAATCAATGGATTAATTGAGACTTTTAAATTAATTAAAACTGTATGATGTAAATCGTCATAATTGGGCAACAGCGCAATTGTTAATACAAGTTTTGATCAATAGGCAGATCGTATAGTTAATTCGAAACTCGTAACAGTTTTTCATCAGCGATCTTTGTTCTTGCATATTAAATGAAATGCTTAATCAAATTAATTAAAACTGTTAAAAAATTACTAGACGAATTTGCGTTGAAAGAATGGTATAACGTTTAAAGTGTAATTTTTATAAAGTGTAAATTATAATATTGGCAACACAAAAATATGAATACATTGCTTAAAGTCAGATATGTATAAAACATTTACAACGCTGGCGAAAAAATTTTATTTATGATTATAATTAATTGATGATCGAAATATGAGAATCAAATTATAACCGAATTTTATCTGATGTGGCCAACACATGACTTCCTTGTATGAGGGTACTCCGAGAAGTACCCGATCTGACGTATAGATGGCGGTTGTTGTTTGAAAAAAATGACGACTGCAGAGATTTCCAAGCATAGATCACATAGATAGGAAACTTGTTGGGGTTTGAAACGGTTAAGTTCAAGAATTACACATACAACATGCGGCCATTTTTCTGTTTTGTTCTAAGTTTCCTATCTACATACTATGTGATCTATGGTAGCAACTTTATAAAGTTCAAGTTTCATGTTTGACGAAGCTACGGTGTTCAGTATTGTTTTGGCAGCCATCAATAGTGAACGCTCTCAGTGAATTTGTAAACATGGAAAAAATTGGTCATTGTTATGTGATACAATACTTTTATTTGAAAGGCTTCAGTCTAAGCAATATCAAAGTAGTGCTACATTCTACTCTGTGGGAGTCTGCTCCTTCGTTTACAACAGTAAAATATTGGGTGGCAGAGTTGAAACTAGGTCGTACGAGCTGCCAATTTTACTTCATTTTTTTACTTGTGTGTAGTTATTGCGAAAAATTTCGATATCGAGATTTTAAAGGTAATACAAACTTTTGACATTTTGAAATTTAATATTTTGTATTTTGTAAGACCCTTTTTGCATGAAATCGACGGCGTCAAAAGGGCACTTCTCTTCCATTATTGTCAAATTTCATGGTTAACTCAAAATCAAACACCTCTGGAAAGTAGATATTTGGTATTTGGGGCTTCCATAAGGCTCAATTTTGGTCGCAAACATTCGCATCAAAAGGACCCTTCACCAAATAAAGAATTATAGACGAAGAATTTACTATAAAGTAAAAAGTGTAATTCTAAAATATTTTGACCACTCTTGAAATGAAACTATACAATTAAAGTAATACAAAGCAAGTCACTTGTATTACTTGTTGTTGGCCGCATCAGATATCTGATCTGAGAATTTTTAAAGAAATTTTCCACACCAACGTTTTCAATTTTCCACTTTCTCTTATTCCATACATTTGTGTATGAGGATGGGTAAGAGTATTAATACAAAATAAATCCAATAAATTCCTGATTTCTTCATAAATTTTGAAAGCTTTAAATGAGTTTCTCTAGTGCTGTTAGTCTGCTCTCTCCCTCGCTCTTTGTTTGCTTCTCGAAGTATAGTTTTTTTTGTATAATGTCTGTGGATGGTTTACATAAATGAGATGTTTGTTCTGTAAAATGTAGGGATAAACACAACACTAACAACACCACCGCCATAACAACAACAACAACAACAACAACAAACACAACAGGAGCAGCAGCATAACCATCCAATTTCAAATTCTATCCATACAAAGGGAGTTTATTTGCATACATTTATACCCTTTTAATAAGCTGGAAGTCTCCGAATTTTACTTTTTGATCATGCTATTTTGTTCCATTGCGTTTGTTTGTTTGCTACATGTGGTTGTCGTTGCTATTTCTTCGTTCCAGTGTTTTAGGAAAACGACACTTCGAATTTACTAGCCGAACTTTAGAATGTATTCCTATTCCATTCATAATATTTTTGAAAATTTTTAGTCCAGACAGTAAAGTCGGATATTGAGCTCTTATTGTTCATCTTTTAAGCAAATATTTCATCGAATTAGCCAACGATGGAAGCAACGAGTGAATCAGCGAATTTACAGAGTAGTAAATCGTTTATTAAAGAAATGAATACGAAGCAAATTATAATGCATTCCAAACCCAAACTCAAATCCTTTCAAATATTATAATGAAAAATTATCGCGTCTGGGTTTACGACATTCTTACAGTGATGATACTCTTGACATATCACCTTCAAAGCCATATAACTTTATGAATTTCGGTCCACGCATCGTGATTATGTGTGTATCATTGCCGATTGTTTGCAAAAAGCAAGACGTTGCCATGTGTGAAATATGGCTTCGAATAATCACCATTTTAGATGGAAATTCGATGATTATTGTTGTATGGCAACGACATATACAACAATACAAAAGACAAATTGTCGTTTACTCTTTTTTTAGTCCATAATTGCTTGTTGAAGAAAAGTTTGTGTATCGCTGCCATTTGTAGGAATTTTTTGAATAATTTGGAGTACATTTGAGAGTTTTACGCTATTTTTTATGTTCTCAAATCCTCCAAAATGACGAAAAACACAAGCCAGAAAGGAAAATAAACACGAAAGTTCCATTCGAAGGCCTTTAGTTATGGTATAGAACAAATATTAAATCGGGACAACCAACGTAGAAACACTTCAGTAACAAAATCAGCTATACAAAAAAATAAACAAAACTCACATCCATTGAGTTCTGCCAAGTTTTTCTCTTTACCAGATGCAATTTGCATCCATGTTTGCAACACCATCGTTACATTGTTGATGGATGTAATTTCTATTGTTGGTGGTGTTGTGCTGTTAGTGTTGAGATTGTGGGCTGCTGACGTAATTCTTCATGTGTTTCTTGCGGCGCCGTTGTTGTTGTTTTCTTCTCACGTGTTCGACGAAGTTATTGTTGTTGGTATTCTTAATATTTTCTATATTCTTCATCATACTTTTTTCCTGTTTATTTTGCTGTTGTAGCTATTGTTATTATTCAAGTGGTTTTCATGTTCATCGTTATTTCTATTTATGTTCTTGTTTTTTACTCTTTCAGCTGTTGTTGTTTTAGTGATTTTTTATATAAAAATTGCAATGTTGCATATGCAAAAGAGGCACGTTTCTATGCATATCATTCACCGTTACGCATGTGTCCTTCAACTTGAGGGGGCAATAGTTTTGTCCGCCGTTCTTTTTGTTTGCCATTCGACGCTTTTTTACACGTCGTCGCTTTTAAGTGTACTCGGTCGACAAAAGTTCAATGTCAGTAGAAAGTCTGACAGACTACTTCAAAACCCGGTTAGAAAAACTGAGAGGTCTCACATACAGAAACACTACGTAGCGCAGAGTGAGAGAAGTGGGTTGTTGTTACTACTGGGATATTGGGTTACATTTTATTGCTCTGTTAGGCAGAATCACTAGATTTTGAAGCACTACACACAAAGAGAGAGAAAGAGCGAGAAAGAAAACTATAAAGAGAGAGATAGAGCGAGAAAGAAAAGTCATAAAGAGAGAGAGAGAGAGAGAGAGAGACAAAAAAGAAAGAGAAAGAAAGACAAAAGAGAACGAGAGAGAGGGTGAGAGCGAGAGAGAGAGAGAGAGGGTGAGAGAGAGGGAGAGAGAGAGGGAGATTGTGAGAGGGAGATTGTGAGAGAGGGAGAGAGAGAGAGAGAGAGAGAGGGTGAGAGAGGGAGAGGGAGAGAGAGAGAGAGAGAGGGTGAGAGAGAGAGAGAGAGAGAGAGAGAGAGAGAGAGAGAGGGTGAGAGAGAGAGAGAGAGAGAGAGAGAGAGAGAGAGAGAGAGAGGTGTGAGAGAGAGAGAGAGAGAAAGAGCGAGAGAGAGAGGGTGTGAGAGAGAGAGAGAGAGAGAGTGTGTGAGAGAGTGTGAGAGAGAGAGAGAGAGAGAGTGGGAGAGAGTGTGAGAGAGTGTGAGAGAGAGAGAGAGAGAGTGTGTGAGAGAGTGTGAGAGAGAGAGAGAGAGAGAGTGTGAGAGAGTGTGAGAGAGTGTGAGAGAGAGAGAGAGAGAGAGAGAGAGAGAGAGAGAGAGTAAGAGAGAGAGAGAGAGAGAGAGAGATAGTGTGTGAGAGAGAGAGAGTGAGAGAGAGAGAGAGAAAGAGAGTAAGAGAGAGAGAGAGAGAGAGAGAGAGAGAGAGAGAGAGAGAGAGAGTGTGAGAGAGAGAGTGAGAGAGAGAGAGTGAGAGAGAGAGAGAAAGAGAGTAAGAGAGAGAGAGAGAGAGTAACAAAATTACATATTCACATTTAAATTCAATTCAATTTCAATTATATAAAATTGTAAATTATTATTTCATTTATTATATTAGAAGCCAAATTAAATATTATATGAAATTTAAACAGCCCATTTATTGTTATTATATTTTCTCTTCTGTTCCGGTGGTTTTGCATGCACACAAGAGACGCTCGAGACAAAAATACGCATGGTTCGTACGCATTGTTTTCGTTGTTATGTTTCGTGTTTTGACAGCAATGAAGCAGCAGTTGTCGTCTTGTTAAGGTCAAAATGTTAGGGCTTCTCTGCTGCCTAAAGTCCTTGATGGAAAATCAAGAGCTGCTATTTTAGGAGGATAGGAAGGAGATAGGTGAGGCATTACCCCTGCAGTACCTAACGTCGCTAAAAACAATAGTTAACGATTCAGGCAAGACGATTCTGACTTCCTATTGACAATATCTATGGCGACATGTCTTGCTTCTTCAGGAAGCAATCGTCTTTATTGTCTTGCATACAAGAGATATCTATTAGGAATTATAAAAATTATGACAAAAATAAAAAATCGTAATTATACCATTTTTAACTTTTTGCTATTTAAGTCGGAGACAACGTGTATGACATGTCTTGCATTGCGTCGTGAAAGAGAAAAAACGACATTGGAAAATGCTTGTTTTTCAGGCATACTCGACGATTGTCTTCGTATTCGTTCCCCTGTATAGTCTGTATATTACTTTATTCTTTTCATATTCTCAGCGAAAAATGTTACTCTGTCACTACATCTTCTCCACAAAACTAAACAATTGAATTGTGTCTGTTTTTTCGAAATTCCAGTTTTCATTACTTCGGTCTTCAATTTTAGGTCTTGATCAGTTGTTTTTTTCCCATTTGAAGACTCAATTAAAAGCTTGATTAATTGCTTTACCGCCTGCAGTGATCTAACGGACATTCTCATCCTAAAATGTTCACAACATTCCTTTCCTCCTCTCACCCTCTACCGATGTGACCTTTTCGAAATTTATTACATGGTTCAGCAGCTGTGATTTTCTGTGATGTTAGAAAACCCTTGTTTTGCGTCGACTTTAATTTTAAACTAAAGTCTAATATTCCCCGTCCTGAAGTTTGTACAATTCCGTGTGTTGATATTATTTTTGTGCGCTACATCTGTTGGAACGAGAGCAGATTAAATATTTTATG